>BMAU01018263.1:0-692500 GCA_019973935.1 Trichonephila clavipes
CTGCTTCATTGCTATATCACAAGAATATAGGAAAAATAACTGAGTGGGTCAATTTTTGACCTATAAGCACATTCTTATAAAAACTTTGTTTTCGTAAAGACAAACCCATGGGAAAAGTCGTTAATACTGTTTGAACTGTTCTTAAACCCAAAGAGAGAACCTGAAACACCAAAAACAACTGAACTGAGAAAAATCAGGGATGAGCTTGAGTTAAAACTCCCTTACTTTTTCTTCCTTATCCTTAAACTCTGTCAGAATTGTTTATACTCCATGTCTAAATTAAAAATATATCTGAGTGGAAGTATTTAAATCAAAGCATATTATTAAACATTTGAGAGAGATAATTTACTGTTTTATTTTTTTATTTTAATCAATAATTTCAGGATTTTTTTAAAAGGATCATTTTGTTATGTGTCAAAATTTAAGAGAAAAAAAGGTCTGAAAATTTAAAATCTTTGAAAATTCTTAGAATACTTAAACATAATAATTAAGCTCTATTGCAATATTTGGTAAAAAATAATTTTTATTTACTACTGGCTAAACTCCTATTGAACTTTTAGTTTTTGATAATTAAAAAAGCCAGAGTAATCAGACAAACTGCCAGAACTCAGGTTTTATTGAAACCAGATAATCTAATTGTATTTGAATCAAACATCCGGTGCCGTATACTTTTAAAAAATCGATCCAATGCAGAGGATTCTCAGGGTGTTTTTTCAATCCCAAAGCGTTCCATGATTCAACGAGTGAAGGTACAAATTTATCGAACCCGACCTTGAGTTTCGATTTATGTTGGCAGTAACTGCCACAAATCGATGCGTAGTGGCTTAAACCCGCCCATGCGTTTAAAAGGAAGAGAAACTAGCATATGAAGCATGAGTTGGTTTAACTTCCTTAGAGTAGAGAGAATCAATTATTTGGCAATGCAACCTGTGTAATACCCATCAATGGATTTAGAACTGACTTATAATAGGAAGATGTGTTCCTGAATCGATGTCTCTTGCAATGTTATGTTTGAACCCTGGTTGTTTTTTTTTATCGCCCAGCATTCAGAGCAAAGGGACGGATTGATGACAGGCAATACCTTAAGAACTGTTTTTTTACATGGTCTCACGCTCCCCTGATTGTTGATAAATCCCTTCATCAGTTATTTTGCAAAATTAAATCAGTTCATCAATAAAAGTATCAAATTGCTACGGGCCCAGCCATGTGTATCACCAGGTCGAGGCAGGCGAAGGAAGCGAACCAGGCCATTATGAACTTTGCCCAGATTAATACGTTCCAGTTTAAACTTTTTTTTTTTGAACCCTGCAAGGTTAGCACGCCAAATCTAGTAATAGATGCGAAAGTCTTTAACAACCGATATCAGCGTTGAACCCGCAAACAACTGGAACTATTTAATACGATGATGCAAGTACTTTTGATCGTGATTATGGTTTATTATGAATATAGCATGGAGACCGCTTCAGAGTTGCAACCTGATGAAGAGGCGCAAATACGCAAAGTGAAAATCGATCACAAACTTCAAAGATAGATGTTACATGCCGATCTGAGTATTGACATCAGTTCTGATTTGAACGATAACGGAACAACTGATGGAGTAGCGGCATGGAAGATATTAAAAGACTACTCGTCCAGCGTCAGTGTAGAGCAAGAGGTAATTCAATTACGATCACCTTTTGGGGTTCAGAAAACACCAACCAGGGGGAAGATGCTTGGAATCATATCTCGTAAGACAAAGGCAAACTAGATTTATAAGAAGGGTCATAATTGATGACCTGCACATAGACGAATTTTATTACAGGCTTCCCCAGAATTCCAGTCTTATCAAAAACAACTTACAGATGGAAAGAAGAGATCAGAGCTGAGCCAAAACTGAATAGATTGATATTAGGAAGTCAACGCCTTCGTTGAGCTGAAACAAGACTGGATGAAAGCTTTTGTAACGTGTTTATCGAGCAGTTTCCACTTTAGCGAAGTCAGATGCCCGGTGAAGCATGCGGCTGCAGCTCAAGGAGAGACCAATGGCGCGAATGATTTCACTTAAAAAAAGAAAGGTAGGTGGCGGTATTAACCCGAAACTATTAAAAATGAAATAAAGAATCCATAACCGTTATGTGGCTGTGTAATAGCATGGCATCTTTAAAGTAACTGTAAAGAGAGGTGCTTTCCTTGCAAAATCTCCTTCAACTGTAAATGAATCTAATGAGAGTTAATATAACTTTAAGATTTTAATGAACTAGTCTTAAATCAGATAACGAACCTCAGAACCAGTTAACTTATCGATAGAAAACTCCCGATAAAAAGTTTGGGCAATAGACGCTGCCACGAGTCATTTCTTGTAAATGATTACAAGAGCTTTATTTTAGATCTTTGAAACCGATAACTAATACGAAAATGTCGTTAAGAATCGTGAGTATAAAAGCTATCCTTGTAGAGCGAATCAGCACACCTTTAGATTTCGGTAAATATAAGGGGGCTTCGAAATAACTGACCGATGTATTATTTAACCCGGGCTGAGGAGAAATTTATTATCCGGCTCCAGATTAGAAAGTAAAGGTGCAATTTTTAGGGTACTAAAGGTAAAATTGATGTTTTGTTTAAAGACTGGATAAAATTGTTCTATGACACTGCATGAAAATTTGTGTATTTTGGTTTTCCTGACCATTATATTATACCAAAGATGATTAAAGAAATTAGTTTTTTTAGATGTAAACTGCTAAAACAAAAAACGGATCAATAGAAACATGGTATCAACGCTTTTGTCATGTTAATGAACGATTACTTGGTAAAAACTAGTAAAACTGATGGTAGAAAAGGTCCCCCACGCTTAACTGATAATGGTAAGACCATTGTATATCGTGTAAATTAAATAAAAGTCCAAGAGAGTTTCTAGATTCAAAAAGACGGGGGCCAAAGATCAAAAACGTCCATTGGACTGCTGCATATGGACCTGTGGTCCAATGCCAAACTGGAAAGCCAAGGCGGTAAATAAATACTTCTTGAGTATAATTGACGATTATTCAAGAAAGTGCAGACTACTTCCAACTGAATAATCTGATGTATTTCATACCGTTTGTGTAAGATTTCATGTCTATAGAACGTTTTCAAGTAAAAAGGCAATAGCAGCTAGAACTGATTATGACCAGAATTCTTGTAATAAAGATATGGACAATTTTTGACAGAACTTGTATAAAGCATGAGGTGCAACAATCTCATGATATTTCTTTCAGAAATGAATAATGCGGAGAGATCTCAACTCAACCGCTCTAGGATGGCATCAAAACGTTGCTTAATTCTAGTGAAGTTCATGGTGCTTAGGATAAAGCATTACTTGCTCTCAATTTATGCGCGGGAATCGAAAATTTGTCACAAAGACAGTAACAAAACCTCCTCGGAGTGCGATTCAGTAGTAGAAAACCATCGGTATTGCATCTAAAACCTTGGATTACTTGGTATATGTTGGTGTGCCAAACAATAGAAAAAATTCGATATGCGTGTGAAAATAGGAATTTATGATGGGATACGCACAACGCACTAAGGTTATAGAATACAATATAGATGAAAATAAATTAGTCTGAGACTATTAATGTAAAAGATCTTGGATGAAAAATACAGGGAATTCTAACTTTAGATGTAAAAGTTATTAGTAACCCTGGATATAACCCAAACCTCTCCTGATTATTGTTAGATGATGAGTGATGTGACCTGATAGGAAAGTAAAAGATTCACAACGAGTCGTTAGCTCTGAAGAGGCATGGAAACGCCTCGAATATCTGAAAAAAGCCAGGTGTATCTTCCGATAATCATAACCCATCCGCAGCGGCCAGAGGTTAAGTGGATTCGAAATATAGTGTAGAAAGTAACTGGATCTAACGTATATTATAGTATATGAAGCAAACTGGATTAAAAATCTTTAACTGAAATAGAGAGGGATGTACTGTAAAGAGGCATAAGATAAGTATGATCCCAGTATATTTAATTTTAGAAAAGATAATATTCTGTAATCCCAGATTTTCAGATTTGTTAGAGCAACAAGAAGCTCTTATGGCTTTCAGCAACCATTCTATTTGTTACAACAGGCGATAAGATCCGAGACGCATCTAAATGGTATGATGCAATGGATAAAGAAATTAACGAATGATGGGAGCTGCAAAGTTCGGATTTAGTTGATCATCCGGATATTATAAAATTTCAGAAAACCGTTAGTTTTTATACCATTAAATAGATAGACAGAAATAGGCCGAGAATAAAATTGTTAGATATGGGCGCCCGCCGTTGCGCGAGGGTAACAATACAATTGTTGAAAGTAGTCATTTTGGACGAGGTATTTCAAGAATATAAACGAATCCTTCAAAGTTAACCATTAAAACTAAGATGTTGATCTAGACAAAGATTTATACAAATAGGATGATGGAGTGTCAATGGGGGAGGGTTCATAACTTTATAGACGAACTGACTTCATCGCGAACTTTCGCTAAAATCCACATTCATCGACCATGGTGTTTGAGTGTTAGCTTTAACAGAAGCAGCTTTTGGCGAATCCATTTAGCTAAAGAACGTACTGATAATAAGCTTCAAAACTGACGAAGAAAACTAAAAAATGTCTTGTGAGATAAACCGGGTTGCTATAGCTTTTTCAAAGTCACCGGTAGAAATTGTAGAACGTTCAGATATCGATGCCTGCTATCATTTCATGAATTATTATATTGACAAGCCTTTCCAAATTAAATATATAGGTACCAAAATAATTTGGCGACATTTTTACCACAAACCCGCTAAAGTGAAAATTATGAACTTTTTGTAGGTGCAATTATTTTTAGAGAATTACAGACTTGTTTCTCTTTTAAGATTAAAATATTTGCTATTACAATAAAAGATTGTGAATAAAATGTATTTCTTTTGTGTTAAATTGTATAACATAAGATTTATAGATTAAATCCTTATCGATTTGTAAGGAGATAATGAAAAGTGAGATTGAAAAGTAAATATCATAGACATTTAAAAAATCGGATCCAAATTTTTGCGATTCCGGGTGTTTTTCCAAACCTGTCCAGCGATCTCAACAGAAAGGAAGCAAATTTCGATCTTGAACCCTTCATCTTTTGAGTTTGTGGATTTGAGTTGGCAGCAACTGCCACGCAAATCGAGCTATTAAACTCGCCCATGTTAGTTTCATGAAGGAAAGAGAAACGGGAAATATAAGAAGTATGGAGTGGTTTAAACCTAGAGGGAGAGAACAACATTGCAATGCAACAACCGGCAGGGCGCCATCACCGGCCTTTTAGATTTTGAAATTTAATTTTATAATATTAATATTGTTCAAATCGATGTCTCTGGTAATGTTGCTTTTTGAACCCGTTGTTTTTTTTTATCGCCCAGTAACGTATGTGTAAAGATTTTGATCATCATTAAAGGCCACCTTAAAACCGTTTTCGTCTCGCCTCTCAGACACATGCAAATTTCAACAGTTAGCTTCTGCAAAATTTAAATTAGTTTACCAATATAACAGTCTGAACATTAATTTGATGCAAAGAGAACGTAAACCATGTTTATATTTTTAAACTTGAATCTTCAAATAAAGAGTAACCCAAAAGCATCTGGATGTAAATTAAGAAGTTAACATTTGAAAGTACATAAATAAAAACATAAAGATCCTTTAAATTCAAGTTAGTAGAAATATCTATTTTATGAAAACCTCATCATTTATGTTCCATTATGGGTTGCTTCGAAGAAAAGGCTATTAAAAATGGATATTTTTAGATAATCTAACTATGCAAAAACTAATAGAATTTATTATTCACTGAAATTCCTGCATTTGAATTTCGAAAAGACATTTATATGTGTCTCAGTTGCCACCAATTGAAAAATATATATTTACTCCATAATACTTAATAATTCTGACATTAAAAAATATATTAGATTAAATCTTTAATATATATATATGTATTTCACTCTAAGATGTTTTCTTTTCATGTATTCCTTAAATTTATATTATTTAATTAAGTTAGGGAAATTATTAACGTCGTTCTTCTCTCTCTCTCTTCTACTCAACTAATTTAGGCTTTTGGCGATGACCTCGTGCTGGGTTAGGCCAAGTGGTCATGGCAGATGGATCATGGGTTGCATGCCCTGAGTTCGAGTCAGTACAAAAAAGACCCGCCGGGAAGAGTTGATGGTAAACGTTAAATATGTATGAGCTCAAACCCCTTCCTGTTGTGGGAAGCGTGGTAAGTTAGGAGAGGGGTCAGCTCAGATGTTGCCCTCATCACTGATCCATGCTTGTAAACATGAGGTCCATCACCAAAAGCTCTCAGGTAGCT
Source organism: Trichonephila clavipes (assembly GCA_019973935.1). Classification (NCBI taxonomy): domain Eukaryota; kingdom Metazoa; phylum Arthropoda; class Arachnida; order Araneae; family Nephilidae; genus Trichonephila; species Trichonephila clavipes. The sequence goes on from BMAU01018263.1 coordinate 6,321, forward strand.
GAACAGCATGCTTATATTCACTCACTCTGGCGACGGACCCCGTAATTTTAAACCCAGGTCAAGTGACGAGACGACGCTTGATAATCCCAATTTACTACGCGGATCTTCAGGTGTACTGGGGTCGAACCTCAGACACGACAGCTATGAGTCCGTTTTCTGACCATTAGGCTACCGAGCCTCAGCACTCTCTTGGGTAAGGAAACCGCATGATATGTTTGAAAAATATGCTGAAACATTTAATGAAACTTGTATTATTAGATTTTAACAAAAGAGATGTGTGAGATGCTAAAACTTACAATAAGTGTAAAGTTATATAATATCGTGATGAGTTTTTGAAACATCTCAATGTAAATTTAGTTTGAAATTTATCAAGTTCTTTTCGTATTTAATATTAAATTGTCGATTATAACAAATTACTAGTTTAACGCATTCATAAATTATAAAAATAAAGGTATAAATAGCAATGTTGGGAATAGTAAGTTTGCGCTTCGAATTCAGACTTCTCTTTGCAGGAGTGTAGACTATTAAAAGAGTCAGATGTAGAAGTTGGAAAACTGATTTAAAATATATGGAAAACAATATCAGTACCCTAAGTGATCTTGACGAGCAGAAGATTTGGATTTTTAATGGTAGAGATAGCATAAGGTAGGAGCTTGTAAGTAATCAACCAGGCCTCTGCAGTTTTGGCAGGTAATGAACTCCCAATTGTTGTTTTTTCAGATAAGAACCATAAAGAAATAACAAATACAAAAATAAGTCATGTAAACTTTTTATATATTTTTAATAAGAATGAATTTATGTGTGAATTAGTTTCAATTCATTGTCGTGAGTTACAGTAACTACGGTACCGCCCAACTGCAATTTTATATATGTATATATATATAGGCAATTTTATATTTCGTTCTCTTTAAACTCTTCTTACTCCTTTTAAAACATGTACTGCCATAATACTCTCATTTTGTATAGCTATTTCGAGTAAACTTTTAATATAATGGTTATCTTACACAACATTTTAAAATCAGGCGCAACCGTGTAGCTTGAGACGTGTCAAACCAATCTATTAGTATCATTCCTAGCGTGCCACATAGTAGGAAATTTTGAAATCCTTCGGATCCACAACAGATAATAATGTAGATTTAAAGACAGAAAAAAAAATAATTTGATTTGACTATGCTTATTTTATTTAATTTATGGATCAGTTAAACAATATTTAATAACAACATGTGAAAATAAGTAATTTGAAATTTATATTAGTTTCCCTCAAAAAAGAGATAAAAAAAACTAAAAACGCGTTTCCCAACATATCTATTTAAATAAGATATAGACAAAGGAACTTCATAACGTTTTCCCTTCATTACAGTTAAATCAAAAATGTAATGCGAACTAATCTTTTCAATATTCCTTTCTTTCATATCAGAAAACCAGTGGTATTATAAAAGTGACACGATTCGGAGCATTCAGTTGTAAAACAATTTCTTTGTGGAGTCGAAATATTTTTCATATTACGAAAAAGATTTTACTTGATGGTGCCTAACCAAAAGTGGAAGCAGAGTAAGATGCAATTCTTCTTTTTTTTTCAACCCTTTAAATCCCCTAGTATGAAATTCAATTATTTACAAAATAGCTGTAAATTTATCCTTTATAATTATCTTCAGATTATTTCGTAGTTCCATAAATGCCCATAACTGTCAGAAGATGCTTCTGTCAAGGTCTAGTCTATCAACTTCCATCCACTCAAGAATTGACAAATTTGTAAGAGTAGTGCTGAGTGCCACCAATAATTGTACTACAAAAATAATATGGTCCATAGGATTGTCAATACTTTGTTTTAAAATGTTCTAATAACCAACCCTCTCCTATCTTCAAAAACATAATCTACATGGCAAGGTTTCACCCATTGTGGAATTATATTAGATTCAATCCATAAGTAATTTTGTGTATCCAAAAATTAATATTATTTCTTGGAAGACATGGGATTTTCCTAGAGCAAAAATAAAACGAATTTATTATAATTGAGAAGTGTTTCAAAAGAAACTGTTCACTTCTTCAAAAATACATCGCATAAAGTGGTTTAGGGTGTACAGTTATATTCACTATTATATCTTAAATAAATGTTGATTTTTATTTTCATTGGTGTTTTAAAGTTATTCCTCACGAAATATACTTCTCCGTCACCTTCTTTCAAACTGCTATTTCCTTTGCTCCAGGTAGCCTGATGGTCATGGTCATTAACCTCAAACCGATGTCGAGCCCAGTTGTCACCACAAAGCCAAGTGTTTCAAGATAGCTTTTCGATGCACCGTTGAATATGTGGATACCCAAAGTCCCCACGCTGGCGTGAGGTGAAGTTTGAAAGGAAAGATCAGCTCAGCTTCTCAGTTCGCCATCAAACCGTAGTTCAAAAATTACGCGTAGTCAGATCGTCAGTAGTGATCTTTCATTACCTGGTTGTAATTTTCAATACTGAATGCCTCTGAGTGGAGCGCTTCGGGTCTGCAAATTCTGGATATTTAATCGTTGTTTATATTTTACGATTTAGTCGTGAACATCAAACACTTATTAATATAATTGTGCTAAAATTATAAAGTGTAAGAGAAATATTTAGATTTTAGAAGCAAATTACAGTGAATTACTAAAAATTTACATAAAATTATTACACTGAAACAAATATAATCCAGAACTGAAAACTTTGCCATTTCATTGCGTATTCGGGAAGATTTAAAACTGTCAGAGATAAATAAGCTTTCGACATAAAGATCACTGACGTTTTATCTCGACGTAAAATGTGCTAACTGAAAATGCAAAGCACGGCACAAACACAGTGACATTTGTATCCGCCAGTATCCGAAACACGTCATTTACACCGATAATATCTATTTGAAAACAATTCTTCGGCAACCTTTATGGAAGTGGTGGTCGTCCAGAGCCGTTTCAACTGAATTTCCAAGAGTGAAAAACCGCGCTTTCCAATGAATATCTCCTGAAGCGGTGATGCGTTCCTGCCTGAATCACCACTATTTTTTGTCAATAGTCTGTCTTAAAACACAATTCCATTTATTGCTCTTACTGCTTCTTACCAAAATCTTCCCAAATTTCATTGGAAAGCTCCCTCTTATAAAAGCTTAAATAAATATATATATAGCTAGCCCATTTACTTGTCGGAATCCTTTTAAGAAGGGCTGTTGTTTATTCTAAAAATGAATAGGTGATTCTCGTGAAAATGAATGTTGATTGAAAGAGAAGTTCGATGAAGAATTTTCATCCTCTGAAAAAGTGTGAGTCTGATGATGATTGCTTGATAGAAAAGCAGAGGATTTGGTGTTTCAGCTAGATGTTACCCCTCAATTTCTTGTTCTTTTAGTCATCCTAAATTTCCATTTACGGAAATCCAGGAATAAAAAAAAGGTATCGGGATTCTGGAGATCCTTGAATATTTCAACCTGTTCCCTGTTGACGATAAAATGTTCTTTACTTGCTGTAGAGGACACAAATGAGGCGCGCGAATCATTCCTTTAAGGATGGTTAGAACTGACACCCGCTCAGGGCCTTAAATGGAAAAGTGAACAAGAAAGAGATGAAAAGATTTATCGTGCCTGTTAAGCTTACGCGTAGTACAAAAAACCTGTGGAAAAGTGGTTTTGGTCAAAAGCTCAATCTCTATCCAATTCCATTTTTAAACGCGAGGTGCGCTGCGACTTCTTGATGAAGTTCCTGCACTTTGCAAATAATGAGTCCAGTAGCGATTTAGATCATAACATGAAGCTAAGAAAAATAAGAGTTTCAGTAATTCAGTAGTACAGCAAATTCAAATCTCGTATGTACCGAAACCGATATATCAGTGGGATTAACCGCTGATAGCATATAAAAAGGTCGATTGTTGGAACAATGAGTATTCTCACAAACGAGCCCGTTTTGAATTAAATTGTTTCAGTTATGCGAATCAGAAAGTGGCTACATTTGGAACTCATTGATATAAGCTACTGGGAAAAAAAAATGCCTTTTAACGAAAACTACACAGCTGGACAATTCGTTAAGGACGGGATCACAAAATTGCTATGTAGCATGACATTAGGGCGAGACATGAGGCCTAGTAGGATAATATAGTTGCCACACTGTTCAGACATTAGAATAAAGAATATTTATTGTTCTTGAAAGTACAAAAGCTGTGAAACATCTGAAAGAAAAAAAAAAATGTTCATTTGATCTGCGTACGGAGAAATGGAACAATGCATCTAAAAGTCAGCAGGCACCTTAAAGAAAGGTATCAGTACGGGATATGTCCACCGTGGAGTGTGATGCAACATTCCACTGTCGTCGTACCATACTTTGCACAACATTATCCAGCAGCTGTTGAGGCAATTTATCCCATTCCTCTGTGAGTGCACGGATGAGGGTGTTCTTGTTTGTCGGAGGATTTTGACCAGCAACTTGCCTCCCAAAGCATCCCACACATTTTCAATGGGGTTTAGATCTGAGAACGCGCTGTCCATATGAGACGCGTGAATACCCTCGCTGTTCAGACAATCCTGAACAGCGAGTGTTCGATGACATGTTGCGTTGTCGTCCATAAAAACAAATTTATCACCGACAGCACCACGGAAAAAGACGAACATGAGGAAGTAGAACTTCATCAATGTATCGTTGGCCCGTCATAGTCCCATTCCCCCGCAACCACATGTAGGCGCGTGCGGCCATTGATCATGATGGCGGCCCACACCATGATACTGCATGTCGGATATCGGTCCTTTCCTGGATATTTTCTGGACGATAGCTGAAAATTACCTCTCGCGCCAGATCAGTTGGCGTCTACAATCCGATGACAGACTGAACCTACTCATCTGAGAATAGTACGCATGCCCAGTCCTGTTCAGTCCACCAGATGCTCACGACACCATTGCAAACGGGCAGTACGCGGTGCTGTCTGGTCAATGGGACACACACAACAGGTCTGCGTGCGTAGGAAGTCCTCCTCCTCAAACGTCTGGCACAGTTTTTCGGGAGATCGTCCTTCCTGAGGCAGCAAGAAACTGATTTTGCCAACCCGCTGAGCTGTGGGAGCCTGTTCCTTTTTTGCTGATAGACGATATATCTGTCTTCTGCAGGCGTTGTCGCAATTTTAACACGACCTCCCCGTGCCGTCTACTCACACATTCCAGTAGTTTAAATGACTTCCACAGCCGTGAAACAACGCTGTGAGCGATGTCGAACTCCCTGGCAACAATCTGTTATTTTTCGCCCTTCTTCGATCTTTCCAATAATTCGGTCACGCATAAAATCATCTATGATGTCGGGAAGACATGCCAAAAATTTTAAGTTCGTCTATTAAATCTTTCCCTGTAAAACTTGACTTGAAAACAACAACCGTCCACACGCGTCAAAACCTTAAAGCTCACGCTATCACGTGATGCACAGACGCGGAAAAAATTTGCATACTTCAAGGCCTCTCTTTACTAATATCCCGCACTTATTCCCTTAATTTTCCACATTTTGCTTCCTTTTCACATTTTGTGGTTGTTAAGTGGATGATAGTGTTATCCATCCTTAGCAATTGTCCAGCAGTATAATGATTACATCTTCGAAAAGTGTCCTGACTCTTATCCACGGAATTAAAGGAAAGGCTATTGTTTATCCACCGATAATTTATACATCACCTGAATTAGCAGAAATACTTATTGGCAGTAAACTGGATAGTCTGTAGAACTTTACGACCAAACCGAAAAGGTTTACCTGTTTCATTAAAAGTTCTACAGTGAAGAAAGGGGAAATTATAGCCTTCCAAAAAGGGTAAAATGTGTGTTTTAAAGTGGAAGGATAAAAGCCCCTGAAATGTGCTTAGCACTTTTCATAACGCTGACATGATGGAAGTGAAAGCTAAAAAGAGGGATTCTGTGAAGCTGAAACGAAAGCCGTGGTGTTTATAATAACACCATGGGGGGTGTTGATAGATCAGATCAGTGTCTATCTTACTATCCTGTGTTGCCCGAAATCAACAGCGAAATACTACCAGAAGATTTTTCGACATTTGTTAAATCAAATTGTGTGGAATTCTTCGTTATCTTTTTAAAAAATGGCGGGATTTTAGATCATATTGGTTTTCGAATGAAGCTGATAGAACGATTGATAGAAGAAGGAGGTAGTGAGTCTGGTTCTCGAAACTTTGTTGGTTGCAAAATTTCTGAAAAATGTCATTCGTTTAATCGGAAGGCACTTCCTTCATATGCAGAAAGTGACTCTTCAAAAAAAAAAAAAGAACATCGCGAAAATGTGGGTGTATGCAACTTTAAATAAAATGATAATGGAAAATGTATTTGAAGAGAAACTCCTCGTTTTCAATGTAAAGACTGTAATGTTGGACTGTGTGTGCAGTGCCGTGTTTTGAAAAAATATCACACTGTGACATTTCTGTAAACGACATGTATGTGTCTTTCTTATAATTCTTTGATATTTTTTGCTATTTATACCTGTTAAAATTATTTTTTATAAAAGTTTATTTGTAATTGATTGTAAATTGAATAAAACATTTTCTTACAATTATATGTATTTGAGGATAAGATCTGATTTACTTTATTCAGGAACTTTTTAGTAAATTTCATTTTCTTAGCCAACTAATTTGTTTTAAAACATGCATATTTGTGTATTATATAATGAAATTTCTACCTATCTAAAATTATGTCTGGCTTTTTTCTCCATTAAAATCTTTAAGGATTTTACAAATTATCTTGCCATTATTCATTATGTATTTAATAAGGAAAAATATATCTAAATATAAATAATTTCTGGCCTTATAAACATATAACTGTTTTTAGCTACAGTTTGGAAAATGCATTGGAATTAGTAGCGGGACAGAATTTTTACTTATTATGAATGTGTTTTTGACCTGCCACTATGTTACATATTTATCTTTCATTCTTTTTACAGTATGAGTAGACGTCGTAAACAGTTTTATCACAGTAAAATTAATTTTTGTTTTATATTCAGATTATACTATTATATTGATTCTGAAAACAATAGGTTAGTTTGACAAGCCATTATTTCACAATTTTAAAGCATTGAACAATTTTGAAGTTTTTAAATCCTTTCTAAAAATGCTAAATTATTAAAAATATTTAATTATTGTAAGTGATTAATATTTCTTAGATTATTGCAAACAAAAAGTATGAAACTTAAAATATATCTCCTTGTTGAATTTTAATAATTATTTGTATGGCTGAACCTGAAAAACACAATTTTTTAATATTACATTAAGATATTTTTAAAAAATAACTAGAGCTCTCAGACCTAAATCCATATGAACTTTTATAGAACATATATTAGGGAATATTTACAAGATATTTCAAGACTCTATCTTGAACTGGAAAAACGCCTTAGGGATTAGAAAACACTCTTATCTTCAAAATTAAAAATATGAGAAAACACATTTAAAAATTTGTAAAGGCATAAAAAATTCTATGCATGTAAAGTTTAAATTTTTTTATATGTTACTATCCAACTTATGTTCTACATGAAAATTTTACTTGAAATAAATATGACTGAGAATATTTTTTTAATTCAAAATATTCTTCGACATAATATTGATAATAATTGTTAATTTGATCAATTATTCAGTTTTATCAGAACCTTATATATTCACAAGAGTTTTAAATGCAAACTATTTTTGCAGAGAATAGTAGTGATACAAACGTAATCCAGAAATCACCAAGTTTGTAAATAATGTCTATTTTTTTCTCAGTTCCCCTTCGTAACAGTTAAGCAAGTTTAAGGTTTTGTTGCATGACTTTAAGATACTGTAATGTAGTACTACAATATATTTATTACCAGCTGGTATACCCGTTCTTCGTACGGGTGAACTGAAAAATTAAACAGCACAGATTGAAGGATAAAGAAGTTTTTAATGAATTAATTTTACGTGAATTGCAAATTAAACAAAAAAGTTTTGGCGTAACACAGGTAACAAAAAAAAAGAGAGAAATAAAACACCTTTGTTAAATTTTAAGTATGTAGGTCTAATAGCTGATAAAAGGATTTTTTTTTATTTATAACTCCCGTAACACTCTTGAGGGTTGATTTTGAAAATACCTTCCTAAGCTGATCTCTGCTCAGAAGTAACACATTGTTAAAAGCTTTGTGTAATGAACGCTTAAAATAGTGTAAATAATTTTATCTGAAAGTATAATACATTAATATTACTTTCTGTAGTATTTATTTTATGTAAAAATTGTAATATTCGCAAAGCAACGCCGTTTCTTAAATTATAATGACAATCGAATGAAAAACATAGCGAAATGTTAATGATAAAGTCAAGTTGGCAAATGCCTAGCTACTTTCATAACTCGAGCTTTATTAGAGCTTTGTAAGACCCGCCGTGTAGGGGCACGATGCACGTTAATACTTTATCCAACCGCATTATGATTTACTGCAGTTTTTTTCATACAAATTTTTTTTGGTCGCTACATTTAAAATAAAGGAATATATATATACATAAACAAAATACCCCACTTTGGAAAATTTAATCCGTTAGAGCTAAAAAATTAAATAAAGATATTCCACTGTAAAATTAATTATATATACCGTTCACTTAAAATATGTAGTCAAATCATTTTCTAAGGTCTCCATTAACATACAAAAACATAAGACACTTAAATTTTGGCAAACTATTCTTTCCGCTAAAATACTCATCATGGAACCCGTGCTGCCATGTATCTTGGAAAAGTGGATTTCAAAGAATATTCCTGCTAAGTATTGGTAGAATATTCCTTCTAAGTTGGTGTGGTGTGGTAGTTAGGAGAAAGGGGTGCCAGCTCAGATGTCGTCCACGTTACTTGACAATGGTTCAAAAAATTACGTGATTCGTTGCCAAAAGCCCTTGTGTAGCTGAACAGTGCAACATTAATATTCATTTACTCTCACACTCCAAGAAATACAGAACAATAGTTATTGCGTTTTTAAGTGTAAAAATAATTATATCTGCCTAATCAATTAAACTTATAGCGTTATAATTAACTACTAACCACAAACAAATTTTGAAAATTTGTCCAAATGATGCAGTGTGAAAGAGAAAGCTTATTTACTTTAAGTATCAGAACTGATAAAAGCATTTATTTGGAAAAAAGATCAACTTCTTACTACCAAATGTGCATAATAAGATGTTAAAAAAAACATTAAAATAAAGAGAGATTTATAACAACCTCTCCCTTCAAAACTTAGTTTGATTCTGAAAAAAAAATAGGCATTCTATCAGAGGAATTAATTAGAAGTGAGCACCTTGCGTAGCCAAAACAAAAAACGTTTTTCACAAACAAAACATAGATATATGCAGACGTGTTTTTTTTTTTTTTTTTTTTTTGCAGCGCATGCCAGAATTTCTAGCAGAAGACAGAATTTTTCCTACTTACTTGACAAATATCGTTATTATTTTGACACTTTCCCCAAAACTTTATAAATTATAGTCTATGCTATAAATTATAGCCTATGTGCTATTCTGATGTATAAGCTATATTACTGTAAAGTTTCATTAAAATCCATTCAGTAGTTTTTGCGTGAAAGACCAACAAAGATTTTCACAAACTTTCACATTTATAATATATATTACATAATGTAGTTTGTGGTACATCAGGGAAATAGTTAATTCATTCTGCAACATTTGTATTCTGTAGTCTAATTGTAATATCACCTGAAAGCTAGATTTTAGATTTACCATTTTCAGTCATATTCCATCCCTTTCAAGTATTATTTCTCACAGTAACCTGCAACATTTTGGTCATGGCATTTTTCAAAAGGAAAACAAAATTAATGAAAACAAAGTAAAGAGCTTTTAAATTATATAAACTATGTGGCAAATAATATATTGGTCTTTAAATCAATCTTTATTAAGTAAATGTGAGAAAACTCGAAAACTTAAAAACATGAGCAAACAGAAATGATTTTAGAAATTAAAATTGCAGTTAATGGATGGCCATTTCAAACGAAATAATGGATTGTGTTAAAAAAAAAAATTTTTAATTAATTCAATCTAGGAATGCAAAAGTGCTTCAAAATGAAACCGAAACTAAAATCAAAACTCAGAGAATTAAAATTTCTTGAAACCTAATTGGTTTTCAGATCAAAAATTCTGGAGCAAGTTTTCCAAATATATGATCCTTAAAAAAATGCACCCCCTTCCCGATTCTTTTTTATATTCAAGCTATTGTTATGCCTTTAGAAAAATTATCTATACTTACGAGAAAAATATTTAAAAACCAAAACTTATGATCCGTTTTTTCCACAGGTGTAATTTTTTTTCTAAAACTACACAAAATTTTTAATATAATATTATTTCAGAAGCAAAAAAGGTAGGGAATTTTTGCAATGTAGAACGAGTTATGATGATGATTATGAATTATTACTGTGTTAATATTTAAGAATAAAATAACAATTTGTAGGGTTCTAGTACTGGAATTAAGGATACATTTCTATAAGTGTTAAAATGTTTTGCTTATAAAATTACTTACATTATTAATTATCAGCTAATTGTACTTATGTAAATTGTTTTAAAAGACAAAATTAATTGGCAATACATCTTAGCAATAACTGAATAGAAAGATATAGTTACCATTTATTGATATTTGCGAATATGCATTTAAAGGATGAAATACTAAAGGAACGGAAAGATTAAAAATCAAATTTGAATAGTAAATGGTTAGAAACACTTTCGCCCCAACACACTTTAAGAAAAATATATTTTTTTATTGATTGAATGCAGCAGCGCAAACAGGAACTTTTCAAGGAGGGCGTTCAGGGTCAAAGTTCACTATTCTCCTATAAACCAATTCGCCACCTAACACATTCTTTTGATTTTCGGGAACAAAAAACATTAAAAAATTAATTATTGAATGAATAATTAGCATTAATAAAATTAATTATTAATTACAGTTATTTACAGTACAAACTATGCATATATATAATACTTATTATATATATATGGGATTATAATCAATCGAAAAAAAATCAAGTGCTTTGAGGGGTCTGGACCCAAGAATCCCTTCCCTTGTGTGCACCACTGATTGAATGTGTATTTTGTGTGCAAATGCTGACGTAGTGAGGGTATTTTCCCTCATTGCAAGTTGTTATGTTGATGTATAGCAAAAAAAAAATCATTCAACAGAAAAATATAAAGATAAGGATTAAAATTTGCATGCATTAAAAGTATTGAAATGACTTTTTATGTTATTGTTAATTAAAAATATAATAAATTGCAGAAATCCCAGTTTTATTTTACAAATTTATTCATCATATATAATGATACTACATTTATTAAAATTTTGTTAAATAAAAAAAATAATCTCTTTTACTTTTTACCTCATAATTAAAAAAAATATCAGGAAAATATTCTTGAGTTTTCGTCGTCTTATATTCAACAATGATTAAAGAGAGTTTCTGTGGTTAAAAATGTTACAACGAAATAAAAATGTTCTTTTTAAATTTTTTAAAGCTCTTAAAAGTAACAGGAGAAAAAAATAAATTTTGTTTTGCTTTAATATATATTAAAAATATTTTTTCAACATTGAATGAATCATTTCTTTAAAACTTTATTTTTTACCCTTTATTTTCTTGTTTGCAATAAATTGGGAGAAGTTTCTGTTGGCCATGAAGTGGATAAAATGTCCATCACACAATACTCGCCCTAGGGAACAGCTGTGAATGGGAAAACTCCCTTTCCAACAACACAGAAACCGAAAAAAAAAGCAATAAATTTGTCTCCTTCAAAACCATTATAGGACCCCACGCAGTTTTAAGAGGGGAAGGCATAAAACTGTGGTGCGCTTTCGAAGAAGTTCGCAAAATTAAACAGAAACCTTTTAACTACCACTAGCTTTGAAAAAGTAGACCGCTTTCCAAGAGAGTTTCAATTAGCGGGTCATCCACTTAGAGGATTAAATATATTACATAGTGCAGGATTGGACAGCGAGACGAGTAATGTTTACTCATTCAGTTCCCGACTCTCTCTGGCGGTAATACAGGGCTTCGGTCGGTAACGCTTCCGTTACAAGTACCGCCATCTACATTTCGGTCTTAGTATTAAACCGTGTGTTACAGACTCCCCCTCTGGTTCCGTTGACGTCTCGGCTCGGAACCAGTAAGTAATTTCTTCTTTGGGCGTCCTCTTCTCCTTAGGGGAGCAGCAAATCCGGTGTTTCTTTCTGTGTCAGGTTCTTGATAGTCCTTTAAGGCAGAAACATGATAAGTTCCAAGGGTTTAGTCTGGGTTGGTCCAGTCGGCAATCTCATATGTTACTGGTGATCTCAATTGAGTATGAGGTAAGGACCTTCTCTCTTGGGCATAAATTTCCTGCTCTTGTTGTTACGATTTATGGGATGAATGGTCACCCAAACTTTGTCACCAGGTTTATAATATTTTCTTTGTCGTCGATCGAAGTATTCTTTCTTACAATCCTGTTTCTTTACCGGATTCATCCTGTAGGGATACGTTGCTATTGGGAGGTGATCACTCGTGTCAATACGGTGTTCAATATAAGGCGTGGGATCTCCCCCTGGTTGGAAACATGCCTCATTCCTATCCGGGAGTATATTGAGTGTTCTTGCCTGTTCTGGAGATATATTTTTATCCTCTTCCTCTCGAAGTTCGAATGCGCTGAGTGTTATATCTTCTAATGTCTACTTGAAGAATTTGTACTGTTTCCAAGGATTTCCGGAAAAGCGCCATTTTCCACCCTGGACGTCAAGGACGATACCAGCTGCATTGAGGAAATCCAGTCCTAACAAAGTCTTATTTACTTTGGCATCAGGCAATACTAGAAATTCGGTTGCAATAACTTTGCCTTCAATGTACAGGTCGACGACACACAGTACTCAGAGCCATAATGGTCTGTCGAATTCCATCAGCCATTATAAATGAAATACTCTTGTTCGAAAGGTGACATCATGCTCTTGTAGGACTTTAAACATCTTTTCACCTGGAATGGTATGGGAAGCACCGGTATCAGCACATACAGCAATCTTTTCTCCAAAAATTTTGAGAACAATCACACTTGTGGGATACAAGTTCGAATTCAAGTTGAATAACGTCATACAGTTCACTGCTGTTTCCATTTCATTAGCTCTCGTGCATTTAGGACACTTTGACTTCATGACTCCAGGAGTCCCACATCCGTAACACCTTATCGGGTTTCTTCCTTCAGTTTTGTAACCTGGGAATTTAGGTACAGTTCTAGAGGGTAAAGATGAGTGGTATTCATGGAATCCTCCAATAGGTTGATTTTTCTTTAATGGAAAGGGTTTCCTGAATTCTTCTTTCTTCATGAAAGCCTGATTTGAATTACTTTTCATTCCAGGCCTTAGATTGTCATATGCGTCCAACTTCTCAGCCAATTCAAAGGGATCATTCAAATCTGCCCAAATATCTAGAAAGTGTTCTTTGATATTTGCTGGAGTTTTTCTTTTTATCTGATCAGCAATTATCAGACTTTTAAGTTGATCGAATGTGGTTATCTTCAACTATTTGATCCAACCTTCAAAATAAGAACTTAATTCGAAATAAAAGTCTCGCAATGTTGAATCTGGGTTTTTTTTCTGTTAGGAAAAGTACTGCCTAAAACTTATTCCCTGTAACTCGAAATCTTTTGAGAAGCATTTCTTTTACCTTTTCATAGTTTTGAGCATCATCTTCATCCTTTCTTGCGATAATCTGAGCTATATCAGGTGGCAATGAGCCAATCAGGTATGCTGTCCAAGGTTTTTCAGCGATGTTCAAGAACTTCACTTGACGTTCGAAAATTGTCAAGTATAGACCCATTTCATCTTCCTTCGAATTGAATCTCGGAATAATTCTATTTAACTCAAGCTTTGGGTTTTTTAGCTGTTGGCTTGTAACAGGTGCTTGTGACAGCTTCTGCATTTCAAGTTGAATTTTCATTTTTTCCAGTTCGAATTCTCTTTCTCGTTGCTGAGCTACAACCACGGCTTTCTGTTTCTCCTCCAGTTCCGCAGCTTTTTGTTTTTCTGTTGCTGTACGTTCCTCTACAATGACGCTGAGCACATCTTTAACGAATTTCTCATCATACCTATAGCTGTTGGTTATGAGATCTTTTAGTTCAATAATTTTCAGAATGTCCGATGGAGCCAGACCCAATTCTGTTGCCAACATTCGTAAATCCTCTTTTCTGGACCTTCCCAAAAAAGCCATTTTTCGTCACTTTTAGACTATTTCAAAGTTAATTTAATAAAGTTAATGAATTAAAGTTCACTCAAAACTGTTAATTCTGTGATCTGAAAATATTATAATCAAACAATACTTATGCACTTAAAGTTTCCGATACATACAAAAAATACTCTATACTATAATACACTCTTCCTCAATGGCAATATAATTCTCTAATTTCAAAATGTGCTAATTATTTTTCACATCAATATTAATGAGATTTAAAAAAATGAAACAAATTCTTCAATATCAACTATCTTCTAATTTCGTACTTCAAAATCAAAATAATAATATTTCAACAATATTCATTATTAATCAAAAGAGTATCAGCAATTAACATGAAATCATTTAAATTAAATCAAAGAAAAATTTCGTTTTCGTTAACTGAAATCAATTAAATTGTTTTTAATCAAAAACAATTCAAATACATTTAAATAGAAATACCATTCATAAATTATTTCATCCAATCCAAAATTAACACTATTACAAACTTGTTTACACTTAGAAGTACTTGAAATTATTTTCCAAAACTTTTTAAGTAAAAACCATAAATGTTTATATTTTATCAAAACATACTTGTTTTCAAATGTTATAGTAATACTTCGTAATAAATCATGTACTTCACAAAATAATTATATTTATATTAGACATAAAAAGTAAAAAAAACATTATGATAAAAATTACATTAAACTTAAAGTATAATTAAACGATTAGTAATCAAACAAGAATCAAAGTGAAATTATTTGAATAAATACAAATCGCAATAATTTCTTGATAACAAAAGTATACATATGTTAATGGCATTAAATTCTTAATTAGTAAGTAAATATACATTCATAAATAACCTTCAATTAGCTTTAATGAGAACAAACAATAGAATGCGAGTTTCGTTTTCAAAAAAGTATTAAGAATACTGGCAAATAAATAGTGAAAATATCACTTAAAATTCAATTACGTTACTATATACTGTAACACACAATACGAGTAATAATAATTAAAGTTCTTACACAGAATAACAGAGCAAGAGTATTTAGAATAAACAACACTTATCTATTCACAGGTTTTTTGGGTGAAAACAATATTTATTCGCAGGGTTTGCGAATTCTCTATTTGTTGTCGGGTGACAACGCCTCAACCTAAGTGGAAAAAGCGAGAGAAAGTTGGGAATTGTGCTCGGATCGGCCCCACGTTGGGCGCCAATTTGTAACGGTTCTCTTACGTCAATACTGGGTAAACCAAAGTATTTGACAGAATCTCGGGGTAATTAAATAGTTTTAAGGGGACACGGTACCCTGTACACAATTTTTTTACTTAGATAGTTATAAGAATAAAATTACATGTGCACTGTATCCGAACACATCTGTAATAAACATTTCATAAGCAAAATACTATTTTTAAACAAACAATAATTTTACAATTTAAAATTTTTAAATTTATTTAAAGTTATTAAAATTCCTACTACTTTTACAAATTTGATTATTTTTTATCCATTTTTTTTCCTGATATTCCTGGAAGTATTTCCCACAATTCTGTGCATGGGATTAGTATTACAAGTAATACTTTTATTTTTAGAATTTTTTTTTCTCTTAGACACTATAAAAACAGTAAAAAAACAGCTATATCTAACTTTATAGATTTCTAAAAAAATAACTGTTCCTCTAAATACTTATTCCATGCACAGAATTATCAAACATATTATTTAAAACAACCAGAAAAAGTTTCAAAATTTTATAGTGAATATAAAAAAAGCCTTAGCATTTCAAACACATGATCATCATGAAAAATAAGAAGCTGAGAAAAAGCAGTTTAAAGTTTTTGAAATAAAAAAAATAATTGAAAGAGCTAAAATACAGTATCCATTCTAATATATATAAAAATTCAAGTTGTACAAAGCATTTTTAATACAAAATTCATGCTGAATTAGCACATATTAAAAATAAAATAAATTAAGATTGAATGGAATGAAGTGATACAAACCAGTAAAAAAAAAAACATATATCTAACTTTATGGATCTTTTAAAAAATAGCTCTTCATATAAATCCTTAAGTTATGCACAGAATTATCACACATTTTATGCAAAACAACCAGGAAAAGTTTCAAAGATTTATAATGAATACAAAAAAAGCCTTAGCATTTATATATATGATCACGATGAAAAATATAAAGTCGTGAAAAATGTTTAAACTTTTGAAAGTCAATAAAATACATGAAAGAACTAAACCTTAGCCTTCATTCTTACATATATTGCAATTTAGGTCATAGTCAATAGTTTAAGACAGTAATATATTCTAAGTTATTACATATTATTAAATAAATATATTAAAATTAAATGTATTAAAATATTACAATATATATATCAAATGCACTAATCATTTGTTTTGAAATTATAAAACATTCATTTTATGTTCATATGATAATTGTAAATAAATATTATTAAAAACCACCCCGTTCATATGTGATTCCTTTTTTTTAATGATTGAAGCATCTCGCCGCTTTTTTGCTAAAGCAATTTTTTTCCGAGCAATTGCGTACACCGCCAATCTTTTTCTTTTTCTCTGATAAACTCTACGGTAGTCTCGCCAAACAGCCAACATTTTTGACTGTTTACTTGAAGCAAGCCCATTTTCCTTTTGCAAATTTTCTAATGATTTTTTGTACCAAAATTGAATTCACAAACTGCATCACAAACAGCAATAGTTACTCGACGCAGTGTCGCTGACGTTTCTTTTGAACATTTACCCCATATGATGCTGTGAAGGCTCTCGTCTGCATTTTGTGTCACACATCTTATGCATCTTTGAAGGAGTTCATTCGAAGCTAATCTTTGATATATTGGCATAATTTTGGCTAAATGAGTTTCCTTCAAGGGTGTCTTAACATGCTTCATGTGAGGACCCGGTACTTCACCACGAGCAAGAGCAGCCTGGAAAAAGCACCAAGAATCTTTTCCAGTCGGACATTTAAAATGTTGAGGTTTTTGGTTCGTTGATATACTATGAAACAATGTTGCATAAATTGCAGTTTTCATTGCTTCTACGTCACCTTTGTTCGAGCGAATCGCATTTTCATAGTAACGTGACAATTTTTTAATTGTCTCTTCCTTTAAACTACCACGGAATTTCCTTCCCAAGGAAACACCTCTTGCCCGCCATTCTTTAACAGCTTTTCGTAAAGATGTACCTAGCCTCTTGCTAACATGGTTTATGTGCATTCTTCTTTCTTTATTTTTATCTCAGGACCATAAACTTCCTTAGTATTTAAATATTGATATGTTTTTGCATCGCCATCTGACAATAGTGTCGTGTATCGAAAACCACTATCTTCAGATCTTTGCCATAATTTAAGAGCAGCCTCTTGTTCAATGGCACAAGATCATCCTACGTGATTGATAGCACATGAAGATATATGTCCTTCATACCACACATGAAATTCTGCTGAATTTTCTCCCAAAACCAGATTTTGCGTGTTCACATTCAATGCAGCGTTTGGACATAATTTCAAAAAATCCATGACAAATCCAGTAAGAAGGTCAATCACACGCAACCTACACCTATTTCAGATGAATGTCCCCGAGTCAACCAAGTACCATCAAAAGTAGCATCTATATCAGTAATGGCACTATTACTTTGATAAGCACTTTTCACCTGACTTCGAACATCATTCAAGCTTTTTACTGTAGATCTAACCAAAGATTTACATAACTTTTTTTTATATGTATTGAATGTTCTGCTTGAGGGTAAATTCATATTCATTAACATACAAAATTTTTCCATAGCTAAATAGCCTTTTCCAAAACTTAAAAATGATTGCACCATGTGCATGTTTATGTCGAATGACTGGTTTTCAGTACCTTAACTGTCAGAAATTCGTCTGGATGTAAAGTTACTTCATTTAATTATATCATAAGAAGTGCAAAATACAGAGATTTTTCTGGAAAATCCCCCCCCAAGCTTTCCACCAATGTCAATTTTTAGTGAATACGATTTGCAAAAACCTCACACAATAAGTTTTTTAAAAGTCCTTTTAAAAACTGTACATCCATTATCACATAATGAGGGGCTTCAGAATTTTCACAACAATTTAATTCATTCAAGCAGCTGTCTTCTAAAGTTTGGCATCTAATATTTCTTTCTGGTAATGCTGAGGAAATAGAAGTTTCATCTTTTCTGAAAACATCAGTTTCATGACTGTAGTGTTCACTGCACCATCTCTTGTTAGCTTTTTGTTTACTAACAAGACTCGATCGCTTTTGTCTAGGCATGATGAATTAAAGTGTACTTATTAGTAAAAAGATATTCAAACGAATATTAAATATTATAAAGAAATAAATTGATTATATAATTGGCTTTGAAAAAAGCCTTTAGTTTTGATACTAATGGTTTTAGAATAAGAAAAAAAGGATGCAAAGCAAAATGGAATAACGTTTCTCTCTTGCATAAAAACAAACGAATTAATTCACTTCTCTTCTAATTAAAGTATAAAGCTTTAGAATCGCGTGTAAAGGTAAATCAATCGAAATTGTTTAGGCTAGGATGATAGCGTCTGCATAAGAAGTAGACGGCATGTTTTTTAGTTTCGGTTTCGCTTCAACATACTGTCAAAAAAATTTAAATAACTCGCAAAATAATGCACTTACAGCTACCAAATTTTATAAACATATTTAAAAAAGTCACACAACTAAAATAAGGCAATAAAAAAATTCGTTAAAATCGTCATTTTTAGGGTAATGTGTCCCCTTAATGACATAAAATAACACAGTTACAATGGACAGACATTTAGACACAATACAGGGTAAACATTTAGAGGAAATAAGGGGAAATTAAATATATTACATAGTCCAGGATTGGACAGCGAGACGAGTAACGTTTACTCCTTCAGTTCCCAACTCCCTCTGGCGGTAATACAGGGCTTCGGTCGGTAATGCTTCCATTACAAGTGCCGCCATCTGCATTTCGGTCTTAGTATTAAACCGTGTGTTACAATACTAAATTCAATAAAAATTACAAATTCAAATATTTGCAACACAAAGAAAGTTATGCGACAATAACTATCGATGTGCATTAGATACTGATGATAGCAGTGAATTTTCAGTGCTTAGTGGGTAGCCGTCATTATTTATTACAGCTTCCCATTGATGTTTCATTAAGCTAAAAATAGTTTTAGGCTCTTCCTTTGTTATTACATGATTCCAGGAAATAATTACATCGTCAATTAGTTCCTTTTTATTAATGGGTACCTTATTCGGACAAAAGATTTCAAACGGTGCCTCAAGTTTTCGATATGATTGAGGTCAGGACCGTTTCTTGGACAAGACAACAATGATATTTAGTCAATAATCAATCACATTACCCTGTTAAAAAATTAAATAGTCTCCTATATCTAAATTTCAGGCGGATAATTTAAAATTTCTCTTTAAAATAATTAAATAGAGCTCATGATTCATAATACCATGAAAAAATAGCGAATTACCTAATTCTGAGGCCCATTTACACCCCTCGCCACAACACCTTCACTTCCATGCTGAAGGATGGAAGTGAAGGAGTTCTTGTTCCACATAAATTCATAGGATTAAACTCCTTATTTTTTCATTTACAAGCTATTATAGGCCCATTGGAACCACAATTGTGGAATTGTCTGCCATCCCAATCAAATTGCTGTCAATTTTGAATTTTCTAAAACTTAATTCCAAGAATCTAGTTGGATCAATAAAACATGGAGGTAGAAGTGTTCTTGCTTGGGGTGTAAACCGGCCACACAGAATTAAGTAATTTGGTACTTTTTGTTGACATTGTGAATCATGAGCTCTATTAAAATATTTTAAAGATATATTTTAAATTATCCACCCAAAATTTGGATATTGGAAACGACTTCATTTTTAAACGGATAAGGACGCCAAGCGCACTGCTTTCAATGTACGCCACTGGTGTCTATAACTGTCCCCAAATTCTGAAAACACCTCCTCAATCACTTTCTTTAGCCCAGTAGAACATATATGGTGAGGTTTTGATGTAAAAAAAAGAAAACACGATATATAAACGCATAATGTGAAGTAAAAACAATAATTACAGAAGAATGGCGGAAAATCGATGCATTAATTACAAAAAAACTGATTAAATCTATACCAAGACACTTAAGAGTTATTGTGGACACTAAAAGGTATCCTACTAAGTAGTAAATTAAGAAAAAAAAATACAATATTTAAAGCTAAGTTGAGATTTTTGTTAACCCTCTAACTGGACACCTTCCTCCTGAAAAGTTATTCCGAAAGCGTTTAACTCTTATTTTGCGATTCCCTTCAAAAATGCAACATACTTTTTTCCTTTCCCCTTTTAGAACTTGGGTGGTTGAAAGGGGAAAATTTTACGACCCAGTTCGGTCGCTTTGAAAAGTAAGAACCAAGAGATCAATCGTTTACAGCTAGCTTTAAGTTGCCTTGGGCAATCTTCTTTGAAAGCGTAGATATCCTCTCTTGATCAATCCTCTTTGAAAAAGATACGGTGTTTCTTTCTCCTATATGTTCAGTCACAGTAAAATTAAAAACGAAATGAAAGGTAAAAAAAAAGAGGAAAAAATGAAACAAATAGTATGTTAGAAGTTGAAAAATAATTATATTTTCTTGAAAGAAAATTTATTTTTCTGTCATTTTTTAAAAATTAAAATATATATATATATATATTTTTGGTATTGCGATTTGAACCAGAAAAAAGCATCCTGTATTCATTTTTGAATATGAGAGTAAGAAAACGCGCTCACTTTCCTGTTTTTTAAAAAAGTAATGAGGTAAAAAGAGCAAAGGCCCTATCTCATTTTTAAACAATAACACAATAAATATTACATACAATGATTATATTTATGAAATAAAACCGATCTTTCTCTATTCAGTTATATTTTTAATTTAAAATAGCATAAAAAAGGATTTCAATACTTTTAGTTTATTTTAATTAAAATCATATAAAAGATATTTTTATGTTAACTGAATATTTTCGGAAAAAATTTAAATTTTCCTTCCTAGTGTTCTCTTTTTCGAACTTCTTGTATTAAATAAAAATTCCTTTTCTACATCGGCATTTGTGATGGACATAACACACATTCAGTCAATAATTTTTAATTTTAATGGGGGATATACTTCTTCAAATGCGCGTGACAGTACTTCTAACCATTTTCTACTCAAGTTAAATTTCTTATCTTTCTGTTTCTTTTATTACAAGGAAAAATGTCACACATCGATAACTACATTTTCACACAATTAAGTCATTACAAATTCTATTGTGAGAAAAGTTCTCCCTAATTAATCTTGTCTTTCAAAACAGTACACTTAAAACAATTTTGTTCAGTGAAGTTAACCGACAGTTTCACAATGTATTCATACCAAATTTTAAAAACAAATTTAACACTTGGAAATGTATCCTGTATTAATTTTTTCAGTATACACAAGTATTTCCTGCTGTAGGGAAGATATAGTATGAGAGAGAGATGTGGTGTGCGGTTGTGAAAGAGTGTTTTCGTACGTGTAGACTATTTTTGAAAATTTAAATATCACTGAAACTGATCATATAACTGCAAATGAGCCTTATTTTAATGTGTGCTGGTATCAAAGTAAAACACTTTACAATATTAAACAGCCTATGGGTTTATACTCAATATCAAACTATTCGCAAACTGGCTTACAACTTCTATTCAAAATTGTAAAGAAACTGAAATATAAATATATCTTACTGCAGTCAAAAATATTCATAATATGTAAGTATCCTGTTGCTCCACTTATTTCGGTACATTTTATAAACTGTAGCTGAATGCAATTTTTTATATTTATAAACGACGCATAACAGCTCACACAGTCGTAAAAATGTCCTTATCATTTTTAAATATACTCCTATAAAACGTATATGGATTGTAAGATCAGTTGTAAAATCCTAAAAGCTTTTAGAGGAGCTAAATCATGTAATTTTGGACTGATCAAATTTTTAATATAATACACAAATATACATGTTATTAAGCAAATACATTTGAAAAATCAAACTTCCTTCTGAAATAAACGTAATTGAAAGAAAAATGTTTAATTGCAAATGAGTGGAAATACATGTTTATCTAAGGGGTATCCCCAAAGTGAGGTAATCCTCAAACTTAAGACTCAAACTCAGAAGCACAACAATCCATGAGGGCCAGGAACTACTGTGCCCATCATAATACACGTGACCATTGGACGCTGAGGTGCATGAACAGATGTCCCGATTTGGTGGTCTGTCTGAAGAGAGGCCTTCAGTGTTTAAGACCCGAAGCAGGCTTGGTACTCATTTATCGACCCAATGTAGCGGGGATGAAAGGCAGAGTCGACCTTGCGCATCCCGTAATAGAACCCCAGACCTGTGGTGTGGAAGCACTATACACTTTCACTCAATCCTATTCGGTGAAAAATAAAATTTAATGTTAGAATCTTATATAAATCCTTAATGAATGAAGGAGTCCAAACTTTTTTTTTCATGTAAACTGTTTAGACGGAAATAGTTAATTATGAACATTTCACAAGTTGCATAAATTAAAATTAATCGTTATAGTTAATATAAATTTTTAAGGGTACAAAAGGTGTATTTCGGCTGCACGAATTAATTTTAAAATGAATACGATTACGAAAAAGAGTACAAATCTATCTAAAGTAGGGTTGGTTACCTTAGATATTGTCAAACACAACAATGTATTGGAAGCCAATTCCACAATTCGTTGTTATAAAAATGTATGGAAAATTACAAGATTTATTTTTGCATTTGTAATTTATATATATATATATATAATTTTTCCTGGGAGCTTTAAAAGCTAGGCGGCATCCATCAAAACCGCGGTTCTCTCTCTGTTTTTCCAGATCGCCCCTGACTAAGCTGGCTCTGCCATAGTAAGCAAAAATACCGGATTTTGTTTGTCAAGATCATTTTATAGCAGACTGCATTTTTTATGTATTTTAGATGGTCGTTTTATATTTTCTACATCAATATCTTATTGTCTGAATTTAAAATTACATAAAATTCTTGAGATTCGCATCAATGACCATG
Organism: Trichonephila clavipes; assembly: GCA_019973935.1. Lineage (NCBI taxonomy): Eukaryota > Metazoa > Arthropoda > Arachnida > Araneae > Nephilidae > Trichonephila > Trichonephila clavipes. The sequence continues at coordinate 29,559 of BMAU01018263.1, forward strand.
ATAATTTTTATTAGTATATGAATGTGTCATCAAACGATAACATGACTAATATTAACACACATTATTTTAACCATTTAATTGATATCAAGTATAACATAACGCACACAAATTTTCTAAACTTTAAAATAAATATTTCGAAAACTACTTCAGATATACTCAAAATTTTTTATTCCTACGCTTTAGCTTCTCAGTTTTGCTTCTCTATGTAAGAATTTATTGTAATTGTATATTCATCAATTTTTTTAGTATATTTTTTGCTCTTAGCATGCGGTTTTCAACCGAATTGTATGAAATCTTCGAAATATATTAAATGAATGATTGAATATTAACGTCGCACTGTTCAGCTACACGAGGCTTTTGGCGACGGATCACGTAATTTTGAACCATGGTTAAGTGACGTGGACGACACCTGAGCTGGCACCCCCCTCTCCTAACTACCCCACCACACCAACGGGAGGACGTTTCAGCTCTCGACAGGTTTAACGTGCATCGCTGCCTTACACGGCGGGTCTTTAGTGGTACTGGGCTCGAACTCGTGACAAAGCAAGCCACGTTCCGATATCTATACCACTCGGCTACCGCGGCCGAAATATATTAAAAGATACCAAAGAAGCTATATAATAAAATTTGAAATTTTTATTATACTCAAACAATTGCTAAAACTTATGGTAAATAATTTTTAACTGCGCGATGCATTTTTTTTTTTTCGAAATTTCAAATGGAATTTCTAACATAAAATTTCTAGCTTTATAAGGTCGAGATTTCAAAACATATCCAGATTTTAATTACTTATTCAGTTAGCCTTTAAAAAAGATAAATGTTGAGGTATTTTGTATAAATAGATATTTTTGAACAATATATAATTCGAATGTTTTTCAATAGCTCGAAGTCGCCAAAAGCCCTCGTGTAGCTGAACAGTGCGACGTTAATATTCAATCAATCAATCAATAGCTCGAATTTAAAATTGGTTTTTATGTTTATTTATATGCATAAATGTCTACTGTAAATGTTTCCGTATATTTTTGATTACCATTTATTCAAACATTCAAGTTATAAAAAAAATGTGTGAAAATCTTCATTCATGTTGTCTTTGATGTAAACTGAAGTTCAAGCATTTAAAATTCAAATATAATTCGGTGTATTTTAACAATATATAACCAGGCACTGTACTTAAAATTCCCTGAACACTTAGGCTTTGAAATCTAAAAAAAAAAAAAAAAAAAAAACCTAATAAATCTTAATTAGTTTTTTCGTTATTATTTTTATCAAAGTGTAAGAAAATGTTTCAAATGATTTGATGAAGTTTAAATTTATTCAATTTTAGTGGTTGGAAAATTGAAAAGGTTCGAAATTTTAAAGAGTTTGATGTTTTATTAATTTTTTCGGTATCTTATAATAAAATAATCATGTTTCAAAAACTGAAAGCTTTGAATAAGAAAAATGAAGCGAAAGAGAATATACTTAAAAAAGATAATTTGTCTAACTATAAAATAGCAGATTGCCCTGACACGCCCCAACTTGTTACAGTTTGAAAATAATATGAAACCAAAAGGGAATTGTAACATATTTTACTTATGCGTTGGGACTTTTGGAAACTTTTAAAATATAAGCTAGCAAAGAAACACACACTTCTTGATTTGTGAAGAAATTTCTCCCCGATTTTTTACGATTGGGGGTCAAAACACGGGGTTCCCTGCGAGCCATAAAACTCCTGCTGTGTTGCTTCCTCCGTCCCTCATTATCTTTTAATGCGACGCCGGTTTAACTTAAGTTAAATTGATTAATTTATTTCGTTCGATCCATTTTAAATAAAACCCGGTTCTATTCTTCTGTTGGCGTCACACTATAGCTTACGTTTAAACATTAGATCTTTTAAAGACAAATGAACTGTACGCTAAATAAAAGGCATTCTCTAATTAATCAATAATTTATTTTAAAACAATAAGATTGAAATTACGTTAAATTATAAAGAGATACATAACAGAACATTACTTAACTGATAGAGATCGAAAGAGAGGAGTCATGACGGTGCCCGGAGAGTCCCCAACTGCGGTGACTAATTGGAAGGGACATGTCAGACCAAGTGGGTGTGTGAGAAATGCCTCAGACAGTGTGTCAATTCGGGGTGCATCTCGTTTTTATTTGGTGGCAATTTACACCTATGTGCTGGAGCGAATTCTTTACAGAAATTCAAACAACTTTTATGATTGGTCTAGAGTCAGCGGAAAGATATCCTCTCACGGTCAATGACATCCCCCAAGCGCGGGAAATTCCCAAAAAACACCCCTTACCATGATGTATTTATGGGTGCAATGCCTTCTTCCAGGCGTGGGAACGCGTCACCCTTTTCGGTGGGGTAAGAGACGCACCCAACAAATTCCTTTCGTTGTAAACAACAACAGGACAGATATAAAAACTACAGTTGCAATCCCTAGGGACCGGCGACCTCCCATCACTTTCAAGATGTTAAACCTTAAAAGGGGGAAAGGATTTCAGAAAAGTGCGGCTAATCCGCTTTTGAAAACGTTACTTGAAGTCAGAAAAATCCGTGCAGTCCATTTTCGAAGCCTCTCTAGTAGGGCGGAAAAGTCCGTTCTGTCCAATTGGAGGGTTAAGTGTAAGAAGACTTTTGTGGCGTAATGTTTAGTAGCTTTTTGATAATTAATTTTTAAAAAAATAGTTATACTATTTTTAAAAATTTAATTATGTAATTCCATTAAGAACAAGTTGCAGATATCATAAAAAATACAGTTACAATATATTAATTTTTATTAGTCGAAAACATTAAATTTTATAAGAAATTGCAAGAGTACAAACACTTTTGTGGCTCACTGTATATAGCTTCGAAATAAATATATAAAAAGAAATCGAAAATAGATTGAAACCAAATGGAACCTACTATACTAAAAAACAAATTGAGATAAATGAATGACCGGATTTTAAAATCTTATTGGTCCATCCGTAGAACGTTCTAATAAAAATTATAAAATAATGACTATGGGAAAGATAGAACTTTTTGTATTAGAATTTAGGAGATTCTTTTTTTTTATTTCTATGCGGAAAGTATTTATAAACCGTTATGAAAAAGTATCACCAATGTACACAAGTATTAGCGGAATTATCGAAAATTTAAGGGAAGTCGGTAGGGCCTATACCGACAATGTTAAATTGAGCCATTTTAGGTTCAAGTTTCTCAGAAACTGTTAAATATATAAACTTCAAATTTTGTCTGTATATTAATTAGGCTTTTTTATTTAAATACTGGTAAATATATTTAAAATATATTGTTTACTTTTTCAAAAAAATTCATCGTAAAAGTATCACCTTGAAATTTTTGAAAACTGTCAAATTTTTTACGATAACTGCTTTTCAGCAAAATATTTCAGGGAAAATCTCCAAAAAATAAGCTTAGTATATGGAGTTACATATTATTTATGTGCAGTAAAAATTGCATGAGCACTCATTCTGTAGATTTTGAGAAAACTGTACCCGCAGTTTGAAAACAACCATTTTGAGATAATTGCATTTTTAGTGTAAAAAAGCACTTGATCACAAAAATAATGAATTACAACAAGTATTTGCCCTATTTTATTAAATATTAGCTTATTCTCTATTACTTTTAAGGCTTTTTAGTTTTTTTCTTATACTTAGATTTCTCAGAAAATACATTTATAGCATTTTTCACTTTTAAGCTATCGAGGTATTTTTTAGCGTTTAATTATTTTACTCAAATTCTGTATCAATTTTTGAGGAATTTTCAGTTCTGATACATTACTTTCATCAAATTTTGACTATAAAGCATCATAAATACCATGTGAAAATGTGTCAATACATGAAAATACTTTGAAAACATGATTATACACTATTTCGAAAAGTTTCATTAGTGTTTTTATATATTCACCTGTTAACACAATGTTTTACAGCAGCAGAATTAAAAATTTTCTTTAAATATTTGGTAAATGGTATTTAAAACAACAAAAACATAAAAACAGATTTCTTGAACATGAAATTTATGTATTTTTATATATGAAACAAGCTATGTGCAACGAAAAAGGCATTGCATTTTTAGATATTTATAAACCTTTTACTAAAATACTATTGAACACCAAAGCATAAAAATTTGTATAAATACACAATACATATGAAATATATAGTAAAAATTTCCAGTTCATGCATACAGTAGAAGTATAGAAAAAGGAATACACAATTTATTAAAAACTGTCATTTTCTGTGTCATGACATATGTTCATTAGTGAAAAATGTCTGAGAAATATTTTTTACATAAAGAATAAAAACATACAATACATATGAAATATATAGTAAAAATTTCCAGTTCATGCATATGGTAGATTTATAGAAAAAAAAATACACAATTTAATAAAAATCGTCATTTTCTGTGTTACGACATGTGTTCATTAGTGAAAAATGTCAAAGAAATATTTAAAAAATTTTTGCATAAAGAATAAAAACACACAATACATATGAAAAATATAGTAAAAATTTCAGTTCATGCATACGGTAGATTTATAGAAAAAAGAATACACAATTTAATAAAAATAGTCATTTTCTGTGTTACGACATGTGTTCATTAGTGAAAAATGTCAACTAAATATTTAAAAATTTTGCATAAAGAATAAGAACACACAACAATATATATGAAATATATAGTAAAAGTCTCCAATTCATGCATACAGTAGATTTAAAGAAAAAAGAACAGATTACTTGAAAAATATATTAATTAGAAAACACAGTAGCTTTTGTATAAATTTTTACCTCATCAAAAAGATCCTGCACTGTAGCCGGTTTTTACCTTATTTTTCTTAATATTATCTTCTTCTTTCTTTCTTTTTCTTCTTTTTTTATCTTTTCTAATTTTCTTCGAGCGTCCAGATAAAGCATAAATTGCTTTCATTAGTCTTTCCCTATCGAGAAGTTTCATGGCACTTACTGAAAATTCCCCTGGTTCTACGCCCATTTTTTGAAGCATTTTTAATTTCGATACATTACCATCATTAAAGGAACAAACAGCATCATAAACACCAAGTGAAAGTGTTTCAATCTGTACAAATGTTGCTTTGGGAACACATGACCAAACGACATTATGAAAACTTTCATTCGGGTTTTGTGTTTTTCCATGCAAACATTTTTTCAACAGATCAGGATGGGAAAGATCTCTAAATATAGGACGCATTGCTTCAACAACAGCGACCGGAAGACTGTTTTTATGTTTGTAAGACTTACCTGATGCTTCAGCCTTTTAAATCCACACCATGAATCTTCCTCGATGGGACAAAAACCATGTTGAGGATATTCATCAGTTGATAACTTATGCAGAAAAATGGCCCAGATAGCTTGCCGCATATTCTGAACACTGCTGTGATTTCTCCGAATAGCTGATCCATAGTATGACTGCAAGTTATCAATTTCATGTTCAGTCAAACGATTTTTCCCACTTAAACACTTACCGTCTGACAAGATTTGCCCTTTCAATTGAGCTTTTAATCGGCGTAATCTTGTTCCCATGCGCTTCATTACATGGCCAATACACTCCAATTTTTCAATTGGATATTCATTTCCATATAAATGTTTTTCTTTTTTACTGCATCAAATGCTTTGCAATCCCCATCTCCTAAGTACATAATATATCGGGCATTATGTAAAGATAATGACTGTTGAAAAATTTTAGACGCACCTTGGATTTCCATCGCTCCACTAGATCCAACGTAGTTCCTTTTACAATCCTTTTCATGAAAAGGCAAGTTTTTACAAGCGCAATATTTCGAAAGAATATCAACATCTATCACCTTACCTGTATCAATGCTGGTCACAGTAACTACACCATTCAATGATGTGTAACCACGCTTCTGCCATGTCCCATCTACAGCTACTGCTATATTTTTGTTACCTTCATTTTTCACAAATAGCTTCCTTCGCAGCATTTTGAATTGAATCCACATAAACAAGTTTAGCAGCATTTAAAAATTCGCTTACCGTAAGGAGAAAGCCTTGTAGGTGGTTGTGGAAGATTCATTACGCCACAGAACATTCTCCCTGCTTCTGCACCTTTTCCAATTGAACGCATAGCATACACAAACCTGGTATTTATTGTAGCAATTTGTGTTCCTTCATGAAAATTTGAAGAAGAGAATTCTACACGATATGGACAAGCAAAACATTTCAGGACAAACGTAATAGCCAGTCCAGACTTACCTTTTAAAACTTGCATGTCTAAACCACTGTTGCACATTTTACAGTGAACTTCATTCTTGAAAACAAAAGCAAGAATATTCAAATTCATGATTGCATTTAAAAATACCTACGCTATCACCAAAAGAAGAAAAACTCTCATTTAAATCGGGAATTTTCTTTTCTTTTGCACATGACTGCTTTGAATCATGTGCATGTTCAGTTTGAGCATTTAATTTACAATCAGTGGTACTTACTTTGCTATTAATAGTATTCTTACGTGGATAATACTTACCTTTGCGTTTCTTGAAAACTTTTTGCAAATTTGCATTTCAAAATTTCAGAAATTTTAAGTATCGATAAACGACAAGTGCTCAAACACAACGTGTTCGAAAGCGCCAAAAATAGGTAAACAACCTTAACAGTTACACTTGCAGTTATTCTACAGTTAATTTCGTGGGAATAAATAAAACAGATAATGGCTTTGCAAGAGCATCTCAGTTTTAAAAGGCCAATGTTTACATTTCTATCTGTCAAAGTAGGCGTGGCAAATCAGTTGATTATTTTTTAAAAAACATTTTAAAATACTTCTAATTCAAAAATTGACTAGTATGTTATATCATTGGAAAGGGCTTAATTTGGAGATTTGAGAAATATCAAAATCTCAAAATCGATTTCTGGAAGGTGTTTACCATACCGACTGTCCTTAAAGATACGGGTTTGTGAGAGGTCTTCACCTCTTTCTTGAGCACCTAGATATGTAGGAGGTAGGGAAGAAACACCTGCCATGATCCAATCAATCTATTTATTGATCATACAATATAACGTCACAAATTCAATTAATAACAGTAAGAGAATGTTTCGTTGCTTACCGCAAAAGTGGAAACACGACGAAATACACGAAAGATTATGAGACTATCAAACTTGATCCTTATTTTATATAAGATATAATCTACTATCCGATTTAATCTAATACTAATTTAATCTCAGTGATCAATCGTCACTTTAGATCTTTCTTCTAATAAATATTTATTCACAGTAATTTAATAATGATACCTGTCAGTAACAATCGCACCTGATTTCTGGTTTTCATCTACCCCTACTCTCTATTCTAGCTAGAAAACTTCGACAATATAGTAAATTTAATTTTCATAGCACGATTTCTTCTTCCGAAGGGTTGTTCGTGAATAGTGCGAATTGATAGCCCAAAGATTTCCCAAGAGTATTAGTAGAAGGATCGCGAATATTTCCGTCACACTACCCTCCGTGAAGAAAACGTGATTTATTTGAGGGTCTTAATGACCCAAAAGAAATTACGTCAAAAAACTTTAGTTCTTAATCAAAAATTGCCGATAAGAATTTAAATTTAACTTCACGTCAAGCCTAGAATTTAGATACATGAGAACACGCAGAAAAACAATTAGCAAAAGCTTATAATCAACTTCAAGACATTCTCTTGTATAAAAAAATCCTTATTGTGCACACCATTTGGGCGAGAGCCAAGGGAAAACCTAGTAGGAAAAAACCTGGTCGTGCACATTACTTAAATACTAGAATTTAATTAAATTTTAACATATTACTTCTTCATAAATTTTTCAAGACATCACTGTTTCAGGTCAGCAACCCTATGAAAAATAAATCAATATCTTCTCAAAGTAAAGAAATATGAATTAATACTATATATATATGCATTGGCATGTCTTATATGTCTCGTACTAATCATTTTAAATACATATAAACTTTCATACATATAAACACATTTAGTTTCTTTGCAGAACTCCCATTTCATTCGCGCTGCGCTGTTAGTGTTTTGATTAGTATTTTCTATTCACGCCACATACCCAAACTAGACGTTAAGTACCAACATACATGAAGACATATATAAATATATACAATTTTCAAACATACAATATTATGAACAAACAATACAAGAAATTCTCGCATAATAACCAAGTCTTAACATGTAGCAAACAAATGTTTTCCACCTTTTATAAATAAAATTTTATATACTAAAATTCATTTTTCAAATAGTAAGAAAAATGCATACAACTCAGTGGCAACTTTTGTATGTTTAAAACACTTTAAGAAAATACGACTTGTATCTTACAAAATTACCTTGTAATAGCTTCACCCTGCGGATGGACATTCTAATTCGTCATCTAATCGACCTAAAACTGTGGGAAGTAAAGATGGATGACCAAGACTAATCATGATAAATCTAATTTATTATTACCAAAAATAATAGTCCAGCACAAGCAAACTATAAAAGGAAACTCTAGAATGTTATAACGAGAGCTCAAGCCCTATGTGAATAAGCGCATGAAATCCTTTAATCAATGTTATCGTAATAATCATGACTTCCCTAATTTTTTCTAATAGTTAAAATCCGTCCTCTTCAGTCCGGCGGTGAAATTCTGATCCTTACCGTATCAGCAGTGCTTTCAGCGACTCCTCTCCGTTTCCTTCTAATCTATGATCATTAAACTTCAACTGTATATACACTAGCTAATCTGCATATCATTGTTTCTTCATGAGAGGGATGGCTGTGAAATAACATGATTACTGGTTCAAAGATTTCCCAAGAGCATTATTAGTAGAAATTCTCGTAAAGCCCCGTCACCCTCCCCCAAGAAGAAAACGTGATTTATTTGAGGGTCTTAATGACCCGATAGAGATAACGTTGAGAAAATTTGCACTTAAACTCACAAGAAATCTTTAACTCGAAATTAGCTTTAACTTCTACACAAAACACACTACCATAAAATAATTACTCCAGAACTACTAGCAAATGTCTTTATAACACTCTAAAATTTCCCCCTGTAGACTAATAATTGAATTTGTACCCCATTTTGGCGAGAAACGAGGATAAGCCTTCCACACAGGAAGGGAAAACCTGGCCGTACATAACACGTAACTTAGATATAGCAACATAACAATATTCTTTCTTTACTATATTCACTGCCTTCATTACATCAGAAAAACTCTTCAATATAGCAAGGTCAGCCACCCTGAAATAAGAATTGAATCAATTGACGTACAAAAGAATTTTCAACACTTTATACATATACAGACTACATTGAACTTGAATACATAGGCCAAATGTGAGTTATTTTTAGACATATAAACACACCATCTGGGTTTTCGAAAAAAAACTCCCTTTCAATCACGCAGTGCTGTTAGTATTATGGTTAATTTCCTATCAACGCCGCGTCTCGAAAACCAGATATATACTAATATGTATCTCAATACATGAATACCTATACAAAATTATACACAATTTCAAAAACATTTATTTTAAGGTATCCGTACACCTTCAAAACGTCATTTTCGTCAAATTTTTCGAATTTTAATTTAAATGTTATTTGAAAATATGAACTTTTTTCTTTAAAATGGTGTTTAAATTTTGTTTCTATCTTATTTAGAACTTAAGTTATGGGAATTTGAGTTTCATTCGATAGCACCTTTTTGAACCCGGAAGTACAAGTTTGCATTGCGAAGTAGAAAAAATGTTTGTTGACATTTTTATTTTTCAAAGTATCGTTTAAATATGCAATAGTAAGAAATTTAAACTTTTTAAAATATGAATTTGAGTTTTCAGAATTATCAAGAATATAATTGGCAACAGGTTTTTATTTATATTTTTATCTAGAATCTGGCAAGAAAATAGAGTGCTTTACTGTTTGTTTACATTTGCTTATGATTGCGTAGCTCTTTAAAAGCTTTTGTTTAATCCTTTTTTATAGCAGAAAATTTTAATTTTTGTCATTTAAAATGGGTTTTGCTAAACGTAGAGTTAATGCAAAGAGAAAAAGCCAATTTCTAGGTAATGGATCTACCATTAAACATTCAAAAAATAGCAGCGCAACATCTACCAACGCCAGTTCTTCAAAAATTTAAATACCTGCTGCCTTTGATGAAGAAATAGCAGAATATCAACGTAAACCACTTACTGGAAACAGAATAATTGATATGGAAGTCCTTTTAAATTTGTTTTTACAATTTTGCTGCCCAAGATGTTTCGAAGAAGGTTTCCTGCTTTCTGAGGATTCCACATATGGTTTGTGCTCAAATTTTGTTATCAGGTGTAAACATTGTGACTTTTACTCATGGTTTTCTAGTTCAAAGAAAACTTTAATCTGTCCTGAAGTAAATACAAGATTTGTGTATGGTATGAGACAAATTGGGAAAGGTTTTTCTGCTGGGTTTAAATTATGTGGTACGTTAAATTTACCCAGGCTCAGTAAAACTGCGTACACTAATCATGAGAATAAACTCATGTCCGTGATTTCAGAAGTTAGTGAACTATCAATGCAAAAACAGCTTCTGAACTGTTAGTGCTACATCCTACTAAAAATAAAATTGTTGAATGTGGCATTTCAGTTGATGGAACGTGACAGCGTAGATGTTACTCTTCCATGAATGGGTGTGTCGCAGCTTTGTCAGTTGACACTGGTAAAGTAGTAGACATTGAAATATATAAATAATGTCGTCATATTGTCCCACCTGCAGAAAGATTTCTAAAATGCCTAGAAGCATTGAGTCGAAAACTTTTGCAGCAGATCACGTGTGCCATAGCAATTTTCTAGGTTCTGCGTTAAAAATGGAAGCTGTTGGTGCTACGAGAATCTTCCTACGTTCTATTGTCAAACGAGGCCTTAAATATGCACATTATTATGGTGACGGGGACTCTAAGGGCTTTATCAGTGTCAAAGATACTTATGGGAAGGACAGCGTCACAAAATATGAATGCATTGGTCATGTTCAAAAGAGAGTAGGTGCGAGTTGCGCAAACTAGTCTAAAAATAAAAATCTGTCTGGTAAAGGCAAACTCACCGACTCTTTTATTGACCGATTGCAAAATTATTGGATACCTATCCGGTCTTCAGCAAAATGTTATTGCGGCTTTGTTTCATTGCTCATCAAGTGTCGAGAAACCGATGCATGGGCAGTGTCCCATCGGAAAAGATAGTTGGTGCTACTACCAGCGAGCACTGTCTTGTGGCAAAAAGCCAAACGAAAAATATAAAGGCTTACCAAATGAAGTACTAAACACGATTAAGCCTACATATTTAGAGTTGTGTACCAAAGAACTGCTTACTAAATGTCTGCATGGCAAAACACAAAATTCAAACGAGTGTTTAAATGGCGTTATATGGCACAGAGTACCCAAGGAAGTTTTCGTGTGCCTCCAAATTTTAAAATCTGGTGCATTGGATGCTGTGATCCAATTTAATGATGGATATATATACAAGGGTTGTGTTGAAATTTTTAAAAAACTTAATATAACTCGTGGTTATTTTACTTTAAAAGCATACAAACATCTTGACATCAATAGAATTAACGACGCAGAACGACATTCAACACCAAATGTAAAGCAGCGTAGAAAAATTTTAAGAGCTACAAGGAAAAAAAAAAAAAAAAAAAATCAATGATTTAGAGAGTAAAGAAGGTGTTATTTATAAATCAGGAGCATTTTAAGTATATCAAATTGTGCTTAATATTAAAATTTGCAGTTCAAAGTTTATTTCTGATTTATCTCAAAATGAATTTGTTTAACGTATTGACATCTGACAACGTAAATATCAGAAAAAGTTGTGAACCAAATTAGTTCAAATTTTATAAATATATTTGTTTTATAGATTTAAAGAACCCCTACTACTTTCATAATTATATAGTTGATATGTTTTTAGTAACTAAGGTATATATCATGCTCCTAATAATTTTTTAATGATTTTTCAATGTTCTTTTACTCGAAACTTGATAAAAATTGTAATAAATTGATTATCATCAGAAAAATAGTACCAGCCCTAAAAAATGTTATAATGATCATCATCAAATTTACAGAAAAGGGATATTTTTGTTTACATTTGAGTTATGTGCGTTATTCTATTAATCAATTTAATTACTATTTACACTATGCTTTACTCTCTAAAATTTTTTTATATACTACAGGTAACATATTAAATGTATTTTTCATAGTTTTAAGTTATATTTCATCAGTAAAAAATATTTTAATAGCAAATATTACAGTTTTTAAAAAAATTTTCTTTGAAGGTGTACGGATACCTTAAGCAAACAATACAAAAAATTCTCGCATTCCAGCTGACTCAATAAGTAGTAAACAAATGTAATCATACAATTGTTTTCAACACTTGGGAATAAATTTACGCATACAAAAGATTTTTTTTCCCATTCAACCAGAAAAATGCACCGCAATGTACAGTAAAACTTTAACAAAACAAGACTTGCTTCTCGTAAAAATTCACCTGACTGCCTGTCAGTAAAAAAATATAATGAAACAATACAACCTGGCTAAAGCTCTTTTCTTCTTTCCTTGATATCTCCAATATGTACTTTAAGCGATGCTGACCTTCCGCTCGCTGGACTATCTTTAGGCTCCTGGCGATCTTGCTGTCTGGATTGTCGAAAGTGTCGAGGAAGATGAGGCCTGGATCTTCCGCTCCTACATGAGTCCGGCAGTTGGTGACCTTGTTGTTTGGACTGTCTACGTTGATCGTAAGGGCTTGGCCTTCTAAATGGTTCTCTTCTGTACCAGACTGGTCCCTCCAAGACTTGCACTGCTCTTCCTGAAGTTCGAGAACCAGCTTCTTTCGTGACGTTAATTCTGGGTCGAACTTTGTAAGGGCTTGATCTTCCTTGATGAAACGACTCTTTTGATTCTCTAATTCTTTTCTTCGATGTCTTGGTGAAAGAAGAGGATGACGACAACAATCTTTTGTTCGTCTCTCTGCCTGGTTTTCTAGTTTACTTTCTTTCCAGTCCCGCGGACTAGGATGGAAGGATTCTTCTATTGTACCCTGTCACATCTTGTCTTGTTTTCTTATGTTGTTGTTTTTGAAGCCCTACTAAAGATTCCTTTGAATCACTGTTTCTTTCGCGCTTATTCACCGGTTGCTCTCTCCTACCATCCTGATTCCCAGTAAGACTTGTATTTTTCCTTTGATCTCCCCGTCGTTTACCAGACTCACTACTCCTAAAGCCCTGTGAATGATCTAATATAGGTCTATTCTCCTCCAAAATACTCGATTGATATTCCGATCGGTTGCTAAATGAACTTTCAACCACTATCACTCCCTCATCAATTTTTCTCTGATGGTAAATTCGCACTTGGCCTGTATTAACAGTTGTTCTTCTTCCTGCCTTCCAAATTACCTCATTATTATTTCGAGCACTCAAGACTGTGTAGGGATCCTCAAGCTTTGGTTTGAATTTCGCAACCACTTTTCTCGTTGTAGAGCTAAAGGGATGCTTTTCGACGAGCACGAAATTATTTACCCTAATGCTAACATCAAGCCTCCTTTTATTGTAATACTTTACCCCTTTTTCATGTTTAACTCTAGTATTTTGTCTAGCCTCCTTAAATAATTTTTCAATATTGCCCACCACAAATTCTGCTCCTTCAGACAGCATCACCAATTTTTGAAAAAGGGTAATAAACTTTCTGCCCGAAAATAACTCTGCTGGGATCTTCCCGGTGATCTCATGAACTGCCGTTTGTAAAGCATAGGCAAACTTACGTAAGAACTTGTGACAGGGCTTTATCGGAATTTCTACTCATTGTCCTCTTGGGATTTCTTTGGGGCCAGAAAGGCAATTATTTCCTAGCAACCCAAGAAGAAAGTGTGTTTACGCAAATTAGAATTTATATATATTGGAATGTTAGCATTCACGAGGATCGCTCAGTGAAGCTCTGAGCGCTAAGTGGAGAAGTAATGCTAGAAGTCAAGTGAGATAAAGTCTAAGAGAAGAGCTTAACTTTGTTAGTTAGGCAACTGAAGATAAGCAAAAGTGGGTCCAAGACCAAAGGAATACTGTCTTAGTCCATGCAAGTCAGATGGAAAGATAAATTGATGTACAACGGGCCTTAGCTGTTTGCTCAGGAATTAGCGGTAAGCTTGTTCATTTAAACATTACGGATAGAGCGAATAGTATTTAGATAGGAATATATCTATAAAGATAGATTTAGTAATTAATTACTTTATTTATCAGTAATACGTTTTGCGTCTCAGCACTCTTGATCATTATCCTCCTAGACTAGTATTGTTGTTGTATTGTATACAAATTAAGATCACGATAAACTATTTTTATTATTGGAAGAATTTAGTGATTTCTTTTTCGTTCCCTCAGACATTGATCACGTGGATAGGAGAGAGAGGGTATCTCCATCGATGGGGATATCACAAACTGGTCTCATGGTTATCATTTATAAAACTGCTAATAATTTGCAAAGGATTACGATTCACTCTTTCCGTTCTATTAGACTGGGGTCTATATACAACTGTTTTGGCATGCTTTATGTCTAATCTATTACTTAAATGCTCAAAAACTTCGGATTTGAATTGGGGACCATTGTCACTAATCATTTTTACAGGAGCTCCATAACGCGATATATAATTCTCAAATTGAGTATCCGCAATTATTTTGGCTGAAGCCCTTTTGAGGGGTATCACCTCTAACCACTTCTAAAAGTGATCAGTGTGTAAGGATACCTCCCTCGGGTGCCCTTCTCCTAGATTATCAGCGTGAGAAAGAGGTGTAGGAATAAAAGAAGAACCAGAAGCTGCCATGATTTTAATATGAATTTATTAAGATCTTAACTTAATCCTTTAACAGATTATATAATAATATGATATGTGAGAGAGTCTACGGTGGTTAAACACACAATATATAATACCGAAATAACGTAACTCAGACCACTATCAATAACTAACTCACCTAAAATTAATTCCTATGCGATCACAGATCCGAATATTTAAATACACACTCCTACCCTTATTGTCCAACGAAGTATCAATCTATCTAATCCCATTTGAAGTTGCGGTTCACTGGCATGCAATGGTATGCACCTTGACCTAAGGGCTCTCTGTCACGGGTAACTTCTGTTGGCTGTCACTTAACCTCTCAAAACTTCTTCACACTTGAAATACGAACAATGATAACATTCCCCCAAATGCCACATGGCTTACTCTAAACTTCCGTTGTTTAAAAGCTTCCTAATTTGCATCTTTCATCCACGCTTTACTTCTTGGGTTGGTTGGAAAAGGGTTGCCATTCATCCTGGCCCCAAAGAACCCAAAAGAATATGTTAATGAAAAGAAGCGTGAGCCCATCACAAGTGATTACTAAAATATAGCGATTTCTTTTAATTCGCGGCACTGGGTAGGGGCCTAATAAATCTAATGTCACTATCCCATTCGGATAACTAGTTACAATCGTTATTAAGCGAGCAGCTGGTAACGCGTTTTTATAAATATTCTTTTGGCACGCATCGCATGTCAATACATATTGATATATAGATTTTCTTATATAGGGAAAATAACAAACATCACTGACTCTTAAATAAGGTTTTTTTCTTTCCTTAATGACCTGCTATGGGCTTGTCATGAAATTCGCGCATTATATCACCTCGCAACGATTGCGAATTACACACTTTCAGTTCTCCAAAAGTGGTTGCGTATTTCGCATAAAATAACAAGCCGTCCACAATTAGAAAATCCCGAGATCAGTTCCCACAGATAGTCGTATTAACCAAGCTGTCCTCAGGGTTCTCAAGGCATAAATAGACATGACCGTAATCAGAGTGCATTCGTTGTTCCTCAATTAATTGCTCTTTGGACGATAGTATCAAATCTCTAATCACTGCACACGCAGCATTTTCCCCCACTATATTTTAAACCGGATTCCTAGACAAAATATCTGCAACCACATTTTTAGCTCCCGGACCGTGTTCCCATTCAACATTAAACTCGGTTGGTTTCAGTACCCATCGAAACATTTAACTTGATAAATTTTTACCATGTTTCAACTTGGTCAGAGCCACATGATCCGTTATCACTTTTATTGGCAGCGGACCCAGGTAGGTACGAGACTTATTCAGAGCTAAAATATCTGCTAAACACTCCCGCTCTGTTACCGTGTAATTCCTCTCCAAAGTATTGACCGTGCACGAGGCGTACGCGATGGGTCTCTGCTCTTGGTTAAATCTAGCCTCGATCCCTATCGAACTAGCTTTAATAATGAACTCGAATGGCTTATTAAAAACTGGTAATTTTAGTACCGGTGCTTCCGTAATCGCCCGTTTCATTGCCTCGAAAACCACCTGAGTCTCCTCTGACAAACTAAATTTTTAAACTTTCTTTTCATCTGATAAGAAGGCTCGAAGAGATCTGCGCAATATTTAATAAATTTTTTTATACCACTGGGTCATGCTGAGACATTTCGACACTTCTCTAAAATTCCTTGGAGTTTCTCCTGAACTATATTGCTTTATCCTTAGATTCATCTGTGGTAATCCAAATTTTGCTAATTACGAGACCCAAATATTTAAATTTCTCGCACCCAAACTTGCACTTTGTTCAAAGTCAATCCTGCTTCCTACAACAACCTAAATACCAACCTTAAATGTTCGAGATGGTAAGCAAATGATGGAGACGAAATTATCACGTCGTCAATGTATACACTCACAAAACGTCCCAGAACCGTTTTAAGAAGAATTGTGACGAATACATCGTGTTTTCTACTAAAAACTCCTCTTGCGTTCTTTGGGGCCAAAAAAGACAAATTTTTTCAAACCAAATTCAGAAGTGAAGCGTGGATATGCAATTTAGAAACATTTTAAATAGCAGAAGTTTAACGTAAGCGTATGACCTATTAGAAAGTGATTATGCTAGTCTAAGCGCGTAAACTGAAAGAAGAGAAGAAAGCCGTCATTGAGTGTGAAGCTATCTGTGACAGAGCAATCAAGTCAAGGTGGATACTATTTCACGCGAGATAAAAAAAAGACATTTAGGATCCGAGAAGATTGCGGAAAAACAAGAGATTAAGGTAGGATAATACTGCTATCTATTAGGACTGTGTATAAGTTGAGATTAGGAATAGGCAGGAATATAGTGATTAATGTCGCGCTTATTTTTTAATACGTATTGTTTGTTTTCTCACCTCAGATCCACTAGGTTATAATATAAATATTATCATTGTTAGTGTTTAAGTTAAGATCTTTAAAAAGACATTTTAAGATCACAGCAATGCCTGGTTCTTTATTCACTCCCACACTTCTGGGTCCCGAAGATAACTTTGAAGTAAGTTATCACCCACGGCCGAATACTTCAAAATGGCGCCCATCAGGTTTAATTTCCCTCACCTCGAGGTAGGAGATGCAGCAGGGTTAGGAAGTTTGAAGGAGGTATATTTTTCTGGGTCCGAGAATGTGGAGGATTTTATTGAGGGCATCGATAATCAGATTAACCCTCCAAGCGGTTATCACGGAAAATTCCGTCATTGTAAAGATGCTTCAAAAATGCACTGCACGGGATTTTTTGCCATCAAGTAACATTTTCAAAAGCGGTTTAGCCGTACTTTTCTGAAATCCTTTCCCCCTTTCAAAGGTTTAACATTTTAAAAGATAATTAGGGACGGTGGAAGCAACACAGCAGGATACTGATAGGAAGTTCTATGGCTATCAGGGAACCCCGTGTTTTCACCCTGGAGCAATCGTAAGAAATCGGGGAAAATTTCTTTAGACCCCAGGAAGTGTTTGTTTGTTAGCTTGTATTTTTAAAGTTTTGATGAAAAGTCCCAACACATAAGTAAAAATATGTTACAATTCCCTTTTGGTTTTTTAATTTGAAACTGTAACAAGTTGGGGCGTGTCAGGGCAATCTGCTATTTTATATAGTTAGACAAATTATCTTTTTTAAGTATATTCTTTCGCTTCATTTTCTTATCTTAATCAATGCTTTCAGTTTTTTGAAGCATGATTATTTCATTATAAGATGCCAAAAAAAATTAATAAAACACCAAACACTTTAAAATTTTAAATCTTTTCAACTTTCCAACCACTAAAAATGAATAAATTTAAACTTCATCAAATAATTTGAAACATTTTCTTACACTTTGATGAAAATAATAACAAAAAAAAAAAAACTAATTAAGATCTATTAGTTTTTTTTTTTTTTTTTTTTTTAGATTTCAAAGCACAAGTGTTCAGGGAAGTTTACGTACAGTGTCTAGTTACATATTGTTAAAATACATCGAATTATATTTGAATTTTAAGTGCTTGAACTTCAGTTTACATCAAAGAAAACATGAATGAAGATTTTCCCACATTTTTTTATAACTTGAATGTTTGAATAAATGGTAATCAAAAATATACGGAAACCTTTACAGTAGACATTTATGCATATAAATAAACATAAAAATCAATTTTAAATTCGAGCTATTCAAAAACATTCGAATTATTCTTCAAAAATATCTATTTATACAAAATACCTCAACATTATTTTTTTAAAAGCTAACTGAATAATAAGTAATTAAGATCTGAATATTTTTTGAAATCTAGTCCGTATAAGGCTAAAATTTATTTGTTAGAAATTCTATTTGAAATTTCGAAAAAAAAAATGTATCGCGGAGTTAAAAATTATTTACCATTAGTTCTAGCAATTCTTTGAGTATAATATAAATCTCAAATTTTTTTTTTTTTATATATAGCTTCTTTGGGGTTTTTTTTAATATATTTCAAAAATTTCATACAATTCAGTTGAAAACTGCATGCTAAGAGCAAAAAATATACTAAAAAAATCGACGAATATACAATAAAGTTTTACATAGAAGCAAAACTGAGAAGCTGAGCATAGGAATGAGAGAAAAATTTTGATTATATCTGAAGTAGTTTTTGAAATATTTAATTTAAAGTTCAGGAAATTTGTGTGCGTTATGTGTTATACTTAATATTAATTAAATGGTTAAAATAATATGTTGAAACTAGTCATGTAATCGTTTGATGACACATTCATATACTAATAAAAATTATAATGGTCATTGATGCGAATGTCAAGAATTTTATGTAATTTTAAATTCAGACATTAAGATATTTATGTAGAAAATATAAAACGACCATCTAAAATACATGAAAAATGCAGTCTGCTATAAAATGATCTTGACAAACAAAATACGGCATTTTCACTTACTATGGAAGAGCCGGCTTAGTCAGGGTCGGTCTGGAAAAACAGAGAGAGAACCGCGGTTTTGATGGATGCCGCTCTAGCTTTTAAAGTTCCCAGGAAAAATTATATATATATAAATTACAAATGCAAAAATAAATCTTGTTATTTTCCATACATTTTTATAACAACGAATTGTGGAATTGGCTTCCAATGCATTGTTGTGTTTGACAATATGTAAGGTAACCAACCCTACTTTAGATAGATTTGTACTACTTTTTCGTAACCGTATTCCTTTTTAATTAATTCGTGCAGCCGAAATACACCTTTTGCAGCCTTAAAAATTTATGTAAACTATAACGGTTAATTTTAATTTATGCAACTTGTGAAATGTTCATAAATAACTATTTCCGACTAAACAGTTTACATGAAAAAAAAGTTTGGACTCCCTCATTCATTAGGGATTTATATAAGATTCTAACATTAAATTTTATTTTTCACCGAATAGGATCGAGTGGTAGTGTATAGTGCTTCCCCACCACAGGTCTTGGGTTCTATTAATGGGCTGGGCAAGGACGACTCTGCCTTTCATTCCCAATACATTGGGTCGAAAAAGGAATACCAAGCTTGCTTCGGGTCTTAAACACTGAAGGTCTTTCTTCAGACAGACCACCAAATCGTGACATCTGTTCATGCACCTCAGCGTTCAATGGTCACGTGTATTATGATGGGCACAGTAGTTCCTGGCCCTCATGGATTGTTGTGCCACTGAGTTTAAGTCTTAAGTTTGAGGATTACCTCACTTTGGGGATACCCCTTAGATAAACATGTATTTCCACTCATTTTGCTCAAACTAAATTTTTCTTTCAATTACGTTTATTTCAGAAGGAGCTTTGATTTTTCAAATGTATTTGCTTAATAACATGTATATTTGTGTATTATATTAAAATTTTGATCAATCCAAAATTACATGTTTTTAGCTCCTCTAAAAGCTTTTAGGATTTTAGAACTGATCTTACAATCCATATACGTTTTATAGTAGTATATTTAAAAATGATAAAGACATTTTTACGACTGTGAGAGCTTTTATGTCTCGTTTATATATATAAAAATTTGCATTCAGCTACAGTTTATAAAATGTACTGAAATAAGTGGAGAAATAGGAAATTTGCATATTATGAATATTTTTGACTGCAGTAAGATATATCTATATTTCAGTTTCTTTACAGTTTGAATAGATGTTGTAAGCCATTTTGCGAATAGTTTGATATTGAATATAAACCCATAGGCTGTTTAATATTGTAAAGTGTCTTATTTTGATACCAGCACACATTAAAATAAGGCTCATTTGCAGTTATATGATCAGCTTTAGTGATATTTAAATTTTAAAAAATAGTCTACACGTACGAAAACATTTTTTCAAAACCACACACCACATCTCATACTATGTCTTCCATACGGCAGGAAATATTTGTGTATACTGAAAAAGTTTAATACAGGATACATTTCAAAATGTTAAAATTGTTTTTAATATTTGGTATGGATACATTGTGGAACTGTCTGTTAACTTCACTGAACAAAATTGTTTTAAGTGTACTGTTTAGAAAGACAAAATTAATTAAGGAGAACGTTTCTCACAATAAAATTTGTAATGACTGAATTGTGTGAAAATGTAGCTATCGATGTGTGACATTTTTCCTTGTAATAATAGAAACAGAAAGATAAGAAATTAAACTCGAGCAGAATATGGTTAAAAGTAATATCATGCACATTTGAAGAAGTACATCCCCCATTTAAATTAAAAATTATTGACTGAATGTGTGTTATGTCTATCACAAATGACGATGTAGAAAAGAAATTTTTATTTAATACAAGAAGTTCAAAAAGGAGAACACTAAGAATGAAAATTTAGTTTTTTTCCGAAAAATATTCAGTTAACATAAAAATATCATTTATATGATTTTAATTAAAATAAATTAAAAGTATTGAAATCTTTTTTTTTATGTTATTTTAAATTAAAAATATAATTGAATAGAGAAAGATCTGTTTTATTTCATAAATATAATCATCGTATGTATATCACCGTATGCACCATCGTATGTTAATTGTTTAAAAAAGAGAGAGAGATAGGGCCTTTACTATTTTTACCTCATTACTTTTTTAAATAACAGGAAAGTGAGCGCGTTTTCTTACTCTCATATTCAAAAATGAATACAGGATGCGTTTTTCTGGTTCAAATCGCAATACCAATATATATATATATATATATATATATATATATATATATATATATATATATATATATATATATATATATATATATATATATATATATATATATATATTTTAAAAAATGACAGAAAAATATTTTTTGTTTGAAGAAAAAAATATAATTATTTTTCAACTTCTAACACACTATTTATTTCCTTTTTCCACCCTTCATTTTGTTTTAATTTTACTGTGACTAAACATATAGGGGAAACGACCCAGTTGCACTACAACTTTCAAACAAGATTGCCCAAGGCAACTTGACAGCTAGCTGTAAACGATTGATCTCTTGGTTCTTACTTTACAAAGGGACCGAACTGAGTCATAAAATTGTCCCCGTTCGACCTCCCAAGTTTTAAAAGGAGGAAAGAAAAGAAGTCTGTTGCATTTTTAAAGCGAATGGCAAAATAAGAGTAAACGCTTTCGGAATAATTTTTCAGGAGGAAGCTAGCAACCCAGAGGGTTAAACTACTATAGATACCCAATGATTTATCATGTGTGTATTTGAAAAGTCATCTCCTTGGAACGGCTCGCGACTGGTATGAAATATTTGGGTCAGCATTAGTGCAAAATACAGTCACTGATTTCGCACAATTGAAGGCTCCTTTAACTAAAAAATTCCCCGTTGTTCGTAATAGAAAGGATTTAGAAAGTCATTTTATGCGTCTCAACAGAACAAGGATCAGGATAATACAGATTTTATTTTTTATCAACTAAAAGTACATAAAATACTGTGACTTAGTAAGCCCGAAGATGCTTTAGTGGACCATATTTTTGTTCGCCTTGAACCACAGGTCCACGATTACGTAGAGTTTACGAACCCGACAACAACAGCTCAGTTGTTAGAGGTATTAGAGAAATTCGGAGAAAGATATTCGTATAAGTAAATGCAGAGTTCTAGGAATAGTGATAATGTTAGACGACGAGGTTAGAATGAGAGTAGGAGGTGTAATCATGACGATATACAGAGGAATTGGAGAAATTCGGAAGTTTTACATACAGCGAGAAATGGCAGAAATAATTCTAAGGGTAATTACGTCAAAAAATAATTGGTTCGAAAGCAGGGATAAACTAAATAGGGATGATTGAAGATTTGTTTGAAGATACCAGTAGGGGAATAGAGTTCAATGTGAAAATTTTAGTCGAGGGCACTGTAGAAATAGGGGTTCGAGTACAAATTTATATAGAGGTAATCAAAGGCAAGGAGGTCGATTAAATGTTTTGAAGGTTAAAGATGATCAAAATGATCAGTCGCAGTCAGTGAAAGAGGTACCAATTAAATCATCTGCTATATGCATGTCTCCGGTGGCACTTCCATATGCACCCATTTTGTTAAATGAAACGTTTACGAAAGCTTTATGGGATGCAGGTGCAGATAAATCCCTTATATCCAAATATATCTACAGGAAATATATATATTTTTTTTATAATCAAGTGAACAAAAATTGCTTGCTGGAGTGATCATAGAACAGGGAGCTACATGCCAGAACGAAGGTATAATTGAATTGAATGTGCGGATCAGAGAATTTGCGAAACCTTGGATGTTTCATGTGTTGGCAGATTTAGAATACCCATGTATTCTCGGTGTTGACTTCATTAGTGGATCGAAGATTGTTTTAGATTTTGATCGAAAAGCGTTGGCAATCCCGGATTCAGAGATTGAAAAAATTGTTACAACGATTGAGGAAGGAGATATGGAAATTGATCTTACTAAAACAGGGTTGAAAAAAATTTAGAAAAGGGAGTTTCAGGATTTATTTAATAGTTTTAAAGGATTGTTCTTAGACAAACCGGGACTAACGCATGTTCTGTATCATGAGATTGATACGGGGGATAAGAAACCAGTTGTTTCTAGGCCATATCGTTATGACAGGGTTAAGCAAAGCACTTTAGACTACCATGTAGAGAAAATGCTGAAAGTAAGGATCATAATACCGATTCAATCTCCGTATATCACACCGGTTGTGTTGTGTAGAAAAAATAAGGGGTTACTGCTGGATAATCCGGAAGCGTATCGATTTGCCGTGGACTACAAAAAGCTGAATGCTATTACAAATTATCCACGATATCTCTTACCTTTAATTGATGATATGAAAACAACAATCCCCCATACGACAATTATGTCGACCCTGGACCTGAGGTCGGGGTACTTTCTACTCGTGGTAAACTCCAGAGATATAGTTAAGACGGCTTTTATAACAAAGAATGGCGCGTACGCATTCCGGCGTATGCCGTTCGGGCTGTCAGAAGCGGTTCCCAAATTTCAGAAGGCGATAGACATTATTTTGAAACGGGTGATAGGGAGGTTTGTGAATGTTTAAATGGATGACCTTATCAAAACGTCTCCATCGTTCACTCACCATTTCGAACATTCAAAAGAGGTTTTTATATTATTACAGGAAGCAGGATTAATATTGAACAAGGAGAAGTGTAAATTTGGTTGTGATAAATTGCAATATTTAGGTTTGATAATTAGAAAGGATGGAATTACATTGGACGAGACAAATACTCGAGCTATAGATGAGATGAAACCCCCGAAGAATTCTAAAGAGATATACAAATTCATAGGAATGTCTCAGTGGTACTCTAAGTTTATTAAGAATTATGCCGATCTATGCGAGCCCCTTTATAATTTGAAGAAGAAATTTTTAAAAGTTGTGTTGGTTTGTAAAGGCGCAGAAGTCATTTGACGCAGTCAAATCGGCTATAACGGAAACGAAAGTTTTAAAATTACCCGATTTCGAAAAGCCATTTCAGTTGTTTACGGATGCCAGTTCAATAGGCATATGCGCGGTTCTTAATCAAGAACATAGGCCCGTGGTATATGCCACCCGTACGCTTAGTAGTGTGGAGAGAAACTATACAGAAACGGAAAGAGAGTGTTTAGCGGTTGTTTGGGTCTGAATAAATTCAAAACGTATTGAGGTTCACTGCCAGTAAAAGTTATAACCGATCATGCTGCATTGATGCATTTAACAAATGGTAAAAATTTGTTCAGTAGGATGGTTAGGTACGTTCTAAAATTAGCAGAATTTAATATAGAATGGCCACCTGGTCCTGGAACTCAGAATGAGGTGGCTAACAATTTATCGAGGAACCTGGTGGAAAATATCGTAAAAGAACATGTTAATTGTGCAATAATCTGAGATTTAGTACTTTCGTCGCGTGAACCGTTAATAGAAGAGCAAAGAAAGGACCCGGATGGATTTAGGTCATATGTATAGATATCTGGAAACCCCCAGAAAATTGTTTGAATAATGCGGTAATATGTGAGAACTGGTCTCGCGATTTTAAGATGATTGAGGGCTTGTTGTTTTATGTGAAATACGCAACGACGCTAGGTGAAATGCGAGTATACATTCCAAAGTCTTCAAGAAATGAAAGAATTTCACGACAAGCCCATAACAAGTTATTTAGGACGCCTTAAGACTTATCATAAAATAGGAGATGTTTGTTATTTCCCGTATATGAGAAAAGTTATTGAACAATATGTCTCTACATGCCACATGTGCCATGTTAATAATTATAAAAAAGCGTTACCAGCTGGTTGCTTAATTCCGATAGTCTCAAATTATTCAAACGTGATAGTAAGGTTAGATTTGTTAGGTCCGTATCCTGCGTCGCGAGTAAGACGTAACCGATATCTTTTAGTATTTACGGATCATTTCGGCAAGTGGGCTGAAATCCTACCCCTTTAAAAGGCTACAGCTTGAATAATAGACAATAGTTTATTTGATAATTATATATCGCGTTATTTAGTTCCCGTAAAATTAATAAGTGATGACGATCCCCAATTTATATCCAATATTTTTGAACATTTAAGTAGCAGATTAGACACAAGGCATGTGAAGACTGTTGTATATAAACCTCATTCAAATAGAACCAAACGCATGAATCGCGATCTTGTGCAAATGATTGCAAATCGTGTGAATGATCAACATGATACTTAGGACCAATTCTTTCGTGAGTTCGCTTATTCTATTCGAACGGCTGTGAATGAATCGACTGTAAAACC
Organism: Trichonephila clavipes; assembly: GCA_019973935.1. NCBI lineage: Eukaryota > Metazoa > Arthropoda > Arachnida > Araneae > Nephilidae > Trichonephila > Trichonephila clavipes. Next base: position 54,987 of record BMAU01018263.1, read on the forward strand.
CCCTGCAGAATTATTTTTATATCGAAAATTGATTACCCCATTTCAAAAATTAGTGATGGTATCTGACGGAACTGAGTTTGCCGTAGGGGATATTGAGAAACTATTTGATGAAGGTAGACCAAACACTTAGGCAAAACATGAAAAGTGGGAGAAATATTATGATAGATGTTAGAATTAAAGTGAATGATTGGGTCCTGGTGAAAACGCATCCTTTAAGTTCGGCAGCACAAAAGGTGGTAGCCAAGTTTAAACCAAAATTTGAAGGTCCTTATAGAGTATTAGAAGTAAAATAGAATAATTTAGTGGTTTGGAGATCGAGAAAATGAGAATAACAGTCAATGTAGATCAAGTTAGACTATATCATCATAGGAAAAATGTCGATTTGGAGATAAGAACCATTAGTTCTGACGAATATAGTTCAAGCTATAAATAGATTAATTTTGAAGGTATGCGGCCTAGATTATGTGAGTCGCAATATAGTAGGAAGTTTGGGTTAGGCGAAAGGCGTGAGTTAGAGGTAAAAGGAACATGTCTTAAGAAGGATCAGGGGTTCAGGACACGAGTATTACCAGTAATCGCAGACCACTTGTCATCACCCGGCTGTTGGGCAGAACCAAATAGAAGAATAAAGAAGTGTAGAAAAGAAACTTTTTGGTTTAAAAGATCGTGACAATCTGAATCTGGAGGACCAGAGAGGAAGTACAAAAAGGGTCCGAGACAGTAGGGTGCTAAACGAAAATTTTCGGTTAATAGTAATGATTTATCGTATTTAAGAAAAAGGGGCAGGAGGGAGGAAACAGTGATGGCAAGTACCAGCGGGTACAACTTATGACCAAGAAGAGGTACAAAATGAGAGTCCCGACCATCCAGTGAGAAGAGGTCGCAACAAGGAGGACCAGTTTGATCCGGATGAAATAGGGAGAAACAACAGTACAGACCCTACGCCGAGGAGCGAAGAAGGTCAAGCAGCAGGAATACAAGAAGCAGAAGTGGTCAACAACAGCATTTCCAGGAGCGGAAAGGAGGAACGATCAGCAATAGATCCTTCTCCCTAGAGGTCCTAGTAGGAGACGTCAACTACAAGACATAAAAATCTGGTTGTATGGTTTCATTATACAATTTTCTGACAGGCAGTCAGGAGAATTATTGCTACACGAAAGTCATATTGGTTCTTTAAAAAAAAAATTATATAAAAGGCAAAATTTGACACTAAAATGGGTGCATTTTTCTAGAAGATTGAAAAATAAACTTTTAGTCTAGTAAAATTTTTCAAATTTTTTTTGAGGAGAAAACAAATGTATGTGTACCCATGTTTAATGCTTTGTATGACTTCGCTGAGATGCGATTATTCTTTGGGTTGTTTGTTTTAAGTGATCACTGAAAAAAATTTGTAATTGTATAACATATATATATTGTTGTATCGATTCATATTAATGTGCCTCTGGCTTTGGGAACGCGGCGTAGATAGATTATTAACAATAACACTAACAGCGCTGCGTGATTAGAGGGGAATTTTATTAAGAAAACCAGATGAGGTATATATATGAAAAAATAATTGTCATTTAATAATTGTATATAAAGTACGGAATTTGTAAAATGTAATTGCATGGAGAGATATTAAAAGAGTTTTTCTTTCAGGCTTACTGACCCTGATGATTGCAGAAAGACAGATTTTCTTTTTAGGTCTGAATTGTAAGCCCTAGGGGCAGCTATGAATATGCCTTGTACAGATGAATAGTGGCATAGTTTTAAATATATTTAGAAATATAAGTTCGGTATGTGCGTGGTCCTGGTTTTTTTAACCAGAAGCTCTGTGTTTTTTTCCCGGAGCTGGTCCCGAATGAGAAACACCATAATAAATATGTAAAAATTAATCTGAGTTGAGTAAAAGCATATTAATAATAATCTTGGTATAATTATTTGAGTAAAATTATTGTTAATATTGAGAGTTAAAGTTTAAGACAAATATTGAAAGTTAAAATGTCAGAGGAATGTTTAAAGTTAAAATGTCAGAGGAATGTTTAAAGTTAAAATTTCAGAGGAATGTTTAAAGTTAAAATTTCAGAGGAAGGTTGAAAGGTAAGATTTCAGAGGAAGGTTGAAAGTTAAAACTAAGACGAATAAAATTTAGGCGCGTAATTTCTTAAGGGCCATTAAGACCCTCGAATAAATCCCATTTGGATTTTTGAAGGATTGTGACGGGCTCATTGCGTTTTCTACTAGAAACTCCTTTTGGGTTCTTTCGGGCCGAAAAAGGCAAATTCTTTCCAACCAAATCCAGAAGCAAAGCGTGACTATGCAAAGTAGAAACCTTTTAAATAGCAGAAATTTAAAGTAAGTGTATGACCTATTGGGAAGTGATTATGCTAGTTTGAGTTTAAACGCGTAAACTGAAAGAAGAGAATAAAGCTGTCATTGAGTGTGAAACTATCCGTGACAGAGCGATCAAGTCAAGGTGGATACTATTCCACGCGAGATAAACAAAAGATATTTAGGATCCATGAGGATTGCGGTTAAAAAAGAGTATCTATTAGGACTGTGTATAAGTTGAGATTAGGAATAAACAGGAATATAGTAATTAAAGTCGCGCTTATTTGATAGTATGTATTGTGTGTTTTCTCACCTCACATCCACTGATCAATTCACCAATATGTGTAATTGAAAATATTTTCTAAATTCCTTTATTCTGATTTGTAACTCTATCATTCCTAAAGTTTTACAACGGGCACACCTTATACCATCACCACGTCGGCTCGTGACTTCTTAACTGGTTTATAAAAAAAAAAACTTTTTATAAACCTCTTCTGAAATAAAAGATTTTTTCTGCCGTAGTATCCCACAGTGCTTTTGTAAATGTTTCATCCAATAGAATAGGTACATATCGAAGCTCTACAGGAGACATGCACAGAGCAGAAAGCATAATGAGAGGATTCCCTTCAATTTGTGAATGATCAACTTGACATTTCAAACAATTTAGACGACAACCCTGTCTTTGGTCCTTTTGGTAAAAATTCTCACTCGGGCCCCTATTCCTGAACTGGTTCCTACCACCGTTATTCTCAAATCTATGATCACTTCTATCATTCCGGTTTCTGTGCTCAAACCCTTGATTAACCCGGTTCCTCTAGAGCCTATTACCGCATGCACTTCTATAAATTATCTCTCTTATCATTTTGTCGATCTAATACTTCTGCATCCTTCCAATTTCTATTTCTACGATCGTCGGGAGATTTCCGTCTTGTATCCCAATCTCATCTCTTTCATTATAATTTTTATTCGAACTCTGGGTTTCCCTGGCCGAATATCTTTCTTCAAGTTTTGAGATCACCTGTAACCACTGAGCTCTAATGGTGGGGTTTTTAACCTCAACGTAGTCCTGAACTGAGGTACGAGACGAATAACAATATCAAAATCATTTCCGTCATTTCTAAATTAAGGACTTTCTGTAACTTTAATAATTCGCAAACAAAATCCGTTGAAGCTTGCCTTCTAGTGAGATATGACGCAAAGTACCTGGCCACCAATTTTGCCCTATTTCACAGAATCGGAAATTTTCTTTCAACACCTGCTTTAACTGATCAAAATCAGCTTCCTCACCCTGCACAAGGGCATAATCTAATATATCATACCAATCCCGGGCGTGTTCCGTGAGATGACCTTTCAGATATGCACATCTAAATTTGCGGGTATTAGACAAAATATCAGACTGCTTTCAATACCCTCTAAGAACTGGTCTACGTTTACTGATCCCGAAAATAAATATTCGGGTATGACCCTGAAACCTGATCCAACCCTTATCTCGGGGTTATGGAAATTTAGATGCCCTTGGGACAAACTTGTTGAGCGCCAATGTAATGGCGTCTCCCCTGAAGATACGTCCTTGGAAGTAAAGAAGTGGGAAGTAATGATGGATGACCAAGACTAACCATGATAAATCTAATTTATTACTACCAAAGATAATATTCCAGCACAAGCAAACTATAAAAGGAAACTCTAGAGTAATATAGCGAGAGCTCAACCCCTATGTGAATAAGCGCAAGAAATCCGAATAGCTTAACTTTAATCAAGGTTATCCTAATAATCATGTTTTCCCTAATTTATTTTAATAGTTAAAGTGCGCCCTTTAGTCACGCGGGGAAATTCTGATCCTTATCGTATTAGGACTGCTTTCTCTGACTCCTCTCCTTTTCCTTCTAATCTATGATCATTAAACTTAACTAAATATACACTAGCTAATCTGCATATCATGGCTTCTTCTTGAGAGGGATGGCTGTCAAATAGCGCAACTGCTGGCCCAAAGATTTCTCGAGAGGATTTTTAGCAGAAATTCTCGTAAAGCCCCGTCGCAACCTGACTTGCTATCAGTAAAAATATAAAAGGAAAATAACAGAATGGCTATGATTTTTTTAATTCTTCCTGACGTGTCCCCACACAGGCAGCCAGTTTTCCAGCTTAGGTGATTTTTCGGTAGATCCTGGACACCTTGATCTGTCAGCTCAGGGTATAAGTCTTGGTGGGCTGTTCCCCTGTTGTGTCGCTTGTAGGGTTGGACTTGATAGATTCTGGATTGCTTCTGCCTTCCGCAAAACTTGTGATGGTCTCGTATTTTTTAAGGGTTTTATCTCTCTGGTTGGACTTCTCTGGATCAGATTGGTCTTTTTTGGCTACTACGGCTCATCGTGAAGAACAGGGATTGTTTGTACTGGACTGCTCTTGCCTTCTATTGAACTGTCGTCTGTTTCTTGGGTCATAAGAACTTGATCTCATTGGCTGGATTCCTCTGGAGTGAATTGGTCTTTTCTCAGATGCTACTGCTCCTCGTGATGAACAAGGACTGGATAGTCTGGACTAAACTGGTCTTTCTACGGCTGCTTTAGGTGGTCAGGGATTGGATTCTCTCCAGGTCATCTTTCTTGTTGAGGGTTCGGAAGGAATAGGGGAGGGTGCACTCCTCTTGTTCCCCTTGTGGTTCACAGGTGGTCTCTTCTTTGTGGCCGATCGTCCGACACCGAAGGGAGGGATCTTTTATTCATGATTCTGTTGTCCTGTGTCCTGTTGTTGATAAGAAATTAAAATGGATAAGTAATCCCAAAAGTCCAATAACCAAAAGTTTTATTTGACCCATCGCAATGTAAAATTAAATATTACACCATGCTTCAAATTGTGTGTGCATATATATGGGTACACACACAAAATCTTCAACCGTTTGAAAAAGATGTATGAACGGGGATTTGTTTGTAAGAATGATATACTGTTTTAAGGCTACAGTGGACAGTTAAAATGTGGATAATTCACTAAAATATCGAAAACAATTTTTTGACTTATTTTAATATTATATTAGCCTCTCTATCAAACGCAAAAAAATTTTTTGGTTTCATGCATTTGTTACTGAGTTATGGGGTAGTTCCGATTCAGTCATCCATGACCACGCCCCTTTGTTTACATTCTGATGTCATGCTGACAAAGCTGCCATGTACTTTGACAGTACGAATTTTATTTACTGCAGACATAGCCTCTCTAATTTTTATTTTTAAATGTTAATTATCAAGGTCTGGATGGCACCAATTTGTTTTAACTGTATCTGAAACCTAAATCGCGCGGCATTATTTGTTTACAATTCGTTCGAACTTGCGTTTGCATTTTTCGTTCAATTTTATTCAAACTTTATATTGATTTTACCAAAACAAAAAGTTCTTTTCAGAACTAAAGTTCATTTTAAATTGCCTTTGTTATTTAAAATTTTTATAATGGATCTTATATCATCGAGATATAGAAAACCTAAAGGTCGTCCTACCAAAAGGAGAAAGATGTTGGCTGAAAATAGCAAGAAGCGATGGCAGAAATTTTCTAAAACTGTTGATGAAAAAACAGTAATAGTATGGTATTGCAGAGATACATTGTCTGAACCTAGTACATCTTCCCAACCTGAGGCAAGCTATATTTTCACTCACAAGGCTGTGTTTTCTGAATTATTGCAGAAAGTTCCTTGTAAATATTGTACAAACTGTACCCTTGTTATAAAACATCACCATTCCATGGGGTATTCTACAAAGATGGAACTTTTATGCGAATCATGTCATGAAAGCTATGGAAGTGTTTTTTCAAGTTTCCAAGAAGAGGCCAAAAACTCACATGATATAAACAGCAAACTGGTGAGTGCCTTCCTATCCATAGGCACAGGGCATGCTGCTTTGGAAACATTTTCATCTGTGCTCAACATGCCAACAATGGACCGAAAAACCTTTGCCAAATGCATGCACAACTTATCCGTGAAAAACAAAGAGGTAAAGAAAAAAATGCTCGAAATGTCACGTCAAGCTGCTAGAGAAGCTCACGTAAAAATTGATGCTTCTCTAAAAAATCAGGAAATAATTGATGTGAGTGTGTCATATGACGGTACTTGGCAAAAGCGAGAACATACATCTAACCTAGGATTAGGAATAATCATCGATATCCTTAGTGGACTTGTCCTTGACTTTGAAGTATTGTCGAAATACTGTCATAATTATGTAGTTGCTGGTCGAGATATGGGAGTCGATAGTGCGGAGTTCCACATATGGCAAAAGGACATGCAGATGAGTGTGACAAAAATTTTGATGGAACTTCTGGAGCCATGGAGATGCACGCTGCACTAATTATGAGGAGGCGATCAATTAGTGATTGCCAAATGAGATTCGTTTCCATGCTGAGTGATGGTGACTCAAAAACTTTTCAATTTTTGTCGGAAAATAAAATATATGGTTCTGATATAAAAATCGAAAAGGAAGAGTGTCTGAATCATATTGCAAAGAGGCTAGGCACATCGTTACGTAACAAAGTGAAAGAATGGAAGGTGAAAAAAGTGACTCTTGGTGGGCGTAAGCAGGGAAGCCTTACAGATAAAAACATCACAAAGTTGCAAAATTACTATAGAAAGGCAATAAAAGATAATGTCCCTGATACCGATAAAATGAAAACTGCTATATATGCCAGCCTGATGCATTGCTCGTCAACTGACAAAAAACCTATGCATGGTAAGTGTTCTGAAGGGGAATCATCATGGTGTTTCCATAAAAAAGCTATAGCCAAAAATGAAACCCCAAGGTCACACAGTTCCATGAGAACTTACTTGTCGCCACAAGTAGTGGAGAAAATTATGCCTGTTTATCAACGTTTAGCTTCAGACACCATTCTTGAAAGATGCGTAGCAGGCAAGACGCAAAATTCGAATGAAAGTCTGCATAGTTGCATTTCGCGAAAATGCCCAAAAGAGGTATTCGTCTCCAAAAGGAGGCTGGAAATAGCTGTAACAGATGCCATCGAAAAGCACAATTTTGACAATGTGAAATCTCTTGAAGCGAAAGAGGACTCATGTCTAAATGACAGTTTTTCTTTGACTATTGTGCAGAAAGACAAGATAAACGACGCGTTTCTCAGAATATTTCTACGAAACAAAAGAAAAGGAAAAGAAATGCCACGAATACAAATGCTGCCTATAGTGCCGGTGCTTTTTAAGTTTTTTTTATCAGACTTAGCAAACAGTTTTCTTGTTATGTGTAATTAGATTTGTTATTTTTTTGAATTCTTGTAATTTAATTGTATTGAAATACTTTATTTTTACTCATTGTGATTAATGAAATATGTAATATATTATCTGGTTGATGAAATAATAATGAAATACATTCTGTTAATTTACTTTAGATTTTATTGGAATGTTCTTGCTTACTTCAATTTTTATCACTATATATATTACATGTCAATGTGACTGTTACAATAAATATTGTAGAATCTTATATATATATTCTATGTTTATCATATCTTTATGATATTAGTGTTTTTCAAATTTATATGAATGTCTTTAATTGTTTTTAAAAAAACTAAGTTTTTTCCTTTAGAATAAAAATAGCTGTTAATGAAAGCTTCCTCGAAAACATTGAATTTCTGTATTTTAATCCCTTTGAAATACTTTATTTTTACTCATTATGATTAATGAAATACATAATATACTATCTGGTTGAGATAAAAAAATAAAATACATTCTGCTAATTTACTTCAGATATTATAAGAAAGTTCTAGCTTACATCAATTTTTATCACTGTATACACCACGTGTCAATGTGACTGTTACAATACATATTGCAGAACCTTATGTATATATATTCTGCATTTATCTTATATTTGTATGATTTTAGTGTTTTTAAATTTCAAATTCATATTTATTTCTTTAATTTTTTTTTAAAAAAATAAGTTAATTTCCTTTAAAATAACCTTTATATATTTATTATAAAATTCCTTTAAATAATCCAAATTTCTCAGAATCAAAAATTTGCCTCGAAACCAAAACTCAAAATATTCCATGCGTTGCAATTTTTGTCGAATTATAACAAAACTTTCCAAAAGTATTCATCTAATGTATACTTATAAATTCTTGGATGCATTGTAGTAATAGTGATAGGTTGAAAGAAGAAATTAAAGTTTTTTATGTAAGAAATCATTAAAATTCTTGAAATTTTTATATAAAAATTTGCGTTTACCCATATTTTGTAAATTATCATATAAAACATTACATTGTATGCATACATTTATAAAGAATTGCTTAAAGAAGTTAAATCAGGTGAAAATATAAAATTTTAAAAAAAATCAAAACGCATGGAACGTTTTGAAATTTTTAAATTTTCGTTAAAATTTTTTTTAATTTTAAATTTCTTAAAAACTAATAATTTTTTTCTCACCAAATTTTTTATATGGTTTTAGTTCTAAGTTACATACAGCCAGTAAAAATTTGGAGCATGTTTGTAAAAAATTTTAAAAAAAATTTTACTGTCCACTGTAGCCTTAAGATACATGAAACATTATTTATAGCATATTTTTAAAAACAAACAATTAGCGGTTTTGTGTTCCACAATTATAAAATAATAAATAGAGTGAAAATTTTAAAATTGAAAGTTAAAATAAATTTCTCGCATTTTTGCATTTTGTTAAATATTATGTTTAGTTGTACGCAATAAAAAAAAGCTGGAACATATTTTGGGCATAAAAAAGTGTCTGCTTAAGGCAGTGCTTCTCAAACTTTCAATATTTGCGTCCCAAAGTTCAGTCATAATTTTCCCTCCATACAATAACATTGTATTCAATTCAATTATACTATAATTTGATGCTATAAAGTTAGGATACGAAAGCATCTTAAGTGCCAACGGCGTATATAAACATCTCACTCAGCCAAAGCGTTATTTTCCTCGGACGTATATATGTCTTTTCGAACTACTATCTTTTCTGTGTACTGCTATCCATAAAATTATTCCGAAGGTTATGGAACGCAATAAAAGAACCTTAACAGTGTGTCTGGTGTCATTGGGAAGCGAATTGCGTAACTTTTAATCCTCAGTTAAAAATTATAAGTTAAGTAATACATGCCATGACCATAGGATCAGTGGTAATTATTAAAATTGTGTTCTTGACTTAATTAAATTAATTATCATCTGCATTGTGTTGCATTGATACATTTATAAATATATTATATCAGTGTAAATGTGTATTTTAGTAATTTTTTAAAAATAATCTTTTGTTTTTGACTTTTTAATATGCTCACCCCCCTCGTACAGATATTTCGCTCCCCAAGAGGGGCGTACACCACAGTTTGAGAAACGCTAACTTAGGGTCATGTTTCCTAAACTTTTCACATCTATTTACCCCTTCTATAATTTTCGTAGTGCCGAGTACCCATCGTCAAAAGTAAATGGATGTATTTTAATAACAGTCAAAATCTACACTGCTGGACAATTGCTAACGACGGATCACAAATTGCTATAAAGCATAACATTAAGAGAGACATGAGGCCTAGTAGGATAAAATATAGTTGCCACACTGTTCAGACATTAGAATAAAGAATATTTATTGTTCTGGAAAGTACAAAAGCTGTGAAACAGCTGAATAAAAAAAAATGTTCATTTGATCTGTGCGTATGGAGAAATAGAACAATGCATCTAAAAGTCAGCAGGCACCTTAAAGAAAGGTATCAGTACGGGATATGTCCACCGTGGAGTGTGATGCAACATTCCACACGTCGTACCATACTTTGCACAACATTATCCAGCAGCTGTTGAGGCAATTTATCCCATTCTTCTGCGAGTGCACGGATGAGGGTGTTCTTGTTTGTGGGAGGATAGTTTCGACCAGCAACTTGCCTCCCCAAAGCATCCCACACATTTTCAATGGGGTTTAGATCTGGAGAACGCGCTGGCAATACGAGACGTCGAATACCCTCGCTGTCTAGATAATCCTGAACAGTGAGTGTTCGATGACATGTTGCGTTGCCGTCCATAAAAACAAATTTATCACCGACAGCACCACGGAAAAGACGAACAAGAGGAAGTAGAACTTCATCAATGTATCGTTGGCCCGTCATAGTCCCATTCGCAAACACATGTAGGCGCGTGCGGCCATTGATCATGATGCCGGCCCACACCATGAAACTGCATGTCGGATATTTGTCCTTTTCCTGGATATTTTCTGGACGATAAGCAGTACCACTCACGCGCCAGATCAGTTGGCGTCTACAATTCGAAGACAGACTGAACCTACTCTCATCTGAGAATAATACGCATGATTAGTCCTGTTCAGTCCAATTGTGATACTCATGACACCATTGCAAATGGGCAGTACGGTGCTGTCTGGTCAATGGGACACACACAACAGGTCTGCGTGCGTATAGTCCTCCTCCCCTCAAACGTCTGGCAACAGTTTTTCGGGAGATCTGCTTTCCTGAAGCAGCAAGAAACTGATTTGCCACCTGCTGAGCGGTGGTGCGCCTGTTCCTTTTTGCTGATAGGACGATATATATGTCTTGTACAGGTGTCGTACTTCTAACACGACCTCCCTCGTGCCGTCTACTACACATTCCATAGTTTTAAATGACTTCCACAGCCGTGAAACAACGCTGTGAGCGATGTCGAACTCCCTGGCAACATCTGTTATTTTTCGCCCTTCTTCGATCTTTCCAATAATTCGGCCACGCATAAAATCATCTATGTGATGTCGGGAAGACATGCCAAAAATTTTAATTTCGTCTATTAAATCTTTCCTGTAAAACTTTGACTTGAAACAACAACTGTGCACACGCGTCAAAACCTTTAAAGCTCTTATGAACGGTATCACTGATGAACAGACGTGGGAAAAAAATTTGTATACTCATACTTCTTCTTACTAATATGCCGCACTTAGTCTAATTTTCCACATTTTGCTTCCTTTCATTTTGTGGTTGCTATGGATGATAGTGTTATCCGTCCTTAGCAATTGTCCAGCAGTGTATAACAAAAGTTAACAATAATAAAATATAAATAAAATTATATTATAAATAACATATGTTTGGATTAATGCGAAGGATTAAATTGTTTTTACTGAGATGACAGATCGTCATAGTTTGGTTCCCTGGTTGTTAATTTTAATCTGAGATGCGGTTTCACGTCTAGTAATCTGTTCTTTTCTTTCGATTGAATGTCTGCAAATGCAGAAAGGCAACTTCACATAAATATTAAGTGGAACAAGGCAAAATTTATTTCAAAACTTTTTCTCATAAAACCGGATACACATGTTGCAATGGTAAGCAAAATGTTGTTAAAGTACACTCCTTATGTATATTTTTCAAAACTCTATCTGAAGCCAATTCCAACAGTGAAGTAACGTACACTCCTGCATCATGGAAGTTACAAAACTTGACTGACGCCGAGTAAGTATTTAACCAATTTATGAAACATTAAAGGCAAAACCTGACTTTAAACTGGCACCATAATATTCTCAGTTACGCCACTGAATTAAAAAAAATTGCTTTTCTTCCGCATGAATAAAATATTCTGGCATGGATGATGAGATAATCTTAAATGGATATCTTATCTACTAAATATTTTTGTTTTCATCAGGAGAGTAGTTTTTCAAGCCCCCTTGTAAACTCTTCAAATGCTGTATTATGCATTTAAGAGTATCAGCATTACTTTCAGTAGTTCTTCTCTTATATTACCAACTCTCTTTTGCCATAAATTTATTTTTACGATGGCAACATTTACTTTCTCTTGAATATGAATCAATGAAATTTCTGCCTTGTAAAGATGAGTTGAGGCAATTCAAAACAGAGAATATATCTGCTAAGTATGCTAATTTACAAAGCCATTTCCAGTCATGTAAATAATTTCTAAGCTCAAATCTATCAATAAGAAAACATTGAAGCTCATGGTCCAAGTTTAAACAGTCGATTTAGAATTTTACCTTGAGAGAGATTCAACGAACATCAGTATGAAAAAGAAGCTGGGTATGACTACTCCCCATGTGTGTGTTCCCTTTTCAAAATAAAACTTGCTCCACAAAATTTATTGAAAATAATGAAATTCTCAACTTATTTTTGACACGGTGTCAATAAAAATTGTTTCATATACTGCTTATTTAAATATTTCTTTGCTGTTACATTTGGAAAATGATGGTTAAAAATATATATTCGTAATTGTTAAAGTATTTCTTTTGTTTAGCAATGCTAAAACAATTCCTTAAAATTATAAATGAGATTTCGTTTTCTACAAAAAGTGCAGTTATTATTATCGGAATTCTTTGAACTTTTTTTGTTTCTTTCTTTAAATTCTAATTTTTTTTATAAAAAAATAAATTCTGTTTATATTACTTTATTAAAATTTTTTATACTTAACATTTCTATCACGCACCTTTATTTGAATTATTTTCAGCTAATCTTTACTATAGCAATAGCTTTATTTTCAGTTACATGCCTTCTTCAAGCAACATTTTTATACGAAATTTTTGGAAAAAAACATTTTTAATACAAGCGCCCCATTGTTTCGATGTTCAAATGTTGTATTAGTATAAATATTTTATTAGCATAAAATTTTAACAAACCATTCAAGTGTTCCTTCTTTTTTTTTTTACTTTTAACATTCTATTTATAAACTTATATTATAATAAAAGACTTTCGCTTAAAATACTTGATGGCATTACCTAAATAATCAGCGTAAAATATTTCACTCATGACTTAAGAAGAAATTTACACGATAGTTTAAACTTATTTTAAATGCCCTCAAGAAGGGAAAAAATCATTTTTACAGCAATAAATAATACATATTTTTACTAAGAATATTAAAGCAAATTAGTCCAAATATATCTAATGAAAACTTTTTTTTTTTTCTGTTTTACATTTAGCTGTTTTATCCATGTAAAATTATTAGATATTTTTTTTTTAAATTATGCGAGAAACGCTTTTTTTTTTTGCACCTATTCTTAAATCATTGAGGCTTGAAAACATTGGTGGCAGCATTAACGAGGTATTTAAGAACGTTTTTTTTTACTCTCAATACAAAAAAAATCTATTAAGCTTTCTTAAGATGAAAAGAATTTTGAACGAAAAAAAGACAGGAAAAATTTTTAAAAATACACCTCAGAGAAAAGCTTTTTGGTAATGCAACAGCTGCTAAACGTTTCTTCGATAGAAAAAAGTTCTCCCTCTACTTTTTTCCTTGAGGACTTTAATAAACTTTAATAGTATAAACAAAGATTAAAAAAATCAATGTTCTTTTATGCTGAAGGAGAGTATGTACAGATAAAAGTGAAGTTTTAAAAAATTGTATTTAAATTCTGTTATCGTAATGGAATTTTATCACTTTGAAGATGAGCTCTAAGTTATTTCGTTTCTAACACATAGCCCAAACGCATTAATAAATTGATTTCAGCCAAAATAGAGCAAATGAAACTTGTTTGTCATTCATAATTAGCTCCACTAAGATATTTAAAATTTGTTTTTTATTCCCAATATCTTTATTCTTGGAAATAGGAAGTGTTTTTCAGACGAATTAACTGTCAAGATTTTTCAAAGTTCGCTTACGACAAATCTATATTCCGCCATATTATTTTATTAAATTATCAGTTCTAAATAAGTTACAATACCATAAAATTAAAAAACATTAATGGTGGTTGAAAATGCAACTAAAACGTAAAGGAAAACTAGGGAGAGTTTCTCGAATTCTATTAAGTTTTATTTTAAATTATTTTATAACGCTTTGAGAGAAAACTGCACACAGTTGGATATATTTTATATTACTGTCTAATACATATTATGAAATACTGAGACCTCTAATTAACTTTAACTCCTGCTTAGTGCTACTAAAATTATGAGAAAAAGGAGTATAAAGTAAAATCTATAACAGAGAGAAAATGGAAAGGTCTAAATAAGAGTTGTATAGGGTTTTTTTTATATAATACAAGTGTATTTAGATGTATGTAATAAACTGTGGAATTATATACACCAGTGTTTCTCAAACTGTGGGGCGCGCCCCCTGGGGGGCGCGATAACCTTACGAGGGGGGCGCGAGCATATAGAAAATAAAAGATTAAAAAAAATAATTCATTTACTGGAATGAATTAAAACAAAATACTTTCAGACATAATAAAAAATGCACTTTTACTCTGATATAAATTATAGGCGATATTAAGTCATAAAAAACAACAACTTCTTCAATACTTAAGTAGCTATCTTTGATCCTATAACCAAATAAAAAATATTTTATTTAATCCCATGATGAGAGAGTTTTTATTACGTTTTCTTTTTTAAAACTAACATTCTACTCTTTCAGAGAAAAAACAGATCCCAGATTCAGAATCGAAAAAATTTACTAACATAAAAAATGCATCACTGTCATTATTTTTGGAATACTGCACATTATAACTATAATTTGTTTGACCTTCTAAGTTATTGGTACAGTTAGTTATGACCCCTCTCTTATGTGTTTATTTCTCATTTAAGGAAGTTGTAAGTAATGTATTTCTCTGTTGCGCTTTTTTCCATGCAAAACAGTTTTATGATATTTGGAAAACCACGGAGAGCACACACGCACTTACACTTTGATGGATTACTATGCGAAGACTTAGACCAAGATGAGTATTTTCAAACATATAAAGCATAAAAATTGTTTTTAGCAGTAACATACATATTATCATAATGAATACACTTTTTAACCGCAAGTGGTCGCGCGGGACACACAGATCACGAAATTGTTAATTCTGGCAAAACTGTTTATTTGTTACCAAGGAAAAATTGAAAAGTCCTTGAAAATAGGTAAGTAAACTTTCTCTTAATTAAATTATTCACTGGAATAACGATTTGTATCGTGTACAATAAAATAGTTATTAAAAAAAAGATTGGGGTGACTCAATAACCCCATTCGACCGTATCGAGTGCACACCTGCTCCCGGGTTAAAACATGTTGAAATCTTTTCGCTTTAAATATTAAAAATGATACAATTATTCTTCATCGGAATTTTATATTATTGTTTCTTATTTAACATCAATTATAAATGCTAATTCTGTGAGGCTTAAAATTAAAATTCGCTTAAAACTAATTATAATTTGAGCAATCATTAAAAAAAAAAAACATTTTACATTTCTACATTCTACATTTTTTACATTCTATCTTTACAATACAGCTATTATATCAAGAATGTTTTATTTTCTTATAAATGAACTCCTCAAAAGAGCGAGTACTTCGGCCGGTATACTTTTAATGCATCCGTGCTGCACAGAGTATTTTATAACTAATTAATTGATACTAAATTAACCCTCTATAGAGATGACCCGCTAATTGAAACTCACTTGGAAAGTGGTCTATTTTTTCAAAGCTAGTGGTAGCGAAAATGTTTCTGTTTAATTTTGCGAACTTCTTCGAAAGCGCACCACAGTTTTATGCCTTCCCCTCTTAAAACTGCGTGGGGTCCTCTAATGGTTTTGAAGGGGACAATTTTTTGCTTTTTCGGTTTCTGTGTTGTTGGAAAGGGGAGGTTTCTAATTCACAGCTGTTGCCTAGGGCGAGTATTGTGTAATGGACATTTTATCCATTTCACGGCCAGCAGAAACTTCTCCCAATTTATTGCAAACAAGCAAATAAAGGGTAAAAAATAAAGTTTTAAAGAAATGATTCATTCAAAGTTGAAAAAATATTTTTAATATGTATAAAAGCAAAAGAATATTTATTTTTTTCTCCTGTTACTTTTAAGAGTTTTAAAAAAAATTTAAAAAGAGCATTTTTATTTCGGTATTACAATTTTAACCTCAGAAGCTCTCTGTAATCATTGTTAAATATCAGACGAAGAAAACTCAAGAATATTTTCCTGTTATTTTTTTTAATTATGAGGTAAAGAGTAAAAGAGATTATTTTTTTTATTTAACAAAATTATAATAAATGTAGTATCATTATATATGATGAATAAATTTGTAAAATAAAACTGGGATTTCTGCAATTTATTATATTTTTAATTAACAATAACATAAAAAGTCATTTCAATACTTTTAATGTATGCAAATTTTAATCCTTATCTTTATATTTTTCTGTTGAATGATTTTTTTTGTTATAAATCAACATAACAACTTGCAATGAGGGAAAATACCCTCACTACGTCAGCATTTGCACACATAATACACATTCAATCAGTGGTGCACACAAGGGAAGAGATTCTTGGGTCCAGACCCCTCAAAGCACTTGATTTTTTTCGCGATTGATTATAAACCCATACATATATAATAAATATTATATATATTCATAGTTTGTACAGTAAGTAACTGTAATTAATAATTAATTTTATTAATGCTAATTATTCATTCAATAATTAATTTTTTAATGTTTTTTGTTCCCGAAAATCAAAAGAATGTGTTAGGTGGCGAATTTGAGTATAGGAGAATAGCGGACTTTTGACCCTGGACCCCCTCCTTGAAACGTTCCTGTTTGCGCTGCTGCATTCAATCAATAAAAAATATATTTTTCTTAAAGTGTGCTGGCGAAAGTGTTTCTAACCATTTTCTATTCAAATTTAATTTTTTTCTTTCCGTTCCTTTAGTATTTCATCCTTTAAATGCATATTCGCACATATATATAAATGGTAAATATATCTTTCTATTCAGTTATTGCAAAGATGTATTGCCAATTAATTTTGTCTTTTAAAACAATTTACATAAGTACAATTAGCTGATAATTAATAATATAAGTAATTTTATAAGCAAAAAATTTTAACGCTTAGAAATGTATCCTTAATTCCAGTACTAGAACCCTACAAATTGTTATTTTATTCTTAAATATTAACACAGTAATAATTCATAATCATCATCATAACTCGTTCTACATTGCAAAAATTCCCTACCTTTTGCTTTTGAAATACTATTATATTAAAAATTTTGTGTAGTTTTAGAAAAAAAATTACACCTGTGGAAAAAACGGATCATAAGTTTTGGTTTTTAAATAATTTTCTCGTAAGTATAGATAATTTTTCTCAAGGCATATCAATAGCTTAAATATAAAAAAAAATCGGGGAAGGGGGTGCATTTTTTTAAGGATCATATATTAGGAAAACTTGCTCCAGAATTTTTGATCTGAAAACCAATTAGGTTTCTAGAAATTTTAATTTTCTGAGTTTTGATTTTAGTTTCGGTTTCATTTTAAAGCATTTTTGCATTCCTAGATTGAATTAATTAAAAATATTTTTTTAACACAATCCATTATTTCGTTTGAAATGGCCATTAACTGCAATTTTAATTTCTAAAATCATTTCTGTTTGCTCATGTTTTTAAGTTTTCGAGTTTTCTCACATTTAGTTAATTAAGATTGATTTAAAGACCAATATATTTTTGCCACATAGTTTATTTCATTCAAAAGCTCTTTACTTTGTTTTCATTATTTTTTTTTCCTTTTGAAAAATGCCATGACGAAAATGTATGCAGGTTACTGTGAGAAATAATACTTGAAAGGGATGGAATATGACTGAAAATGGTAAATCTAAAATCTAGCTTTCAGGTGATATTACAATTAGACTACAGAATACAAATGTTGCAGAATGAACTAATTATTTCCCTGATCTACCGCAAACTACATTATAATAAATACACTCTGTCGCAAAAAAATATATGCACCCGGAAGAAATCAAGCTACAATCACGAAACTCGGCAAGAATGTAGTCTGGTAAGAGATATGCAAATGATTAAAATTTCGAAGCCAATGAGACAAGGCTAAGTGTGCTATGCGCATATTAGTTGCGCAACTGGGAGAGTTTAAAAGCATGAGTACGAGCGCCGTACGGCTATCCAAACGAATCTGATGACTTTGATAGACGATATTGAGACTTAGGATGTCTCTAAGACGTAACCGGCGGCAGTACGAGCAGCTGACGGACTTTGATAGGGGCCGTATAATAGGCCTCAGAGAAGCAGGTTGGTCGAATAGACGTATCGGCCGCCACCTCGGTCGGAGCGATATGGTAGTTGCTCGGTGTTGGCAACAGTGGATCACAGAAGGTAGAGTGTACCGTCGCGGAGGGTCAGGACGTCCCAGGAACACAAATGATCGCGAGGATCGTGCAATCAGAAGAGTGGCCACTTCGGCACCAACAACGTCGCTAGCATCGATTCAACGCCACTTACCTCCTTCCAGACATCCAGTGCCATCAAGAGAAACCATAAGGAGACGACTGACCGAAGTTATTGAGGAGCCGACGTCCGCTAAGACGCTTACCACTGACCCCACATCATAGGCAGTGTCGACTGGATTTTTGCCGACCTCGGGCAACTTGGAGTGTGACAGACTGGAGACGTGTCATCTTCAGTGATGAATCCCGATTCAGTCTCAGTGCTGATGACCACCGCACACGTGTCTAGAGGCGCACCGGCCAGCGGTCCGATCCGGCATTTATTGTCGAGCGGCATACAGCAATTTCACAAGGTGTGACAGTGTGGGGAGCAATTTCTTGGGACACACGATCATCTTTAGTGGTCCTTCAAGGCATTTTGACAGCTCGCAGATACGTGGACGATATTTTAACGCCGATTGTGCTACCCATGCTATCAAGTCGCCCAGGTGCCATTTATCAACAGGATAATGCTCGTCCACATACTGCGCGACTCTCCCAACAATGTCTTCAAGGATATGACGTCCTACCATGGCCTGCCAGGTCACCAGATCTTTCGCCAATAGAGCATGTCTGGACGCGCTGGGAAGGCAAACTGCAGCCGTCCCGAGATACAGGAGAATTAACTGCGCAGATGCAAAGACTATGGCAGGATCTTCCACAGGGTCATAGTTGATCTAATTGAATCGATGCCACGCCGAATTTCGGCTTGTAAAAAGCTGCCAGAGGTGGCTTTACTACTTACTGATTTTTAACCTTTTGCAAGCTGTAACCGCTTAATAAAATGATATTTTGTTCTGAATTTTTAATCATTTGTTTATTTTCATATACACTACATGCATACCAAATTTCGTGAATGTAGCTCAATTTCTTCTGGGTGCATATATTTTTTTGCGACAGAGTGTATATTGTAGTACTACATTACAGTATTTTACAGTCATGCAACAAAAACTTAAACTTGCTTAACTGCCACGAAGGGGAACTGAGAAAAAATAGACATTATTTACAAACTTGGTGATTTCTGGATTACGTTTGTATCACTACTATTTTCTGTATAAATAGTTTGCATTTAAAACTCTTGTGAATATATAAGGTTCTGATAAAAGTGAATAATTGATCAAATTAACAGTTGTTATCAATGTTATGTCTTAGAATATTTTGAATTAAAAAAGATATTCTCAGTCATATTTATTTCAAGTAGAATTTTCATGTAGAACATAAGTTGGATAGTAACATATAAAAAAATTAAAACTTTACATGCATAGGAATTTTTTTATGCCTTTACAAATATTAAATGTGTTTTTCTCAGATTTTTAATTTTGAAGATGAGAGTGTTTTCTAATCCCTAAGGCGTTTTTCCTGTACAAGATAGAGTCTTGAAATAACTTGTAAATATTCCCTAATATATGTTCTATAAAAGTTCATATGGATTTAGGTCTGAGAGCTCTAGTTATTTTTTTTAAATATCTTAATGTTAATATTTAAAAAAAAATTGGGTTTTTTCCAGGTTTAGCCATAAAAATAATTATTAAAATTCAAAATAGAGATATATTTTAAATTTTATACTTTTTTTTCCAATAATCTAAGAAATATTAATCACTTACAATAATTAAATATTTTTAATAATTTAACATTTTAGAAAAGTTTTAAAAATTTCAAAACTGTTCAATGCTTTAAAATTGTGAAATAATAGCTTGTCAAACTAACCTATTATTTTGAGAATCAATATAATAGTATAATTTGAATATAAAACAAAAATTAATTTTACTGTGACAAAACTGTTTACGACGTCTACTCATACTGTAAAAATAACGAAAGATAAATATGTAACATAGTGGCAGTCAAAAACACATTCATAATAAGTAAAAATTCTGTCCCGGTACTAATTCCAATGCATTTTCCAAACAGTAGCTAAAAACAATTATATGTTTATAAGGCCAGAAATTATTTATATTTAGATATATTTTTCCTTATTAAGTACATAATGAATAATGGCAAGATAATTTGTAAAATCCTAAAAGATTTTAATGGAGAAAAAAAAAGCCAGACATAATTTTAGATAGGTAGAAATTTCATTATATAATACACAAATATGCATGTTTTAAAACAAATTAGTTGGCTAAGAAAATGAAATTTACTAAAAAGTTCCTGAATAAAGTAAATCAGATCTTATCCTCAAATACATGTAATTGTAAGAAAATGTTTTATTCAATTTACAATCAATTACAAATAAACTTTTATAAAAAAAAAAAAAATAATTTTAACAGGTATAAATAGCAAAAAATATCAAAGAATTATAAGAAAGACACATACATGTCGTTTACAGAAATGTCACAGTGTGATATTTTTTCAAAACACGGCACTGCACACACAGTCCAACATTACAGTCTTTACATTGAAAACGAGGAGTTTCTCTTCGAATACGTTTTCCATTATCATTTATTTTAAAGTTGCATACCCCACATTTTCGCGATGTTCTTTTTTTTTTTTGAAGTGTCACTTTCTACATATGAAGGGAA
Organism: Trichonephila clavipes; assembly: GCA_019973935.1. Classification (NCBI taxonomy): domain Eukaryota; kingdom Metazoa; phylum Arthropoda; class Arachnida; order Araneae; family Nephilidae; genus Trichonephila; species Trichonephila clavipes. The sequence continues at coordinate 75,916 of BMAU01018263.1, forward strand.
GTGCCTTCCAATTAAGCGGATGACATTTTCAGAAATTTTACGGCCAACAAAGTTTCGAGAACCAGAATCACTACCTCCTTCTTCTATCAATCGTTCTATCAGCTTCATTCGAAAACCAATATGATCTAAAATCCCGCCATTTTTTTAAAAGATAACGAAGGAATTCCACACAATTTGATTTAACAAATGTCGAAAAATCTTCTGGTAGTATTTTCGCTGTTGATTTCGGGCAATAGGATAGTAAGATAGACACTGATCTGATCTATCAACACCCCCATGGTGTTATTATAAGACACCACGGCTTTTCGTTTCAGCTTCACAGAATCCCTCTTTTTAGCTTTCACTTCCATCATGTCAGCGTTATGAAAAGTGCTAAGCATATGCAACGGTTTTTATCCTTCCACTTTAAAACACACATTTTACCCTTTTGGAAGGCTATAATTTCCCCTTTCTTCACTGTAGAACTTTTTAATGAAACAGGTAAACCTGTTCGGCTTGGTCGTAAAGTTCCACAGATATCCGTTTAAATGCAAATATGTATTTCTGCTAATTCAGGTGATGTATAGAAATTATCAGTGGATAAACAATAGCCTTTCCACTTCAATTCGTGGATAAGAGTCAGGACACTTTTCTTCGAAAGACCATAATCATTATAGTTTTCGTTGAAGGCAGTACCTTTTCCCGTGTATATCAATGAGTTCCAAATGTAGCCACTTTCTGATTCGCATAACTGAATCAATTTAATTCCAAAACGGGCTCGTTTGTGAGGAATATATTGTTTCCAACTTAATCGACCTTTATATGCTATCAGCGATTCATCCACTGATATATCCGGTTTCCGTACATACACAGATTTGAATTTATGTACTACTAGATTGTGAAACTCTCTTATTTTTCTTAGCTTCATGTTATGATCTAAATCGCTACTGGACTCATTATTTGCAAAGTGCAGGAACTTCATCAAAAGTCCATAGCGCACCTCACCCACAACGTTTCCAAAAAATGGAGTGGATAGAATTGGACTTTTTGACCAAAACCACTTTTCCACAGGTTTTTGTACTACGCCTTGTAAAAGAAACAGAGCGATAAATCTTTTCATCTCTTCCTTGTTCGCATTTTTCCATTTTAGAGCCCTAGAAGCAGGTGTCAATTCTGTATCCTTAAAGAATGATTCGGCGTATCTATTTGTGTCCTCTACAATAAATGAGAACATTTCATCGTCAAGGAACAGGTTGAAATATTCTAAAGGATCTCCAGAATCCCCGATACATACTTTTATTCCTGGATTTCCCGTAAATGGAAATTTAGGATGACTAGGTAGAGGGGAGAGGTAACATGTATTTGACACCAGTCTCTAGCACTATCCAAGCAATCATCATCAGACTCACTTTCAGAGGATGAAAATTCTTCATCCGAACTTCTCTCTTCAATCAAACATTCATTTTCACAGAATCACTATTCATTTTTAAGATAAACCAAACAGCCCTTCTTAAAAGGATTCGACAAGTAAATGGTAGCTATATATATATTTATTTAAGCTTTTATAAGAGGAGCTTTCCAATGAAATTTGGGAGAGATTTTGGTAAGAAGCAGTAAGAGCAATAGAAATGGAGATTATTGTTTGGAATAGACTATTGACAAAAAATAGTGGTGATTCAGGCAGGAACGGGCATCACCGCTTCAAAAGAGATAAACTAATTGGAAAACGGTTTTTCCTTTCTTGGAAATTCCGTTGAAAGCAGCTCTGGACGACCACCCACTTCCTCAAGAGTTGCCGAATTGTTTTCCAAATGGAAGATATTATCGGTGTAAATGACGTGTTTCGGATACTGACGGATACAAATGTCTGTGTTTGTGTCGTGTACATTTTTCAGTTAACATTTACACGTCAGATAAAACGTCAGTAAATCCTTTATGTCGAAAGCTTATTTATCTCGACGTTTAAATCTTTGAATACGCAATGAAATGGCAAAGTTTTCGGATTCTACTGGATTATATTTGTTTCATTGTAATAATTTTATGTAAATTTTTTAGTAATTCACTGTAATTTGCTTCTAAAATCTAAATATTTCTCTTACGCCTTAATTTTTTATACAATTATATTATCCAAGTGTTTGATGTTTCACGACTAAATCGTAAAATATAAGAAACAACGGTCAAATATCCGGAGTGCAGACGGCGCTCACTGATATTTCAGTGTGAAAATTACAGCAGCATAAAATGCGACCGTGTTCGAACTATATGTAGTGTGCATATTTAGAACTGTTTAACGTACTCGAATTAACTCAAGTGCACACGTTAAGGGTTTATATTGTATTCTAAACCAACACGGTGGCTACTGACGACTGACTACGTAATTTTGAACTGCGGTTAAGTGACGAGGACGATACCTGAGCTGATAACTCCCTTTCCAAACTTCCACCTCACACCAGCGTGAGGACTTTGGGACTCGACATATTTAACGTGCATCAGCTTCTCTTGAACGCTTGGCTTTAGTGACAACTGGGCTCGAACATCGGACACGAGTTAATGACCATGACCATCAGGCTACCCTGGCCGCAAAAGAAAATAGCAAGTTTGAAAGAAAGGTAACGGAGAAGTATATTTGTGAAGGAATAACTTCAAAACTTAATGAAAAACCAAAAAATAAACATTTATTTTAGATATAGTGAATATAACTTCGTACACCTAAAACCACTTTATGCAGTGTATTTTGAAAGTGAACGTTTCTCCTTTTAGAGAAACTTACTATAATTATGTCAAATTCGTTTCATTTTGCTCTAAGGAGAACAATGACAACTCCCCGAAACAATGTAATTTTTTTTTATACACAAAATTACTTATGGTTGAATCTAATATAATTCCCTACCCAATGAGTGAAACCCCTTTTTTATCATATAAATTGTGTTTGAATAGGAGAGGGTTAGTTAATAAGAACATTTAAAACAAGTGTCGGCAATCTATGGACCTGTGGCACGTGGTACAATTATTGGTGGCACTCAGCACTACTCTACAAATTTGTCAATTCTTGAGTGGATGGAAGTTGATAGTAGACTTTATTTGACAAACATCTTCTGAGAGAGAGTTATGGACATTTATGGAACTACGAAATAATCTGAAAGATAATTATAAGGATAAATTTACAGCTATTTTGTAAATAATTGAATATTATTGCTAGGGGATTTAAAGGTTGAAAAAAGAAAATTGCACGTACTCTGCTTTCCACTTTTGGTTAGGCATATCAAAGTAAAAAATCTCTTTCCTAATATGAAAAATATTTCGACTCCGCAAAGAAATTGTTTAACAACTGAATGCTCAGAATCGTGTCATGCATTATACCCTTGGTTTTGCGATATGAAAGAAGAATCGTGAAAGAGTTAATTCGCATTACAATTTTTATTTAACTATAATGAAGGGAATCATTTATATTTCACTTTGTGTATTTCTTATTTAAGTAAATATGTTGGAAACATACATTTTTAGTTTTTTTTATCTTTTTTGAAGAAATAGTAACATTTTAAATTGCTTATTTTTATGTAAATAAATGTATTTAACTGATCCATAATTAAAATAAAATAAAACAGAAAATCTAAATTATTTACCTCTATTCTTTAAATCTGCAAATATTATCGTATGAATCGAAGGATTTCAAAAATTTCCTACTATGTGGCACGCTGAATGATACTAATAGATTGATTTGGCACGTCTCAGCTACACGGTTGCCGCCCCTGATTTAAAATGTTGTTAAGATAACCATTATATTTTTAAAGTTTTATAAATATACAAAATGAGAGTATTATGGCAGTACATGTTTTAAAAGGAGTAAAGTTTAAGAGAACGAAATATAAAATTGCCTATATATATACATATATAAGAAGTACGGTTAATAGTATCGTAGTTACTTCCAACTCGCGACAATGAATTGGAAATTAATTTCACAATTCATTGTTATTAAAATATATAAAGTTTACATGACTTATTTTTGTATTTGTTATTTTTATATTCTTACTGAAAACAACAATTGAGAGTTCATTACCTGCCAAAACTGCAGAGGCCTGGTTGGTTACTCCACAAGCTCCTACCTTATGCTATCTCTGCCCTACTAAGTAAAAATGCCGTCTTCTGCTCGTCAAGATCATGGAATTGCTGATATTGCTTTCCATATATTTTAAAAGTCAGTTTTCTAACTTCTACATCAATCTTTTAATAGTCTACACTCCTGCAAAGATAAGTCTGAATTCGAAACTATAAAAACTTATATATATAATACTATTCCCAACAATGTCATTTATACCTTTATTTTTTATAATCTATGAATGTGTTAAACTATTAATTTGTCATGGCGACTATTTAATATTAAATACGAAAAAAACGAATAAATTTCAAACTGAAGTTTTAATTGAATGTTTCAAAAACTGTCATCGATATTCTCATAACTTTTACATATTGTCGTTTTAGCATCTCACACATCTATCTTTTATTTAAAAATCTATTACAAGTTCATTAAATGTTTCAGCATATTTTTAAACATAACATGCAGTTTTCAACGAAATTGTGAGGCTCCGGTAGCCTAATGGTCAAGGAAACGGACTCATAGCTGTCGTGTCATGAGTTCGACCCCAGTACCACTGAAGATCCGCCGTGTAGGGTAAGGATGCTCAAGCGTCGTCCTCGTCACTTGACCATGGTTTAAAATTACGAGGTCCGTCGCCAAGTGAGTGAATATAAACGTCGCACTGTTCAGCTACACGAGGGCTTTTGGTGATGGACCTCGTAATTTCGAAGCATTGTCAAGTGATGAGGGCGACATCTGAGCTGACCCCCCTCTCCTAACTTCCCCACGGAGGAGGTTTGAGCTCTGTACAGATTTAACGTGCATCGCTTCCCTACACGGCGGGTCCTTTGTGGCACTGTGCTCGAACTCGGGGCATGCTAACCATGATCCGATACCTTGACCACTTGGCTAACCCGGCCACAGGTTCGTCGCCAAAAGCCCTAGAGTAGTTGAGTAGAGAAGAGAGAGAGAGAGCGACGTTAATATTCCCTAACTTAATTAAATAATATGAAATTTAAGGAATACATGAAAAAATATTAGAAGTGAAATACATATATATGTATTAAAAATTTAATCTAAATATATTTTTTTAAATATCCAAAGAATTATTAGTATTTATGGTAAATATATATTTTTCACCTGAGTATGTGAGACACGCATAAATATCTTTTTCGAAATTCAAATGCAGAATTTCAGTGGAGCTAATACAAAATTCCTAGTTTTGCATGGTGGTTAAGATTATAAAAATGTCCACATTTTTTAATAACCTTTTCTTCAAACAACCACTAATGGAACATAAATGATGAGGGATTTTGCATAAATAGATATTTCTTTAACTTGAATTTAAAAAGGATCTTTATATTTATTTATATGCGCAAATGTTAACTGTAAATTTGTCCAGATGCTTTTGATTACTCTTTTTTTGAAGATTCAAGTTTAAAAATATAAGCTTGTAGTTTACGTTCTCTTTGAATGAAATTAAGTTGACAGAACACCTTTAAAACTCAATTTTTGGTCAAAATATCGATTTTTTGTTTTTAGTCTTATATTAAAGTTCAATCTTTTATCTTTGTAAATCTGTTTAAATTTTGTTTCTATCTTAATTAGAAGCCGAGTTACAGCTTTTTCAATATTACTTAATCATCAATTTCTCGGACCCGAAATAATTTCTGCTAACCGGAAGTGGCCGAGTTGTTTGTTTACGTTTCTCTTTCATAGTATATGGCATGAAATATTATAATTAATATACAAATAGCTAGTCAGAAATTAAAATAGAACATTTAAGAATAAATATAAATGTATTTGGAAATACATTTTTCCTTTTTTATGTGTAAAACCTGGCAGCGCAAGTTTGTTTTGACTTTATTTACATATGCGTTGGATTTTCATGCTGAAAGAATTGACAGCGTAAAAAAGTTTATTTGATTGTTTTATTCAGTTTTATTTTAACTTAAAAATAGTTAAAAGTATTGCTAAAAAGCGCAAGCGGCAATTTTATGGTAATAAATTCACAAACACTTCGAAAAATACTAGCACTTCAGCAGTTCTTGAATGTACTGTCAGCTGTTGGGAAATGAGATTTTATCAACTGCAGAAGAAATAATTGCTTGGTCCTGTGTTTAGTAACAGAATCGCGTTGACCTTGAACTTATTGTGGAAGCTTTTGCTCAACTTTGCTGCCCAAAATATTTTGCTGAAAAAGCAGAACTATTCGAGGATTCCTGATATGGATTGTGCTTCCATTTTACACTAAAATGTAAGTGTTGTGACTTTTTTTTTTTTTTGCATTTGCTTCATGAAAAAAAGTTGTAAGTGCACCTGTTATAAATACCAGGCTAGTATATGATATGCGGCAGATAGGCAAAGGTTTTGCTGGGGCATTTAAATTATGCTCAACATTAAATTTGCCTCGACTAACCAAAACTGCTTACAAAAATCAGGATGCAAAGCTTTAAAAAGTGGTTTAGGAAGTAGCTGAGGAATCCATGATAAAAGCTGCTACTGAGATTGTGGACAAAAAACAAAATCTATCATCAGATATTGTAAAATGTGGTATATCGGTGGAATAAGCACATGGCAGCGAAGAGGCTATACATCTATGAATGGCTGTGTTGCTGCAATATCAGTTGATACTGGTAAGGTGTTAGACATAGAAGTTATGTCGTCCTACTGTCCAACATGTAAGAGACTTCAGACTATGCCAAGAAACTTCGAATATGAGTCGTCAAAAGCCGACCACATATGTCAGTGTAATTTCACAGGCTCTTCATCAAAAATGGAAATTATGGGGGCTTCCCGAATATTTCTTCGATCTGAAAAAAACCGCAGACTGCATTACACTCAATATTATGGGGATGGCGACTCAAAAGCTTTCATGATTGTGAAAGACACTTATGGATTAAACAGTGTGACAAAGTTTGAGTGCATTGGCCATGTGCAAAAGAGAGTTGGTTAGCGTCTGTAAAAACTAAAACTAAAGGACTGTCTGGAAAAGGCAAATTAACCGATAATTTTATTGACAGACTTCAATCTATTACGGAATTGCAATCGCAGCAATGTCGGTAACTTAAATGCCATGCAGTAAAATGTAATTGCTGCGTTATATCACTGTGCATCAAGTAATAAGAAACTGATGCATGGTCAATGCCCAATAGGGAAAGAAAGCTGGTGTTATTTTCAGCGGGGGATGGCAAATGGAACAAAATGTTTCACAAAATATGCTGGTTTATAAAATGATATTTTAAATAAAATTAAACCAGTATATTTAGAACTATGCGACAAACAGATATTAAGTAAGTGCTTGCATGAACGCACGCAAAATGCCAACGAGTGTTTTAATGGAATAGTTTGGCAAAAAGTACCAAAGGAAGTTTTTGTTTCGCTCAAAACAATTAAATTTGGGTCGTATAATGCTATTATACACTTCAATGAAGGATTAAATGGGTGTCTAAAAGTTTTTAATAAAATGAATATAGAAAACCCTGGGATGTTTGCCTTACGGGGATATAAACATTTAGATAAATGCAGAATCCGGGAATCAATTCATAATGCAGACCCCAAAACAAAGAAACACAGAAAAATTTTAAGGGCACTTAAAAAGAAAAAAAAAATAGTGTTTTAGAAGTTAAAGAAGGAAAGGATTATAAATCTGGTATATTTTAATAAGAAAGTAAGTGTTTTTCTTGTAATAATATGAGTTTAATGTTATTTTTGTCGTTTTCTCAAAATGAGTTTTTCACATTTTTCTTACCGCAAAACACAATATCTCAAAAAATTATGCTTGAATGAAATAAAAATTTTATATGTATGTTTTATAAATACTTATACAGGGAATAGACCTTTCTTAAGAGTTTGTGTTGAGTAGAAATTTTTTTATATAGCAATAAAGTAAAAGTTACAATAGCTTTTAAGAAAATTTCAACGTATAGAAGTTCGAAACACAATAACTTCCCACGTAATGGTCATATTACCAAAATAAGAGTCTATTCTCTAGATAAGGTTATATGCTATATTATTCAATTTACAAAATGTCAATATATTTATTTTATTTTCAATTATCATGTTTTGCGTAAAATCTTATTTTTGCTTATTTTTTTATAAAATACCCCTTTGACAGTAAAAATTTGCACTAATAAAACTTTTCTTGGGTGTTTTTCTAATTTTAGAGACCCATAAGGTCATAAAATATGCATTTACTGGCAAAATTCAGCTTAAAAATTTAAAAATTTTCTTCAAAAGTGTATAAACATTTAGATAGATGCAGAATCTGTGAATCGATTCATAACGCAGACCCCAAAACAAAGAAACACAGAAAAATTTTAAGGGCACTTAAAAAGAAAAAAAATAGTCTTAGAAGTTAAAGAAAGAAAGGATTATAACTCTGGTGTATTTTAATAAGAAAGTAAGTGTTTTTCTTGTAATCATATGAGTTTTTAATGTTATTTTTGTCGTTTTCTCAAAATGAGTTTTTTCACATTTTTTCTTACCGCAAAACACAATATCTCAAAAAATTATGCTTGAATGAAATAAAAATTTTATATGTATGTTTTTTAAATACTTATACAGGGAATAGACCTTTCTTAAGAGTTTGTGTTGAGTAGAAATTTTTTTATATAGCAATAAAATGAAAATTACAATAGCTTTGAAAGAAAATGTCAACGTATATAAGCTCGAAACACACAAGAACTTCCCACGTAATAGTTGTATTACCAAAATAAGAGTCTATTCCCTAGATAAGGTTATATGCTATATAATTCAATTTACAAAATGTCAATATATTTATTTTATTTTCAGTTATGTTTTGCGTAAAGTCTTATTTTTGCTTATTTTTTTAATAAAATACCTCTTTGACACTAAAAATGTATACTAACAAAACTTTTTTTGGGTATTTTTCTAATTTTAAAGACCCATAAGGTCATAAAATATGCATTTACAGGCAAAATTCAGGTTAATTCAAAAAATTTTCTTCGAAGGTGTTCTGTTACCTTAATGTTCAGACATTTAAAATTCAAATACAATTCGTTTTCTGAACAATACAAAACTAGGGATTCTATGTAAGGTGCCCTAAAAATACCTGGCTTTAAAATTATAAAAAACTAAAAGATTTAATTAGGTTTTTTTAGCAATGTGTAAAAATTTTTTGCAAATTATGTAATACAGAAGCTTAAAATTATTCATGTTTAGAAGTGTCCAAAATTTTAAAAGATTTTAAATTTTGAACCTTTTTTTTCTGTTAATTTTTGACACATAACGAAATAATCCTTTTTTAAAAAAAATCCCTGAAAGTATTGATTAAAATAAGAAAAATGAAACAGTATAAATTGTCCTCAATGTTTTAATATATACTTTGAATTTAAATACTATAGATATTTTAAAAAAATTTAGACATACATTATAAAAGCTTAATTCCATTTGATAATTTTAAGGTAAGGAAAAAAAATGAGATTTTTATCAAGCTATCCCCTAATTTTCTCAATTCGTTGACTTGCAGTTATTTCCGTACGCTCTTGGATTTAAAGAAATTATTTCCAGTTTTTTACGATTGCTGCAGGGGAAGAACCGGTCTCCCCGCGAGCCATAAAACTTCCCCTCAATGGCCATTGTGTCTCCCCGACCACCTCTGATTATCTTTCAAGATGTTAAGCTTTTAGGGGGGGAGAATTTGGAAAAACACGGCTTTTCCGCTTTCGAACACGTTACTTGAGGAGGTAAAATTACGTTTGGTGCATTTTTGGTGAGTCCCCTGCCTTACGGAAAATTTCGTGTTGTGTCCGTTTTTGAAGCCTCTGTAGTAGGGCAGAAAAAGCCGTGCTAACCGCTTGGAGGGTTAATTTCCCCTTATTTCCTCTAAATGTTTAACATGTATTGTGTCTAAATGTCTCTCCATTGTAACTGTGTTATTTTATGACATTAAAACTATTTAATTACCCCGAGATTCTGTCAAATACTTTGATTTACCCAGTAATGACGTAAGAGAACCGTTACAGTATTCAATTATCTTTAAAATGATATGAAATACTTCGAATTTTTTTCAACTATAAATATTTTCTATAAGCATACAAACTTAAAAAAAACATTACAATTTTAGAAAGGGTCCACAGTTGTAAAAATATATATACATATAAAGTATAATAAAAAAATATAGACGCAAATCCTATATATATGTAGCGTAGTGGCCGGTGTTGTATTAATTTTTGAGTGTTAATAGGGTTTCAGGAAACATCTTCTGAATGGACGTTCAGCATTTTTATTTTGACACACACATCAAAAGCTTATAATCACAATGGTATTTCATATTAGAACAGGGACGAATACGCATACAGATGAAGCACAAATGATAAAAGAGCTGCAGCTATTGGTTTGTTTTCCCGTCGACGAGCTGGAGACACAAACTTCGACGATTACATTACGGAAACAAAACAGACTAAGAGACGAGCAGCAGCTACATTCTACAAGACGAATACCAAGACAAAGAGATTGATCACAAAAACCCTGCAGCCGGTTGGCTACATGATTGCAGAGAAGAGAGTGAGTGCTTTCTAGATCTCGGTATTTATAATCGGCGGTGAAAAGAACTCTCTGATTGCTTAAAATTGGCGGGGCAGGGATTTAGGATAGTAGTTGAATACGATTAAGAGATTAAAGTGTTATTTTTGAACCAAAGAACTAAAACTTGTTTAAATATTAGTAAAAATGAGTTAGTTAAAAGGATGCTAGGGGAATTATTACATATATATATATATATATATATATATATATATATATATATCCCTCCGATAAGCGCGCGGATCTCTCCGATTCATAATGAACATAATTTTTGTTTTGCGCCCACACGATGAGCGGAATGGGCCAATATTTCTTCTACCAGTCTTTTATCACTCGAAATAGGGTTCAATGCCAAGGAAGTGGTTGACCCAGTGCTTCTCAAAGTTTCAATATACACGACCCAATATTCAATAATAATTTTCTTCTCGCCCCTCCATACAACAACAATAACAATGTGTAACAATGATGCTAAGACTACGACACGACTTTCGTATGTAAACATTTCACTCAAACAAAGCATTATTTTCCCCGGACGTATATATACGCATATCCAAAGTTTGGAATGCCATAAAAGGATCTTGACAATGTTTGAGAAGGATTTACTTTTTTCAGATTATCTGCTTCTTTATCCCCCCCATACATCACATACGCAAACCTATGTGGAAAACGGTTGGCATTGAGAAGGGAATCGCGTAACTTTTAATAGGCAGTTAAAGAATTTATTATATAAACCGTACAAATTATCAAGATAAGTGTTAATTTTTTTATATAATTTTATATGTGACAGTCCCATGGAGTCATTGTTAAATATATTAAACTTGTTCCTAACTTAGTATTGTTAAATTAATTATAAAATACGTTGTGTAGCATTGATACATTTATAAATGTAATATATCAGTGTAAATATGTGTTTTATTTTTTTATTATGTCAGAGTATGTTATTTACTTTCAGTAAATTGATAATTTTTTTGAAAATATTATTTTGCTTTTCGACTTTTTTAATATATTTTGTGCCCCCCTCGTAAAGTTATCACGCCCCCTAAGTGGGCGCGCCCCACAGTTTGAGAAACGCTGGGTTGGCCGCTTCATATTTTGTACAGCAGGGATCCTTGAATCACATAGATGCTGCGCACCAAACGACATAATTTTTAACATCTTTCCAAGTTTTCGTTAATTTTTAAATCTTTATGCACTGTAGAGTGTAATTTTCTATTTTATACTAAAATAACTTGAAACAAGCATTTTACAATTTCTTTCTGCTAGAAATTGAGATGCATGTGAGCGATGCCGTGCGAAGGCGGCCTGAGTATAACATTCTCAGGCCTTGTTCATTACTACTCAGGATGGAAGAAATATTTGATGTACAACGCTTTGTTCAAGATGAAGAACCAACTCCAAGAATATAGAACAGGAAGTACTTTTCCCTTTGTCAGGAGATCAAGAACTGAAGACTACGAAAACTTAAGGGAAATGCGAAAACTTCTTGTGCCTTGAACATTGTAAGATGATTTACGAAGCCTCCTGCAGCAAAGGATCTCAAATTATATATAGGTTGTGGTGACAGTGATAACTAACCACATTACCTTTGTGATTTGTTTTTTGTTAAAATTTCTGATTAAATCTTAAGTATTACTTTACGAAGTGTGTAATATACGTATATACCTATCGGAGTAATACGTATATACCTGACGGAAATTATTGCAAAATATTTTCAGTATTAAATACGTTTATTAATAAATTTTTATAGACGTAGTTAATTTTTTTCATTGAAATGGTTACTAAAAGAGTTGCGACGGAACTTTAACGCATTTTTCCTATTAATCCTCTTGGGGAATCTTTGGAGCCAGCATTGAGTTAATTAACAGCCAATCCTGTTAAGAAGAAATCGTGATATTCGGATTAGTTAGCAGATGTATAGTGAAGATTTTCTATTCATGAGGAAGGAGAAAGGATGCTGAGATGCTGAACACCGTGAGCTGATGGTAATTCATTAAACTTAGAAGCGTAATTATAGAAAGGGCATTAGCAAGTTAAAGATATTAACCCTTTGACGGTTAGGGAAGTGAGCAGTTTTCGTTTACTTAATTTACGTAAGTATTACGAGTAAGCAGTCGTCGTAAGTGGCCGCTGTTTCCCCCCGCCATTCTTGCCAAAATGCACCCTTCTCCGGCGATGCCGTAGATAGCTCACCTCACGCGTTTTAAATGTTTCTTAAAGTATTTGTAGTACACAAATAATAGTTTTTAAAAACTTTAAAATAATTAATAAATGATAATTATTAAATAGTAAATTATAAATGTTTATAATCAATTATATAAATAATAATAGTTAATTCTAAATTTCAGACAAATAGGTATTAAATTGAAAGGACTATAAATAAAAACAACTAATGTAAAACTTTATGAAGCATTTAAATACAGTAATTACCTAAAAATCTTTTTGTGTGTGATATACTTTATAACATGGAATTGCAAATAATGGGGCATTACAGTCTTTGCAATAAGTACGTGTTTCCCGACGAATTCCTTTTCCATTAGCATCATTTTTGATGCAACATACCTCACAGCGTCTAGTAGGTTCTTTCTTTTTTTCTGTAGGTGCAATATAATCAAAAAGTGGCGTACTGACTATCTTAAAGTATTCGAAATTGTTTCAGCAGGTTTTAATTTCAAATATATGTGCATGTGATATTTTTCAACAATTCTTTCAGCTAGTTCAGTTCTGAATTCCAAATTTGATTTTTTATTCCCTTTTTTTTCCTCAGCTGAAAAGCATTAAAAATTGTTATGTCTAATAAATAACGATATATTTTCTTGTAATATTTCCTTTGACGAGATCAAGTTAGGTCATAGTATACAATTTGCTGATCCATGCGATCTACACCCCACCCATCATATTATTATAATATAAAACAATTTTAGGATTCTCTATCTCCACATTTTTCAATTTATTTGGGACTTTTACGATTTCAGGATTATGCATTGAGCTTATAAAATGAACATATTTTTTATCTCTCCATTACATGGTCATCATCTTACCTGTTTGATACAGTCGATCGAAAAAATAGTTGAGCAACGTGGCCCTTTCAAAAAATGATTGGAAGTGGAAAACGACCTTTTTTGAAACCATCTAATTTGAAATTAATCATGAAAACCATCTCATTTGAAACAAAAAAATCTCAACACCGCATTTTTATTGTTTTGTTCCCACCTTTTCTTTTTAAACGACTCTTTTTATATGAATATTGTACACTTTTCACCTACTTTTTATCCAAAACTTGCATTTAAGCTTTCAGTCAAAAATGAGTTTTAACGGCTCTTTTGTATGAACATTGTCCATGCTTCACCTAATTTTTATCCCAGAGTTGAATGTAGGGTCTAGATTTAAATGGGACACAAAGTATCCCAGAGGCGTTAGTCAAAAAGTTTTCAGATTTCTCCCAAAAATATTTTTTTACGTGGCGAGAGAAAAGTTTTCATTCCATCCCAGAGAGACAATTTAGAAAGGGGTCATCAACAACTGAAATTTAGGCATCTTGAAGGGGTCAAATGAAATTCTTGACATGTCAAATGAAATGTATGCATCTTCTTAAAAAATCCAACTCAAGGAGACAAGACCTCCAATCTTAGTGTGTGCAGACGATACTTATTAACTGGTAAGTCTAATCTATATTTGATGAATTCCAATCTTGGTGTAGTAATTGACCCGGAAAAAAGGGGGACCGAGTCGTCGCCCAATTTTGGGACTTGTAGAATTTGGCTAAAAACATTTGCCGATAAGACTGCCAGAATCTGAGAATATTAATCACTTCAAATCCTGAATGTGTTAAGGAAAAACATTAATCATGCTCATGAAAATATGACTGAATGTTTGGTTGATGGTCTTTTATATTCTAGTGAGGTCACGTGAAACGATTTCTATTGGCTGGCGCATGTTGTGATAAAGTACCTTCCAACGTTGGCATATTGTGTGTCTCTTGAAAAAAGGCTCGCTCCCCCTTTTTTCTCTCTCGGTACAATTTTTTTTCAGTCACTCACTCTACTAGATGGGCAGTCTGTTTTTTGCATTCAGCTCGCAGCTTGTTAAAATGCTGCAGGTATCGGGAAAATCGGTAGAATTTCACCATGGTGCACTCGAAAATGTAATAGTCCTTGTCCACCTCATCGTGCAGGTGGTCAGACAGGGTGCGGTCATTCAAATCCCGGAAATGGAGCAGCATTTCCAGGTTGATTGTAAAAAGTCCCAAATTTTCAAAAATTTTCCGCTGGTCCGAGCCCTTAACGACGATGATGCCTCTGTTTCCTTAGGCCAGGTGACATATTTGCCCTGACGCAAAAAGACAGGTATTCGAGGGGTACAAATCCGGGCAGGTGTCTTTTCAAGCTGAGCCGTTCATTGATGTACTTGTTGGTCCGGCTGTCTTTGGAGGTCGTGAGGAGGTTCGAGTCGTTCACCGTGATGCAAATCACTTCTGGATCTTTGCCATCCTCCGGAATCCTAGCAATCGACAGTTCGATAGGGATGGGTTGACCACCATAGTTAAACACATTGGCATTGGCGAAAAAAGCTAGATGAGACATGTTGCTGAGTGAGAATGACAATGTCTCTGGTGGCTGAGCACTCGCCTTTTAAACTCTGCTGGGTCACGTGAATCGATTCCTATTGGCTGATGCTTACCAACCTTGAATCAGTGCAACTAGACATTTATTGCCGATGATTTGCAACATTGAAAGAAATCTTTCGCACAAATGCCAACTCAAAGGTTCCACAATGCAGATGAATCGAAACTTTGGTGCATCATGCAGCGTAAATTAAATGAGCATAAATTACCTCAGTGTTTAAAATATCCCCTCCAATCTTGGTACAATATTTGGTCCGAAAAAAGGGGGACTGAGTCGAATCTTGTGTCGACTCGATCCCCCTTTTTCCGGGTCTCAATGTCCATTTTTTTACTGTGTCAATACCGTAGCTTTGTAGTTACATTCCGCATGCAGCTTATTAAACTGATGCAGGTATTTGGCAAATTGGTTGGATTTTACCATGGTGCAGCACGAAATGTCCTTTTCCTCGGGCACACCGTCATGCACAGGGTTGGGAAAGGTTCCATCGCAAATGTCTTTCAATTTCGGCAGCGTCTCCAGGGCCATGGCAAACAGTCCGAGCTCTTGAAAAATTTTTTGTTGCACCGCTCCTTTGACCACCAGCAGGCCCCTGTTGCCTCGGGCCAGCTGACTAAACTTGCCTCTCACGCAAAAGGGCAGGTATTCCACGGGCACACTCTTGGGTAACGGGTGGTGTACCAGACGAAAGAAGGGCATTCTCGTGGCAGTTGGATTGAAAATCTTTGGCCTTGGAAGTCAGCCCGGCATTATTCACAGTGATCGCTGTCATCCCTGGGAATCGTGGCAAAAGACAATTTGATGGGCACTGGGTTGCTATCGTGATGAAAAACTTTGGCATGAGCAAAATAGGCTGGTTGACTCGAGACAGACATATCTGAGAAAAGCAGAATGATTCTAGTGGCTGGCTGCTCGCCTTATATATGCTCGAGAAGCGTGACGTAAGATGGTATCCCATTGGCCAAAACCTTTTCATGCGAGCGCTGCACGTGTTTCTCCGAAGCTTGCTTCCAAGTTTGGAGACCCACCTTGCGCCAATGGACGTTGTCATTTCGATGCATTTCCCAATCGCCCAACCACGTCAACCATTTCACGTACACGTCTGTGACTCGAGTGCAGTCTGTAAAATCCAAAATATACGCATGCGTAGTTTGAGGTTGATACGCATCCCAAACTCGGTGAGACGGGGGACGACCCACTTGAAAGAATCTCAACTCGACCCCCCCCCTTGTCCCACGTCAGATCCAAATGACTCGTAAACACAATCACCGTTTTTCCATACGACCTAGGTTTGTGCGCACCAAAGTTGGATTCAAAAATGATGGCATAAGGATAGCCTTGCTCGTAATACGTGACTCGATCCGGCCACTGAGCCAGATTTCTAAACACAATAGTGGTGTGATGTCGACACTGGTCCAATAAACTTGTTACCGAAACCATTTTTTTACATACTCTTGTCTCCAAGCTTGGTATTTTTTTGGACAAAAAAATGAGATTGGTTTCAGGCAAAAATTAAATTTATTTACAAAAAAAAAATTACAAAAAATATTTACATTAAAAATATATTTACAATATTTACAAAAAATATTTACAATATTTAAAAAAAATATTTACAGCATTTACAAAGAAAGAATTACATGCAAGAATAATTGCGTACAGACAGATCCAACGGTTCAATCACTTTAAACCCAGTGGCTCTTTTAACTTTCTTTTTCAATCGGGGCATGGTCAAGTCCATGGGCGTTTCTTGTTGCTCTATGGCCAACCTTGTTTCAAAATGATCCAAGAACGAGATGAGATCATTACTCTCGTCAAACAGGGAAGGCACCGTGTCAAGCACCTGGGGTTCTTGGGTATGAGCTGGAGATACTTGAATCCCTTTTTGCAAGTAGTTTCCAAATACGGATGACATGATTTGATCCATTGAAGAGTTGTCCGTAAGGGTCTGCTCCAAAGTCTCGATTACAGGTGGATCTGGTAAAAGAATCTGCACAGGTTTCGGATCTGGTATCTGCACAGCTGGATCTGATATCTGCACAGCTGGATCTGGTATCTGCACAGTTGGATTTAGGATCTGCACAGGTGGTTGAGCTGGATCTGGGATCTGCACAAGTGGTCGAGTTGGATCTTGTAGAAGGATCTGAGGTGTCTTCAGCTCAGGTGTCACTGTTATCGGCACAGGTGGTCGAGGTGTTGTCATCTCAGGTGTCGCTTGTATCAGCACAGGAGGCTCTAGAATAATCACGGGTTGAGGGGTGGCTAATGCAGTTGAAGGCCTGGCAATCAACACATGAGCCACAGGTGGTCTGATGACGGGTGTGATAAACACTCTGTTCCTCTTGGAGGAAGGCACGGTCTGTTGTTCCAAAGGTCGTTTGTTTGTCTCTGCAGGTACATGAGCCGGGGTAGGAGGAGGTAGCTTGTAGGCCTTTTGATCGTACCGTTTCATTTTTCTAAAATCCCCCAGGTTAAATCCATTCTCCATGAGCTGGGGGAGAATGGTTTCGGGGATAATGTCCAAACCAAACGCAGTCTTTTGAACTGTCAACAAGATGTAACGGGTTCCAGCCCGGATTGGGTACGTCGTGTGGGGTTCCAACACCATTCGATGATAGAGAATCTTGTCAAATGGCTCAAAGCTCCTCCTAAACAAATTGGGATTGGCTCGGCACCTGAGACTGAAGAAGGAAATTCATAGATAAGCGTGGGGACGTTGGTTGTTTGAATAAGATGAATCTTGCCAGATTTTATGGTTCGGAAGCCAAAAGTAAAATCTTTTTTCACAAAAAACATGTTTTTATAAATGTACACCATCCTCTTGTCGGTGTTTTTCAGGGGTCGATCGGGATTTCTCAAAGTCCCTTGGAGATTTTCTCCTACAAGGCATCGTCGGGCCTGAATTCGTTCACGTGTTTCGCCTCCATAATGACACGCTTGAAATTATCCACCAGAGTCTTTTTTGGTACAAATTGTCTTTACAAAACAAGACAAAAATACGTTTCGTGTTAGGTTCCTAGTAAATGATGCAAGCACGGACTTGGCCCTGCCGAGCTGGATATTCCAATGCGTCTGGTTTCTCGAGCAGCGTCACGGGCATCACTATCGTTGAAATGTGCTCGGGGAAGGCTTCGATTCTGTCCATTGTGCTGACACTGATGTGAAGCGTCGAGACGAGTCTTCTTTTATACGTTTAAACATGATGTGGGCTGAGCCATCAGTAGGCAATAATGAGTGAAAAATGGGGTTGATGGGTTGATGCAGAATATATATAGCACACATGCCTTGCACTGCAATCCAACAATGACACGTTGTCTGATTACAAAACGGACATTGCACCAGTTCGCGTCCATTTGAATTTAAAAGCATCACAGGGGTTCGCTTGAATGGACTTGAGAAGCTCCAACTCGCTTGCATTTCCTTAGATTTTTGTTCAGAATGTTGGTCGGTGACACAAATGGTACCGACATTATGACAGTCCGTTAGGACATTCCCGATCCATGGCATACGAGACGACTCCGTTGGTCAGTGTGAAACCATTGTCCCTAATACACAACATGGCCAAACCTTGGCTGTGGAAAAAAGGGCATTTTCCTGGGAAGTGGGCATCAATTGCTGTACATAAGGGGGTCTCCGAAACACTCTGGGTTCAGGCCTTCGATATGGGGGGTCTGAAATCAGGTCTTCTATATAACCTGGGATCTCGTGGCCTTCGCTCCTCATTCCTTCCTTCCTCAATTCGTCTTTCTTAATTACATCTTTCCCTGGATCACGGAGAAGGATGAATAACGGGATCAACCTTCTTGACATGGGTCTTCTTGACAGGTGTAGAAACCTCAGGTGATTTAGAAACAACTGGCGGCTTAGAATCCACGGGAAGCAAATCTTTCAACGGTGACTCGGGAACCCTAGATTGTTCCACGGGTGGCAATTCTTTCAAAGGTGACTCGGAAACCGTAGATTGTTCCATGGGTGGTAATGAATCATAAATCACATCTTCAGATGGTTCATGGGATTGAGAAGCCACTGGAGTCGGCAGCAAAGGTGAAACAGGTGTTGGCACACTGAACATGTCAATAAAATCATCATAGTCTGGGGAATTCATTTTTTGCAGGAATGAGTATCATGAGATGAGTGGGAGCTTTTAAACTAAACACTCAAAAATATTTTAGAGCTAAAAGAAATTTTTTTTAAATATAATTTTGTAAGCATCTTCCATGTCATTTTTGAAAGCCACCAACTTTGTTCAGTCTGAAAAATTCCCGAGTGAACGAGAAAGTTGACAGAACGCTGAAGGAGGTCGAAATAACTTTTTACTCGATTGTTCCAACGCCATGGATTGGAAGAGATTCTGTCCACTCTTTTGCTGTGTAATATTCTTTTCAAAATTTTATTTTTGCTTAACATATCTTGCAATTTAGAGATTAACTCCTTTTCTTTGGTTTCCGTCTCTTGTTCTTTAAATTTCCAAAACGTTATTTTCCTCCTTCAATATATCTTTTCCCCTTTGATTCAGGTCATTTTTAGCTTCCATCTCATTAAGTTTGGCCTTTAATATCACCTTTTGGTCCATGGCCCACTCTTTTCTTAATTTCTTAATTCAGTCCACTATCGATAACTGAACCGCCTAATCACTGATTCTAATAGTGAATAGTCAATCCTACCTTATTACAGCTTGGAAAATCAATCACTATTGACATGCTCAATCTTGTCTTTAATTGTACGCACTGGTGTGGAACTTGACCTTCATATATTTGATCACTTATAACTTCTTGTCACCGTCACGTAAAGCTCATTGAGACTTGAACCACGAACTATATTAAATTTTTTCTACTGGTCATCCACTGCCACAAACTAACGTCAATTGTCATACATTACCCTACATTGTCATCTCGTTTACTCTAAGTTTCGATATTTAAAAGCTTGTTCATTTGCAACTTTCATCCACACTTCACTTCTTGGATCTGGTTGGAAAAGAGTTGCCATTAATTCTAACCCAAAGGACATGGAAAATAAAAGAAGCGTGAGTCTGTCACAACCTCTCCAAGTAGCAAAACGTGACTTATTCGTGGGCCTTAATGGCCCTTAAAAATTACGTGCTTAAATTTTATTTTTCTACGCTTAACTTTCCACGCCTTATTTCAATTTCAATTTCTAATGTTCATTTTAACCATTAATTTCCAATATTCCACTTAAAATTTAATTTTCACTATTCATCTTAAGTTTAATTTTTAATATTTCTCCTTAATTTGATTTTTCAACAGCCAAAATAAATTTTACTCATTTAACTAGACCAACATTCACAAATATTAATTTTAATCACGCTAGATTCTCACATTTACAAAATAAATGGACATGCCCCATCCAGGCGACGGGACCGGGAAGAACAATATATATGACTTAAATGGTAAAAAAACGAGAGAGGTCCACATGTCCCTTTTCTAAGTTAATTCTAGTTAAATGCTACTTAAAAACTATTACAAATCTTCTGCTTTTTCATAGTCCAATTGTCCTTTGTACAAAGAAAGATTATTAAAAATTATTACAATCCTTCTCCTTTTTCACCAACTTCTTGTCTTTTTCACAAAAAAAAAAGATTAGCTTTAAGTTTTTAGCTAAAAAAAATTTTCTACATAGACTTCAGGGTCTGTCACCCTTAAACAAAAATTCCTTAAGTCATTTGACAAAAACAAAGTTTCACACATTACGATTACATTTCACAATTTTTATACATTATATATCACTTTTAAATTACAACTAATTTCTATACATATATTTCTCTCTCTCTCTCATCTGGCTTTTTCAAAAACTTCGCCTCAAATCGCGCAGCGCTGGTTAATGTTATGTTAGTATGCTGTCTACGCCGCGTTCCACAAAACCAGATGTACTTTAATATGAAACAATATAACAATATACCTACACTATACAATTACAAACATTTTTCAATAAACCATTAAAACAAATAACCAAAGAAATTGTCGCATCTTAACGAAGTCATACATAGAAGTAAACAAATACATTTTTACAATTGTTTTCTCCATATTTATATGAAAAAATTTACAAGACAAAAGCTTATTTTTCTCTTCTAGAAAAACACACTCATTGTAGTGTCCACTTTTGCTTGACTTCTTAAATTTTAAATATCCGACTGTGACTTGCTTCATTGCAATAATTCTTCCAACTACTTAATCGAAAGAATATAAAAAGAAACGATACAACCTGGTTCTTATGACCTGTAGTTGGCATTTCCTACCTGGACCTCTAAGGATAGTGACCTTCTCGTACACGCTCCTTTCCTTTCCTGGTCCTGCCATTGTTGATCACCTCCTCGTCTGGCATTCATGTTGCTTGATCCTGTTCTCTCTTCGATGTAGGGGCTGTCATTCCTTCATCTGCCTTTTCTGGATGGAACTGGTCCTCCATGTTGTGTCATCCTCTCTATGGCTGGTGAGGACCCCACTTCTCTTCCACCTCTAGGCCTAAGATTATACCTGTTAGTGTTTACCGCTACTTTATCTTGTTTCGGGCGTATCCTGCTATATCTTTGCAAAACATTAGAATAATTTTATGACAATGCTCTTTTAGGTATTCTACAATCTGAATTTTTCCGAAACTTCCCAATTTTCCTTTTTCTTGTCCACTCGACCCAGATTCACTTGATCACTTATATTCAATAATTTCATTTTTGCGTCTTTTAATCCTTCTACTTTTCTCAGACCAAGAACTGGTATTGATCTGATAAGTGGTCCGCGCTAATTGGTCTTATTTGTGTGTCTCTCACATTGATTATTTAAAAAATTCTTTACATCTAATACTCTATACGGACCTTCAAATTTTGGTTTAAATTTAGCTACCACTTTTCTTGTTACCGAACTTAAATGATGTGTTGCTATCAAAACCCAATCATTCACCTTAATTTGCACATCAGCCTGCGTCTATTGTAGTATTTCTCCCATTTTTCATGCTTAGCTTTTGTGTTTCGTTTAGCCTCCTCAAATAATCTCTCAATATCTCCTGCAAATTCAGTCCCGTCCGATACCATCACTAATGCCTGAAAAGGTGTAATTAACTTTCGACCTAAAAATAATTCTGCAGGTGTTTTTCCCGTCGTTTCATTCACTGCTATATAAATAGCACAAGCAAACTCACGTAAGAATTGGTCCCATGTGTCATGTTGCTCATTGACATAATTTGCAATCATTTGCACCAGATCGCGATTTACGCGTTCTTTTCTATTTGCTTGAGGTCTATACATAACTGTCTTCACGTGCCTTATGCCTAATCTTTCACTTAAATTCTCAAACATATCGGATATAAATTGGGGACCGTTATCACTAATTAATTTTATTGAAGCTGCAGAACGCGAGATGTAATTATCAAAAAAATTATCTGTTATAACTCGAGCAGAGGCTTTTTTAAGGGGTATGATTTCAGCCCACTTGCTGAAATGATCCGTAACTACTAATGCATATCGGTTACGTCTTACTCTCGACACAGGATACGGACCTAACAAATCTAACGTAACTATTTCATTTGGATAATTTGAAACAATTGATACTAACCGACCAGCTGGGAATGCGTTTTTATAATTATTAACTTGTCACATATGACATGTTGAGACATATTGATCAATAATTTTTTCATAGACGGGAAATAACAAACATCCCTTATTTTATGATAAGTTTAAAAATGTCCAAAATGACATGCTAATGGCCTGTCGTGAAATTCTCTCATTATATCACTACTTAAAGATTTTGGAATGTTTACTCGTATTTCTCCTAATGATGTTGCATAATTCGTAAAAAATAACAAGCCTTATAAAGGGCGTTTTTTAGAGGTATAGAACTTTAAATTGCAATAAAGCAACGATGAATTATTCGATTGACATGAATTTTTTTTATTCGAAAGATAATCTTGAGACATTACATTTTAAATATGATTTCTGGCATATGACTCCCACGGCTGGCTCGGATGTAGTCCAATCTTGACGTCCAATTTTCGATTACTTTCCCCAACATTTGTGGCCGTATATCGGCAATAACACGGCGAATGTTGTCTTCCCAATGGTCAAGCGTTTGTGGCTTATTCTCATAGACCAATGATTTTACATAGCCCCACAGAAAATAGGCTAGCGGTGTTAAATCACAAGATCTTGGAGGTCAATTCACATGTCCAAAACGTGAAATTAGGCGGTCACCAAACGTGTCTATCAATAAATCGATTGTAGCACGAGCTGTATGACATGTTTCGCCGTCTTGTTGGAACCACAGCTCCTGGACACCATGATTGTTCAATTCAGGAATGAAAAAGTTAGTATTCATGGCTCTCTACCAATCACCATTGACTGTAACGTTGTGGCCTTCATTGTTTTTGAAGAATGATTCCACCAGCCCATAAAGCCCGACAAACAGTCAGTTTTTCTGGATGTAACGGTGTTTCGACATACACTTGTGGATTAGCTTCACTCCAAATGCGGCAGTTTTTTGTTGACGTAGCCATTCAACCAGAAGTGCGCTTCATCGTAAACAAAATTCGCTTATGAAAATCGGGAACAACGGTAATCTCGTTTTGGGCCCATTCGACGAATCTACGCCTTGCTTGATGATATTTAAAATGTAATGCCACAAGATTATCTTTCGAATAAAAAAAATTCATGTCAATCGCATCGTTGTTTTATTGCAGTTTAAATTTCTATACCTCTAAAAAAACACCCTGTATTAAACGAAAATCGCGGGACCATTTCTCACATACACTTAGTTACAAAAGTAAGTATGTAGAGTGCATGGGATGATGTCCATTGAAAAAAAAAACCTACAATATTAGGGTTTTCAAATTAACGATTTATTTCGATTACAGCAAAATCGAGCTTAATTACAAAATGAAATTCCAAAAATTTCTGTCCTACTTTTCATTTTATTTTGCAAAATCTATTCTCTTTTTGCGATTCACTTTGCTAACAAATGGTTTTCTTCGCATATTTCGACCAAGGTATTCTGCCTTCCGTAACACACGGCCGAATTGTTTCAGGATTACATGAGTTCACAAAATTATTTTTCATATCAGTTGTCAATTTTGGTGCGCTAATCTCTTCGGGTATTTTTTTACATTTCCAATAATAATTCGCCTTTCTCGATCCTTGAAAATGGGCGGTCATCCTGTTCTTGGTTTGTTTAGAGTATTTCCCTCAGCCCGGAACTTTTCAATGGTTTTTTGCACTGCTGCAGGACTTTTGCCTATGATTTTAGCGATTTGTCTTTGGGACTAGCTTTCCTTATAGATCTTTATTATTGCCTCCTTTTAAATTTTTTGGTAATTATTTTCCAAGTAGAGGCATTGCTGAATTGCTGATGTACTTAAAGCTCACACTTACAAGCTATGTAGCAGAACTTCTAAACTTATCACTGAAATACGAAAAATCACTCGAGAAGTTTAGTCCCCTTATTCGAATATTTAATTCCACAACTCGAATATTCTGACATTTAGCTCATTGTGTCGTGATCACCTGAGTACGCGATTTCTTTACTATTTTATAAAAAAAATATTTTCGGTATGTCTCCTCCGATATAAATGATTTCTTCGCTCCAGTGTCCCATAATGCTTTCGTAAAAGTCTCGTTTAATAAAATAGGAACGTATGGAAGTTCCACTGGGGACATGCATATTGATGAAAGTTTAATCGGTACTCGTTTATCGACTGCGTCGGATCACTTTTATCATCACTCACTTTCAAAACATTCAATCGTTTCATTTGCCTTCTAGCGCGTCAACAAAAATTTGCACTCGAACCCCTATTTCTGTAGTCTCCTCTACAAAAAACGTCATTTTGACCTCGATTTCTAAATTGATATCTCCTAACGTTAAATCTTCGACCATCGTTTTGAAAGCTATTCCAGCTCACGAACCATTGATTTCCTTAACGGCTATTCTCGTAGTTACCCCTATAATCATTTCTACCATTACTCTGTCTACGCACCATGTCAGACGTTCTCCAATTTTCTCGATTATTACCAACATTAGACATCTTACGCTCATTCCAACCTCGTCCTTCCACATTATCACTATTTCTCGAACCCCGCATTGCGATGCATGAATATCGTTCCTCCAACTTAGCTAAGACCTTCAACAACTGGATCGTGTTTTATGGGTTTCGCACTTCCACATAATCCTGTATTTGTGGTTCAAGTTGAACAAAAATGTGATCTACCAGGGCTTTCTCTGACATCCCTAGTTCTAATGTGTTTTGTAATTTTAATAAATCTTAAGCAAAATCCGTCGGCTCTTGGTTCTGTCTCTGTTGTGAAGCATAAAAACGTGTCTCTAAATCTTTCCTATTTTGGATGGCAGGGAATGCTTTCGATAACGCTGCTTTCATCTGCGCGAAGTCCGTGGCGGTATTCTGCACTAACGCTGATCCGAATATCTAATACCAATCTAGGGCTCTAACTAGAAGATGAACTAGGAGATTATTTAAAATAATCACATGATAAATCACTGGGTATCTCAAGTAATTTGATTTGAATGTCAATACCCTCCAAAAACTCGGTGACGTTTTCAGACCCGGAAAAGTACATTTCTGGCAAAACATTAAACCCTCTCGCGTTTCTCATCTCGCGGTCATATAGATTAAACCGTGTTGGGCGCCATTGTGATGTACCCCCCTCTTTGGGAGAATATCTCTCAGAGTGTCAGCATGAGCTTGAGGCGTAGGATTAACGAAAGAACTAGAATCAAACATTATCTTAATATGACTTTATTAAGATATTCAACTTAAACCTTTAACAAATATAATTATAATAATTAATGAGAGAGAATCTACAATGGAAAAATACGCAACACACAATATATATATATTTAGATAAAAAGTCTTAATCCAATTCAGACCACTATCAATAACTGAACCGCCTAATCACTGATTCTAATATTGAATAGTCAATCCTAACTTATTACAGCTTGGAAAATGAATCACTATTGACTTATGCTCAATCTTGTCTTTTTATTCTATGCACTGGTGTGGAACTTGACCTTCATATATTTGATCACTTATAACTTCTAGTCACCGTCACGTAAAGCTAATTGAGACTTGAACCACGAACTATATTAAATTTTCTCTACTGGTCATCCACTGCCACAAACTAACGTCAAATGTCTTACATTACCCTACATTGCCATCTCGTTTACTCAAGTTCCGATATTTAAAAGCTTGTTCATTTGCATCTTTCATTCACACTTCACTTCTTGGATTTGGTTGGAAAAGAGTTGCCATTAATTCTGGCCCAAAGACATGTTAAAGAAAAGACGTGTGAGTCCGTCACAACCGTATAGATGCAAACACAATTGCTCCGTTTCCTGGTAACGTGGATGAAGTAGAATCACGCAGTTTAAGAACTTCTATCCTTTCATGTGGATGGATACCCCCCATCTCACATTATACTCTGGATCCGGTACGTGCTTGGCAACCTTTTCCCAACTGGATACATTTTTATTGCCCAGTTGCTCCAACAGTAATTTTTCTATGCCCCATGGAAATAGGGCATAAAGAATAGCAATACTATGCGGGTGCAAGGGCCAATTGATCTGAAAATGCGATAAATTTACCGATTTCATCAAATTGTCAGGAATCTCGTCCTTTTCACACAACGATTTCGGTTGACTCACGTACATCATGGTCCGCACCAGATGAAATGCATTTTTAATCTTGACACATTTCTTGGCCCGACCACTGTTTGGAAATTCATAACGAATTTTTCCTTTCCACACGTCTTCAAACAAACTCTCTGGTTCACACGCCAGAATCATGTGTCGATATTTTATTTTGCTCTTCTCATTCACCAATCCATCGCGCACACACCAAAAGGGCAATATGACACATTGATCCCGAATCTTTTCCATCTCCTTACGAAATGTATAAAAAATATCATGTTTTACCATAATGTGAAACTACACCAAGTCTTGCCTCAGATAGCGCTGAACGATCCCCCACACATTTTTTCCCTAGCGTTTCTTAAATTTTACCCCCTCCTCCCACATTTTGGGTTTTTCCAACAGTGAATCGTAAAACCCTACGTATTCGCTCAATCTGTCTTTGCGACGACCCTCGCATTCCACGAGGCTCGGGTTGAGAGTGTCTACATTCACACATTACTTCCTATTCCTCTGTCTCCTTTTCCTCCGTTTCCTTATTTATCTTGGCATCCTCTACGAAATGTTGCAAGCATGCCGTGATATTGTTTACGTTTTCGGGACGATTCTTTTGCCCGTAAGTCCAATGTTTCCTTCCGAAACAAAGCAGGCCTTGCTTACGACAGTCCAGATTATGTTTTGGGGCCGCATGTTTACTATAAATGTGACGTACGGTCATTTGCTCCCGACATTCGGGACAGCCCACGAGAGTGCTGGACCATCTACCAAGATGTCTGTAAAAAGAATTAGAGGATTTGAACATGTCGCCGGATCTGTCCAAAAATGATTGTGTAACAAATGCGCATTAAACTTGATTATTGAAAAAAAATCCATATTTGGTTTGTTTTATGCTTGGCTCATTGCATGCTTGGTCTGATTCTATTGCATGCTTGGTCTGATTCCATTGCATGCTTGGTCTGATTCCATTGCATGCTTGGTCTGATTCCATTGCATGCTTGGTCTGATTCCATTGCATGCTTGGTCTGATTCCATTGCATGCTTGGTCTGTCCTCATTGCATGCTTGGTCTGAATCTATTACATGATTGGCCTTATTCTATTGCATGCTTGATCTGATTCCATTGCATGCTTGGCCCGTCCATTTCTCCATTCCTTATTTGATATTTGAAGTTTCCTCGTTTACCCATTTCACGCTTGGCCCATTTCTTCTAACCCGTTTCCACATTTGAGTTTGCTCATTTCACGCTTGACCTGTGTCCATTTGAGTTGCCCCCTTTCCCCGTTTCACGCTTGGCTCCTTTGAGTTTTCTCGTTTGAACGATGTACGCCTCCTTTGAGCGATGCATGTCGTCCTTCGATCCTTGGGAGAAGACGGGACTAGATTGAAACGCCTCCGTCCAACGTTGAATGAAATTAATCTCTACCGTCTGATGGCTTCCATTCCATTATTTCAGTACAACATTGTCAACATTTGTTCCGAATCCTGTATCCAACTCGACCCTTTTCATGATTTTTTAAACCATTTCCATCCTAACACAATGGTTCTATTTTGCTTCAAATCTCTAGTATTAACCTAAAAAGGCACAAAATTTGACCCTTTACATGCCTATTTACCTGCTAAACCCATACCCAAAACCCATTCCCAAATCCGTGGCTTATTATTTAATAAGGAATCTTTGAGTTTCCGGGGTATGACGTCCTGAGTTTATGTAATAATAAGATGAGTTTCATGATGAAAATATATATAAAGAATGAAAAATTAAAAATAATTTAATAAAATACAGGTGAAATGAATAAAATACAAATAAATTTTAACAATGGCGTAAAAATATTTTGCAATGAAAAAAAATATTTTTATTATTTTCCAATGAAAAAAATTATTCTTTCCATCTCTGCCAACGTTGGCGAGAGGTGGGACCCACAAAATGGGAGAACAATTACTGGTCCCGAGCTATGCTCCTTTCTAGTATTCATTCTCCAATTTTTCTGGGGGTCAACATAGTGCGTATGGGTCTCGCAATGATGCTCTGCAGATGGGACAGGTAGTGTAAATGCCCAGGTGTTGTAACAGGCACCTCGTGTGAAATACATGACCACACTGCGTTCTCTCTGGCCACTGTAGGGAAGAGAGACAGATGGGGCATGAATCGAGCACTTGAAACACGCTCTCGGGCCATTTCTGCCCATAGCACCCATCCAACACTATTTGAGCCAATTTAATCCAGGGGGCTAGAGTCTGGGTACCGTGTTCTGTCCAAGCCCTGGTTACCAAGTTGTACAGTCTGGGCTTGTTAATCATAATCCATACAGCTTGGATAAAGGCACTCTTTCCCTTTCTGGTCTCCTGTTCCAGGTAATCGTGGGACATGTCCGCAGGTTCAGAGTTTGCAAATCTCTCGAACGTAGGAATGTCCCGGGGGTCAAGATTCGGTAATAGCTGTTGCATCTGCTCAACAAGTTCCATGGTATAGATGAGTTCGAGAGCAATGATTTCGGCCGGTTTCAAGCTGTTTAAGCGGGTTCGAAACTGCACCATAAAATCTATGCAATCTCCAAGGTCTGCCCCTGGGTAGACTGCAATACTTAGGGCGAAGGCTTTACAGTTCTCCATGTCTCATAAGGTAAATGATGTGACAGACTCCTGATCCCTGATTTTATAGCAGAGAGAACACGGAAGTAGCTTCTGATAAGAAACTGATTTGGATCAACCTTGACTAGAGAAGCTGTGTATTACATGGAATGATTAGAAGGTTGGATGCGTTTCAACCTTGGCCACATAAATATTATTTTGAGAGTGTGCACAAGTGTTGCATGCAATAGTTTCCAACCTTGGCATAAAGAGGAGCCCCAAAAAATGGAAGAATGATTACTGGTCATCAGTAATAATTCTCCCATTTTTCTGGGGCTCATTACGGTGTCTAAGGTGCCCTCAGTGGGTTGGGTGTTCTGCAGAGGGGGCAGGAGTTGCTTACGACCAGGTGTCGTAGGAGGCAACGCAAGTGAAACGCATGACCACAATGCGTCTTCTCTGGCTAGTGTATTGGTGCTGAGGAAAATATAACACGAGTCTGGCACTTGAAATACGCTATCGGGCCATTTCCGCCCAAAACACCCGTTTAACACCGCTTGAGCCAATTGAGTCCATGTGGTCAAGTTTTGAGCACCATATTGTCTCCAAGCTTTATACACCAAACCGTATAATTTCGGTATGACATGTTGAGTCCACTGGGCTTGGATGAAGGTGCCTTTCCCTTTCGCGGCTTCTTGCTCTATGTAATCACTATCCAGGTCGGCAGGCTCGAAATACGAATAAGGCTCGAACCAAGATACATCGTGTGGCTCGTGGTCAGGTAGGACTTGCATCTGCAGATCAATAATGATCACGGCATAGACGGTTTCAAGTTCAATCACCTCTGAATGTTTCAAACTATTTAAAACGGTTCGAAAACTCATCATAAAGGTGATGTAATCTCTAAGGTCTCCCTCTTGGTACAAGGAGAGATGCAGTGTGAAAGCTAAATAGACCTCCATGTCTCAAGAGTAAAATGATGCGACTAGCTTCTGGGCCCTGCTTTTATACTAGACAGAAGGAGGAAGCAATTGGTGACTGATAAGGGAGAAGGAAATATGGGAAATGGTTTAGTGATAAGGGCTTCCAAGTATGAAATGAAAGAAACAGACACATGTTTGACAATCAATCATTTATTGACACCAATTTTATTTATATTTGTGGGTTGAATGATGAATCCATTATTACCCAATTTCATGAAAGGATGATTTCTGGGCACTAACAAAACAATGTTTTTTGAAACAAAATTCTCCGAGGGTTCCTGTTTGATGGAGTCTTTTATTGGCTTTTCTGGTTCTTTCATACGCCTCTTTCCGAGATCCAGGCGTTTGACATGATGGTAGGGGGAGATTGTCTGGGTACCCTTGTCCCAACGAGTGATCAGGAATGGAATGCGTGGAGTCACCTCCACTGTATTCACGAAAACAGAGGGATCCACCATCTCCAAAGGTGGTCTCTCAGCAGGTTTTTCAGGTTCGCAGGTGGCACTTTTTCAGGTTCAGCAGGTGACATTCTTTCAGGTTCAGCAGGTGGCATTCTCTCAGGTTCAGCAGGTGGCATTCTCTCAGGTTCAGCAGGTGTAGTAGGCATTCTTTCAGGTTCAACAGGTGGAGTAGGCATTCTTTCACGCTCAGCAGGTCTTTGAGCAGGTGAAATCCTCTCAGCTAGTTCCGCAGAAGGAATTATACTGGCCCCAGCCCTCAAACAGGCCTCATCAATCATCTGCACTAATGGTTTGGATCCATTTTGCATCCGACGCATGTCCTGCACCTTTTGGATAAAGTTTTGGACTCACAATCTCAACAAGATTGAATTGGGGAATGGAGAGTCTTAGACATGCAAGACGTGGGACGTTTTGTAACTCTCCACAAACAGGTTGCTAGGGTTCTCCACCAGTGAAAAGCCCGCAATGAGACTGCTGGCAAAACTCGTGGCCAACGACGACAGTTCGGCATTCAAATTGTTAAATACGACATCGGGAGTCACTAGTTTTGATCTTTGCGTCATGACTGGATACTGTTTGTGGGGCGGCAACACATCTTTGCCTTGAATGACGAGGTTGTCTAATACTTTGTCAAATTCGTATACTTTGGATCGACCGAGTAGGGCTCCAACGTTCACCAGTTTAAAGTACAGCTTGCCATCCTTTCTAACCATAGAAGATAATGGATAGTGTTGATGAGGCAGGAGAATTTTGAACCACATGATGACTCTTGAAGAAACACTGAGAGTGAATGAATTGCAACGGCAGGCTGTCGAGCTTTTATACTCTCAAAAAAATTTTTTTTCATGGTTGAATAGATTACATTTTACAGCTTGCCAAGCAGGGTGGGATCCATGCTTCATTTTACATTCCGTGAAGAATTTCCTGGGTGGTGGAGAAAACCACTTTTGTCATAATTGTACATTGTCTTCCAACGTATGCTAATTTCGTCCGTCATGTGCATGGCTAGGGGTAAATATTCTTTTCCACTCTGTAAAATTTCCTCCAATCTTGCTTCGGTGGGTTCGCCGTGTAACATTCGTTCTTGAAACACCATCGATTCCAACAAAACGTGGATGGCACAATCATGGGATGGCTCTTCTTCCCGACAACACGCTAAGCAATCTGGTTGACAAGAGTACGGTTCCGAAACGACTGGCATGGTTGGCAGCGGTAGGATTAATTGACAAACCTTAAGGAGGCACGATAAATTGACAAACTTTCAAGAGGTGCGATTAATCTTTTCTATTAGGTCTTAATGTTCCAAAAAAATTAGTTTTAGATTTCAATAACATTTTCCCTAACTCGGGAAAGTTGTAGTAATTATCCACAGTAAGGCAGTATCCTTTGTTTAATAGCGGCTTAGACAATATCAAAACTACCTGAGTAGAAAACGAACATTCTTTATTTTCTTCAGATACATCTGTGCCTTTACCGACAAATTATAATATACCACACGTATATCCACTATGAGATTCACACAACATAAACATTTTGATACTGAATCTGACGCTTTTAAGTGGTAAGTATTGGGCCCAAGAAAGTCTCCCTTTATACAGCAAAATACTTTCATCAATACATATGCATTCTTGTTCAGGTGTATAAACTTCCGAAAATTTTTTCTCTAAGTAATTTAAAATGGTCCATATATTTTTAGTTTTGGTTGAGGATGAGAAGAATCAGTGTTTTCATTCCTATCAAAATGAATAAATTGCATAAGGTCAAACCTTCTCGAACTCATGAGATTAGAAAAACTAGGAGTTTCAATTAACTTTCTTTTTGACCAACACATTCTTACAGTTGGTTTCGTAATTATTCCTTGAGAAAAATTCTTTCAATTCATTCGTATTAGTTTCACTCCAATGATGAGTTCGGAAATGTTCTTTGCTCTTAAATTTATTTAAATTTTCAACAGCAGAAATGTTGGTTTCAGTAACAATATGATTTACAATCTCATCAGTAAAAACATCTCGAAGTACTCTAGTGGATCAGAAATATTTGTCACGCAAGCTTTCATGCCCACATCACAAGTAAAACTAAATCGGGTGAGTGAGTGAGTAAGTGAATGTGAGATTTAATGGTGCAAGAGCCAAATCTGGCCATACTGCGCCAATCATTTGTTAAAATATTAAAATATTTGATCAAATGTGTTAAAATATTGACAGCACAATTTTTTAAAAAGTTAAAATTTCAAATCACGCATAAAAACTCGTTTTCAAGCAGTAAAAACAAGCAAGTCAGACAAGATCTAAAAATAAAAGCATTAAAAAAGACTAGTGAAAAATTAAATTGTAGAAAAAGTTTAAGCATTTCATGTTAATAAAAATCAGCTCTTATTTTTTCTGAAACGCGTTAGAGTTAACGCGCGTAAATATCATTTAGGATAATTTGTAGAACTTTCTTTAAGTACGGATTTAACCGTAGGATCTGGCTCAAGTTCCTCCTCCTCCATATCATAAGTTATCATGTCTTCCTCATCTGTTGCATATTCTGTAGGTGCTGATTTTCTAGGTCTATGTGGAGCCATTTTTATTTCAATTTCTTGTTTCTGCGCTTTTGAGCACTTTCTTCTATTTCTTGAATTTCGTTTTACACACTGTGGGATTTCAGGTGTATTCGAATGTTTTCTATTGGATGTAGTAGGGACAGATTTTGGCAAGGAAACTAATGGTTGAATTTCAGTTGAAAGTGCAGCAAATTTATTAGGAGTTGTAACAGAACGGGTTTCAGTTTCTAAAGATGAAACAGAAGTATCCAGGTTATTGCCAGGGGAAGTAGTTAGGAATGAGTATTTTTAACAAAGTCTCACTTTGTACTGTTGGTATTATTGCAGATGGGGAAGGAAGTAGATTTTCTTGAGTAGAAGATGTCGTGGAGACGGTAGACACTGAAGATGAGGTACTAGGCATTGGATTTTCAGAAGATACGGGTTTCAGGTATTGTAAAGGTGGACAGATTATGTTTGTTATATTTGGATCTGTTTGGGTAGTTGTAGATATTGATGACGGCTTAGTAGCCTGAGCATACGTTTGGGTTAATTGAGGAACTATTAATTAGTGTGCTTCAAAATAAGATATGTTTTTATTGGTTTTAATTTCTTGGATCTGTTTTTCTTATTTCCATTTTTGGCTTAATTTTGAATCTGATGGATGAGACTGCGTACAATTAACACATCTCGGCTCTAGAGTACAGTGCGTGGAAGAATGCTCTACGGAAGCACATCTAGAGCATGTTAATTGACCGCGGCAGGAAGTTTGGGAGTGATCGAGCCTCTGGCGCTTGAAACAGCGCAGAGGGTTCGGTATATAGGGACGGATTTTACAATTTAAATAACCGGCTTTTATTTTAGTTGGCAGTTTTGGGCTATTGAACGTTAAAATTAAGTGTTTAGTTGGAATAATGCGAGTATCTTTTTTTTAAAGTGATTCTCCTGACCTGCACTACAGCCTAGTCTGAAAAACCCTCCAGTATTTCAGCCTCAGAAGTGTATAACAAGTCAGGTTCTGAAATTACACCTCGACTGGAGTTCAGAGATTTATTGGGGGTTACTAGGAGAGGAGAGGAGAGTCAAGAAAAAAGTTTTAGCAGATACAGTGACACAAACAATTGAGGATACACCTTACTTTTACTTGATAAATCCAACTTTCAATCTAAATAACACATTAACTAGAGGTACAAACGTGATTTAATTTTCACACGTAACAAAAGGGTTAATTTACAGTAAAAATAACGAAAATCAACAAAAAATATCTAAAATTAAAAATTTCACACGTATTTGAAATAAACATAGGCAGATCTTTATCTCAATAAATTGAGGATACACCAATGAGAGAAATTTTTGTGACAGTGTCAATATTTGGTTGCATGTCCTTTGAGATTTATAATGTCCTCCAAACGTCCTGGTACCGATTCGACCAATTTTTTGGTGGTATCTGCAGATATTTTATCCCATTCTTCTTGTAACACTTGCTTTAAATGGGATTTGTTCCTAATTTGGTGTTTTTGGACTACTTTTTCGAGTGTGGCCTACAAATTTTCTATGACATTGATGTCAGGGGACTGTGGTTGTGTGTGCAATTGCTGTTTACAATGAAAAAGACAGCACATTTTGACATTACGTGCCGTATGTTTGGGGTAGTTGTCTTGCTGGAAAATAAAATTTCCATCTAAACCCGATTTTTTTGCACTTTCTTTAAGATTGTTGTTGAGTATATCTATATAAAGCTTATGATTCATTATGCCATCTATAAAAACTAAATTTCCTACCCCATTTGAAGCCATACGACCCCAAAACATGACGGAGACACCACCATGTTTAACTGTAGGATGTAAATTTTTTGGATCCAAAGCGGTGTTTGGCTTTCTCCAAACGGTGCGACGGCCATCACTTCCAAAAATGTTGAATTTACTTTCGTCACTAAATATAACTTTCTTCCAAAAGTTATCTGTCTTCATTTGATGAGTTTTTGCAAACTCCAAACGCTCTTTCTGATTTTGAAAGCTTATGAAAGGTTTCTTTCTAGCTACTCGACTGCTATATCCAGCATGTCTAATCACATTTCTCACAGTTTCAGCACTTACACTTCAGCCCATTACTCGAGAAGTTGCTGCAGCTAGTTTGATTGCACTTAGTTTAGGATCAATCTTGATATCTTTCAAAACTTTCCTTTTGGCTACATCATTCAGAATACTTTTCCTTCCTCTTCCACTTTTATTTTTAATTAATCCATAGCTTTTAAATCTTCCAATGATTTTCTGGACACACGAGTGGCTTCTACCGACAATTTTAGCTATTTCACGATAAGATTTTCCTCTCTTAAATAACCTTAATATAAAATTTCTTACATCAATACTGGTCTCTCTCCGAGGACCCATTTTCCATTTAAAATTGCTACTTTAAATTCACATAACCAACTTCAAAAGACAAAAGTAGCAGTTGAAAAAGTTTAAGATAAAATTGGCCAAACTTAGGCTATTGTAGAAGCAAGCAGAAAAAAATCTAGTGGTAGTTAAACAAACATTTGTGTGTGTGTGTGTGTGATTGGTGTATCCTCAATTTTTTGAGGTAAAGATCTGCCTATGTTTATTTCAAATACTTGTGAAATTTTTAATTTTAGATATTTTTTGTTGATTTTCGTTATTTTTACTGTAAATTAACCCTTTTGTTACGTGCGAAAATTAAAACACGTTTGCACTTCTAGTTAATGTGTTATTTCGATTGAAAATTGGATTTATCAAATAAAAGTAAGGTGTATCCTCAATTGTTTGTACCACTTTAAATATGATTTGGACTGAACAGCAGAATTAGTTTCAACAAGTAAATCACCGGATTTCAATTTTTTTACTGATTTCGGTTCACCAATTGCTTTAAGAGCTTTGAATATAGCAAAAGGAGATTTACCGGACATTTCAATATTTGGCAAAGAGAGTATGAAGAAACGTGTATTCTTAGCTATTTCATCAATGGTAAGGTTTGTGGATAAAATAAGGCCTTTACCCGGGCACAGCAGCATTGGATCCATAAGCGTGAAACACAACTTCGTCCTGGCGTGCCCCCACCACGGAGTCCAACAAGGGAGGCAGTGTGTCGGTCATCTGGCAAAAATCAGGCACGGCGCTTACCTGGAGTACACCCAGAATATAGTACTACAGCAGCATGTCGAGGATCCAACGGGTAAACCCGCCACCCCTTATCTGCAGCACCAACCTTACAGCAGTGTCTCTTCGGGGACACCGAAGAGAGGTACCACCAGCCGATTGACAGGAGCGGGCTCACTCCTGCCACCCGTCTACAGTAAAGAGTGGGCCAAAGAGAATGCAGAGGTGTGCCTAAGCCACCAATCTTTTCCATACGGGAGGAGTGTGAGCAAAAAGAACTCAAAGGATCCCCAGAACACCATTTTCCTCCTTACGGGACGCCGCACACGGCAATCATGCGGGTTGGCTAACCAACGTTGTTAATCGAACACAAATAAAGCTACATAATCAAAATATTGAATAAAACCTAAGAAAAACAAATTAAACTAACTTAATACAAAATGTAAATCCTAATATGTTGGTAATAAAACGTAAGCTTTTCACTAGAAAAACACAAAGTTCATTTTTTTAAATATAGGTCTGGACAGGAAAGGAAGAAAATGAGAAATGGGATGACAAGAATGAGGGTCGAAATTAGAGAAGGATCACTAGGGTACCCCGGATTCGTGAGATTCGTGTTTACCAAAGATAGTATACCCCTTGGGAAATAGGAAAATATCACTAGGGTACCTCGGAAGCGTGAAACCCGTACTCACCTAAAGAAGGTCAGCCCCCAGAGGGGAAAACTAAATCGGCTAGGAGCATGAAAACTTGAATCAATTTTACACCACTGTCGAACACTTGGAAAAATTCTTCCTCATTGCTTAAATCGTCTCCTGAGCTTGACATGCTGTGAACAAAGTCTTCATCAGACTCAAAACTTGATAAGTTTACGTGTCGAAATCAAAATCTTCATCATAATAATCTAATTTTCGCTTTTGTGAGCCCTTTTACTTTACAAACACCGGAAAAAACGCGCTGAAAGTCGCATAAAAAGATCAAGGTAAAAAATAAAATCCCCCTTCATTATAAAAAGAAATTCATGGAACCCGTACTGCCATCTGTAGACAGTAAAACTAAATAAATTTCACCAGCAGGATTCATTTGTAACATAATCAATGCAGAATAATAAATTCGAACGAACCCAGCTGGCCAGAGCTTTTTGGGGGAAAGTTTCACTTGGGGAAAAAAGTACTCGTTTCTACCCATTTTGGTCGAACTCTTGCTCCCGAGGTGAACTTGTTTGCGCACATTCTAAAGCACGATTCGATTGCGAGCTGAACTCGTTTATAACCATCAAAGGGTTGAGGAAGATAAAGATTCATAGGATAAATTTGCTTAAAAATAATAGTTTAGGATTCCAGGCGCGATTTACTTAGGATCTAGGAATACGTTATATCACTCCTTATAGCCTTCCTATAGTAAGACTTTTTTGGTTTATTATGGCTAATATTGGTGATCAGTCATTTCCTCCCACAAATCTAGGTCGTGTAGATGAATAGATGATATCCCAGGGCAGGGGGTATCACAATGGTGCCAAACTAATTTCCCCCCTAGGGCATCTTAATTTCCATAAACCCGAGGTATGAGGAGGATCAGGATTGAGGGTTACCCGAATAATTTTTTTCTGGATACGAAAATGTGGATAAATTCTTTGAGGGTATTGAGAACAATCTAATATTTATCAGATACCCACAAGAGTTTAGCCTGTGCATATATGAAAGGTCACCTCACGGGACATGCTAAAGATTGGTACTAGGTATTACGTTATGCCCTGGTGTAGTGTGAGGAAACTGATTTCGATTAGTTAAAACAGGCGTTGAAGGAAAGTTTTCCGGTTGTACGAAATAAGGCAGAATTAGAGGCCCGGTTTTTTGCGTCTTACCAAACTAGGAATCAAGCTCCGGTGGATTTTGTTGACGAATTATTGAAATCGCAAAAAGCCCTTAAGTTAGAAATGACGGAATCGTGTTTGATACAACACATTGATAGTCATCTCGAACCTCAGGTTCAGGATTATGTTGAGGTTAGGACAAATGAGGTTATGCTAAAAATGATCTCAAAATTTGTGAAGAAAGGTATTTGTCCAGGGAAACTCAGGGTACGAGAACAAATCAATAATAGGAAAAGACGAGATTGTGATGTGCGTCGGAGATCTCCCGACGATCGTAGAAATAGAGATTGGAGAGAAGTAAAAGTGTTGTAGATCGACCAAATGATACAAAGAATAATTATAGATGTTCCTACGGGAATGGACCTCAGAGGAACCATGGATTCGAGAACAGGAATCTGTTTGACAGGGGTAATCGTGGATTCGAATGCCGTAAAGGGCAGTATCAGGTACAAAATAGGGGTTCGAGTGACTATTTTAATCGAGGGGACAAAAGACATGGTAGTCACCTAAATTCCTTAAGGGTTCGTGTTGATCAAAATGATCAATCTCTCACTCATGTATTATATCATGAGATCGACAGTGGCGGTAAGCCGCCAGTCGTTTCGACACCATACCGGTACGATAGAGTGAAACAGAGTCTTATTGGTTATCACATGGATAAGATGTTAAGGGCAGGTAAAACAATACCGATTTCCCCGGTGGTTTTATGTCTTAAGAATAAGGGATTGCCTCTGGATAATCCGAAAGCTTATAGATTTGTATTTGATTATCGCAAGTTAAATGCGATAACAAAGTTTCCCAGATATCCCTTACCAATTATTGAGGATTTGGTCACTAATACCCTCCATATGAATATATTAAGTTCACTGGACTTGCTTTCGGGCTTTTTTCAGTTGGCAGTAAAGCCTAGTGATGTGGTAAAAACCACATTCGTGACCAAGAATGGGATTTTTGCGTTCACACGCATGCCATTTTTTCTGTCAGGTGCAGTGCCGAATTTTCAAAAGGTAATAGATATTATTCTAAAATCTTTGCTGGGGTATATTTTGAGTTTATACGTGGACGACGTGATCCATTCATCACCATCATTTGCACACCACGTTGAGAATTTAAGGGAAGTATTTAGTTTGTTACAGGAAGCGTGGTTGATGCTAAATAAGGAAAGCGTAAGTTTGGTTGCGAAAAATTGAAGTATTTGCGTTTGGTAATTTTCAAGGAGGGCATTACCACGGATGAGTCTAAGGTCAAGGTAATAGTAGAGATGGAGCCTTTCAAGATTTCCAGGGAAGTTTCAAAATTTCTGGCTATGATCCATTGGTACGGGAAATTTATTGAAAATTTCTCGGATCTCTGCGAGCCCCTTTATCATTTGAAAAAAGTTTAGAAAATTTAGTTGTTCAAAAGAGAGTTGTTAACTGATGCAAGTTCGATAGGCATTGGGGTTGTACTTAATCAGGAGCATAGAACGATCGCCTCAATCAAGCTTAATAGTGCGGAGAGGAATTACACGGTAAGAGAGAGGGAATGTTTAGCATTGATTTGCGCTCTGAATAAGTTTCGGACCTACCTAGATCTACTCCCAGTAAATGTGATAACGGATCATGCGGCTCTGATCAGGTTGACACACGGTATAAATTTATCCAGCAGAATAATAAGATGAGTGTTAAAACTAGCTGAGTTTCATGTCAAATGGAACCCCATCCAGGAACTCAAAATGCGGTGGCATACATTTTGTGCAGAATTCCGAATGAGAGTATAGAGGGAATAAAATTGGTGTGCAGTGTTTATAGATTTGGTATTTTTGTCCCGAGAGCAATTAAACGAGGAGAAATGAAGAAACCCTCAGTTAGGTCGTATATATAGATACATTGAAACCCCTGAGGACAGCTCGGTTAATACGACAATCTGTTAGAACTGGTCTCGTGATTTACAAATTGTAGAAGGCTTGTTATTTTATGCGAAGTACGCAACCACTCTTGGAAAGCTGAGAGTGTATATTCCGCAATCGTTACGAGGTGAAATAATGCGAGAATTTCATGACAAGTCCATATCAGGTAATTTTGGAAAGAAAAAAAACGTATTTAAAACTTATGGATGTTTGCTATTTTCCCTATATGAAAACAGTCGTTAATCAACATGTTTAAGTTGCCACGTTTGCCAGACAGTTAATTACATAAACGCGCTACCAGCTGGTCGTTTAATACCGATTGTAACTTGTTATCCGAATGAGATAATGACAATAGATTTGTTAAAATCCAGTAAAAATGATAAGTGACAAAGGTCCCCAATTCATATCCGAAGTTTTTGAACATTTAAGTAGTCGATTAGGCATAAAGCGAGACAAAGCAATTGTATATAGGTCTCGATCGAATAGAACGGAATAAGTGTATCGGGATCTTTTGCAAATGATTGCAAGTTTTATAAATGATTTTTGGCTGGAGGTAGCCTAGTGGTTAGAACACCGGATTCCGGACCGGAAGGCCTGGGTTCGATGCCCGTACTGCCAAATCCCCTCGTATGTGCTCGTTAAATCAGTGAGTCCGAAAGTGTTTTGGGCTGAAACACGAGTGCAAGGAACTAGAGAAATTTCCCTCCAATTCAGTTCCATAAATAATTGTTGAGGTGGAGATAGATGGTGGCACCATCTATCGTAATTTTCTATCGTCCCTTAGAGAATTTCACCAAGCTAAATCGTACTGTCACCTGTACGGTGCTCAAGGCTAAGTCCAACGACAGGTGTTTATCTAGCTTATTGACAAGATGAATTTCATGGACCTCGATCTGATTATGTCAGACAGGTGCAAATAGCAACAACAACAACATAAATGATAATCACGAGACCTGGGACCAGTTCTTAACACTCCATTCGGACAGCACGGATTTTTACGCCCTACTAGAGAGGCATCGAAAACTACCACACTGAATTTTTCGTAAGGCCGGGAACTGACCAAAAATGAACCAAACAGGTTTTTTCCCCTTCAAGTAATGTGTTCAAAAACGTTCAAGTCGAGTTTTTTCGAATTCTTTTCCCCCTTTAAAGTTTTACGATCTTGAAAGATAATTAGAGATGGTCGGGGAGACACAATGGGCATTGAGGAAAAGTTTTATGGCTCACGGGGAGACCGGTTCCTGTGGCAATCGTAAAATCTGGGAAGAATTTCTTTAAACCCTAAAGTGTACACAAATAGCAAGTTAACGAGTTGAGAATTATCATTTTTTTCTTTACCTTAAAATTCTCAAATGGAATTAAGTTTTTATAATGTATGTCTAAGTTTCTAAAAAAATATATCTGTAGTATTTAAATTCAAATTATATATTAAAACATTGAGGATAATTTACTGTTTCATTTTTCTTATTTTAATCAATACTTTCAGGGATTTTTTTTTAAAAATGATTATTTTGTTATGTGTCAAAAAAATAAAAAAAAGGTTCAAAATTTAAAATCTTTTAAAATTTCGGACACTTCTAAACATGAATAATTTTTAAGCTTCTGTATTACATTATTTGCAAAAAATTTCCATGCATTGTTAAAAAAACCTATTTAAATCTTTTAGTTTTTTATAATTTTAAAGCCAGGTATTCAGGGCATCTTACATAGAATCCCTAGTTTTGTATTGTTCAGATAACGAATTGTATTTGAATTTTAAATTTCTGAACATTAATTTCATTCAAAGAGAACGTAAACTACAAGCTTATATTTTTGAACTGGAATCTTCAAATAAAGAGTATTTAAAAGCATCTGGACAAATTTACAGTTAACATTTGCGCATATAAATAAATATAAAGATCCTTTTTAAATTCAAGTTAAAAAAATATATATTTATGCATAATCCCTCATCATTCATGTTCCATTAGTGGTTGACTGAAGAAAAGGTTATTAAAAAATTTGGACATTTTTATAATCTTAACCATGCAAAAATAGGAATTTTGTATTAGCTCCACTGAAATTCTGCATTGGAATTTCGAAAAAGATATTTATGCGTGTCTCACATACTCAGTTGAAAAATATATATTTACCATAAATACTAATAATTCTTTGGATATTTAAAATTATCATTAGATTAATTTTTAATATATATATATATATATATATATATATATATTCGACTTCTAATATTTTTTCAAGTATTCCTTAAATTTCATATAATTTAATTAAGTGAGGGGATATTAAAGTCGCACTCTCTCTCTTCCCTATTCAACTACTTGGGGGCTTTTGGCGACGGACCTGTGGCCGGGGTACCAGGTGGTCAAGGTATCCAATCATGGGTGGCATGTCTCGAGTTCGAGCCCAGGGCCACAAAAGACCCGCCGTGTAGGGCAGCGATGCACATTAAATCTATCGAGAGCTGAAATGTCCTCTCGTTGGTGAGGAGTGGTAGTTAGGAGAGGGGGTGCCAGCTCAGGTGTTGCCCTCGTCATTTGACCATGCTTCAAAATTACGAGCTCCATCACTAAAAGCCCTCGTGTAGCTGAACAGTACGACGTTAATATTCACTTACTTGGCGACGGACCTCGTTATTTTAAACCATGGTCAAGTGACGAGGATGACGCTTGAGCATCGCTCCCTTACACGGCGGATCTTCAGTGGTGCTGGGGTCGAACTCACGACACGCCGGCTACGAGTCCGTTACTTTGACCATTATGCTACCGTGGCCTCACAA
Source organism: Trichonephila clavipes (assembly GCA_019973935.1). NCBI lineage: Eukaryota > Metazoa > Arthropoda > Arachnida > Araneae > Nephilidae > Trichonephila > Trichonephila clavipes. The sequence continues at coordinate 118,953 of BMAU01018263.1, forward strand.
TGTGGATGAAAACTGCATGTTATGAGTAAAAATATGCTGAAACATTTGATGAACTTATAATAGATTTTTGCATAGACTATAGATGTGTGATATGCTAAAATGACAATATGTAAAAGTTATGAGAATATCGATGACAATTTTTGAAAAATTTAATTTAAGTTTCAGTCTGAAACTTATTCGTTTTTTTTCGCATTTAATATTAAATAGTCGCTATAACAAATTAATAGTTAAACGCATTCATATATATATGGATTATAAAAAATAAAGGTATAAATGACATTGTTGTTAATAATAAGTATTTATAGTTTTGAATTCAGACTTCTTTGCAGGAGTGTAGACTATTAAAAGGCTGATGTAGAAGTTAGAAAACTAATATTTAAAATATATGGAAAACAATATCTGCAATTCCATGATCTTGACGAGCAGAAGACGGCATTTTTACTTAGTAGGGCAGAGTAAGCATAAGGTAGGAGCTTGTGGAGTAAACAACCAGGCCTCTGCAATTTTGGCAGGTAATGAACTCCCATTTGTTGCTTTCTCAGTAAGGAATATAAAAATAACAAATACAAAAATAAGTCATGTAAAATTTTATATATTTTAATAACAATGAATTGTGAACTTAATTTCCAATTCATTGTCACGAGTTGGCATTAACTACGGTACTCTATCGACGTACTTCTTATATATATATAAGAAGTACGGTTAAAAGAGTACCAATAATTTTAACGCAATTTTATATTTCGTTCTCGTAAACTTTACTCCTTTTAAAACATGTATTGCCAAAATACTCTCCCTTTGTATATTTATAAAATTTTAAAAATATAATGGTTATCTTACCCAACATTTTAAATCAGGGGCGGCATCTGTGTAGCTAAGACGTGCCAAACCAATCTGTCAGTATCATTCAGCGTGCCACATAGTAGGAAATTTTTGAAATCCTTCGATTCTTACGGTAATATTTGCAGATTTAAAGAATAGAGGTAAATAATTTCGATTTACAGTTTCATTTTATATTAATTATGGATCAATAAAATACATTTATTAACATAAAAATAAACAATATAAAATGTTACTATTTCTTCAACAAAGATAAAAAAAATTAAAAATGTATGTTTCCAACATTTTTACTTAAATAAGAAATAGACAAAGTGAAATATAAATGATTCCCTTCATTACAGTTAAATAAAAATTGTAATGCGAATTAACTCTTTCACGACTCTTCTTTCATATCGCAAAACCAGGGGTATAATGCATGACACGATTCTGAGCATTCAGTTGTTAAAAAAAGTCTGTGCGGGGTCGAAATATTTTTCATATTAGGAAAGATTTTTTTACTTTGATATGCCGAATCATAAGTGGAAAGCAGAGTACATGCAATTTTCTTTTTTCATCAATTAAATCCCCTAGCAATAACACTCAATTATTTACAAAATAGCTGTAAATTTATCCTTAGAATTATCTTTCAGATTATTTTGTAGTTCCATAAATGTCTATAACTCAGAAAAAAGATGTTTGTCAAATAAGGTCTATTATCAACTTCCATCCACTCAAGAATTGACAAATTTGTAGAGTAGTGCTGAGTGCCACCAAGAATTGTACCACGTGCCACAGGTCCATATATTGCCGACACGTTTTAAATGTTCTTATTAACTAACCATCTCCTATTCAAACACAATTTATATGATAAAAAAAGGGTTTTCATTCATTTCGTAGGGAATTGTATTAGATTCAACCATAAGTAATTTTGTGTATCAAAAAAATTACGTTCTTTCGGGGATCCCCTTAGAGCAAAATGAAAGGAATTTGACATAATTATAGTAAGTTTCTCTAAAAGGGGAAACGTTCACTTGCAAAATACACTGCGTAAAGTGGTTTTAGGTGTACGAAGTTATATTCACTATTATTCCTAAAATAAATTTTGATATTTTGGTTTTTCGTTAAGTTTTGAAGTTATTTCTTCAAATATACTTCTCCATTACATTTCTTTCAAACTTACTATTCTCTTTTGCGGCCACGGTAGCCTGATGGTCATGGTTATGAACTCGTGTCCAGTGTTCGAGCCCTGGTACCACAAAAGTTTAGCGTTGAAGAGGAGCTGAAGCACGTTAAACACGTCGAGGTCAAAAGTCCTAACGTTGGTGCGATGTGGAAGTTTGGAAGGGGAGTTATCAGCTCAGGTATCGTCCTCGTCACTTAACCGCGGTTCAAAATTATACGTAGTCACTCGTCAGTAGCCACCGTGTTGACTTAGAATGCAATATAAACCCTTGACGTGTGCACTTGAGTTAATTCGAGTACGCTAAGCAGTTCCAAATATGCACATTAGATATAATTCAAACGAGGTCGCATTTTATGCTGCTGTAATTTTCTCACTCAAATATCAGCGAGCGCCGTCTGCACTCGTGATATTTGACTGTTTCTTATATTTACGATTTAGTCGTTAAACATCAAAAACTCGTTTTTAATGTAAAGACTGTAATGTTGGACTGTGTGTGTGCAGTGCCGTGTTTTGAAATTTATCACACTGTGACATTTCTGTAAACGACATGTATGTGTCTTTCTCATACTTCTTTGATATTTTTTGCTATTTATACCTGTTAAAATTATTTTTTATAAAAGGTTTTTTGTAATTAATTGTAAATTGAATAAAAGCTTTTCTTACAATTATATGTATTTGAGGAGGAAATCTAATTTACATTATTCAGGAAATTTTTAGTAAATTTCATTTTCTTAGCCAACTTATTTCTTTTAAAACATGCATATTTGTGTATTATATAACTTTAAAAAATTTCGTGTTTTTTCCAGGTTTTTCTAGAAAAATAATTATTAAAAATCAACAAGGGAATATATTTTCAAATCCATACTAAATATTGTTTGTAAAAATCTTAGAATCATAAATAACTTAAAATTACTAAAATATTTCAAAAACTGAGTATTTTATAAGAGTTTGAAATACTTAAAAAATTCCTAATTTTTTAAAATTTTAAAATAATGGCTGGTCAAACTGACTTTTTGCTTACAGAATCAGCTTAATAATATAATCTAAATATAAAACATTAATTATTTTTACTGTAACTGTCTCCAAAACCTTTTTTGAAAAAGAGTATCGTGTAGCCTTAAACAAGAAACGCCGACAATCCTAAGGGTCACTTCAGCAAAGGAAAACAGGTCCTTACCACCTACGTCCAAGAAACAGAAACACTACAGAAGCTGGTTTCAGATCCTCAGGAGGAGAGATGCAAGTCGAAGAGGGACCAGTCCGGTGCAGAGGAGAACGATTTAAGAAGCCCAGCCCGTACAACCAGAGTCGACACTACATGCTGCAGTTCAAACACCAGGGTCACCAAAAGCCGGATCAGGATCCAAGGAATGTACGATCCAGCTGTCCAGGACAAAGTCGAGAATCCAGACACAAGATCGCCAGGAGACAAATGGAGGGCCAGCGTGTAGGAGGACCGTATCACTGGAAGTTCTTATTGGGAATGTCAAGGACAGGAGAAAGCATTAGCCAGGTTGTATTGTTTGATTATTTGTTTACTGAGAGGCATTCTGGGGAATTTTTGCAAGAAGTAAGTCTGGTTTTTTTAAAGTTATTATTGTAGAAAACTTTTACACTACGTTGCTGTGCATTTTTCTGGCTGGTTGAAAAATGAACTTTTGTTTGCGTAAATTTATTCCAAAGTGTGGAAAGCAATTATATGATTACATTTGTTTACTACTGTGATTAATACTTCGCTGGAATGCGAGAATTTCTTGTATTGTTTGTTTAAGATGAATGTTGTAAAATTGTTTGTAATGGCATATGTTTATGTATTGATAGATATTAGTATATATCTGGTTTTGGAAACGCAACGTAGATAGGAAAGGTATCCAAATATGTTCGGAACCGTGATTTTAAAAATGCGCATAAATGGATAATTTTCATGATATTTAGTGTTACTTAGATTAGAATACATGTATAAAATTGTTTTAAGGACATTTTGACAAAACAAAAATATTTAAATACAATATTTTAGTAAAATTAACTTAAAATAAACTTTTTTCAAAATGTTCTCCTTTTATAAAAAATGCTTCTAAAATAATACTATTTTGCTTGTATAAAGTAAAGACTTCTCCAGAGAGTCTGAACAATGATTTTTGAAAAATTCACATCATTTTCAGAGTTACAAAAAATTAAAATAATTATCGGCATTTTTTTCTTAAAATTTCTCCCCTCCGTCGCCGTAAAACATGGATATAAACCCACTTCTAAGTTATATATTTCAAAAATTCTAGTTGAGCCGCTGTACAGATGTCTGAGCTATATACATGCAAAATATTACAAAAGAAGCATTTTTCACAAAAGAAGAATATTTTGAAATTTGGTCACTCTCTAAGTTCATTTTCTGTCAAAACAATTTACTTAAATAATATTTTTACTGTAGCAAAAAAAAAAAAAATATTCTTAAAACAATTTTATGTACATTTTCTGTAAACATTCTGTATGTACATTGACAGTAAATATCTCATAAATATTATCCATTTTGCAAAATCACGGTTCCTTCGCGGTTCGGATATCTTAACTATAACAGTAATAGTGCTGCGCGATTGAAAGTGAGCTGTTTTTAGAAAAACCAGATGGTGTGTTATACGTTTAAAAATAACTGTCATATTTGAAATATGTGTACAAAATTAATGTGAGATATATATAGATAATGTGTTGAAAATATTTTTTTACGTCTATTGATCCAGTTCTCATTTCATGGTGGCTGACACTGATATTTAGAAGAGTGTTGCATGACAGATTTTTATTGTTTCTAGCTCTGACGTTGTGAAGGATGTAAAGCTGTGAAAGAAGATGCATTATGTTAAAATATTTAAGTAACGTACTGTGTACGGCCAGGTTTTTTCTCTTCCGGTATGGAAGATTTCCTTGAACCTTGTCCAAATGGGGTACACTTTTATGAATTTTGTAAGGGGCGAAAGTCGGAGTGATGTAAATTCAGATAATTGTAGTTTCGGAGTAATTATTTTAATGTAGTGTAGTAATTAATGCTAATTTCGAGTTATGAATTTTTGTGAAAATTAAGTGCAATTTTTTTATAACGTAATTTTTATCAGGTCATTAAGACCCTCAAATAAATCACGTTTTCTTCTTGGATTTGGTAGTGACGGGGATTTACCACAGTTTCATACTAATCCTCTTGGGGAATCTTTAAGGCCAGCATTGAGTTATTTCACAGCCAAGCCTCTGAAGAAGAAAAAGTGATATTCAGATTAGTTAGTAGATATATAATGCAGGTTTTGTAATCGCAAATGAGAAAGGAAGTTGAGATGCTGAACGCTGTGATCTGATGGTAAGGAATTAAACTTAGAAGCGTAATTATAGAACAGGCTTTAGCGAGTTAAGAAAATTAAGGAAGATTAAGCTTATTCAGATAACTGTTCTTAAAGATAAGTGGTTAGGATTCCAGGCGCTTATTTACATAGAATTTAGGCACACGTTATGTAACTCCTCATTGCCTTCATATAGTAAGACTTGTGTTGCTCTATATATTTAGACAATAATAAATTGGGTTTATTATGGCTAACTTTAGTGATCAATCATTTCCTCCCACAAATCTAGGTCTCGTCGATGAAAAGATGGTACCCCCAGGCAGGGTCTACCACAGAGTTTGAATTATCCTGGGATTTTTTTCTAATTTTTCAATGTACGAACCCATACGTAAACATGCGTTTTTACTTTTTGGGGCGGCATTCCTGTGTTTTTCCTACTTTTATTTTAAAACCTTGTATCTCATTTGCGTTTTATGATATAATCTCTAACTGCCATCGAAAGGGTTTGGTGCAACAGGTAGATTGGTACTTGTATCTATTACCTATTACTTCAGTATTGATCCGTTATTTCATTAGGTGGGTAATACTGTATAAATAATACAAACATCGAGATGTTCAGAAACAAAATTTGCACCTTTTATTAATATTTTAGATACAACATTACGCTTTAAAGTTAAATCTCACCAATAAAATGATTAATTCATTTTCAAACGTAAGTATAAGGTGTTGCATCTGAGAGATGCCATGCGCCTATGGATGGATCTTCTTGAAGCGCGACTAGCGGAGGGATATATATATATATATATATATATATATATATATATATATATATATATATATATATATATGTTATGTTGTTACTGGGATTAATTCGTAAACTCCTTTGACAGAATAATCTGTTTATTTTTAAAATAAGAATAAATAAAAATGTAGAATAACAATTAATTAATTAAATGAACATTTAAACGTCGTTGCCAAATTGGATTTCATTATTTTTAAAGAAATATAACGGCTCTGTCGATATGCGTCTGTTTCCCTTGCGGTCTAAACGTATTCTCTTCGTTCCCTCTTTGGCTTTGATTTCGTTGTGTTTGAAGGAGGGGAACAAAAACATCCTGCGGAGAGGGCAAGTGATAAATTGGCGGGGTGAGGGGTTGTTTATTCGCGTCGTTCGTAGATTCTAGCAAAAAGGGCGCAGAGTCTTCGTCTTCGTCATCCGTCAATTGTTCTGTAAAATTAATAATAATAAATTTTTAAATATATGCTCGCTTAATTCTTTGGCGCTTCCCGCGCAATTCAGTCCTAATATAGTGCAGGCGGTAATAAGTTCAGTTTTCGTAAAGTCCTTTAAAATTTTATTCTTTCGTGCTTCAATGTCGTAATTCTGTGGGAAACCCGCGAATTTTTTTAACTCCTTTCTAGAAGATTTACTGTAGGGTTCGTCATTAACAATTTTGTGCAGAAGTTGCACCGTTGAAGCAGGGGTCGTCTTTAATATGTTCGCAATAGAAGCAATTTCATCTAGACAGACCATCTCGTAAGTAAATATCTTCAGAAAAATAAAGGAGTAAATTGGAATGGACTCACACCGTTGATAATTTCGTCGTTGTGGCTTGCGTTGCTGGTTCCGTCGTTGAAGCGTGCGTGGTCCACCAGTCTTGACTCGTCGTATTTTCTAGGGGTTTTTAATTAATTTAATTTAATTTGAGGCCGAGCTCCCAAATGTTATGTTGTTACTGGGATTAATTCGTAAACTCCTTTGACAGAATAATCTGTTTATTTTTAAAATAAGAATAAATAAAAATGTAGAATAAAATTAATTAATTAAATGAACATTTAAATGTCGTTGCCTAATTGGCTTTCATTATTTTTTAAAAAAATATATCGGCTCTGACGATATGCGTCTGTTTCCCTTGCGGTCTAAACGTATTCTCCCCGGTTCTCATGTTCCTTCTCTCGCTGCTCCTTTTCCCGTCGGGGGCATTGCCCTCTCGTTTCCTTTCGAAACTATCTGCTGGGGGATGCTACGGGGCTTGCAATAGCGCCTTCTACTTCATATATATATATATATATATATATATATATATATATATATATATATATATATATATATGTTACAATTGATTTAAATTTTTTCTCAAGTGATTTTATTTCATACGCGTCTTGACTCTACTAGGGTTTTCGTGATAATTAATTCTTAGCTTATCCACCAAAGGGAGGTAACCGTAACTTTATATCCAAAAAATTGAAAGGTTAGCGTTTTTAAATCAGAAGGAAACAATATTGCAACACCCACGTAGTAGGATCCATCAGAAAGGCCTATTCCGAATCGTTTTTGCAGCTTCCGGATGTCCAAAATTATGAATATACGAGATCTCGGGGGCAAACTGAGGCTGCCTTTTGCTATAATGTACTTTATTTTTTGTGTTGTGTTTCGTCACCGTTTGTATTGCTGTGTTTCATGGCGTCATTTTATGTTCGTGTAAAATGAAAAAAATCCATCAAGCCTCCTCATCCTTAAACAATTTTAACAAGGAACTGAATACGGTAAAATCCTAGGAGGACCCACTGCTGTTTTGGCGCCAAAAAGCGCCAAATTGAAGGTTTTCAAAAAGGCGTCAATGACGAAAAACTCTTGGGAAGCGCATGCGTCAGCGGGGGATGAAATGGGCGTTTCGCAAAGCTGAAAACGAATAAATACATTAATCATTATATAAAGAAAAAAACGGAGAAAGCAATTAAATTCATTTTAAAAAAGCATTCTAAAACCAGTGTGTACAACATGATTTACATTTTTAAAAAAGGACGATAGGGACGTTTCGCAAATATAAAATCGAAGAAATACATGAAATCAATCATTTTAAAAAAATTTAAAAGGCATTTACCTTACGCTTGCATTTCGTCATGTTCCGTTGGTGGATACACCCTTGCGATGGATACAAGGAATTCATGAAAATTGTTATCCACCAACTTGTGACCTATTCTTATTAACTTTCAAGTCATTAACCACGAACGCATTCATGCTCTTGCCAAACCAATATCTCGTCAAACGCAAGATAATTATTATAGCAAGTTTGCTAGCCTCACTTTCAATTAATTTCCTTTCACACACCATTCCTTTTCACGCTTAACAACAACCGGTGGAGAGCAAACCTTCTCAAACGAAGTCAAAATGACGTTTTTTCGGAAAAGGCGAAAAACGTTGTACTTTTTTTAGGGTTGCCATTTTTTTCGGTGATTTGAAAATCCAAATTTTTGGATGAAATGGAAGGGTTACTTTATTGTAACATTTATCGCTCAAAATTTGGCGACAAAAAAATTTGGCGACCAAAAGTGGGTCCTCCTAGGATTCAACCACTGAATACCTTTAAACCTTAAAAAAATAGAATTTTCATAAATATTTTTAAAAGTTAATTGAAACTGTTCGGATCATTTTGAAACACAACGTGCAAAAATCCGTCAATTATTACATACTGTATAGTAAAAAACGTAAATGTCAAAAAATACTTGACTCTTTAAATGGAATGTAAATAAACCATGCTTAAGTGAGTTTCGGTTTCAACAAGAAATATAATACTGCATATTTTTTTTCTTAAATTTTCAATTCTATTTTTATAATTATTTTTTGATCGGAGAAGTAAATTTACAATTTAACACATTCTCAATTCAAGTAGATATTTATTTACATGTGCTTTTCTACTGCATTATTGTTATTGATTTGTTAGCTTGCTTTGTTTGATATTAGTTTTTGAATAAAGTATTGAGTATTCATTTAGTTCCATTTTTTGTTTATAGATTAATATGAGTTGTAAATGTGCTGGGGAATCTACGGATTATTGGACCAAGAAATGACGTTTTTAACATTAGAAAGCCAACGCATTGGAACTGGTAGTTGTCGATATGATATCTGCTTCCTTTAAGAAACTGTTTAGATAGCTGAGTGAAGTAACCATGACTATGAAGTAAACACCCGAATTTCATATACTATGCGTACACTAAGGATTTATCTACGTGTCACCAAAAATGATGAATTGGCCCTCACCTTTTTTACAAAAGTCATGTTAGGATTATAAATAAGATAAAATCAGCTAGCTCAGTTGAAGCTGTTACTTCGACGAATAAAATAGGAAAAAAAGATATTACAGCATCCCAAACAAATCAAATGTGTGTTAGTGGGGATGAAATCTTGAAAATTCGTGGTCATACATCTCGTATTTGTGACATGGCTGGTAAGTTATTGATGTCGAAATCTTATCACCAAAATGCAAACGATGTGAACAGTGGAAATGTCCTTAATGTTGAATAGTATATGAAGAATATGGAAAAATGTCATTGTGATAATTCACTCTTAATTTATTAGAAAGTATTAACAAAGTAAATAATGTCTAACCTTTTCTGATTTTATGTCGGCAGAGAGTAAACAAGGTGTAGTATAGGTAGCTTCCTAATATTGCAAGAAATAGACTATTCTTTCTGAATTAAATTTTAATCACAATTATTGGTTAAGAATTTATATACATTGTTGTATTACACTGCTGGACAATTGCTAAGGACGGATCACAAATTGCTATGTAGCATAACATTAAGCGAGACATGAGGCCTAGTAGGATAAAATATAGTTGCCACACTGTTCAGCTATTAGAATAAAGAATATTTATTGTTATGCAAAAGTACAAAAGCTGTGAAACATCTGAAAGAAAAAAAAATGTTCATTTGATCTGCGTACGGAGAAATGGAACAATGCATCTAAAAGTAAGCAGGCACCTTAAAGAAAGGTATCAGTACGGGATATGTCCACCGTGGAGTGGGATGCAACATTCCACACGTCGTACCATACTTTGCACAACATTATCCAGCAGCTGTTGAGGCAATTTATCCCATTCCTCTGTGAGTGCACGGATGAGGATGTTCTTGTTTGTCGGAGGATAGTTTCGACCAGCAACTTGCATACCCAAAGCATCCCACACATTTTCGATGGGGTTTAGATCTGGAGAACCCGCTGGCCATACGAGACGTTGAATACCCTCACTGTCTAGACAATCCTGAACAGCGAGTGTTCGATGACATGTTGCGTTGTCGTCCATAAAAACAAATTTATCACCGACAGCACCACGGAAAAGACGAACATGAGGAAGTAGAACTTCATCAATGTATCGTTGGCCCGTCATAGTCCCATTCCCAACCACATGTAGGCGTGTGCGGCCTATAATCATGATGCCGGCCCACACCATGATACTGCATGTCAGATATTGGTCCTTTTCCTGGATATTTTCTGGACGATAAGCAGTACCACTCTCGCGCCAGATCAGTTGGCGTCAACAATCCGATGACAGAATGAACCTACTCTCATCTGTGAATAGTACGCATGCCCAGTCCTGTTCAGTACAATTGTGATGCTCACAACACCATTGAAAACGGGCAGTACGGTGCTGTCTGGTCAATGGAACACACACAACAGGTCTGCGTGCGTATAGTCCTCCTCCCCTCAAACGTCTGGCAACAGTTTTTCGGGAGATCTGCTTTCCTGAGGCAGCAAGAAACTGATTTGCCACCTGCTGAGCTGTGGTGCGCCTGTTCTTTTTTGCTGATATCACGATACATCTGTCTTCTGCAGGCGTCGTACTTCTAACGCGACCTCCCCCGTGCCGTCTACTACAAATTCCAGTAGTTTTAAATGACTTCCACAACCGTGAAACAACGCTGTGAGCGATGTCGAACTCCCTGGCAACATCTGTTATTTTTCGTCCTTCTTCGATCTTTCCAATAATTCGGCCACGCATAAAATCATCTATGTGATGCCGGGAAGACATGCCAAAAATTTTAATTTCGTCTATTAAATCTTTCCTGTAAAACTTTGACTTGAAACAACAACTGTCCACACGCGTCAAAACCTTTAAAGCTCTTATGAACGCTATCACGTGATGAACAGACGTGGAAAAAAATTTGCATATTCATACTTCTTCTTACTAATATCCCGCGCTTCTTCTAATTTTCCACATTTTGCTTCTTTTCATTTTGTGGTTGCTATGGATGATAGTGTTATCCGTCCTTAGCAATTGTCCAGCAGTATATATAAATGAACACAAGGCATAAGTTTAAATCGCGGTAAACAGAGAACATTATTTTGTGAACGACTCCCCAAATCAACTGAGGAAACAATCTGAGGGATCTGCGGAAATTTCTTGTTTTTACCTGACGCAACTAGCGTCCTCTGGTGGGAGAAAACGTGATTCACAGATGGTTTGAAGTTAATAGTTTTTAACAGTCATGAACCCCATTGTGTGAAAACCATTCTGGCTCTTCTAATAAAATGGAAGTGAAGAAAAAGAAGATAATTTTTAAAAGATCAGTATTTGAAAAAAGCCACAGATGGGAAATATATTTTTGACGGAGATATATACGAAAACATTTCCAGAGCTGCAAAGCACTGTGTCATACAATTTGAAAACAGTCGAATGTGTTTGTCATATACAAAAGCGCATGGATGCACTACTTCGTAATGCACGTTAAATCTGTTGAGAGCTGAAACGTCCTCCCGTTGGTGTGGTGTGGTAGTTAGGAGAGGGGGGTGCCAGCTCAGGTGTCGTCCACGTCATTTGACCATGGTTCAAAATTACGTGGTCCGTCGCCAAAAGCCCTCGTGTAGCTGAACAGTGCGTCGTTAATATTCAATCAATCAAGCACTACTTCGTAAGTTGAAATGAATTATTCGCACCAAAAAGCTCTCAGATGGCAAAAGTATAAGTGAGAAAAATCACCTGAGAGATAAATTAATAGATAAATTTACAACCTACTGCGGGAAATGATATATGTAGGAATACTCTTCAGATGTGTGAAAAACCAATACATTACTTTCGTCCAGTTGGTGCTTTCTCATGGTATAAGCATCAAAAGGCCTCAGAAAATACATCCTACAAGCATAGGAATATTACGTAAACCTCTGTTATAAATGCAACATAACTAATTTTGGCAGAATTACCTCCACTAAACCATTGAAAAAATATTTAGGAGGGAAGACTTAGAATCCATACGAGTCTTTCAACTCTGGTTTAGAGCTAATGCTTCAAAATATCAGGATTTTGTAGAAGAATGGTTGATATTGCAGTGAATAAGGCAGTAATATATAATGATATAACGTAGCTGGTCCTTTGCATATTATTAAAAATCTGGGTTGTAAATTAGAACATTTTTTAGTCATTTATGCTTTTTAGTCTGACAACGGTTAAATAAAAGACGAAATAATGTCTAATTATTCAATATTAGATACTCGCAGGGCTTTGAGGAAACGAAAAAAAAAACCCATGTGTGTGAGCATTTTATTGAAATAGAAAATCCAACATATGAGGCAGGTGAATTTTAAGTATTAAAATAATTGTGTTTTGCTGTACAAAATTACAATTCATTGTTTAAACTTGATTTTCTCAGTTTGTAATTTTCATATTTTCCCACAAGTTTGAAAAAAAAGCTTTGATTGTAAGCATTCTAAAATTTTATATGGAAGTTATACTTGCTGATTTTTATTTTGTGCACCTCAGTTTTGTGAATGTGATGAATATATTTTATTTTATAACACGGTAGATAGGAAAAAATTTCTAATTTTAAGCTTCATGATTTCTAAATTTTGAAATCCTTTTAAATATGGTAGAACTTTAAAATTTTGAGATTCACAGAATAAAGGCATTATTTAACCTTAATTTGGTACCTAAACGGAGGCTCTACCGTACATCTTTCAAAAGCTATCCTGCGGGTAGCAGAAGGTAAGTTAATTTTCTTTAAATTTTTGTGTGAATATTTTATGTGTTGCTCAGAAAAATATATTAACTTATCAGCAAAAATTGATTAAGTATTTTTAACAGTACACTTTGTTGTAAATTTTTTTAAAAAATCTTACAAATGGTACATCTTTGGTTTCGAGAGAGGTACTAAGTCCCTCTTAGTCAAACTACTACATATAGAGAAAAAGAGGACTATAGTAAGTCATAAATTTTTATGCTTCTGAAAGTATAGTTTTTAATAATAATGATGCGGAAACTTTAGAAAAGGCTGTCAACAGGTGATGATGTGTGATTGTTAAGAAGCATAATAAAATGATAAAAATGCTTTGAAGCTATGTTTTTACATAAATCTGTGACTGAAGTTCCGTCTCAATGAATAAGTAACATGGCGAATATTTAATTAGTTCTCCACTTTCAGTTTATAAATTTAGGGAAAAAATAGCATTGAATAACTTAAAATCTAAGAAAAAACTTGATTAGAGAGTGGTTTTCAGGGATTAATAGGATCTGGACAGGTCAAAAATTCGTTATTTTCTTATTCTTAAATCTCGTTGATCTACAATGCACTCTTATTCTGGAAATGGAAATGCAATTTCACAAATGAGTTCAGGTTCTTGTGGGAAAAAAGAAAGAAGAAAAAAAAATAAATTCTTATACTTTGGTAAAAGATGCTAGGAATGAATCCTGCTCGAAACGGAAATTTAGCTGTTGACGCTGTGGAGCTTTTCTGTCAGAGGGAAAAAATGTTCTGCTTCACTTCATTTCATCCCCCATTTTACATAAAATATTTGTGAAAGAATTTCTGCTTTGACAGAAGATTAATTCTGGTCAAGCGTTTTATTGAATTCAGTCGTGAGAAAACAGTACTTACTGTCTGGGAGGAACGAACCTTACAAAAAATTTGAATCCGTAAAGATAAAATATTGTCGTTCCATTTTTCCTTTCTTCCATTTGCTGATTAGCAATGGAATTTAAATGTTGCACTTTACCTTTTTCCTGGTTTTTGTTATTTGCGGTGTTTCTTTGAAAATCATTTTTTCTTTTTTGTCTTTTGAAATTTAATCGTTCTATTCCATTTTTTTTTATTTAGCATCAATCTTTCGAGGAAAAAGATCAGTTTACGACTAATTTGGTAGATTTAGAAAATGGTTTGATCGAGTTATGATTGTTTTTTTACAAAGTGTTATATATATATATATATATATATATATATATATATATATATATATATATATATATATATATATATATATATATATAAGCGCCCAGAATATAGATTTTGTCGTTCAGTGCCGTTCATCTCCAATCCATTAAATTAAGTTGTACAGCATGTTCCTCTCAAAAGAAATTAGTTTCAGAATTTTCACATCATAAAATACTTTGGGAAATAAAACAAATAATTGCATACATAATTGTACTTTTTTTGTTCATAAGCTAAGAAAAGAAAGATGTTTGTGAGGATAAGAGGATAGGTAATAAAGGGTGTATTTTGAGAGGTACAGAACTTTAAATTGCAATAAAACAACGATGTATTATTCGATTGACATGACTTTTTTTTATTCGAAAGATAATCTTGTAGCATTACATTTTAAATATGATTTCTTGCATAGGACTGCCACGGCTGGCTCGGATGTAGTCCAATCTGGACGTCCAATTTTCGATGACTTTTTCCAACATTTGTGGCCGCATATCGGCAATAACACGGCGAATGTTGTCTTCCAAATGGTCAAGCGTTTGTGGCTTATCCGCATAGACCAATGACTTTACATAGCCCCACAGAAAATAGTCTAGCGGTGTTAAATCACAAGATCTTGGAGGCCAATTCAGAGGTCCAAAACGTGAAATTAGGCGGTCACCAAACGTGTCTTTCAATAAATCGATTGTGGCACGAGCTGTGTGACATGTTGCGCCGTCTTGTTGGAACCACAGCTCCTGGACATCATGATTGTTCAATTCAGGAATGAAAAAGTTAGTAATCATGGCTCTATACAGATCACCATTGACTGTAACGTTGTGGCCTTCATCGGTTTTGAAGTAGTACGGACCAATGATTCCACCAGCCCATAAAGCACACCAAACAGTCAGTTTTTCTGGATGTAACGGTGTTTCGACATACACTTGTGGATTAACTTCACTCCAAATGCGGCAGTTTTGTTTGTTGACGTAGCCATTCAACCAGAAGTGCGCTTCATTGCTAAACAAAATTCACTTATGAAAATCGCGCGACCATTATTTTCGAAATAAAATTGCACAATTTGAAAGCGTTGTTCAGGCGTGAGTCTATTCATGATGAATTGCCAAACCAAACTGAGAATAAATCACTTGACAGCTGTTAAATCGGTCGCCATCTTGGAAAGTAATGCCAACTTAAACTTCTATACCTGGAAAAAAACACTCTGTACATTCAAAAAAAAGTAATTAATATTTAAGTCTAATACATTTTGAATAACTTTATGAATAATTCGTTTTGGATATCTGGTGGATACATAGTGAGAAAAAAAGAACTATATTTAAGTATAGATAGATGATACCTTTATAGATTGATGATATACTTCAAAATTTATATTTCCATTTCAGAATGTACATACCAGTTGTTTCGGATAATTTTGAGGCAAAAACGTTAAATTCTTGCCTTCATCAATCATTTAGGATTTGATTTTATTTTTAAGAAATTGATATATGTATTATAAAATAAGAGATTCACATATTACACAACTCTCTTATCAACATTATCACAACTTATAAAGTTATTTTTTAAAAAACATAAACGCTTCTGAATTGGTATTCTCAACTTTACGTCTTGTAACTTGGAAAATAAATTCTGATCTTTAAAATAATCATCTGCTAAACAGATTTAATACTCTATTTGATTCTTAAATTTTCTTCACTTTATTTGATGTGTGTGTGTGATTAAGACCTTTCTATTAATTTTTAATTTTACAAGTTTCTCTTCAGTTAATTACGTCCGAATTTGTTTCAAATTATAAAGATGATTTGGTAATGATTATGAAATTTCTCATGTTGAGATTTAGAAACACTTATATTTAAACTTCCTTTGTGTGTGTAATGGAAATACTTGTAATTTATTTTTCAAACTCCTTTTTACTTATAATGCTGTTTCTATTATTTTGTTTTCGGGTAGTTAAAATTAATTTATATACTGGATCCTTTTCTCTAGAAAAGCAGTAAATTATTAAATGTATTTTAAGAAAATAATAATTAATTCATAATATATTACCTGAAAGTTACTTAAGTTGTGTAAAACTCAAATAGTTTTTTGAGCTTTCTTTTTGCCAAGTTCGTTCGAAAAAAGATGAAAAAACATAGCAGCTATAACAAAGATTTAGCAAACTTTTTTTTTACAATTTAAAAGGTTTTTTTCGAGTAAGAACTTTTGGTAATTACTCGTAACATTATACAAAAATATTATTAATTAAATTATACTTAAACTTCCTATTAATTTAACTACGAGAGAGCTTTCAAAATAACCAATTTGAAAAGGACATTTTGTTTAGCTATATACAGAAGTTTATTAAATGTGTAAATGTCGTTTCAACAACTCACGTTATACTTTCTCAGCTACTTAGACGCTTTATATTCTCCTTAAATCATATTTAAACAATTTATTTTTAGTACTTTGAATTATTTTCAACAGGAAACTAGGTAAGTTCTATATTAAACTTTGTTCTTTGATAACAAATACAGAAACCTTTAGTCCCATTTATTTATATCTATGATATTACGGAACTAAACACTACAAAAACAAGTATATTCATGAGATTAAGTTGGATTAAAATTGCGACATCATGCGTCGTTCTTTCTTTCTTGCTCCGTATTGCTTTTTCCCTTCACCACGTATCCGGTTTCCTCTCGCCAGTCTAGTTCCTCGAGTTGCCAGCTCATCTTATAGATCTTTGACCTGCTGCCAGATCTACCCATATATGCTTAACCTGTTGCCAGGTATCTCCTATATGCTCAACCTGTTGCCAGGTATCTCCTATATGCTCAACCTGTTTCCAGGTGCGGGGGCTGGATCCTTAAAATTACCTTTTGTATTTTGTGCGACACTTTATTAAAGTAATGGTCTGGTTTTGTCGTCAACAAGGAACCAGTGATCAAAGGGTTAGATAGAACTACGGCTTTGAAAAGAATACTATGAGCACCACAACTCTTCTCAGTTAATATAATCTCAAACTTCAAATCAATTGGTTTTAATTCACTTCTGAATACTGACCAGAAATCCAGGTTAAGGTTTTTAGGAGCCAATTTTTCCTGCGAGATAGGTGTATATAGTAGATGAAGCTATCTGCTTGGTCAGATATTTTACTGCCATCAGTGTAAAAACATTTGCAATATTATTAATGGCAATATTAAAGATATCTAATTCTAGTTTTTTGGATGGATTATGACAAAATATTTCTTAAAGCCAGAGGAAGTACGGTTATCCTGGAATGCTGAACCCTAGGGAGTCTCTCCGAAGTATTCAAGGAACATTGTAATGAGTCTGCCTGTAGTAAGTACTGGTATTCAACTTGACTGAAAGGGTTATTTGCCTATTTTTTCAATTATTTAGACACGTAGAAGTTTTATTAGTTTAACTGAGGATAGAGAATATTTTTGTGTTGAGTCTGGCCTGTCTTAGATATTAAATCAGTGTTTCTCAAAGTGTGGGGCGCGCCCCCCTGGGGGGGCGCGATGACCCTACTAGGGGGCGCGAGCGTATCGAAAATTTAAAGATTTTTTTTAAAAAAATTACCGGAAAGAGAAGTAAAACAAAATGCTTTCTTCCATAATAAAAACAAAAATACACACAATACACACTGACATAATTTATGTTTATTATCTGGCTTTTTTCCATCATCAAATAGCTATCTTTGATCCCAAAACCAAATTAAAGAAAAAAAAAAACATTTTGTTTTATTTGCTGTATTTCCTCAATGAGAGATTTTTTTGTTACGTTTTAACATAAAATATTACTCGTTAAAAGAAAAACGAAACCCAGACCCTGAGAAAAATTCTAAGATAAACAATTCACCGCTGTAATTATTATTGAAATACTGTACATTAGTTGTAGAAAAAGAAAAGGAAGTCATGATTCACTTTTCAGCCAGGCTGCATAGTACGTTTGCTAATCATTTGATTGACCTTCAATCTTATGGTATGGTTATTATCAATATTAGTTCCCTCCCATCTTTTATGCGTTTGCTTTTCGCTTAGGGAAATTGTAAATAATAGAGTTTTGCGATATTTGGAAAGGAATTGATTGGCTTAACATTTCTGTAGGATAATTGAAAAGTGTCTGATTTGCATCTTTTATTATGGTCTTGTACTTGTGAATCATTTTAGTTCAGTTTTATTGGATTTTTTCTCAAATCATCAAACAATTGAATAGTCCTTGAAAGAAGGTAAGTATACTTTCTATAAATTAAAATATTCACTAGAATTCCGATTTGTATAGTGTACAGTAAAAATAATTCTAAACAAATGATTGGGGTGACTGAGCCCCCGCACTACCATTAATGTTAGTATCGAGTACGCGCCTGCTCCCGGGTTAAAACATTTTGAAGTATTTTCGCTTTAAATGTTAAAAAGTAACACAATTATACTTCATCGGAATTTTATATTATTTTTCATAATTTAACATCAATTCTAAATTCTAATTGTGTGAGGTTTAAAATTACAGTTCTTTTAAACAGTTATTTACAATTATAGCATTTATCTAAAAAAAAAATCATTTCACATTTTTGTATACAATGTCGTGCACACAGTTTTACTCTCCTTACAGTTCAGCTATTATATCGAGAATAAAGTTTTTTTAAAAAATGAACTCGTGCGAAGAGTCGGTGTTTCAGCCAGTATACGTTTGATGTATCAGTACTGAAGAAGGTATTTTATAAATAATTTCTTATTACTGAATTTGGCCGCGGTAGCTGAGTGATATAGGTATCGGATCGTGGCTTGCCTTGTCACGAGTTCGAGCCCAGTACCACTAAAGACCCGCCGTGTAGGGCGGCAGCGATGCACGTTAAATCTCTTGAGAGTTGAAACGTTTTAACGTTGGTGTGGTGTGGTAGTTAGGAAAATGGGGTGCCAGCTCAGGTGTCATTCACGTCGCTTGACCATGGTTCAAAATTACGTGGTCCGTCGTCAAAAGCCCTCGTGCAGCTGAACAGTGCGACGTTAATATTCAATCAATCAATCTTATTACTAAATTAAGAACAAGTTTAATAATTATTAGGACTTCCACGGGCTTGTCTTGTAGAGGAAAGTTTTTCAAAGGAAGGTTTAATATCAGAAATCGACACTTAAAGAGTTATTTTTCTATATTTAGCTGAGATCCATATTTTGTCTTCAAGGCATCCACTGCAGAAAATCCGGTTTGAAAAAGGTAGGATGTTGAAAATGGTAATAGTATACGAAGTGCTGTAGTTTTCAGTACAGATAATTCCTCATCCACCTCTACCCCAAATTCAAAGAGCGATTTATTACAAAATTGCCTTCTTAATTTTTCACTGGATGTGAAATCTATGAAGATTTCTTCTTCGGAAGTTGAGAACCCTTCTGGAGAGAGTATCTTGAAATAGATGCCTAATCCACTCGTAACTTCCTACCAAGCCGTCTTCATCCAGAAAATACTTTTTAAAATTCTTTGCCAACATAGCTAAATGATTTTACATGTTTTAAAAACAACTTTCACATGTTGTTCTACAGATTTGTAAGTTTTAACACATATCGAGCTGGGGCTTTTTTTTCCATCATTTACTTCAGTAGTGGTAAATCCAAAATTTAAGTATTTTTGATAAGATCGCCTTGATTTAATTTTCGGAACCATGCTCGTTCGTCTATGTACTTGTTGATTCTTTATTATGGTCGAATGTTTGCTTACGACTTAAAAATGTATGTATGATATTGTTTTAATCTACTGCCGTAAATACTTAATTACCGAGAATTACAATTAACGTGGAAATTAAAAAAAAATGTACATTCAAGCTAGATTCCGTAGCTATAGGAGTATCGAGGTGACCAAAACTGACTGGAATTGTACGAGGAAAAGCATTTTTACATGTTTTGCGCAGACGTCCGATAGGTTGCCCAGACTCACGCAAACGTATCCTATAATGTCAGATGTGATGGATATGATAGAGAGCGACATTGACTAGACTAGGTTTCTAATGACATTTGTACTTTGAGAAATGAATGCTGAAGGAAATAAATCTTTAATTAAATACATCATTTTGCGATCTGTTCCAATTTGAAAATTAGAGAAAGAAAAATAACATAATTCTAAGTAATATATATTTTAAGTAATTTTCTTAAAATATATATTACTTAAAAGTTACATATACACAAAATTTAATATACTTATCGTATTAATTTGTACGATTTATAATTAAGATCGTATTGTAACTTTAGCGTCTCTCTCTCAAAGTGCATTTTTATTGCAGTAAATACATTGTTGTACGGGGGGCGAGACAAAAATTATGATTGAAAATTGGGTCGCCAGTATTGAAAGTTTGAGAAACACTGCTTTTAATGTATGAGTGGTGCAGAGAGTATTTTATGACTAATTAATTAATACTAAATTAAGAACAAGTTTAATAATTATTAGCTACTTCCAAGGGCTGGTCTTACGGAGCAAAGTTTTTGAAAGGAGTTTTAAGATAAGAAATTGACCCTCTGAGTTCATTTTCTATATTTAGCTTATATATCTATATTTTGTCTTCTAAGCAACCACCGCATTTTGTAATATGTTCCAATTTAAAATCAGAGAAAGGAAAAATAACTTAGTAATTATCCTATTAACTTTTTTGCTTAAAAGTAACACATACAAAATTTAATACTTATGTCATGAATTTGTACGGTTTATAATAAATATTGTTGCTTTATCGTAAAAGTGCATTATTATTGCATTCAGTAAATTATTATGTATAGGGGGGGGGGGCGCGATAAAAATTGTGATTGAAAAGGGGGGCGCCAGTATTGAAAGTTTGAGAAGCACTGTATTAAATAGAAAATCTGACTTAATAAAAACAATTTCCAAAAGGATAAATCAGCTTCGACTTAGTAATGATTAAAGCTCCTCTTAAGCGAACTAGTTACAATATATTTCTTCAGGTTGCCCAATATTTTCCAACGATATATTTAAGAATAATTAAAGATGAATTATTAATGATTGGTTGTGGTAAGTATTAAAAAATTATCAATAAATTATTACTGTATACTACTTATATACAATCTCTGACAATAAAGTTTATGGAATGAAGTCAGAACAGCTGATCTAGCAAAATTGGCTAAATAAAACGCTTTACCTGCGTAGCGGAAGATGTTGACCGTTTTTACGAGTTTTTTGTTCAGCCTGTGACAAATGCGTTCAAAAACCTCGAAGATAAATTTGGGATCATTGTCGCTAAGAATTTGAATAGGAGCTCCATAACTTGATATATAATTTTCAAATAGGACATTTGCTATAGCTTTAGCTGAGGCTTTTCTTAAGGGTACTATCTCGACTCATTTCGTGAAGGAATCAGTTATTACCAAAATAAATTTATACCTATTGAGTTTAGAAGCTTTGCAACGGTTTAATAAATTTAACAAATCTAATTCCTTCGGGTAATTAGTCACAATAGGTATTAAATGACCAGCTGGTAACGCGTTTTTATAATTATTTGGCGCATGTCACACACAGGTGGAAACATACTTATTTATGAATTTACGCATATATAGGAAATAACAAGAATCTCTCATTCTTAAATAAGTCTTTCTTTTACTGAGGTGTCCAGACGTAGGATTGTCATGGAAATCGCGCATAACATCTTTCTGCAGATATTTTGGTATATTAACTCTTTAAGTTTTTTAAGAGACGATAAATATTTTGCCTCAAAATATAAATTTATCGATGAACCGAAAATCTTGAGACCGATTCTCGCAGACTGCTGAGTAAACTGAGCTATCCTCGGGATTTTCTAAATAAGGACTCAGGATCCTTCCTCTGTTCTTCAATATGCTCCTTAGATGACAACACTGACGCTTGAATAACCGCACAAGATATTTCAGATTCTGTAATGTTTTCTCCCGGGTTTCTCGACAACCAATCCACCACGGCATTCTGAGTTTCTGGTCGATGTTCTCATTCCACATCGAACTCTGCCAACTTTGTAAAGGTCATGTCTCTGCGCCTAAAGATGTGATAGATATGAAAGGAGGACTAGCCATATTCAAAATTCACAGTACTAACAAAAAAAAAAACATTCAATCAACCAAAGAAATGCACCTAATTATAAAATATGAATACAATTAACGAGACAGAAGAGGTATGAGAAGACTCTAATTACATTGCTAGCCACCGTAAATGCAACACCAAGAAAGACAAGAGATAGCACAACAAAATTTATTTTGTAGATAATATTTTGACCAAGTATCAAAAATGATTAAATTTATAGACTTCCGTGAGTGTGGTTCCTGCCAGAGTAGATCACCGTTGCCACAAACCTCGGCATTGATTCAAAGAGACTTTCTATGTGTTTTTGGGGTACAGCAGACCAAGCAACTTCCACACGTTGCCAAAGTTGATCAGGTGTGGCAGTTGGGGATGTAATTTGGGTCAATCGTTAAGCAGCAATGGACCACATGTTTTCTATCGGCGAATGATCCGGAGAGCGAGCCGGACAGGTAAGCAATTCAATCTGGTGATTGACGAAGAGCCTTTGGACAATGCGTGCCACGTGTGGTCGCGCATTATCCCGTTGAAATATGGCTGTGGCTAAGCCCTGAAGGTAAGAAAGGACAACTGACTCCAACACCTCGGAGATGTAGCGCTGGCTATTTAAAGTGCATGTAATGCGTAATAGAGGATAGCAATAGTGATATCGAATACCGCCCCATACCATAATGGAGGTGCAGGACCAGTGTGGCGGTGCATAACGCAGCTGATCAGCATCCTCTCTCCACGGTGTCTCCAGACTGGAATCCGACCATCGTGGTGTTGCAGACAGATGCGTTACTCGTCAGTAAAGATAATTTCATTCCATTCTGCCACCTACATCCTTCTTTCATCGTACCATTGGCGGTGGAGATGGCTATGGTTCTGCGTCAAGGGTAGACCAAGCAATGGACGTCTTACGGACAGACCACTCTGCTGTCAACGGCGTCGAATGGTACGCGCAGACACTGAATGGTGCGTTACAGACTCAATAGGTTTTGGTTCGTGATGTGATGGAGTGATCCGTCATTGTCATGCGCACAATTTTCCTGTCCTCACATGAAGTGGTGCACTGAGGTGGATGCGATCGACTACGTCGGTCCATTGTACTCTCCTGTATCCAACGGTCACATATCCGTATTACAGTTGTTTGGTTTCGTCCAACACGACTACCGATTTTCCTGAAAGATAATCCACAATCTCGATAAACTACTATCCTTCCTCTGTCGAACTCGGATACTTGATCAGAAGCTGATCGCTGTCTTCTACGAGACATATCTGATCGTCTTTTGAAAAAACCACAAGGAAAATACAATTTCCGAACTTGAAGTCGAAATCTGCAAGCGTTAAATAGCACTTAGAGGTGGCGCTAGAGGTGCACGTGATGTGTGTTTGCGTCGAAATTCTAATCATTTTTATATCTCACCTCCGCTAATGCATGCGGTAAATTTCATGTTATTTGCATGCTTCCTTTAGGGTGTTGCATTTACGGTGGCCAACATTGTAATTAGAACACCTTCATCAGTGCAATCGCTCTGACTTCTTAGCTACGTAATCTAGATTAAATCTTTAGTGACAGATCTCGTCAACTTACATATAACAATTATCAATTACTAAATATCTGCGCCTCACTTTAAATTGATTAATCACTCTTTCGCTAGCAATCTACCATATACCTCTCTCCTTCTTACCTGAAAGCTTAGACTTTATATACTAGACTTAATTTTCATGCTCACGTATTCTTTGGGAGGAAGCTTCATAATAAAATAATTTTTAAAGACCGAAAATTCCCCAAGAGGACTATTAGTAGAAAGATCGCGGACAGAGAGCCGATATAACTTAAGCTGGCCTTCCAGCTGGACAAATGTTTACCATTTGTCAACTTTGTTAGCGCTATGCAGTCTGTTATAACTTTCACCAGTAATGAACTTAAATAGGTCCAAAAACTTATTTAATACCCAAATAACCACCAAACATTCCCTTTCAGTCATCATATAATTCCTCTCTGCCTTACTTAACGTCCTGGATGCTACGGCAATAGGTCTTTGTTGCTACGTCATTACCACCCCAACCTCATAGCGCTCGCATTCATATACAACTCAAACTGGCTTTCAAAATCTGAGAGTTTCAAAACTACCTCTTCTGTTACTACCCTTTTTATCTCTTCAAATGCTACCTGTGCTTTCACGGACCATACAAATTTAACCTTTTTAACGCGTACAGTGGCTCACATCTTTCTGCATAGTCAGAAATAAATATTTGGTACCAACCAGTCTTTTCAAAAAATTTTGCTACCTCTCGAGCATTCTTCGGACGATTAATCTCCATGATCGCTCTCACTTTCGATTTATTTGTTTGAACCCCTTCGCTATTTATCACGATACTAAGTATTTCCACTTTTCGTAGGCAAAATGGCACTTGACCATTTCAAAATCAAACCTCCTTCCTCTAACAATCTAAAAACTTCCACATGTTGTGTAAATGATGGTGAAGAAATGAATACGTCCTCCATGTAAGCACTCACGAATCACCCAATAAC
Organism: Trichonephila clavipes; assembly: GCA_019973935.1. NCBI lineage: Eukaryota > Metazoa > Arthropoda > Arachnida > Araneae > Nephilidae > Trichonephila > Trichonephila clavipes. The sequence goes on from BMAU01018263.1 coordinate 143,782, forward strand.
CAGTTTAAGAATTATGTCTATCCCCTTTTGAAAATTTGCAGCCGCTCCGGAGAGAGCCAAAGACATATATTTGAACGCGTGCGTACCATTCTTGGTAACGAATGTGGTTTTAGGAATATCCTTGGGATTAATCGCTAATTAGAAATATCTGGATCGAAAATACAACGTGGACTTGATTCGAGTGTATGGAATGTTTGTAATTAAATCTTCAATGAGCGGTAGATAATACCGAGGATATTTGGTTATTGCGTTTAATTTTCAATAGTCTATCGGAAAGCTATAGGGCTTGGGCGATTCTGGAGGCAAGCCATTATTTTTACGGCATAAGACAACGGGAGATGTATAGGGTGACTGGATAGGTATAATCGTACCTTGTTGACATGATAGTGAATTGTTTTTTGTTTGACCCTATCGTCCCTATACAGCCTAGATACCACTGGCGACTTGAAACCCGTATCTATTTCATGATGCAAAACATGGGTTACCATGTAAACAGTTTATCTGAATAAGTCTCCTAAAACTCAAACAATGTTTGCAACTCTTCTTTTAAGGATCATCTACCATTGTAAGCGAGAGATCAATCTCCACCTGCTCCTCTATTTGTGGTACCCTTTTAATATCCGAATCCGGAATTACCAATGATTTTTTTTTATCGAAACCCAAAGCTATTTTTGGGGTCTGCATAAAATCCACACCTAGGATGCACTGGTACTGCATCCCCTCAATTATATGAAATTTCCTCACGTTCATGGATTCCCGAATCCTAATCTGCAATTCAACCATACCCAAATTCATACATTTTGCCCCTTGTGCTGTGTCAAACTCAGCATTCGACCTTTTCTTAGGCCTATACCAAAAATGTGATTTAAGCACCTAATCCGAAATAAAATATTTTTCGTCTCCAGTATCCCATATCGCTTTCATAAAGGATTCATGCAATAGTACGGACACACACGGTAGATCCACATGACTTAATAGTAAGGCTCTGATTCTACTAAGAGGGTTGATCACTTAAAAGTTTAAATTTCTTCGAGTTTGTCGATCACCTCTATTCCAATCATTACTCGATCCCCTATTGGCAAAATCATTGCGACCTTTACGAATGTCGGATCCATGATCACCTCGATAATTTCTGATCCTGTTGTTCTGAAACCTATTATTTCCTCCACCACCGCGATATCAGAAACCATTCGAATCCTCATTTACTCCCTTGCATCATTTGCCTACATACAATCCCTGCATCACGCCAGTCTCCATCTCTTCGCCTATCGGGCCCCTTCTTCTCGAATCGCATCCTTGTCTCCCGACATTATTATTCGAACAGAAGTTTCTCTTGCCCCTGTGCTTTCCTCATAATTTGCTACTAATTGTAAAAGTTGGGCCATTGTGTTGTGGGTTTCCGCACTTCTGCATAATAATTACCTGAGGTGATAATCGCATAATGATATGATTCAACAACTTATCTGTCATTTCCAAACTAAGGATTTTCTGGATCTTCAATAATTTGTAGACAAAATCTAAGGGTGCCTGACCCCTAATTTGGTGCGGTGATTAAAATTCAGTCTCTTTTACTCCGATCTATTTCTCACCACAGGAAAGCTCCCTCTTAATGCTTCCTTTAGTTGTGCAAAATCCGTTGCTTATCCTTGCACCTACAAATACCCGATAACCTCAAACCAATCTTGCGCCCTGCCTACGAGATGACCTTTCAGGCAGGTCATAATATGAAATATTATTATCAATACTATCTAAAAATTCAGTAGTAATGAGGTAGACGAGAAGTCTTAATAAATCTGATCAATTACGTCCAAGCAATATACCTTTTGTCCAAGCGATCTAATCCAATTTTAATTATTGGTTGACAACTCATCAATCCTTAATATTGCAGTAATCAGCTACGAAGTATTCATGCGTCACTTCACGTTTAAACAATTACTGCTATCCTTTCTCTCCCTCTAATTTGAAAATTTAATCCTTACATACAAGTCTTAATTTACATACACACATCTTCTTCTGGGGTTGGTTTATAATAGAATTATTTTTTAAAGGTTCAATATTCCCCAAAAGGTTTAGTATTTGAAAGAACGTGGATAAACTCGTCACACAGTATGGTAACTTTCGTTAATATTTCATCTACGTTATATAATTTTTCAGGACTATGCACCAAACTTTACTGTCAGATGTTATATACATGGTGTATATAAAAGTCCCTTTCACCTTAAAATACTTTCAAACGGCAAGCTATGCAAGAAAGTCATGGTATAAAAAACGACTACGCTCGAACTAACGCAAACGATCAAAGCACTCTTAGTGGTGGAATTTGGAAGGTTATAAATCGAAAGCGAAAAGAGATAGAGAAATATTTCCAATTAGGGAGTTAAAAAGCATCACTTTATTAATACGAAACCACAAATGGTTTGCACTTATAAGATAAATTGTCACCTGTAAAAATGTCTTAAGTCGATTCAATCCATTTTGTGTGAACGTTTGAAAGAAATAACCATAAGTATCAAGAAATACGCACTGTTTATAGCATATAATGAGTAAAAGTCAATACAGATTGATGACCTCACTCACACAAACCATGCAAACTCAAACTGTCAAATAGTGTGATAACTGTCAAATAGTGATTAAAGTACATCAGACAGCTCATGCACACCAGACAGCCGGAGTGCAAAGCTTTCTCAAACATTGTTTTGGATAACAAATTATTCGATGTGGTGGCAGTGTTGAATATCCTCCAAGATTTCCGGATATCTCTCAGTTCACTTTCCTATTGTGGAGTTGCGTAAAATATTTCGTTTAGGCAACTCCACGTCAACTGGATCTATGTCATCGTATTACAGATACTTGCAAAAGTGTGACACTTTCGTGTTAAGAAATGTGAATGCAGAATTACTCTTACGAATACAAATATGTTTCGTGAACAATAACGTATTCTCTTCGAGCGTACTCGACCTAAATTGTTATCACTTGTGTGACAGTTGGTCTTGACGATGTTTGTTAGTATGTGTGTGATGTTATCAAGCTGTATTGATGTAAACACATGCTTTATACACAAATTGTGCATATTTCTTAATACCTAGGGCTATTGCATTAAAATTCTTATACAAAATGGAGTGCATTGATTTCGGGCATTTGTGGATATACAGGCAACCAGTCATAGTATCTGTGTGAGGCACATGACATTTTGTTTTAATTAATTAATGCTCTAAAAGTTTCTAGCAGGAAACTTTGTTCTATCTATTTTCGTTTTCGATTTACAATACCTATCTTCCAAATTTTGTCACAATTTCGCGTTTCTGTTCGCATTAGGTCAGCTGTCGCCTTACTATTCCTTTCTTTCAATTGCATAGTTATATCGTTCTCCATTCGCAAATACTTTCAAGTTAAAGGGGTTTTCCTATTTATCATATGTACTGAACTGAACTCAGTGGCGTAAAAGCCTGTGGAGCCAAGACCTACTATGCGTATTTTAGTTTACGTGACCTTGGGTGCTGAGGTACGTGAGCAAATGTTTCGATCAAGTGGTCAATTTGACGTGAAATCCCCAATGTTGAGTTTCCAAGCAAGCTTGGTACTCATTTATCGGTCCATTGAAGGGATGAAAGGCTGAGTTGTCCTTGCCCAGCCCGGGGTTTTAACCCTGCAGCCGTAGCGTGGAAGCGCGATACACTAACACTAAGCCACGGGGCTTCATGTATCATATGTAATTTATTTTAATTAAGATCACATTTTTCGTCTAAAATTAAGGTCACAAGGATAAAATCTGTAAAAAGTGGTGAACTTTTTACTGCGTTGCCACGGAATTTGGAACAGAGACTTATTACTATGTAAGAAAGAATATAATAACATAAATATATGGAAAAGGTTTTAATTTTTAATTAAGATACAGGGCATATCAAAAAGTATTAAATCATGAATCAGTGGTAGTGCATTAAGTCGGAAAAAGTCTGTTTAATATGTAATGTGACCACCGTGAACTGGTATACAAGTCTCACAGCGAGTGGTCATATTGTTTATCAAGGTGTCAATAAATGTTTGTGGCAACAGATCCCACTCTTCCGAAAACACGATGTTAACTCTTGGGGGGGATCCTGTAAGGAGGACGAAGCTGAGAAATGGCTCTTCATAGACAATCTCAAAGATGTTCAATAGGATTGAGATCCGGATACTTTGAGGGTCATTCCATACGGCAAATATCCTCTATTTCATAAAATTCAACAGAAATGTGTGTTCAGTGTGATCACGCATTATCGTCCATAAGAATGTAGTACGGGCTCATAGCACCCAGAACAACCTCACATAGTCCTTAAGGACCTAATTCCTACAGTGCTGTAAATTAGCAGTATCAACATCGAAGATGCACCTTGGTTTATGGTTGCCCAACATTCTACCACTCCCCACAAGGATTCCTTTTCAGCCCAATCTGTCGATTTTTGTTACGTAGCAGGGATGGAAGTGAGCTCCACACAGATTCCTTCCAAATGAAGATTCGACGAGAATCACTTTGTCTGATGAATCTCAACTTGTCATCGAAAACACCATCCCTTTGAAGACTTTTGTAGACTTTGTTTGGAAATTCTTCTTTCAGACTCAGTATCAAGGTCACGAGAAAGCCGAGGATGAGCACCCGTAATCCGCCATATGTCGTAGTGCGTTTAATGCCAAGTAGCTGCAATATTCCCAAAAGTGCAGGTGAAAATTCCTTATGTATATTCAATTGATCTCAATCCAGTGGTTCGGCAAAAAACTAATGCTAAACAACTTCTTTTCCTAAGCTGTGTGTGTGAAGGATTATGTATTATATACCTTACGTTCTTCAAAATATATAAAATACATATTCTATCTGTTTTAATGGAGCTAAATTTGACTTAAGAGAAAAAATATGTTTGTGACCTTAATTTTGTGTGGATATTAATATTTTTTACGTTATATTACATTCATCTCATTTAGTTAATACTGTTCTATTAAATGCAAAAATATCACTAATTTTAAAAACAGTTCAATGTCTTTAAAATTGATGTTTCATAGCTAAACATGTATTAGATACAAAATGCAGATTAAAATTAAAACAATATTCATTGTAAAATACATATTTCTTTCTTTTCGTGTGACAAATATGACATACACTTATATCAGTAAAAAAGATACAATTGTCTATTTTTAATCTATAGGAATTGATTATTTATAAAAAGTGCTTTCTATACGAAAACTTTAAACATAAATGTGAATTAATGGGATGGTGGACAATCGCAATGTCCAATTTTGGTAAAAATTGCGATTTGAATTTTTTATACTAGTAATATTCCTTATAATTCACATAATTCTATCAAAGAATGTTTTTCATTTTGATTAATAATTACTGAATAATTTTTTATTTTACTGAAATAAAATATGTTTAAAATACGTATCATATTTTGTGTTAATTTAAATACCTTGAACGTGTGATATTTGGTGAAATATTCGTATAATATTGAAAATTTATCTTTTTTTTTTTATCAAATTTTATTCTGAATTTAAAGTCTATGCACACATATATTTTGTTGTGTGTGTAGTTCATTTATATATATATTAAAAAATATCTACGCGTCTCACAACTTAATGCTCAAGAAGCATTTTTAAAAATGTTTAAAAAAGGTTTTTCTTAAAAAAAATCAATTTATAATAGTTTTTTTAATACATATATTTAAAATGTGAAATATAATAATCATTTACTATAATGATTCCATTTTCAGCTAATTAAGCTAATAATTTAAGATAGTAGTTTCAATGGTCCACCGTCCCCTTCATAAACATCTAAAGCAATATTTTATTTTTTTGAAAATAACTCTGACTTAATTATGGTTGTACTAGCCCCCCAAAAAAAAATTAATGAATTTCAGTTAATTTATTATTTTTTGGCACCCTACATAAAAATATAATCCATCTTATGCACAAATTTCTAATGCACAGATTCAAGGTTTTCTAAGATGCCTTAATAACACGCAGTATATCTACAGTTCCTCAAAGTTTCGCATGAAAATAAAACTGATGCGTTTTTACCCTCATGTGATGTCAGTAGCATATTTAATTTTCAATATGTTTCAATAAACTACGAGGTAAAAGAAGCAACGGAAAATCAAACTTATCTATACATATAAATAAAAATGAAGTGTCTGTTTGTAATTTGAAATTAACAGCTTTTTACTAAATGCATTTAAAAGTATGTACGGTACTTATATGAAAAAACAAATTTTAAAAATTTTTGTCTGTGTGTCTTTCTGTCCGTCTGTTTGTTTCGACTAATCTCTGAAACGGCTGGACCAATTTTGACGAAACTTTCACTGGCAGATTGCTAATAATATAAGGAATAACTTAGGCTACTTTTATTCTAGAAAAAAAGTTAGGATTCCAGGAAAATAAAATTAAAACCAATGAAATAGTGAGCAATATCCGATTCAAATAGGGATTATTTATTTCAATAGGGACTATTTTTATTCAATAGGGGTTATTTTTATTTAATAGGAATTATTTTATTTCGTGAGTCTTCTGTCTCAACGATTGCTAGCAGTTATATCAAACTTTTTTCTTTGATTAGGTTGCTGCCATTCGCCAAATTTCCCATTCATGTCTTGATCCTAATGATTTTACAGTCGTTAACTGCACTGGCAAAGGTCATGCGTCCCTTTCGCCCCCTTCCTTGCGGCTTCATTTGTGTTCGCGTTTCACCCTACTTGTTTCGTATACCTGTTTTGATCCTAAAGATTTTAGTCCTCACCCATTGACAGTGTCAAAGGTCATGCGTCCCTTTCACCCCTTGCTCAACAAAAAAAAAAAAAAAAAAGGAAACAAAAAAGAAACATAGATTCACAAAGTAGAAGAAAAGTTTTCGTAAACTCTGCAAAGTGAATAAACACTTTTTTGTTAAATTCCACGTGGGCGAAGTCGCGGGTAACAGCTATTTAACATAAAATAAATGCATCAGAAAGTATTTACACTATTTTTAGCGTTTATTACACAAAATTTGTAACAATGTGTTACTTTTGCTGAGCAGGTAGGTGTTTTCAAAAATCGACCCACAACAAATTACGGGGCGTCATAAATAATAATAACAATAATAAAAAAATCAGCAATTATATCTAAGGACTTAGCAAACATGATTTTTTCGGTCAGCTGAGTTATGTAAAAAGCTTTTTTTTTAATTTATACAATTCACGTAAACTTAACTCATTGAAAACTTCTTTATCTTTCAGTCTATATTTTTTTAATTTTTAAATTCCCCCCTGCGAAGAACGGGTATACCAGCTAGTACATATACATATTACAGGGGGTCCAGCTTTAAAGCAATCCAATAGCTAATTCCCAAACCGTTCGGTTTAGACATGTACTTCCGATTTGAAAAATGTTTTTAAAAAAGTAAAGAGTGTTTTTATATGCTTTTCAAATCACACACAACAACCCCATTTACAGAATATACAGAAATTAACTTTTTATAGTGTCTCCAGGTCCTATAAATCATTTTTAGGAAAAGATGTAGTACACAAAAACAAAGTAAACACAAAAAATTTCTCTTTATTACGATAAAAATTGATCGAGTTATGCCTACATAAAGTTGAAGCATCTGAATTGCTCAGAAAAAGGGGATCGTATTCAAATTGAGTTTAGAGAACAGCAATTCAATATCTACATAAATATCAAAAGAAAAACATCATAGTAACATCAAAAAAAGTAGCAAACATCATGGAATGATAATTTGTATTGCTATATGGCAAACAATAGAAGTTAAATTAAAGAAATATAACTTGTACCGACAAGATTTAAACAGCTTGCTTAATCAAATAGCAGAAAAAGAATGCATGATTTTCCCTTTAAATTATAGCATAGTGTGGAATGATGCTCCAATCATGAATCAGGGAACCCACACGTCAGAAACTCCGCTTGTAGCTTCTACAACCTCTTGACCTCCGTAGCCGATTATTCGAGTGCCAAATGTCTGCGCAAAAAGTGTGTACGGTTGCGCAGATTTGAGTGAGGGGGCACCATCATGCTGGTACCGCATGCGTGACAAACCCCATAAGGAAACTTCATCTTCTAAAAAAACGGCTAACGGTTCAGATAAAATTTCTGTGTATGATTTTGATGTTCAAGGTTCATCGAAAATATTGGGCCAATTAAGGTGCTCTTCCATATTCCGCACCACACATTCACCGACGAACGCACTTGGTATCGATTCGGTCGTATTAGATGTGGGTTTTCGAGGGAACAATAATGCTTAATATGTATATTAATAATAGCTTGCCTCGAGAACTAGCATTCATCCGACCACAAAACTTCATTCAAAAAATCTGGATTTTCATCCAGTGTGTTTAACACAAAACTGAAAAACTCCAAACGATGCTCCTGGTCTCTGGGCATGAGTTCTTTCTCCAGGACTGCACAATAAGGATATGTACCGTACACATGTAATATGTTCCACATCTTCGATTTTGAGCGGGTACAATCATTGCTAATATCCCGGACATTACTTTCAGGATGAGCCAGGGCAAATCCTAGAACATCCTCAGCGGGTATTTGCTGAATGTGTGGCACGAGATAAAGGAATACGTGCTAGTTTTATACAAACGCTGAACAGCACTGGCAATAAGATAGATAAGATACATGTCTTCGACTAATAAGATAGATGTACAATAAGATAGATGTCTTCGACTGGAAAATTTAATGGCATAAAGTCTAGCCACCTCTCTTATTTCGATTACACTGCCCATACAACAGTACCATTTTGCAGTATTCTTCATTTGTATACATCTCGTTCTCCCGTACTACAATTCGTAATATTAGAATACGACTGTATGCAATTGCAAACGACTACACAACATATTTTTAATGTTGGCTATGATCTGTACCGTAGCAAATCAGTCTAAAACCGCAGCAAATAAACCTATTTTTGGAACTGCTTTTGAAAGGTTTTCTTAATCGAAAATATTTTATTTTGTATATGTTTTACATGTACACATAATAAATTTTATGTCTTAAGTACTCAATTATTGTAATATTAACTTTAAATTTAAAAACGATTTACATAAAAGTGACGTTTAAGAGCGAAAGTTTCCTGGCAATGTTCCAATTAATTTCACTTCGGAGACGACCCCTTACTAGCTTTTTGAAAATGGCCCAGAGAATGCATGAAATGTATGATTTTCAAAGTTCCATTACTCGGAGGGTTTTTATCGTAATAAAATGAAATTTTTTGTGTTTACTTTGTTGTTGTGTACTGCATCTTTTCCTAAATATAAGTGATAGGACCTAGGGACCGAATAAAAATTTAATTTTTCTAATTTTTTTCTAAATTGGCTTGTTGGTTGAAAAAGCACGTAAAAACACACACACACATTCTTTACCTTTTTTAAAACATTTTTCAAATTGGAAGTGCATGTCTAAACTTAATGGTTTGGGAATTAGCCATTGCGTCACTTTAAGGCTGGACACCCTGTACATATATATATATATATATATATATATATATATATATATATATATATATATATATATATATATATATATATATATATATACGGGGGTTGGGTCAAAAGTCATGACAACTATTTTTTTTCTTGAGGATTCCAGTCCCCGGTTGGAAAATGTCACACATACAGACGAAAGGACAATGTGTTAACTACATGTGTGGACAATGAATAGCACTGGAATATCGTCACATACTAATTTATTACTGTAGTATACAGGACAATATGGCCTTCAAGGTGTAAAAGAATGACAACATAGTACACCTAAAGTTGACATGATAAACCTAGGCCTAAAGACCATCAATGTAGTCCCCTGCTACTGTCACCACACGCTGTCAATGATGTGAGTAGTATTACCGTGCTTGTGTCTGGATCACTTGTAACTGGCTAGCGCCAGTATATGGCTGAAGAATTGTTCGCCAGTATGTGGGGAATGAAATGTTATGGGGTAAGGTGTGTTGTCTGGATTGAAAGTGTGCTAGTTTCTGGATCAGTCGTAACTGTTTATAGAATGGTTTACCAGCATGAGGTCGGTGAGGGGAGGTAGAATTAGAAACTATCTCGGTAGGAGAGGGAGAGTGGAGAATGAAGCGCACGCGTGTATGCGTACGTCCCTGTGTGATGTGTGTCCGCGTGATGAAAAGTGAGATGGTAAAAATAAATAGAGACGCGAGAGAGAAATAAAAAATGTTCCTTACGAAAGCTCTTTTTTCGCTCGGCTACGATGATGGTTTACTAATGAGGAGAATGTTCGATTTCAGTGATTGCAATAAAAACTGGTGGGTATTCTTTCGAAAGTCATTTAACGAGATGTCTTCTTGGTGTTAAACTCGTCATGAAGAAGAGCAGTAAAATCTGAAAAAAAGAATGGCATTTAGTTTATCTACATTTAAGCTGTTATGTTTGATTGTCTTAGGTTTCATAGCCATTTCTCTTACCGCAAGCTAAGCGCTTCCTTGTATTTTTCGCGACGATAATTGTCGGTATACGGATCGCGTAGACTTAACAAACTCGTCATGTATCTATTCAGAAAATTTAGGTAGAAGACTATATATTTTCATATTTGTAAAAAAGAAAATAAACGTCTGGTAAAACGTCTCTGGTTCGTAAAATGATAAAAAATAAAATTTATGATCAAGATATTAAAAATATAAAATAGTGTTATAACTACTCTTCACCGTGGTTTTTGGAAGAACCGGGTATAGATTTTGTCGAAGGTCTTCCTGAAAACTATGGAAATGTCGACTTAATAGTGATTAATGATTCGATGCATCGACTCAATGAACAAATATCAGAATTATTTACGGTTGTATCCTACCATCGAAACATTAGCGTGATACTTTTAATACGAAATTTGTTTCCGAAATTCAAACTAATGCGAGATATCAGTTTGAATTATCATTGCATAATTTTATTTAAGAACTCTCGTGATATGAGTCAAATCAATTGTTTTGCTCATCAGTTATACCCACAAAATTCCTGGTTTTTGACCGACGCTTATATAAAAGCATCCACACATGCTTATAGTTATTAAGTTGTGGATTTACACTCGAAGAACACAGACTCAGAGAGAGTTTGTTTCCCGATGTACATGGAATTCATTGGACTTATCGCCCAAAATGAATAGTTTAAAACAAAATTATGATTTTTTGAATTTGCTCGCGAAATCACGACCCAAACAAAGAAGAATACTATTAAAAAATGAGACTAAATCGCAAATATTATCTCTGAATGAAATATGTTTAAATGTTTTAGTGGGTAATATTCCCGTGGGAAAAAAAACTACGCAAATACAAAAGTTGTATTAGAAAAAAATCATGTCGAAAAACGGCTTTGAAAACAGAAAAGTACACAAGTAAAACATAGTGGTGGTTTCTTTCCTTTAATTTTGCCCGCACTGATATCGGGAATAGCATGGTTGATCGGCAAAGTCATTGGTAAAAGATTGTAAGGTTTGAAGAAGTATATAAAACTGAACACAAAGTCGGAACAAAAGCTCATTGAGAATTTTGAAATCATGTCTAAAAGAATGGCGCTAGTCCCCCCAGAATTTTTTATTGGACATCAGACACAGTAGACAGAATTACGATTGGAGGATGAAGTTTCTAAGCTGTTAGATCGAGAACAATTAGCGGACGATCTAATAGTGAAATTATTGAGCCAGTTGCTCACTCGATATCAGAACATCGCGCGCGAGCCTTCGGACCCTGTTCGAGTGAATATCATCGATGAAAACGAACATCCTAGAGCGGTTGCTTCTCAAAAAATGGGCGAACAATTTGGGGATAAAATGCTCTAAAATGTGAAAGCCGATGCGGAACTGGATCCCAATCTGAGAGATATTATAGCATCTTCTCTTCGCTCATATGTAAAATATATTCCTTCTATAGTAGAGAAATTAATAACTCTTGGTTATTCTTGGAATAAATATGGGGAAATGACGCGAGATAATCTTCCTATAAAAGACTCACGCGTTTTTGACTTTTTCTCATACCTTTTGAGGAATACAAAAATACAAACAAAACCTGCGCATTTTCAAATATTTTTAAAAGCAATTCGAGAAATAAATATTCCCCACAGTTGGGTGGTTAATAAAAAATTGCTCCCATTTTTAAAATATAAAAATGATAACAGCTCGATGAAAAGAAGTGTTTCATCTCCTGAACTAGATGAGGGAAAAGTTGTTATGGTAGGAGAGCATGGAGGATGGCAATCACCTAGTCGAATGATAAAAGAGTGGAGGACATATTAGAGGATACATACTACGATGATCAAAATCCTGCCTCATATGGGGGAGTGAAAAAACTCGCTAAAGAAGCAAACGTTCCTGTAAAAGTAGCAGAAAAATGGTTGATGAAACCAATGCATTCATATTTTGTGACGCTATCCTTCCCATAAGTATCTTTGACACAGATATATATATATATAAAGCCCTTAGAGTCCCCGTCACCATAATAATGTGCATATTTAAGGCCTCGTTTGACAATAGAACGTTGGAAGATTCTCGTAGCACCAACAGCTTCCATTTTTAACGCAGAACCTTGAAAATTGCTATGGCACACGTGATCTGCTGCAAAGTTTCCGACTCAATGCTTCTGGGCATTTTATAAATCTTTCTGCAGGTGGGACAATATGACGACATTATTTCAATGTCTATTACTTTACCAGTGTCAACTGACAAAGCTGCGACACACCCATTCATGGAAGAGTAACCTCAACGCTGTCACGTTCCATCAACTGAAATGCCACATTCAACAATTTTATTTTTAGTAGGATGTAGCATTAACGGTTCAGAAGCTGCTTTTTGCATTGGTAGTTCACTAACTTCTGAAATCACGGACATGAGTTTATTCTCATGATTAGTGTACGCAGTTTTACTGAGCCTGGGTAAATTTAACGTACCACATAATTTAAACCCAGCAGGAAAACCTTTCCCAATTTGTCGCATACCATACACAAATCTTGTATTTACTTCAGGACAGTTTAAAGTTTTCTTTGAACTAGAAAACCCTGAGTAAAAGTCACAATGTTTACACCTGATAACAAAATTTGAGCACAAACCATATGTGGTATCCTCAGAAAGCAGGATACCTTCTTCGAAACATCTTGGGCAGCAAAGTTGTAAAAACAAATTTAAAATGACTTCCACGTCAATTATTCTGTTACCAGTAAGTGGTTTACGTTGATATTCTGCTATTTCTTCATCAAAGACAGCAGGTATTTTAATTTTTGAAGAACTGGCGTTGGTAGAGGTTGCGCTGCTAAGTTTTGAATGTTTAATGGTAGATCCATTACCTCGAAATTGGCATTTTCTCTTTGTACTAACTCTACGTTTAGCATTACCCGTTTTAAATGACAAAAATTAAAATTTTCTGCTATAAAAAAGGATTAAACAAAAGCTTATAAAGAGCTACGCAATCATAAGCAAATGTAAACAAACAGTAAAGCACTGTATTTTCTTGTCACACACACAGATTCTAGATAAAAATAAAAATAAAAACCTGTTGCCAATTATATTTTTGATAATTCTGAAAACTAAAATTCATATTTTAAAAAGTTTAAATTTCTTACTATTGCATATTTAAACGATACTTTGAGAAATAAAAATGTCAACAAACATTTTTTTCTACTTCGCAATGCAGACTTGTACTTCCGGGTTCAAAAAGGTGCTGACGAATGAAACTCAAATCCCCATAACTTAAGTTCTAAATAAGATAGAAACAAATTTTAAACGCCATTTTAAAGAAAGAAGTTCATATTTTCAAATAACATTTAAATTAAAAAATCGAAAAATTTGACGAAAATGACGTTTTGAAGGTGTACGGATATCTTAATCTGCACTATAGTGTTGGGAGTGACATACGCGTCTCTCGTGAACAACGGGTGTGCGTCCCTACTCGGCCACCGTTCTCGTCTCTCTTTCTTCAGCCTCGGATCATCGACCTCTGCGTCTAGCGTCTGCTCGCTGAATCCTAATCTTTACAATAATCTCAGGAACAGGGGTGTTGAGAGTGACCTACGCGTCTCTCTCGTGAAAAACGGGTTGGGGAGTCCCTACTCGGCCACCGTTCTCGTCGCTCTTTCTTTAGCCCCGGATCATCGACGTCCGCGTCTAGCGTCCGCTCACTGAATCCCCTCTCCTTCGTCAACTCCTGGTGGCTGCCTTGACAGCGCCCCCTATAAAATGTTCATGTGGAAATTTCCCACATTTGTCGGCCATCCACACAAGCAGTGTCCTCACTGCTCACGGACTAAGAATCTGAAATAAACAAACTAAAAAAACAAAGAAAAAAGAACGAAGATTAATGTACAGCAACACAAATATTTGAAACAAGTTCGTTCTTCCTCTCTTATCCATGCAAAGTCCATGGCTTCATCTTGTTTCCAAACTAAGTCCTCACAGTGGCTACCAATTCTCCTTTCTGATATTGAGCTTTTTTTCCGTTTTCGGTGGTAGGTTCTCCCATTCTCCTCTTGCATCTCCTTCTTAGCCAATCTACATTCAACACAGTTCTTTATTACATTTTCAACACACTTTCTCATATTCGGAAAACAAGTCTCTTACACCAACTCTTCATTCTTTGTCACTGCAAAATGTCTAAATGAATGAACTTTCTTAATCACGTTTACTTGCATCATTTCTGTAACGACTAACAGTTCTTGATTTTCACTAATTTTAAATAACACATTATCATTCAAATAAATAATTAGTGTACCGTCTCTTAACTACTTTCTAAACACGTAATTAATGTATCTTTGGAAATAGTTACTGCCAATAGACAACCCAAATGGCACTTTTAAAAATTCATATTGGCCAGTTTCCGTTACAAACGCGGTATATTTTCTACTAGCTTCATCAACATCTATATGAAAAAATGCATTCTTTAAGTCAAGCGTCGTGAATATTTTCCCATTCCCCAACTTATCTAATAGCTCTTCAATTATAGGAAGTGGATATCTATCCTTAATTATTTTCTTGTTTATTTTTTTGTAATCTGTGCACAATCGCATTGTTCAGTCTTTCTTTTTACACACCACAACCGGAGATGAAAAATCGGAACAACTCTCTCTAATTATTCCCCGTTCTAACCACTCATCTATTTGCTTTTCCGCGAGTTAGCTAAATCACCTGATACCCCAACGCAATTTCCCACTCTGTTTCATTTTATAAACAAACCGCGTCCGTTGACTCCGCTTCCTCTGACTCACTCTTCAAAACGATGTGGGAATGAATTCTTTTTTCTTCCGAAACGTACTTTTTGTTTATGATTACTGAATTCGCACTTGCTTCCAAAGTAGCACTTAGTGGGGTGTTCTAAAATTAAGTAAACACTCCTGCGCAGTGGGCTGAAATTCTCTTAAAATTAATGACTTAACTAAATCGTACTCTTTTATTTCGTCATCTTTTATGTACAGTAAAATATTGTGTGGTTCCTCACCAAGAATATTAATAAGGATTTCTGCTTTCAAGTTTTCGGGGGCATTTTTGACTCTAAATGACCGTTCTAAAAATTGTAAAAAAAGACCAAAATTTTCAGTTTTCGTTGGGATCCCTTTGAACTTTGTTGTGTTGCTTGCCCTTCTGCCAAAGTTTTCTGAAGTTCAATTTCTCGTTCAATTTGCTGTAGTTTAATTTTTTCTAACTCTAGTTGTGAGTTAGTCTTTTGCAGCTGCGATTCGGCTTTCGCCTGCTGTCCTCAATGGACAAATTTAGCAGATTTATCACAAAATCGGGATCGTCTTTAAAAGCTGTGGATTTTTCCAATTTGGTTTTCAATTGAATTATTGTTTCTTTAGACGTAGCTTGTTCTCCCATTTCCATGAGAACATTTATTAAGTCCTCCTTTCTTGTATATTTATGGTACAACATATTCTAATACAATTTTACTTATTACAATAGAAGGATATTAAAAGGTATATCTTAACTTTTTTTTTTCTTTCGTGGAACTCTCTTCTACACGCACAGGCAAATAGGTATCCAATGTAATGAACACACACACAAGCACAGTTCAAATGTTCTCATTCCTAACAGTTATTTTCTTTTTTTCACTGTATTAACTAATATTTTTCACAGTCCAGATCGCGTTAGTCACAATATTAACAATTCTCACAGTCCAAATCACGTCTGTTGCAGTATTACCAGTCTTCACAGTCCACATCAAGGCTGACCCCCCATATTTTGAGGGATTATGCTACAGTTCTAGGGGTATTCAATGATCACACTCATTTCTTGCTAAACTAACGTTTAATGCTGTACAAAATACACAGTTCTAATCACTACGACAGACGTTTAACACATATAATAAAGTATTTACAATTCTATCAAACACCTCTGGCTCTTAACGACAGTTTTGGTATAGTTAATGACACTTAATCTGCACGATAGTGTTGAGAGTGACCTACACGTCTCTCTCGTGAACAACGGGTGGTGCGTCCCTACTCGGCCACCGTTCTCGTCGCTCTTTCTTCAGCCCCGGATCATCGACCTTCGCGTCTAGCGTCCGCTCGCTGAATCCCCTCTCTTTCTTCAACTCCTGGTGGCTGCCTAGACAGCGCCCTCTATAGAATGTTCATGTGGAAATCTCTCATATATATATATATATGTAAGAATATTCTACATTAGATGTAAAATTAAATTCCCTATATATAGCACTTAGCACCTTTGCATTCCATTACATTTTAAAGAATCAAAATCAAATTAATCACCCAATTTTTCTCCGAATCATATAGTCTAACCACTAAACATTTCTAATCCCAGATCATTATATGTAATAGCCCTATATGTCAGCATTAACTTTCAAGTAAATTCATAAAATCAGAGGTGCTACTCACTCTGGCGTAAGTGGTAAAATACTTAGATTTCACTTTGGCGTTTCTTTTTTTCTCTTCTCTTAGCGTCGGATGGTGTGGATAATTCATAAAATAAAAATATCTGTTTTAAAAATTAAGACTGATTCTGGCTCGAAACATGTCAGAACTAAAGCCAACAGGATTTATCTGCTAATGGATTCCGAATATTTAACTTAAAACTATTCTTAAGAGTAAAATAATCTTAAAATAAAAATTAGCTCCTACTATCGAGAAAAGTGCTCTAATTAATGATTATGGAACTCCACCAAATGATATTTATCTCCTTGCTGAATAGGTTTTATTGCCCTGCGTGAAAGAAACGTTCTAATGGCAAAAAAAAAGAATGGCTCTGGACACCGTGAAGAAAGACGCCACTCCTTCCACAAGAAATGTAAAATACTGTGTTCTTCTCCGGAAAAGATGTACAAAAATACCGTGAATTTGACTAGCATGGAATAAAATAGTGAAGGACAAACATCGAATGCAATATTGAAGTACCAACATGGAAAAAAATTACTAGCGCAAATCAAGGGACTATAAATTGTGGATTACTGTGAATGAAAAACTTCTACCAGTAAGAAATTGAATTCAGTGAAATAAATACTTTTCATTTTAGTTAAATTGCTGAACAAAGCTTTTCGAAGACGAATAATATAATATATTTAACTTTTATAGTTTATTTTGTGTTAATGGAGATATTGATAATACTTTAATTGAGAAGAGTGTATGTGTTTTATTATACAAAATTTTGAGAAATTTTAATGTACTTCTCATTATTTTATTTTTAAAATGTCAAATGAGTTAGCATTTATGATAGAAATTGGTGTTTTAAAGTTAAAAAGGTATAAATTTTCTTATTAGAGAAATAACTCTAATGAACTTATACTAATGATATTGATTTTGATGAGAAACAAAAACAAAGTCACATTGCATTCTTTTTTCTGCACTGAATATTTTTATTTTGTTAATTATATTTTATTCATCACAAAATTTATTGCATGTCATTTATTTTCATTTTGAAAATGTGTGTTTTGATATACTGGTCACATATCAGGATTCACTGTTTCTCAAAATTTTCCTTATCTAAATTTAAATTACTTTAACAACTTGAAGCTTACTTTGGATAATATAGTGGATAAAAAGGAATTCAATCATTATAAATTTTGCATATGTCTTTAAACATTAAGAGGACAAAGGTGTTTAGTTTGATATGGATACCTCTTATTGTTTTCTTATTAGCATCCCTGAAAATCCGTGATGTGATCACGCAGATATCTCAGAGAGATGTGTTCAAGAATAATTAGTATGATACAGTTTACATTAGTGAATGAATTATGTAAGAGAAAAAGAGAAAACTGTTGTCTATGAAATGAATACACTTCGAAGGTTATGGAGAGATTCATAATATTATATGCGATAGTTTTAAGTTACAGTGTGAGTATTGTGAAAAATGTTTTTCTTCAAGTTGTAGACTTCGTTGAAACATATGTACTAAAGGCGATGATAGACGTATTTCTAGAAGTGAGTCCACTTTTCCGACTGAAAATTAATAAAAAAAATCTCTTATATTCTTATATTTTTATAACGCGTATAAACTAAAATATTGTTTATTGTGTTGTATAGTGTAAATAATTTTTTGTATACAGTATTCACATTATTAATCATTGCATTTTATTAGTATCTATATTTTTATGTTTTTAAAAATGTATTTCATATAAACAAAATTTTGTGTAACAATATTAGATATTTCTACGACGGTGCTGGAGTAGATTTTTATACAAAATTATTAACTTAATATTTGTATGATATCATGTAATTTAAACATAGTATCTTATTGTTTGATATGATATTATTTTCCAATATAAAAACATGAATAAATTAACTGCTAGTTATAATAAAAATGTAATATTGTGAAGGAATAAGAGCTCTTGTTCCGGATGACGGATAGATTTGAAAAGGCTAATGTCCATTTATGTGTACGGAATTTCATTTTTATCAATTAATATTTTGGAAGTGTCATTATTGTGTTTGTTGTTATAGTTTCGTTTATTTTATTGCATTTCGACTTTAGTATTCCTATTACTTAAATATTTCTACTGTGTGTAATACGTGTTTCCAAATGATGTGTTATGTATGGTTTTGTACACATAGAAAATTGATTGTTTGTAAAAGAGAGAAAAATCACGCCCGTGACTCTCTCCCGCTTAAACTGGAGGGGGGCAAATATAAGGATTATTAAATTAGAGGCAAGATTAAATTTCCATAACTTATAGCACTTAACTTTTGTGTTTTATTACATGTACAAGTATCAAATTAATCATCCAATTATTTCTCCGAAACATACCGCCTAGCCTTTCAACATTTCTAAACCCAGATTATTATATTTAATAACGCTATATGCCAGCATTAACTTTCAAGTACATTTATTAAATGAGAGGTACTTATCACATATGGCTTAAGGTGCCTGACTAGTGATAAATCGTCAATTTTGATGAAAATGACGATTTTTTTTACTTCAAATTTTATATACACTCATGAACAAAAAAACTAGCGCACCATGAAGGATTCGTCAAAAGGAAACAAAACTTTATTTACGTAATGACTACTTTGATAAAAGTAAATGATTAGAAAAACAAAGGAAAAGAACAATTCAATTCAGAGAAAAAAGAAACGAGCCTTACAGTATCACATATGATGTCTACATCTGACATGTTATCGTGGTAAATACGCAATAGTAACTTTTAGCCAGGCATCTTCGTATGGTCCAAAAAACACAGGGACACCAAGTGAAGGTGCTACATGTGCCAGGATGGCAGCCAATGAAGCAGTTGGCTGTACGCGTGCATTTCTTACTATGTGGCGGGCTTCTCGACGACTGGTCTGTCGAGGGCGTCCTGAGCCTGGTCTTCGCGTAAATGACGTATCTCGGATCCACTGGTCCCAAAACCTTCTCACAACACAATCAGAGTGGCTTAATTGACGAGCTACTCACCTAGCTGACAACCCAGCTTCCATCATGCCGATGATTCTCCTACTCTCAATTTGCGACAGCTGCTCATATTGTCTTCGACAACAGCGTAATGTCATGTCTACCTCATGTCTTGCATTGTAAACGATTCAGCACACTCAAACAAGCTTTAGTTACCTATTTTAAACTAACAGAGAACGACGTTAAACGTCCTCTACCGGCTATACGTAATGCGCAATCATGCTGCATTTCTAATGATTTGCATATCTCTCATGCATGTATCTCCATGCCAAGTTTCGTTACGATCCCGGAATTATTTCTAAGCGTGCTAATTTTTTTGATAATGTTTGTAGTTGAACTTTCTGTTTCTAAAAATACCTTAGTTTTGTTTATATTTCAATTATTTACGAAGTTTAGCAGTTTTTATGTTAAAAGAGAGCAGCAAAAACGAACCGGAAGTTAGATATCGAAACCGGAAGTGTTTGGATTTTAATACTTGTTTACACATTGTTGGTGTTTTATCGAATTCATTTAAAAAATATTAACAAGTGAGGTAATGAAGGGACATGGTGATATTTTTTAAATAAATTATTTAATTATTTTTAGTAAAATTTTGTCAAATAAATTCGTACATTTTTTTGTCTGAATTTTCGATTTTCTTATGCCCTTGCTTCTCGATATTTTGCTTCATATTTAGCTTTTTAATAAATATTTGATTGAAAACTGTATTCTTAAAGACTAAATATTAGTTAAGTTTGCTTAAAGCAAGATCTGGTATGTCTAAAAACTCCGATTTAATGGGGAATTATCTTCATCATTGGTACTAGCAGTAATGAGAATTTTGAAACAGCCAATACCAATAATACTTTGTGAGCTGGTGAAAAAAAATGGAAATTTTATCATAAAGGTTTCGAAATTTATTCAGAAGGCCTTTTTCAGAAAACATTTTATAAAAAGGAACTTTAAAGGAACAATTATTAAACTTGAAACAATTCGTTTAAGAGCATTATTAACGTTCATTCCTTTTAATTTGTGAAAAACTGGTTTATCAATAATTAAAAATGCAAATTATTTCTTTCCTAAGATCCTGCATGTGGATTTGTAAAATTTGACCTGGAACGCATTTGAACTTATGCGTGACATACACCTGGAATTTCGAAAATTTTCTCAGAAAAAAGAAAAACTGCATAGAAATAAAATTACTAACGATGAAAAAAAAGGCAAAATGTATTCATATGGAGGGTTCAAAACTTGTTCTTTATATGCTTTTGATTTTAATTTCTCATAACCTTTGTGATAAGCAATATTTTTAAAAAAAGAAATTTTCGTGAATATTTACATATTTCTTAAGCTCTAAGATACTTAAGATACACTAAAGAACATTGAAAATAGCGACCGAAGAAAAATGAAATTTAATACATATAATGACACAGATGAAAGATTCACTAGATCTCAAAAACAAGACAATTAAACTAATGCAGAGTGTGCAACGACAGAAGTACTGGGCAACTTCAATAGCTCGTTGGACCACCTCCAGCATCAATACATGTCACCACCCAGTCCGGCATTGAGTTGATTAGACACCTTAAGTTGTACTGAGGCAGATGAGCCCACAAGTCTTGAACAGCCAACTCTAAATCATGTACAGAATGACACGATGGCATCTGCCGCTTTAGCTGATCCCACACGTACTCTACAGCGGACAAATCCAGGGAGCGGGCCGGCCATGGAAGAGTCTGAAAATGACGTAGGAAGTCTTGAGCAACTCTTGCTGTATGCGGTCGAGCATCAACTTGCTGGAAAATTGCCCCCTGGGAGACCATTTAGAAAAGGTCCTACATGGGGTCGAAGAATATCATCAACGTAGCGTCGGCCCGTTAAGGTTCCACGCATCTCAATTAAAGTGGACCGGCTATCATAGGCTATGACCCCCAGACCATTACACCAGCTGTGCGGGCAGTGTGACGTAGAACAGTGTGAAGGGAATTGTACAGCTCACCAGGGCGCCTCCACACCGTACACAGTTATCATCTATCCCTAAAACAAACCGGGATTCATCACTAAACACAACCTTTTGCCAATCTGTGACATTCCACATTGATCGGGCTTGGCACCACTGTAGACGCAGTTGCCGATGTTCCGATGTTAAAGGGAGTGCACGGAAAGGGTGCTTGGATTTAAGATTTACTTCTGCAAGTTGTCTGGAAATTGTTTGTGGAACAATTGCTACGCCTACGTCGGCTCGTATCGTTGAACGAGTCACTCTGGGGTCCACAAGTGCTGGTCGCTCGATCCTTCTATCCTCTCTCCTCGTGGTCTTCCTGTTCGCTCCAGACCCGGTTTTCCGCGCGTGGGTACATTCTCCTGTCCACTGCTCCCAACAATTTCTAACGGCACACTCCGAACAATGAACCTGGACAGCAACACGGCGCGTTGACCAGCCTGCAGTTTTCATCCCGATGATCAATCCTCTCTCAAACTCGCTTAACTGTGAGAAATGTCTTCTAGCACGTTTACTTGGCATGTTTCGCTTACCAAAGTCTTTCTACAATCGGCAGGTAATCGTCACGTTTATGTATCTCCGAATTTGCGCTAGCTTATATAGCACCCTCTTCCTGATTGTAGCGCCACCTCGGCGTGTATGAGCATGCGTATTGGCACAATACTTGGATCATTTGCATATTACTTTACGCTGTACTTATTTGCAAAGTTTCGCGATTGTACGTAGCTTCCTTCTTGGGTCGCTATTTTCAATGTTCCTGAGTGTATATCTAAGATACTTAGATATATCTAAGATACTTAGATACTATGTTTTTCCATTTAAAAATTATTATTTTTTATGTAATAAAGTTTTTCTTGTGCGTTTTTTATGTCTCGAATTTGTATTTTAAAAAAACTATGCATTTAGACGCCAAGAAAAGCTTTTTGGACTTAAAATTGGTAACGAAATTAAAAAAAAAGAATTTGAGACAAATACATAATACTGATATGTGTTTATAAAAGGTTTATTCTTTTGACATAGATAAGTTTTAGGCTGTTTTAGTTACATAGTTTTTTAAGATTTTGATTTTAAATCTTTAAATGCGTTTTTCTCTCTGAAACAGATTTTTCCTTATTTTATCGCAAGTCAAACATGATATCTCAAAACGCTTTTGAGATAATTGCATGAAATTTCGCATTATTTTTTCTTATTATAATGTACATGTTGTGAAATAGAGATGAAGGAAAAACAATATAATTAAATTTTTTATAATTGTTTTTCTGTGTGGTAAATGGAAAATTTTTGAAAATTTTTCTTTTTGAGCACTTTTTGACACCTAATTTTGAGATAAATTGAAAATTTTCAAAGATGATAAATCAAAAAATAGGTAACTGCTTTCTGAATAAAACTCTAAGAGCTTTTTTTTTTTCATGTGTTAGAATTTATTTTACAGTGTTTGCCTTGATGTGCAAAATGCCTAATTTTAACATAAAATTGTCCATTTTCTTACATAAATATATTGAAAAAGGATTTTTTGTTATTTTTATGTTCTCAGCTATAGTTAAGCAAAAAATTAGTTAAGAGGTTAAAGAGGTGCTTTCAGCAATATTTCCAAAAAAAAAAATGTTCCCGCAACTAGTCAGGCAAAGTGGTAAGACACCTAGATTTCACTTTGGCGTTTCTTTTTCTCTCTTCTCTTAGCGTCAGACTGTGTCGAGAATTTAAAAAATAAAGATCCTTACTTAAAACTTAAGACTGATTCTGGCTCGAAACATGTCATATATGTATATATAAAGTATAATAAAATAAAAGGGAAGAAGTTCTAGAACCTACAGTGCTAAAGAAGGAAGGAATTGGAATTCACAAGACACTACAAATGTAGATACAAAAAAGAGTCTTTGGACTAAACTGGAGACCTATTATGATTTCTAAAGTTGTCGCTAAATTAGGTCATCGAATTCGAGTTAGCAATGCTTTGTGGTTCCAACCTTCCCCGTACAGCAGAATTTTTCAAAATAATAGGAAAAAAATAGAGCCATGTTGAAAAGTTAAGCCTATTTCTAACACGTGAGTGATAAATCTGACAATATAGTTATATGAAATTAAGAAAAGAGATCCATAATGTATCTCTCAAGGAGAGGAATAATAAAAAAATTTTTTTTTTTAAATTAGGATAAAAACTTACATGTAAAAATAAAAACCCTGGAATTCGAAAAATGAACCTTCTACTTAAAATCCCAAACGAAATGACAAAGGAATGGAACATCAACACAAGAAGGAAAAAAGCGTGGCGCCACCTGTAAGTTATTTTGCAATTAAACTAAAAACTACGCTATTTTAAAATAAACTAAATAAAGGGTGTTTTTTTAGAGGTATAGAACTTTAAATTGCAATAAAACAACGATGTATTATTCGATTGACATGATTTTTTTTATTCGAAAGATAATCTTGTGGCATTACATTTTAAATATGATTTCTGGCATAGGACTGCCACGGCTGGCTCGGATGTAGTCCAATCTGGACGTCCAATTTTCGATGACTTTTTCCAACATTTGTGGCCGCATATCGGCAATAACACGGCGAATGTTGTCTTCCAAATGGTCAAGCGTTTGTGGCTTATTCGCATAGACCAATGACTTTACATAGCTCCACAGAAAATAGTCTAGCGGTGTTAAATCACAAGATCTTGGAGGCCAATTCAGAGGTCCAAAACGTGAAATTAGGCGGTCACCAAACGTGTCTTTCAATAAATCGATTGTGGCACGAGCTGTGTGACATGTTGCGCCGCCTTGTTGGAACCACAGCTCCTAGACATCATGATTGTTCAATTCAGGAATTAAAAAGTTACTAATCATGGCTCTATACCGATCACCATTGACTGTAACGTTGTGGCCTTCATCGTTTTTGAAGTAGTACGGACCAATGATTCCACCAGCCCATAAAGCGCACCAAACAGTCAGTTTTTCTGGATGTAACGGTGTTTCGACATACTTTTGTGGATTAGCTTCACTCCAAATGCGGCAGTTTTGTTTGTTGACGTAGCCATTCAACAAGAAGTGCGCTTCCTCGCTAAACAAAATTCGCTTATGAAAATCGGGAACAACGGCAATCTCGTTTTGGGCCCATTCGACGAATCTACGCCTTGCTTGATTATCGTTTTGATGAATTGCCAAACCAAACTGAGAATAAATTACTTGACAGCTGTTAAGTCGGTCGCCATCTTGGAAAGTAATGCCAACTTAAACTTCTATACCTTTAAAAAAACACTCTTTATAAGAAATTTTAAATAAAATAATGAACAAAGTTAAGAATATATAATATCGTTTTGACTCAACCCTTGCAGTGGACTGTCATCCTTTAATTTCTCACGGAGTTATTGTTGCACACTTTTTCTTACAATCAGCTGGAGGGCGCTCTTTATTAACAGAACTAACATACTGTCCCACATTGCACTGGTTTAACCATGCAAGCATCGTTACTAAATTAACATTCATATTTGTTGCATCTACAACACGTTACACATTCAACACTTAACAATTCTCAAGAAATACAATTACATAAATCACTATATAAATGCCAGATTTCACAAATAATAATATTTTTTTTATACAAATACAAAATCACTTTACTAACAATGAGCCAATTTTAAACACCACTAAAGGTAAACTAAATGAAAAATTCAAATTATATTTAAGGATCTTCCATTGGTAAAACACAAATTTCTGATATGGCTCGTTTACATGTACTATGCTTAGTTTTAATTTTAACAACACGAACTTTTTTATCTTTGCCACAATACAATTCCACTATTCTACCAAATGCCCATTTATAGGTTGGTAAATTTTCTTCAATTATTAAAACAAAGTTTCCGATTTTAACATTATTTTTTTCAAACATTCATTTTTCCCTCTGTTGTAATTGATTCAAGTAATTAGCTAATTTTTCGTCTGGGTTTCTGACCATTTCAAGAAGTTTTTTAATTTCATTACTAGCTGCGAAGAAATTTTTACCATTGTTCGAAAACAGTTTTGCACATTTTCCTCTTATAGCCATAAACCGTTTCAACGTGGCAATGAATGCTTGAGATGTTAAATCTGATACTAACTCAATATGTACCGCTTTAAGATTAGTCGGTAGGCCCTATACCAACAATGTTAAATTGAGCCATTTTAGGAACCTGCTTCTGAGAAATTGTTAAATATAAATCTTCAAAATTTGTGGCTGTATTATAATTAGGCTTTTTTATTTAAATAATGGTAAAATGTTTCAAACATATTGTTTACTTTTTTCAAAAAAAATCATTGTAAAATTATCGCTTTGAAATTTGTGATAATTATCATATTTTTACGATATCTGCTTCTGAGCAAAATATTTTAGGAAATTCTCCAAGGAAGTAGCTCTATTATATATAGTTACATATTATTTATGTGCAGTAAATGTTGAAAGTATAATAATTTTTTAGATTCTTTGAAAAAGGTACAAGTAGTTTGAAAACAATCATTTTGAGAAAATTGGATTTTAAGTGTAAAAAGGTACTTCACCACAAAAATAATGAATTACAACATGTATTTGCCCTATTTTGTTAAACATAAGTATATTCTTAATTTTTTAAGCATAAAATTGGAAACAAAAATGCCTTAAAATGTTCAGAAAATACATATATAGTAGTTTTCAGTTTTTGTTCAACGAGATTTTTTTTAGCATTTTGCATCAATTTTCACAAATTATGTAACAATCCGTGAAGAAGTTTTAGCTTCAATGCATTATAAATATCAAATTTGACCTTATAACATCATAAATATAATGTAAACATGTATCAATATGTAAAAGTCATGATTTTGGGAACATGTGATTTTAGGACGTTAGAAAAATTTAATTATGGATTTGTATGTTTCCATGCAAACACAATTTCATAAAGTTTCAAAATTCAAAATGTTCTCTAAACTGTACAAAGGATATCTAAAGAAGTCAAAAATAAAACTTTTTTTATGTTTTTAAATATGAAATTGGTGTATTTTTATGCATGTAACAAACTTCTCGCAACGACAAAAAGCATTACACAACTGAGTTGTTGTTGTTTACCTATTATTGAAACACTTTTGAATAATTAACGCTTAAAAACTTGTCTGAACAATAAATAAACATTATTATTTCCAATTAAGTGAAATATTTAAAATATATTGTTTAGTTTTCTCAAAAACATGTAACATAAAAATATCACTAAGAATTTTTTAAAAAATTGACAATTTTTGTCACGATATATGGACTCCAGTCAAATATTTTGGGAAAATCCTTAAAAAACACAAAGGAACATATATATAGTTACATATCAGTAACATGAGGGGAAAATATTATGTACATTTATACCTTATATTCTGAGAAAAAGACGAATAAAGTTTTAAAAACATCATTTTTGATAAAATTGAATTTTCACTATAAAGTGCCACTTTATAAGAAAAATAATGAATTAGAGCATTCATTTGTCCCATTTTATTAAACATTAGCATCTTTGTAATTTATTTTGCATAAAATAGTAAACAAAAAACTTCAATTGCCCAGAACCGCATTTTTTCAGTCTTTTTAACGAGAAAACATCAACATTTTCTCAAATTTTGAATCAATTTTTAAACAATTTGTAGCTTTCATACATTACAGATATCAAAGTTGAACAGAAAGCGTCATAAATATAATGTGAAAATGTATCAATGTGGTTTTAGTGTGAATTTGAGATGGTATTTAAAAATACATGATTATATATATATATATATATATATATATATATATATATATATATATATATATATACATATACGACGTTTGTTATGTTTTCGTTAGGTTTTCGTTACATTATCATTAGGTCTTGTTGTTGCAGACAGTTTCTAAGTTTAAATCTTCAAAGTTACTCTAAACTGGACAAGTTATTTCTAAAACAGACAAAATAAAACTGTTTCTATGTTCTTAAACATGAAATTTATGTATTTTTATGTATGTAACAGGCTTCTCGCAAAGTCAACAAATATCACATTTAATGTATCATCTCATACCTTTTTCTCAGAAACTATTAAACTTAAAGACTCTAATTTTTATTTATATTAATTAGGCGTTATATTTATACTGAAGTGATTTTTTTTAAATATTATAATTATATATAGTTTTTTCAAAGACAAACTTTTAATTCACCGAACAATTATTATTATGAATTTATTAAAAATTGTAATTTTTTTGTTTTGATAACTGCTTTATATTTAAATGTTTTAAGAATATTTCAAAAATGTCACTTCAGTATACACAATTGCGTTTAAGAAACATACACGCAGTAAATTTCCACAATTTTAAAAATATAAATTTTAAACATGCATACAGTAAATTTACACAATTTTTAAAAAAATAAATTTTTGAAAACAGAAATTGTTATAAAAAAATCTTACCTTTGTATTAAATTTAATCCAAATTTTTCTTAAATATCACATCATTGTAACTTCAAGTATTTTTAAAATATTTTTAGCGTTTTTCTAAGCCTTTTAAATTTTAATTAGTTATTATTACTAATTATTTAAACTAAATTTAAAGTGAAGAACAAGTTTAAATTTAGGTAGAATCACTAAATATTAA
This sequence comes from Trichonephila clavipes, assembly GCA_019973935.1. Classification (NCBI taxonomy): domain Eukaryota; kingdom Metazoa; phylum Arthropoda; class Arachnida; order Araneae; family Nephilidae; genus Trichonephila; species Trichonephila clavipes. The sequence goes on from BMAU01018263.1 coordinate 172,196, forward strand.
ATATAACATTCAAATTATAACCACGCTTCCAAATTTGGCACAAAATTTTTTTGCATATCTAACACAGTTAATTTTGCAGTTACTGTACAGGTATCTAATGCGTATTTATAAAAATAAATTGAGGCTTTGCAACTTTGCTCCAGATTTATAAAGACAATGTTTACATTTCTATCTATCAAATGGGCGTGGTTCATAAGCTGATCATTTTTTTTAAATCTTTTTAAAGTACTTATGATTCAGATAATGGCTTGTATATTATATCAATGGAAAGCTCCTGATTTGGGGATTATAGAAATACCAAAACCTTAAAATCGATATTTAAAAAGTTATTAACCTACTGACTGGTCTTAAACACAAAACACACAAAAATACAAATATACACTTTAAACAAATTTCTTGTCCTTTATTTTTAGTGAAAAAAGAACCAACAGAAATGTACTCCTGAACAATTAAATGGATAATCAGTAATAAGCCTCTCTTTAGGCTAATTACCCATAATTTGAGTTGACACAATTAGTTTTGCTTTAAAACATATTATACATTTATATACAATTTTTCTGCAAATTGACCGACCATTTAACGGCCAAAATGTTTCCCGAATATGATTAAGTAAAGATACAGTTCCCAAATATATCTTATAATATTTCTCTCTTATGAAAATATTCTATTAGTGTTAAAGTTAATTTATTATTTTTTGGTAAAATTATCTGGTGCTTTTTATTAAAACTAAACTCTGAATAACACAATCGCCCTCCTACTCTTAAGACACCATTGTCATCTAAAAAGGGATTCAATGTCTTTAACTTACTGTTTGGTGGCACACATCCCTTACTTTTAAGCTGGTTAATATAACAGGAAAATTCTTGCTCGTGCACGTTTTTTACCAGAAATGTTTCAGCTTTCTCAAATTCTTTTGTTGTGAGTGGACCAGCCACTCTATTTATAGCTTTTAAATTTTCTACGAACCTGAAAATAAAACTCAATACATGTATAAAATGACTATATAATCATTGCTTAGATTAAATAGGTCGTTTAAAAAATCATTAACATGAACATTAAACACCGATTGAAAGTTTTCAATTTGTTCATTAACAGAGTTTTATATTCATCTGGTTTTCTCTACAGTTTATAGTTCGATTGGGATAGTCATTACCTGAGAGAAATGTTGGTCTACACATTAAACCATAATTTTTGTTGCAAAAGTTTATCAGGATCGACTCCTCGGGAAACTATGTCTGCGGGATTTTGATAAGATGGTACGTGTCTCCGTAGCTGATTAGGATACAGCTCTTGTATCTTGGCAACTCTATTTTGAACAAAAGTCTTTAAGTCCATCGGTTCCTTTCGAAGCCATGCGAAGACGATCATCGAATCCGACCAAAGATATATTTCAGCAGTTTCTAGTTGTAAAGCAGCTACAACTCTTTTCACAAGTTTTGCCAATAGCACTGCAGCACATAATTCAAGTCTGGGAAATGTCAGGCTTTTAATAGACGCTACTCTCGATTTGCTTGTGATTAACCGAACTAAAGTTTCACTCTTCAAATTTTTAGATTTGCAGTAAACAGCTGCACCGTAGCACCGCTCTGAAGCATCGGCAAAGCCATGGATCTCAATAGCTTCTGGAAAAGCGACAGGAATACGTCTTGAAATCTTTATATTGTTGATATTCTCTAAGGATACTAGGAATTGATGCCATTCTTGATTTACTTCTCCACAAACACTGGAGGAAAATCTTTGCTTTTGAAATTACTGGTGCCATCAGTCCAACAGGATCAAAGATCTTGGCAATAGTAGATAAAACGTCTTATTTAGTATAAGAGCTGTCCAAACAGACTTTCACTTTAATCAAAAAGCAATTTTGGATCGGTTTCCACGACACTCCTAACGTTTTAGTCTATGTTAAAGTTGCAAAATTGTAATTCTATTCGGGATCTGGTGACAATTTCTCGTGATTGGCGCAAAGTTTATGCATCGCCATTCCAGCACTTTAAAAAATTCCTTTTAAATGTTGTCTGAGAACAATTGCCTCCTCTAACGTTGAAGCACCACAAAGGACATCGTCCATGTATAAGTTGTTCCGTAAAACGGAAGCTGCTATAGGGAAGTTGACCTCTTCGTCCATCGACAATTGGGTTAAAGTTCTCTGTGCTAAGTAGGGAGCACTTACAGTGACATATGTAACAGTCGAAAGTTCGTAAAATTTGGGTGATTCATGTTCACTTTCACACCAAACGATTCTCTGCAGATTACGCTGTTTATGGTTAATTAATTTAGTTTGATACATCATTTTAATGTCTGCTGTAAATGCATACGTGTAAGTTCTGAACCTGAGCATTTGTGCATATAAGTCCTCTTGTATCACTCCTCCATTATATTGAATGTCATTTAAAGATATTCCATTATCAGTTAACGAAGAACAGTTAAAGACAACTCTAAGTTTTGTTGTGGACTTTTCTGGACGATTAATTCCAGGATGAGTAGCGTAATATGTGATTTCGGATTCAGTTGCGTTGGTCACTTCCTTCATGAGATTAAGTGTCTCTTATAATCTCTTAAAAATTCACGATATAAATTTAAGTAATTTTCATCTCTAGCTAAGCGATTCCAGAGAGATCCAAGTCGTTTGAGGGCTATGTCTTTGGAATCACGCAAACATGAGTGCCCCTCCTGGTAGAACCCTCCTCAGTATAGAGGGCGCTGCTTGTAAAAACATGCTTTGTTGACACCAGAGATCTTATGTACGTGACCGAGTGCAGACGCACTCCATATTCCATTAAACTTATTTATTTAATCTTACACTTGTCTTCGATGATTTATCGAATTTTATTGAGTCTAACGATTGTGATGATATGAAAGTTGATTAATATAAAAGCATTCTACCACTGATAAACTGAACCACCGATGATAGTAGCACCTCCTTTATAAGGGCATAGATACTACATATTTACCTTCTTTAGTTCTAAAATGAGTATTCGCGTAATGTTCCTCACAAATTAGACTTTCTTTATTTTTAACTACTGGTTCCTCTACCTCCTCTACTTTCCAAAATTTTTCTAGTTTTATTTTTCCTCATCCCGAATCAAACCGCAGTGAATCTTAATTTCATTTATTGAATCTAAATTACCTGTTACTATATAACCAAATATGCTGTTGACTAATAGTAATTGTGAATTTTTTATTCTAATTCTTTCCGGTTTCAATAACTCATAAAGTATATTTGCAACTAATAATAAATCAATTTTGCCGGGAATATTAAAATTAGAATCCGCTAATTCCACAAAATTAGAAAAAATCAGAATTTATCTCTAAAGTTTTCTTCGGAATTAAGTCGGTGATTTTTTTAACTATAAGCATATCCAACTCCGATTCGAAAGATTTATTTTGATTAGAAATCGCCACTTTAACACACCGATTGACAACCGTAGAGGCATCATTTAAACACGATATTAATGTATTTATTCGTTCGGTCTTAAGTTGTAATTTATTCGCGCACTGGTTTGAAATTAGACATGTTTCACTTCCCGAGTCTAACAAGGTCCTAAATGTCTGCCATTCTGAATATTTATCTTTCACAAGAATTAAAGCACAGTACTCAAAAAGCATTTGTTTTTAAAACATGCCGTAGCCACGATTTGTGTTTTGTCTACTTTCGGAACGAAACACAATCAGCACTTACACTCAAGGCGAATTGTGATTCATCCCGGTTAACATCTATCGTCGTCTCCATGGGGGGAGAAAGAATTATTTTTCATTTCTCTGGAATAATGTAATAATTTATTATGCGGTTTAGAACAGAAACAAGTTTTTGATCGACATCTAACACTACATTGAGGTGAAAAACATTTCAAACTAAGTCTATTATTTTTAACAAATTCTACTCTTTCGTTTACCGAAAACATTTTAAATTGTGGACAAAATTGTAGAACATGAACTTCATTACTTTTACACAATACACATTTATCATTTTTTAACTTAGATAAAAATACATTCGATGCATCTAGCGGTATTTTCGCATTAAATTTGTTTTGTTTATTATAACTAAACTGCTTGGCATTTTCACATAAGGGCTTAGAAAATATCTCATTTTTATTTTTGCCTTTCGATGACATATATCGCACTCACGCCCTAACTCGGGTGCTATAAAATATTTCTCTCCCTGTTTTATGCTCATATGAGACATTAATTCTCTATCGAGCGTGCCCATTATTTTATCCGATACAATTAACTCACACAATGATTAAAAATCATTCACATTGCGCAGCTGACAATAATATTCAAATGTCGCGTATAACCTTAATGCAAATTGTATATAATTCTCTGAAGTTATTTTTTGCGCTTTCTGAAATCTAATATAGAATTCTTGCGGTGTGGGTGAAAATTATTTTAATACTACATCTTTAAGAGTTTACTATAATTATTTAATTCTTCTTCGGAAACATGAACTAGTAAATTATTAACTCTTTCACCTAGAATATTTAAAAGAATTTCGCCTTTAAATTGTTCGGGAACCTCTTTTATTTTGAATGCTTTTTCAAGCGACTGGGAAAATAAATTATATGACTCCACTCTTGAAGGTACGGATATTGTTAAAGTGTTCATGGACTTTTTAACAGTCTCAATATCAATATTGGTGGCAGTTTCAAGCACACTCTGATTTCGAATAACGGAATTTTGAGGTAAATTCTTCTGAATATTTGCAAGCTCTAATTGTTTTTGCAATTGCGCTAATTTAATTCGTTCAAATTCTAATTTAGTTTCACTATTCAATCTCTTATTTTTAACTTCTTCCAAAGCATAATCGATTGCTGATTGAACTAACTCTTTCTCTTTTTTGTAAACGTAATTGTAAATATACAATTAAGCTTTTTAAATCAGGGATTTTTGTACCTTCTGGAACAGTTAAATTTAACTCTTCTGCAATGATTTTTAACTCGTCTTTCTTTAATTTATTTAAAGACATATTTATGAATTAAGGTCACTAATAGAAGGATCAATTGCACTTACCTCCTCTCAGATTGCGGTTTTACGCCGCTAGCTGGAGTTTCGGTTTCGGTTTAGCAATCGATATCTATTCACACTTTTTTCACTGAATTTTGATAACCCAACCGTTTCACAAATACACATATCCATTAGATTGCTTACCTCCGGCTCGTACTGACCATGTTTTGACTCAACACAATAAACAACACTTGTAGTGGACTGTCATCCTTTAATTTCTCTACTCCGTACACTACCTCTCTCGGAGTTATTGTTGCACACTTACTGAAGTATTTTTTACAATCAGCTAGATGGCGCTGTTCATTAAAAGAACTAACAAATATCAAATAGAAATAAATTTAAAAGTAAATTTACTTGGATAATTATTTACTAGGTAGTTATATTGTAATTAAAATAAGCGCTTAAAATATTTTATTTTTTTTAAATATAAACTAAATAGAAGAAATTTTAAATAAACTATTTAAAAAAGGTAAAAATAGATTAATTTGAAATAGAAATATATTTAAAAATAAATTTACTTGGATGATTTTAATCTAAACAATTATTGCAAAATTTCACAAAATTACTATGTTTTAAAAGATGTTATCAGTAACTAAACCATTGTTTATTTTATAAAATTTAAGATAATATTTCTAAATATTGATAGATATAAGTTACTACCCCTGAAAGGCATTTTTATAATGATAAAATTAAATGAGTCTCTTTATCAAAAATATTACTTAATAGCAAATTATTCTTAACTTTTTTAATTGAAAGTCAAAAAAATTATTTCACTAATTATTATAATTAGTTTTTAATAATTTTAAATAGTGGGGATAATAATTAAGGCTAGGAACAAAGTCTTCTATATTACTAAATATAATTAAGTCATCTATGTATCTAAAAAAGTAAAAAGATTCATAACTAATACTTTCATTTTCATAAAAATGCAAGCAAATATTTGCTAAGCAGTTGCTAGCTGGTCCAACTTGTGGTAAACCTTTAATTTGCTGATAATGAGCGTTATTATGGAAAATATAAGTTTCTTTTACTACTAATTCAATAAAAGAAATATAATTATCATATTTTATTATCTTATTCAAAAAATATTTGCTATATGCTATTTTAAGAATCTTAAGCATGTCTTTTTTCTATATCTAGGGAATTAAATAAATCTTCAAAATCATAAATATAAAGAGAAATAATGTTTTTTTACCTTGCGTATACTTAATAATGTCCATTCTATTCATAACTACACTGCTGGACAATTGCTAAGGACGGATCACAAATTGCTATGTAGCATAACATTAAGCGAGACATGAGGCCTAGTAGGATAAAATATAGTTGCCACACTGTTCAGACATTAGAATAAAGAATATTTATTATTCTGGAAAGTACAAAAGCTGTGAAACATCTGAAAGAAAAAAAAATGATCATTTGATCTGCGTACAGAGAAATGGAACAATGCATCTAAAAGTCAGCAGGCACCTTAAAGAAAGGTATCAGTACGGGATATGTCCACCGTGGAGTGTGATGCAACATTCCACACGTCGTACCATACTTTGCACAACATTATCCAGCAGCTGTTGAGGCAATTTATCCCATTCCTCTGTGAGTGCATGGATGAGGGTGTTCTTGTTTGTCGGAGGATAGTTTCGACCAGCAACTTGCCTCCCCAAAGCATCCCACACATTTTCAATGGGGTTTAGATCTGGAGAACGCGCTGGCCATACGAGACGTTGAATACCCTCGCTGTCTAGATAATCCTGAACAGCGAGTGTTCGATGACATGTTGCGTTGTCGTCCATAAAAACAAATTTATCACCGACAGCACCACGGAAAAGACGAACATGAGGAAGTAGAACTTCATCAACGTATCGTTGGCCCGTCATAGTCCCATTCGCAACCTCGTGTAGGCGCGTGCGGCCATTGATCATGATGGCGGCCCACACCATGATACTGCATGTCGGATATCGGTCCTTTCCCTGGATATTTTCTGGACGATAAGCAGTACCACTCTCGCGCCAGATCAGTTGGCGTCTACAATCCGATGACAGACTGAACCTACTCTCATCTGAGAATAGTACGCATGCCCAGTCCTGTTCAGTCCAATCGTGATGCTCACGGCACCATTGCAAACGGGCGGTATGGTGCTGTCTGGTCAATGGGACACACACAACAGGTCTGCGTGCGTATAGTCCTCCTCCCCTTAAACGTCTGGCAACAGTTTTTCGGGAGATCTGCTTAATTGAGGCGGCAAGAAACTGATTTGCCACCAGGTGAGCTGTGGTGCGCCTGTTCCTTTTTGCTGATAAGACGATATATCTGTCTTCTGCAGGCGTCGTACTTCTAACACGACCTCCCCCGTGCCGTCTACTACACATTTCAGTAGTTTTAAATGACTTCCAAAGCCGTGAAACAACGCTGTGAGCGATGTCGAACTCCCTGGCAACATGTGTTATTTTTCGCCCTTCTTCGATCTTTCCAATAATTCGGCCACGCATAAAATCATCTATGTGATGTCGGGAAGACATGCCAAAAATTTCAAGTTCGTCTATTAAATTTTACCCGTAAAACTTTGACTTGAAACAACAACTGTCCACACGCGTCAAAACCTTTAAAGCTCTTATGAACGCTATCACGTGATGAACAGACGTGGAAAAAAAATTTGCATATTCATACTTCTTCTTACTAATATCCCGCACTTATTCTAATTTTTCACATTTTGCTTCCTTTCATTTTGTGGTTGCTATGGATGATAGTGTTGTCCGTCCTTAGCAATTGTCCAGCAGTGTATAATAGAATTATCAATTTTGTCTAATGTAGATTAAATAATATTTTGCAGCTGTATATATATATATATATATATATATATACAGCTACAAAATATTATTGAATTAGTATTGAAAATTAAAATTAGTATTGAATTATATATATATGTATATATATATAGCTATATATATATATATATATGTTCATACAAAATATAACAAATCATTTAGATAAATTTCAAAATTAATGTGGATGAAGTTAAAAAAGGTCATGCTCAGCTTTGTCTTTAGATTAGTTATGAATGTCACAACTCGAAGCTGCACTAGGGCTATTGAGGTTAGTTTTTGTAATTTGGGCAATTGACAAGAAGCTTTAAGCCTTGATCAGCTGATCTACATGGTAGGTCTCCAGCAACACCAGGATTTGAAGACATGACTCGACAAAGCCCACTGCGAGCTCGAGACCATAACCTCTCGGCAAATTTAACTACAGAACATTTGTGACGGGCTTACGCGTTTGTTCACTAACATGTCCTTTTGGTTCTTTTGGGACAGAGTAAATGGCAAGTCTTTTCTTATTAACCCGAGAAGTAAAACGTGAAGGAAATATGCACATTACGAAGCTTTTAAATAACAGAAATTTAGAGTAAGCGGGGTGGCATTTGGAGGGTGTTATGATAGTCCGTATTTCAAGTGTAAAGAGTATTTCGAGAAGTTAAGTGACATTTAAGAGAAGTTACCCATTACAGAGAGCCTTAGGTCAAGGAGCATACCATTGCACGCCAGTGAATCACAACTTCAACTAGGATCAGATAGATTATCGTTTCGTAGGACATTAAAGTAGGAGTTACCAGTTTAATATTCGGATCTGTGATTACATTGAAATTGAGCTTGAGCGAGTTATTTATTTATAGTGGTCCGAGTTACGTTATTTTGATATTATATTTTGTGTGTTTAACCACCATAGATTCTCTCACATATCATATTATTATCTAAATTCTTATTGGTTTAAGTTAAGATCTCAATAAAGTAATATTAAGATTATGGCAGCTTCTAGTTCTTCATTTATTTCTACACCTCTAGCTCACGGTGATAATTTAGGACAAGGGCACACGAGGTGGGTGTCCTTAAAATGGTCCCCAACGAAATTTAAATTTTATAACCCCGAGTTAAGACGCGTGAATGGATTTAATGTTTTGCCAGAAGTGTACTTTTCTGGGTCCGAAAATGTTACCGAGTTTTTACAGGGTATTGACAATCAAATACGATTAATTGAGATACCCAGTGATTTATCATGTGCTTATTTGAAAGGTCATCTCCTGGGGAGGGCCCACGATTGGTATCAGATATTCGGGTCAATGTTAGGGCAGAATATAGCCACGGACTTTGCGCAGTTAAAGAGGGTTTTGTCAAAAGCATTCCCTGTCATCCGTAATAAGAAGGATTTGGAAATTCGGTTTTATTCGTCACATCAGAGAAGGGATCAGGAGCCAACAGATTTTATTTATGATCTGTTGAAGCTGCACATACAATTCAGACTAAGGTTGTCCGAGGAAACTTTAGTAGACTATAGTTTTGTTAGACACGACACACAAGTCTAAGATTATGTGGAGATTCGAAATCCGCAAAACACGGTTCAACTATTGGAGGTGTTGTCTAAGTTTGAGGACAGATATTGATGCAAAACAATGCGGGATTTGAGGAATAGTGATAATGTTGAAAGACGAGGTTGTAATCAGTGTAGGATATCTAATGCGGATGGGAGTCGGAGAAATTGGAGGAATTCGGAAGTTTTGCGTAGACCGAGTAAAGGCAGAAATGATTATAGGGGTAATTACGAGAATGGTCGTCAAGGAAATCAGTAGTTCGAAAACAGAAACAGATTTCAGAGGGATGATTGGAGATTTAAAGATAGAGGATACCAATTTAGAAATGGGGGTCCAAATAACGATTTTAGTCACGGGGACCGCAGAAATAGAGGTTCGAGTGAAAATTTTAGTCGAGGCGATAGGGGGCAATGGGGTCGATTAAATGTTTTGAAGGTTAGAGATGATCAAAATGGTCAGACACATTCGGCAAATGAGGAACCAATTAAACTTTCTGCAATAGGCATGTCTCCAGTGGAACTACAGTCTGTTCCTATTTTATTAAATGATACTTTTACGAAAGCGTTATATGACACAGGCGCGGATAAGTCATTTATATCGGAGGAGATATACCGAAAATATTTTTCTATAAACAAGGGAAAAAAATCACGAGCTCAGGTGATCACGGCACAGGGAACTAAATGTCAGCATGTAGGAATTGTGGAATTGAACTTCGAATTAGGGAGTTTGAGAAGCCTTGGATGTTTCACGTGTTGGCAGATTTAGACTACCCAATTATTCTCGGGGTGGTTTTCATAAGTGGATCAAAGACTATTTTAGACTTTGACTGGAAATCTCTGGCGATTCTCGAAACGCAAATTGATAAAGTGGCTAAAACAATTGAGGAAGGAAATGTAGAAATACATCTTTCTAAGACAGGGATGTAAAAAAGACAGAAACAGGCGTTGCTGAATTTATGTAATAGTTTTAAAGGATTATTTTTAGATAAACCGGGGCTCACGCATATTTTGTATCATGAAATTGACTCGGGGGATAAGCCACCAGTTGTTTCTAGGCCGTATCGTTATCAGAGGGTTAAACAAACGATACTCGATTATCATGTAGAGAAAATGTTAAAAGAGGGAACCATAATTGCGATTCAATCCCCGTACTCGTCACCAGTTGGGCTATGCGGAAACAATAATGGGTTACCACTGGATAATCCGGAAACATATAGGTTTGCTGTCGACTATTGGAAACTTAATTCTATTACAAAGTATACCCTTTATCCCTTACCGTTAATAGATGATCTAATAATGAACACCCTCCAAACGACAATTATGTCGTCTCTTGATCTCTAATCGGGGTACTTTCAACTTGCAGTAAACCCCAGTGTTATATAGTTAAGACCGCGCTTGTTACGAAGAATAGCACCTACGCACTATTACAAGATTCAGGTTTAACTTTAAATAAAGAAAAAAGTAAATTTGGTTTTGATGAGAGAGGGGAGGAGTGATGGGAGGCCAGAACTTCCTAATTTAGAATTAGCCTCTGAGATTACTTAGAATTTGTTTACGAGTCCCCGGACCGGATGTGGTTAAATTCCTTTTTGATGGGGTGCGTCAAGAAAGATCCCGCGTTAAGAAAGTTCACTAAACCCATAAATTGTGAGGTCTAGTAACACCGCGCTGGCCTCTGGAACAATCAGAGACAATTAAAAAGGACAAGACAAAGAGTCCGCTCTAGGATTTTTGTGTGAAAAGTCGCAAAATAAAACGGGACGCACCCCGATTTTAGAGAGAGAGAGCCGATTCCAGAGCTGCAGACAATCACGAAAACATTCCGGAGACTCCAGGAATCAACCACGTCCATCCCTTGCACTTTCCCTCTCTCAAGCTAAGTTAAATTTTGATCTTGTAGTGCAGTGCTTCTCAAACTTTCAATACTGGTGCCCCCCTTTTCGATCACAATTTTTTTTGCGCCCCCTTCTATATTAATAATGTACTGAATGCAATAATAATGCACTTTGACGCTAAAGCAACAATAGGCGATCTTAATTATAAACCATACAAATTAGGAACATAAGTATTAAAATTTTGTATACCACATTTAAGCAAAAAAATAAATAAATAAATAAAATAATAGGATAATTATTGTGTTATTTTTCCTTTCTCTAATTTTTAAATTGAGCATACTGCAAAATGCGGTGGCTGCTTAGAAGACAAAATATAAATATCTGCTAAATATAGAAAAATAACTTAGAGGGTGAATTTCTAATCACAAGCATTCCTTATAAAAACCTTGCTTTGCAAGACAAGCCCATGGAAGTCATTAATACTTATTAAACTTGTTCTTAATTTAGTACTAATTAATTAAATATAAAATACTCTGTGCAGAGCTGATACATTAAAAGTATACCGGCTGAAGTGTCCGCTCTTTGCCCGAGTTCATTTATATGAAAATAAAACATTATTGATATAATATCTGAATTGTAAGGAGTGCAAAGCCAAATGCTCGACAATGTTTACAAAAATGTAAAATGATTTTTTTTTAAAATGGTTGCTCAAATTATAATTAGTTTTTAAGCGAATGGTAAGTTTAAGCCTCACAGAATTAGCATTTATATTTGATGTTAAATAATGAACAATAATATAAAATTCCGATGAAAAATAACTGTATTATTTTTAATATTTAAAGCAAAAAGACTTCAACATGTTTTAACCCGGGAGCAGGCGCGCACTCGATACGGTCGAGCGGGGCTATTGAGTCACCCTAATTCTTTTTTTCATAATTATTTTATTGTACACGATACAAATCGTGATTTCAGTGAATAATTTAGCTAAGAGAAAGTTTACTTACCTACTTTCAAGGACTTTTCAATTTTTCTTTGGTAACGATTAAACAGTTTTGCCAGAATTAACGATTTCGTAATCTGTGCGTCCCGCGTGACCACTTCCGGGTAAAAAGTGTATTCATTATGATTATATGAAATTGTGCAAAACGTTTTTCGCGTTATGCTTTATATGTATGGAATACTTGTAAAAATAAATTTGGCCAAGTAATTCTTCAAAGTGTGTGTGCTCTCTCCGTGGTTTACCAAATATCATAAAACTCTTTTGCATGGAAAAAAGCGTAACAGAGAAATACATTACTTAAAACTTCCCTAAATGAGAAACAAACACATAAGAGAGGGGTCATAACTAACTGTACCAAAAACTTAGAAGGTTAAACAGATTACAGCTATAATGTGCAGTATTTCAAAAATAATGATAGTGATGAATTTTTTATGTTCCTTACTTTTTCCAATTCTGCGTCTGGGATCTGCTTTTTCTCTGAAAGAGTTGTATGTTAGGTTTAAATAGAAAGCGTAGTAAAAAAATCTCTCATCATGGGATTACAGCAAATCAAATAAAAGTTTATTTATTGTGTTATAGGATCAAAGATAGATAATTAGGTATTGAAGAATTTTTCATTTTTGCTGACTTAATATCGCGCGCGCGCGCCTATAAATTATATCAGAGTAAAAGTGCATTTTTTATTATGTCTGAAAGTATTTTGTGTTTTAATTCATTCCAGTAAATTAATTATTTTTAAATCTTTCATTTTCGATATGCTCGCGCGCCCCTCGTAGGGTTATCGCACCCCCCCAGGGGGGTGCGCCCCACAGTTTGAGAAACACTGTTGTAGTGAAGTAAATTTCCATATACTTGTGCTTAAAATAAATTTAATAATGTTTAAAAACTATACGATCAGTGTATGATTTAGTGTGAGATGAGTGTTTTAATTTTAGAATTAGTTAACTTAATTAATTGTCATGATGTGTGTGATGTGAAATTAGGAATCTTGGTTCAAAGTTTTAGAAATTAAATAAGTTTAAATTAGCGTCGCATCAATATATATATATATGTGTGTGTGTGTGTGTGTGTGTGTGTGTGTGTGTGTGTGTGTGTGTGTGTGTGTGTGTGTGTGTGTGTGTGTGTGTGTGTGTGTGTGTGTGTGTGTAACAAAATCATATAGACTGATGTGTGTTATTGTGATTTTTTAGATGTCCTATGATTACATAAGCTAACAAAACAATGGTTACCAATTTTCCTTTAAAAATCTATAGCAAATAAAAATGTTGTTAAGTCAAAAAAATATTCCGATAAAGATTTACTTTGTTTGATTCAGAAGTTAATTATATGCTTGGTGACTGAGAGAGAGTGTAAGGCTTCATCTTACATAAAAGCGAAAGTTGAATTAAATAGTGATAAAATCACACACAAAAAATGATTATCTACTTATATATTAAACAGAAAAATCATCACATTGTAAATTTTTTTTATTATACAATTTCATTCTGTTATTGAATAACTTATTTGATATGTACGTCGGTGTTCGTTTTAAATTGAAATGTGTATAAACTAGTTCAAGTTAGAGTCAGACGAAAACTGTGGAAAAACCATTACAAAGCTACTAAGAATATGAAACATTTTGTGTCTAATATAACAGTTCTCAATGTTAGTAAGAACACATAAGATGAACATTTCCTTGAATGATTAGAAAAACGGCTTTCAGTGACCTAGGTAAGAGGATTTAAGATATCAATGACGCAGTCGACAGTGGCTCTCCTGCAGAAATAGAATTCGATTTCTGTGTTCCAGAAATGGAAATCTCGAAAGTGAATTAGTGAAATAATAACAAAGAAATATTATACATGCCGATTTGAATGAAATATTATGCATATTTCAGAAAGCGTAAGAATATATATTTAAATCACAACAACTGATGAGAAATATTTAAGAAAAGATTGAAGAAGCACTAAAAGCTTCACTTTATTCTGAGCATAAGAACGGGAAGAATTTACATATGTATTAGGTAGTCAAGTGTGATGTACATTAATATACGAATCAGAAATTTGCATCAGTAAATAGTTGAAAGAAATAGTATAAAGTATAATTTTTTTTCATAATGTGAAGTTAATGGTGAAGAACACTTTTCAGATTTGGGACAAGTTTAAAAGTATGTACAGTTTCTACAAACTGACACACAAGCTGTAATCCTTTTTTTTTTGTGATTTTGACTAAGCGGAGAAGGGAAGTTAATTTTTTCTGTAGAATTTAGATCCAATAAATATGCTATCTAAATAGCTAGAAAGATTATCTTAAGATAGACTGAGAAGTTTTTGGTGTGAGGTAAGGGATACTCGTTCTCCTTCATTATGATAAGAAGGATGATTATTTTACGAATTAGAAATTTAGAATTCGGAAAAGATTGCTGCAACCAAATCATATTTTTACCTTTCTGTGAATTACAGTACATGCAAAATTACAGAAAAAAAAAGACAGAATTTAAATATAATGCATGTGTACCACTACAATATCAGATACTTTTAATAATTATTATTGTTATCTCATAAGTATTTGATTTTCCATTACACAGACTTCTTTAACAATACATACCACAGCGAGTAGGGACATCTGAGTTTCAGCTAGCGTAGATGACTTTCTTTCAATCTGTAGTTCAGCTATTTGATGACTTATCCTTACGCACAGTATATTTTGAAATGATTTTGTGCTCATTTTCAACTATGATTTTTTCTTATCCTCATATAGCACGTTTATTTCTAAATCGTTTTTAAATTCTGTCTATTAAACTATTGGTATTTGTGTATTCTCTCTCTGTCACCACATCTAATTAAATATAAATTTCTGTGTTATAATATTCTTCTCAGTTTTTCCATCTATTTATTTATCACCGTACTTTTAGTGCGACACGCAGCAACAGGAGCAAACCATCGAATATTTCTAAGCAACAAAGTCAATTACCATCTTTAACTATAATTTAGGTGCTAATTATTAATAGTTTGAACAATTGCCACACCTATTTTCACTTTAATTTTTTTCACCAATAATTATTATACAGAAAATGGTTTGTGTCATGCCATGCAACATGTTTTTTTTGTCTAAGATCAGTCAATCTCTCATGAATTCTAAATATATTTTAAAATTGTTTAAAGAATATTTGTTCTTAATTGCTCTGGCACACAATTGAATATTTTCATTATGTGACTAAATTACTAATTGAGATAAATTACTGAGAAATATTTCTTTTTGTTCCTTAAAATATCATAGAAATTTAATTTTCTCTTTATATGTCACAGAGAAATGGCGAAATTAGGAATTTCTTCAAATTCCTAAGGGATATGATCAATTGACGCGGGAGATGTTAAAATAACGTCTCCTTAAGGTCTTTTCCCTGATCAAAGTAGATTTTATCAAATACTTGAACTGTTTCATAATGATGAAGTAAACTAGCCAGGATTTACATTGGCAAAATGCTATACAAGGGGGGGGAGGGAGACACCTGGGAGGTCGAGTCCCTGTACTTCCTAACCATACAAGTAGTACAATCGATCCCCTAAATATCAACCCCATATCTTT
The DNA here is from genome assembly GCA_019973935.1 of Trichonephila clavipes. Taxonomy (NCBI): domain Eukaryota; kingdom Metazoa; phylum Arthropoda; class Arachnida; order Araneae; family Nephilidae; genus Trichonephila; species Trichonephila clavipes. The sequence continues at coordinate 187,955 of BMAU01018263.1, forward strand.
AAAAAAAGGGCACCATAGGATTAACATAGGTATTGATATTTTAGTGCGTAAACAACAGAGAGGAAATATGTTATACGTCAAAAAATACCAGCTAATTTTCTAATTATTTGTTAATTAGCTTCGAATAAATAATTTGTATTTCATTGACTATTGTTGTATTACTTACTTCTACGTTTAATAATGCACCCTATTTGTTAAATAAACACATTTTTTTTTACTGAAGCAGAACAAGGATTCATTCAAATCCCTTACTTTTATCAGGGAACTGACCTTGAAGAGACGTTACTTCAACATCTAGTGATGATCTCCCTTAGGGATTTGATGAGATTCCTTATTTCACTATTTTCCTGCGGCATATACACTGATGTCAAAAATTTAAGTTACACATTTTTTGCAATAAACAGAAATACATCTATCATTATTATTTTTAAAAATTATGTTATAGTGAAATTTAGGAATCGGCTTTAATATATTCATCTAATGTCTTTTTAGTAAAGAGGAGTGTCGTTTTATTTATTTATTTTATAAAAGACGGGAGTAGATTTTGAAGAGGGGAAGGTTTCAGTAACTACCAAATTTGAGTGTAGAATTCTGGTTTTTTTTAAAAAAGAAAACCGCATCAGTTGCCCATATTGCAGTTAAAATGACAACGTGGAATGGATTATATATATATATATATATATATATATATATATATATATATATATATATATATATGCATATATATATGCATATATATATGTATATAGATACATATATATAGACATATATACATAGCTATATATATATATATATATATATATATATATATATATATATATATATATATATATATATATATATATATATATATGTCAGGTTTGAAAAGTTTAGGTTCAAAATTAAGGAAGTAATAAATGAAAATAGAGCGAACTCTTTACCATCGCGTAAGGATTTATGAGTAAACAAGCCTGTTAAAAGGAGCAACGAGCGCTGACGAAGGCGAACGCATACTAGAAAGGATTTGGCTGGTGTCTCCTCGCAGCGATGTTGTATATGGTAACACCCGGTTGCGCGGCAAAAGGTCCGCCATGTTAGATTATATATGATGAAAGCGTAATAAAGGAATATTGTGAAGATGATGCCCTCTTCATTTTACCAGCAGGCCTGGGGCCTGTCATATATATATATATATATATATATACAGTCGACTCTCGATAATTCGAAGTTGGAGGGACCAATGAAAAACTTCGAATTATCAAGAGGGTAGGAAAAAACTCTCAAAATACACGAAGAGAAGTTTTTTTTCTAACACATTTAAATTTTAAACTATGTAATAAAGCACACACACACACAACAATTGTGCATTATTTTTTAAAGTACATTTTATACAGTATAAAAATATAAAACAGAAGTTAAAAGTCCTATATTAAAAGAATACACTTATGTCTTGAAAACAACTATTAAAAGAATGTACATACTATATATAATTAATCCTTTTTGTCGAAAAAATCTGTTATCCTTTTTTGTTTTAAGGCATTCAATCTAACTTCGTAAATAGATTTTTTCTAGAACAAATGAAGCCTGTCAAATGTCTGCATCAACATGATTTTGAAAGAAAAAGTTGCGTAGTTTGTTTAGTGACACTTTAGCTTCTGACAGAGTTACCGGAGTGAACTCCTCCAATTCGTCTTCATCACTTTCTGTATTATTGTGGTCCAAAACCACAATTTCAGTGTCAGATAGAGCTCCCCATACAGCAATGTCCGTGTCAACCAGCACGTAGTCGTCAAATGTCAAATTTTGTTCTGGAAGAGCTTCCCAAAGGGATGGTTTAGCATTAAATTCAGTGAGTGTTTCGTCCACATCAGCCAGATTCGGCGAGGAGAAGCCTGGCTTTTTAAAACAGCTATGGATTGTGAAAGGAGTAACAGCTCTTCAAGCCTTGTCAATCATGATCAGAGCTGTTAAAATAGAAATAGTAGTTACATTCTGCTGATTTTCGAGGTTATCCAAAACGCTTTTAACGACTTCACGCCGATAAAAAGTTTTAAAATTATGTATGATGCCCTGGTCGAGTGACTGAAGTTTTGAGGTTGAGTTTGGATCGGAAAATTGAAGTTTCACATTTGATAAAGGTGGTGCGTTATTGTGCACAGTACAGTTGTCTAAAAATAAGAGAATATGTCGTTTCTCTTTTTTCATATCCGAGTTCAGTGAGATCAACCATTCATTAAAGAGTTCGGTGGTCATCCATGTCTTCTTGTTTGAGCGATATTTGGTAGGGAACGAGTTTATGCCCTTGAAACACCGAGGTTTTGCAGATTTTCCTATGACGAGAGGAGTAATCTTTTCTGAGCCGTCCATGTTTACAGCCAGTAAAATAGTTAACATTTCCTTGCTATGTTTCCCTCCATGGCATTTTTCTTTTTGAATGTAAATGATTTTTCTGAAAAACATTTGAAAAACAGTCCGGTTTTATCCGTGTTGAAAATGTTACGTGGTTCGTACTCCTTTATTAGATCCAAAAGCGAGTTCTGCCACGTAGAACAAACGTTAATGTCGACATTTGAGCTTTCCCCGCACATTTTTTTGAAGACTATCCCATTCTTTTTATTAAAATTTGTAAGCCATCCCTCGCTAGCCGAAAACTCGATTCCTAATTCTTTGGCGAATGCTTTAGTCTTTTCCTTCAATAAAGAGCCACCCATCGGAATATTCTGTCCTCGACACTGTCTTATCCATGAAACTTAACACTGTTCAAGACGTGGAAAATTACCTTTACTAACGCGTTTTCTCACTCTACTCGAAAAAGCACTAAAGATTTTCTCTTTATTCTTGAGAATAGTGGAGAGCGAGCTCAGTGGGATTTCAAATGCTTTGGCTACATAAACCTTCCTCTCACCTTCTTCAACTGATTCTATCACCTTTTACTTTTCAGAAATTGTTAAGCACTTGTACTTTTTAAAAGAAGACATGTCGCTCCTTTCACGTGATAAATCGACACTGAGATGAGGTGCAAAAAGGTGGACCAACGTTTATCGAAATTAAAAGACAGGAAACGTAACTCACCACAACTTTAGTAAAATAATATTTTTAATTTAAAATTTGGAATCTAAAATGAACACAAGTCGTATTCACAGTTCATACTCAGCTACGGGGTATACTTAATAGCAGGGATCGACAACTATGTCACGTGGAGCAATTCTTAGTGGCACATTACCGCTCTTTTTTTTTTTAAAAAAAATAATAGAATAAAGTTAAATCCGTGTCTCTCCTGTCTTTGCCTCGTACATATTTCTATAAAGGTTTTATTTCTCGCTTTCAATTCTCTGCCATAAAACGATTCTACTGAATTATCTTGGATGTAGTTTGAGTGCTTTATTTAAAAAAAACATCTGTTTAAATGTGACTCATTATTAGTAATAAATACTCAACGCAAATCAAAATTATTGTGCAATACTTGTAAAAGGAGGCATCACTCATTACTGCACAGTGAATAAAAGAAGAAAGCAGTTTTTTCCTTTATCCATTTAAAGCTTGGATATCAAAGGAAAAAAGATAAAATAGATGGCTTACGAATAAATCAAAATTCTGCTTAGTAAATACCGGAAATATAATAAACAAAGTAGTTATACTATCAACATGCACAATTTGGACAGAAAATAAGTTCAGTAAAAAAACCGCTCGTGGGATAAATAGGTACATGAAGTGTGAATCTAACTTCATAATATTAAAGGTTCGAATTATTGAGAGTTTTATAGGATAACTTCGAATCATCGCGTGTTGTAGTCTGGCGAACCAAAAATTTTACTTCGAAATATTGATAGTACCAAAACGCATGGTTTTAGTTCGAAATATCAAGAGTTTTTCTAGGGGCTGAGCATATACTTCGAATTAGCGAGAGGTTCATATTATCGAAAATTCGAATTATCGAGAGTCGACTGTATATATATATATATATATATATATATATATATATATATGTCATGATTTTTAAGACAGAATCAGATTAAAGTTAGAAAAGTGAAAAGACGACCTCTTTTCTTTCATTTGTACATCTGTTCTCACACCGAGAGCAGGGAGGAAAAAGCACGCCATGGTGGTGGTTTCCAGTGGATAACACTTGAAAAACATATGGTAAGTATCGCTGCTTTGAAGAAGGTGCTTGCAAGTTAATGCTGACATATGTTGACTATTAAATCTAACGATCTGGAATTAGACATGTTTATTGGCTAGGCCATATGTTCGGAAGAAATAAATGGGTGATTACTTGAAGATGGGACTGAGAAAGATGAGTCAAGTGCTAGATAGGGAATTTAATTTTTAATCTAATTTAATTATCCTTACATTTGCCCCCCAATTTTAAAAGGGAGTCATGGCGTGGTTTTTTCTCTCTTTACAAACTTAATCAATTTTCAACAAACACAAAACAATACATAGTTATTTAGAAAGACATATTACACACAGTAGAAATATTTAAGCAATAGTAATACTAAAATCAAAAAGCAATACAATAAACGAAACTATAACAACAAACACAGTAATGACAATTAATTGATAAAAATGAATTTCCATACATATAATTGAAGATTAGCTTGTTTAAATCTATTCGACATCTAGAATAAGAGTTCGCGTTTCCTCCTATTCCTTCATAATAATAGATTCGTATTATAGCTGGTAGATATTTTCAAAAAAATTATGTTGGAAAATAGTATATCATACAATAAGATAGTAAATATAAAAATACATGAAATCATACAAATGTTAAAATAATAATTTTGTATAAAAATCTACTCTGGCGCCATCGTAGTAATACCTTATATTGCTACACACATTTTGCATATATGAAATACATTTTTTAAAAAGATAAAAAAAATATAGACACTGATAAAATGAAATTATTAATAATATGAAAACGTTGTATAACACACAACTTCTATGCACTATCCAACACAATAAACAATGTTTTATTTCATATGCGTTTTATAAAATATAAAATTTATAAGAATATAAGAATATAAGAGCTCTTTTTTATTATTTTGAGTCGGAAAAAAGGACTCACTTCAATAATAACTTTTAGTATTTCTGAAAATTTTTCACAATATTCATTGTAACTTAATATCGCATGCAATATTTTGAATCTTTCCGTAACCTTCTAAAAATACGTTTCATAGACAAAAATTCTTGAGTTTCTCTTGCATCACACATTCACTAATAAAACTGTATCACCTTACTTAATTTTGAACACATCTCTCTGAGAAATCTGCGTCATCAACTCACAGATGTTCAGCGATGCTGATAAGAAACAATGAGAAGTGTACATATCAAACTAAACAAGTTTGTCCTCTTAATATTTCGAGGCATATACAAAATTATAATGATTGTATTCTCGCTTATCCATTGTGTAATATCCAAAAATAAGCTTCAAGTTATTAAATTAATTTTAATTTTAGATAAGGAAAATTTTGAGGAATAGTGAATCCTGATATATGCCCGGTATATCAAAACACAATTTCAAAATAAAAAAAAAAAATAAATGACATGCAATAAGATTACTGCTGAATAAAATAATTAACAAAACAATTGAATTCAATGGAGAAAAAAGAATACAACTTGACTTTATTTTTGTTTCTTATAAAAATCATTATCTCTAGTATTAGTTCTCTCATTAGTCATTTTTCTAAAAACATAATTTATATCTTTCACTTTAAAACACCAATTTCTATCATAACTCTTAACTCATTCGACATCTTAAGATAAAATTATGAGAAGTATATTAAAATTTCTCAAAATTTTGTATGACTAAACCTATATATTTTGTTTTCTCAATTAAAATATAAAAAAAAATATCTCATTTATATATAACACAACTATATTATAAAAATTAAATACCATATCATATCATATATTATTCTTTTTCGCCGAAAAGTCTTGTTAAGCAGAACTCAGTTATTTCTGTATTACGTAAGATGTTTCTTTTAGTTATTATCTTCTCATTATTATGGGTATTTTGTTGAATGTAATTTAACTGAAAATTTTCAGATGGATGAAAATGTATTAAACGAACTGAATGAACCAATTCAGTGTCAGTTTTATTAAGGGCATTGGGTCTATCAATTTCAAATAATACATCAGAACATTTTCTTAAAACGGTATAAGGGCCTGAATAAGGGGGACTTAATTTCCTTGTATTGGGGTATTGAAATTCCTCATACATTACTAAGTCACCAACCTTGAAATCAGCTTCCTGAAATTTTTTATAATTTCTAATCTTATTTATTTTATAATATTGTTCTGTTCTTTCTTTGGCTAATTTTCTTGCTTCTTCTAAGGGAGGATATATCTCATTATCTTTTTAGCGAAATTTCGAAAGGTAAATTACCATACATTAAGTAGGTTGGAGGGAAACCTGTTATTGTATGTGGAGTTTGATTATACTGATGGGTTATTTTTCTAGAATTTTTGTCCATGGGACTTTATTTGAACTATTACTAATTTCTCATTTTAAGCGGGTAATGATGGTTTGATTTACACGTTCAACATTTCTATTGGTTTGTGGTCTGTGAGAAGTAGTTAATAATTGAGTGACATTATTATGTTTTAAAAAATGCTTAAATTTTGAAGAGGTGAACGCAGTATTTCTATCACTTAAAATTTTTTCCGGTATGTGATTCTGAAAGATTTGTCTTAAACAATTTATATAAGTATCTGTTGTTGCATTTTTTGATGGGAAAGTCCAAATGTACCTAGTTGCATGATCAATAATAATGTGTAAATATTTTTTAACATAGTTGTAATAATTTAAACTACCTACACTATCTATCGATAAAAGTTCAAAGGGATTTTCACAAAGGGGAAGTGATTGCATCAGTCCATATTTTCTCTGATGTGACTTCTTATTTATTTGACATGTTTCACAGTGTTTCACATAATTTCGTATATCAGTAATAATGTTATCCAATAATATTGTGGTGATATTAATTTTAACATGGTAGTGATGGGAGGTCGCCAGTCCCCAAAGTTATAATTGCAGTTTTTACATTTGCCCTGTTTACAAGAAACGGAATTCGATGGAATGCGTCTTTCTTACCCCACCTCTGAGGGCTAACCCTAGCAAAGGGTGACACGTTCCCACGCCTGTAAGGGGCATTGTAATCATAAAATATCGGGATATCGGGGTGTGTCATTAGAATTTCCCGCGCTTATATAAATTGTCATTGACCGTGTGAGGTAACCATACGCCGACTCTGGACCAATCAAAAGAAATTAAGCGGACGAGGTAAAGAATCCGCTCTAGGATTTGGAAGTGAAGAGGACGCCAAATAAAAACGGGATGCACCCCGATTTCGACAGACACTCACTCACACACACTTGGGACTCTGAAGCACAACGTAAACAATTAGACCCAGCCCTTGAACTGGACTCCGCGAGGCTCCGGGCGGCGACCATGATTCACTCCCTTTCAATCCTCCCTTTCTCAAAAGCTAAGTAGAATTTTGTTATGCAAATATTTGTAAATTAACCCAAAATTAAAATTGTTAATTCAAAATAAATTAATAGTTATTTAAAGAACCGGCCTTTTTTAATTTAGTGTACTGTTTTATTGTTTTTAGAGGATTTAGTGTTCAATTTTAACTTAAGCTATGATGCGATGTGACAGCAACCTGGGTATTATAAAATGGGTATTTGAAATTAATCAATTAAGTTAAACCAGATCCGCATCAGTAGCTACACCAGGGTGGCCAAATTTTTTATGAGTTGTTTCCATTAATTTCACTCTTAGAGCCTTGGGTACAATTATTTTAGTTAAACCTTGTCTTTTAACTACAAAAACACCATCTCTCTTAAAACATTTAGGAGCTGAGATGTATTTTCTATATTTTGAAAATGACTTATTTCATTGATATCTAATAAAGGTTCTGGGGGTGTATTAATTAAATGATAAGCAATAGGATTTCTTGTTAACATATCAGCTTCAACATTAGTGCTACCTTTCTTATATTTTATATCAAAATCATACATAGAAACTTTTAAAGACCATCTAAAAAGTCTGCCCGTGGGATTTTTTGAAATTTTTAAGCTAAACTAATGCATTATGATCGGTATGAACTGTGAAATGAGATCCATGAAGATAGCAATGGAATTTATCTAAACTATCAATTATAGCTAAGCATTCTAATTCAGTTATTGTATAATTAATTTCATAATTTCTCAGACGTTTCGAGTGGAATGCAATCGGATGTTGATTTCCATTGGATTTTTGTTGTTTGAGGATACATGAGATTGTAGTTTTCGATGCATCTACATAAAGATGACAGGGATAATTTGGATTGAATATAGCTAAAATGGGCTTTGAAATTAAGCTGCCTTTAAGTTTTTGAAAAGATTGTTGACATTCTGGGGTCCAATTCCAATTTTGATTCTTTTTAAGATTATTTAAGGGCATTCTTAATTTTGCATATTGAGGAATGAATTTATAATAGACATTAATACTACCAAGAAATCTTTGTAAATCCTTTACATTTCTAAGGGGTAAAAGTTTTTTAATTATTTCGACATTTGTATTATTTGGAGTGTATGACCCTTGTTTTATTTCATATCCTAAGAAATCAATTGTATCTTTGCCAAATTTACACTTTGATAATTTTAATTTAATATTTTCTATTCCACAAATTTAAAAAAATTCCTCTAAATGTTTTGCATGTTCTTCAATTGATTCCGAAAATACTATTATATCGTCAAAATAATTTAATGCAAATTTTATTTGGTATTTATTTAAAATCTGTCTAATAGCTCTTTGAAATATAGCTGGAGAATTTTGATATCCAAAAGGCAAACGATTAAATTGAAAAAGACCGTAATTTGATGTAAATGCAAGTTTTTCAGATTCATTATCATCTAATTTAATGTGCCAATAGGCCTACATAGGTAGATGGTTGAGAAAAATTTTGCATGTGTTAATTTGTCTAAAACTGCATCTATTCGGGGAATTGGCTCTGCATCTAATTTTGTGATAGCATTTAGCTTTCTGTAATCGATACATAATCGTGTACGAGCATTATCCTCTTTTTTAAAAGCCAATATTATAGGGGCAGCGTAAGAACTATAAGATGGTTTTATTATTCCTGCTTTCAATAATGCCTCTAATTGCTTTTTTATTTCCGTATTATCTTTAAAAGATGTCCTATATGGTCGATTTGCAATGGATAATTCTGAGGTAAGTATTATTTTAGGAGAATTACATTTTAACTCGCCCACATCAAACTTATTTTTAGCAAAGACAATTTTTTAAGCTATTTCTGCTAATTTTTTAAGCACATTACTAATTTTATCATCACAGGACTTAATACCTAAGAGATTAATATTCAATCGATGTTTATTTCTATTTATTGTTATTATAGAAATTATTAAATATTTCAGTTCTACATTTACTATGAGGAATTTAATAATTTCAATAATTTCTCCTATTTTCAATTGTATAGTAATCGCCTCACTCACCTCAATTTCTCCATTGATGGTGGCAATTTTTGTTTTGATATATTCTACATTGTGGTATCCCTTGATTTGTGATATTATATTTTTTGGAATAATATTGACACTCTCTCTCTCTCTCTTGATCCTGTATCCAAGAGGACATCAACTTATTTGAAGTTGATTCTTCCCTGGATGATCATAAGTTCTCATGTTTGATGAGGTTGGAATACCGTATTATTGTTTTGTGTTCTTTGACGGGGGTAGAAAGTTGGAGCATTGGGTCGCAAAACTGTCGGTCGTTGTGGAAATCGTTGGTTTCTCGGATATAGGGTCGGCCGCTGAAGTGAAAAGGAAGGGTGATGATAAGGTGATGGAAACTGAGGAGAGTATACCTTATATCTTGTATTGGTTATGGTATCCGGATGTTGAGATTGGTCATTTCTCCAATTCCATCCTCCATATTGTTGTCTATGGGCAAATTGATTCGTATGATAAGGTATTCTTGTCATTGGATACTTTGGGTATATAACTTCATTCTTACTTGATTTTGATTTTTCTTGGATATCTAAAAGTTTCATTTTTTCCTTCAGCTCCTCTATGTTGTTGCAGCTTCGTAACTGCAGTTCTATGGCTCTATTTTCTTTCAATCCTCTTATGATGTAATATTTTTCAGCTTCTTCTTCCATGTTTATCCGGGATGCGATTTCTTTTACTCTGTAGAAATATTCTATGTGGGTCTCTTTTGAGGTTTTTCTGTTTTAGATAATTGAAGATGAATCTCCGCTGGATTGACTTGTGTTCCGAATTCACGTATTACATTATTTTTTCAGTTCGTAAAAACTTTTAGGGATAGATTGTGATTGGATGTAAGTCTTCACAGCTCCATCTACTAACTTGATTATAAATAGGATTTTCTGTTTCTCTGGAATATTGAAGGAATCACGCGTACTTTCAAAATTTCTAATGAATGTTTGGATGGGTATTTAAAGGTTATATTTTTGGAAAAAAGTCTGTAGATCTTCAAATCGAATGTCATTTTTAATAATGGTTATAGGTTGTTGTAATTTTTCTTCATCAGCATCTAAATTCTCTTCTTGCTTAATTTTAATTTCATTCATTGTTTCCATTTTTGAAGTATGACTTTCTGAAATCTTGTTAGGAGAAGAGGATGATTCTATTTCTTTGGCGGTAAGAGCGATGTTCTCTCGGGGATTACTAGCGCGTTTCTTTTTCCGTACCATTGATTAATACTGGTAACCCAACGTCCTCAGCTAACAAATGTAGAGTGCCGTCAGTCTTCCATAAAATTCTTCATATCAGTTATTACGTTCGTTGGCGTTAGTTTTTATATTAAATTATTTTATAAAAAAGATTAGTTTTTTACATTAAGATCGCAGACAAAGATCCTGCCGGCTTTAATTCTGTCATGATTTTTAAGACAGAATCAGATTAAAGTTAGAAAAGTGAAAAGACTACCTCTTTTCTTTCATTTGTACATCTGTTCCTACACCGAGAGCAGGGAGGAAAAAGCACGCCATGGAGGTGGTTTCAAGTGGATAACACTTGAAAAACCTATGGTAAGTATCGCTGCTTTGAAGAAGGTGCTTGCAAGTTAATGCTGACATATGTTGACTATTAAATCTAACGATCTGGAATTAGACATGTTTATTGGCTAGGCCATATGTTCGGAAGAAATGGGTGATTAGTTTGATACTTGAAGAATGGGAACAGCGAAAGATGAGTCAAGTGCTAGATAGGGAATTTAATTTTTAATCTAATTTAATTATCCTTACATATATATATATATATATATATATATATATATATATATATATATATATATATATATATATATATATACATGTATATATACACTCATGTCCATAAATTAAGGATAATGAAGTTCAGGCAAAGAAAGGGACAGACGCAAAACAAATTTGACTTATTTGTAAATTCTATTTATTAAACAAATGTAAAGAGCAAAAAAGATGCTATATGTTTGAAATAATTTATTAAAATTGAGACTTTTACTCCCTGGAGCAAATTTCAAAAAAGAACCTATTTACAAAAAACAGTATAACAGGGTTAGTATGATGGTTAATACGGAATATGTCTCCCGGACGATGCAATACAGGCCTTACAACGCCTAAGCATGCTGAGTATCAAATTATCACTCTGATCTTGGGGAATATTACACCACTAATCAAGCAATGCCATCCGAAGTTCCGGTAGACCACTAGGAGGGGGTTGATGGGCTGCAATTCGTCGGCCAAGCATATCCCACACATGCTCTATTGGATACAAGTCCGGTGAGTATGCTGGCCAATCCATACGGGTGATATCCTCCGATTGAATGCATTCGTCTGCAATGTTTTTACGTTCAGGACGGCCGTTGTCATCCATAAACAGAAATTCAGCCACCATGGCGCCCCGAAACAAACGCACATGTTGTTCCAGAATGATATCCCGATAGATGTGGCCTGTCATCGTTACACTCTGAACATACAGGTCAATTCTGGAACCAAGAATAATTACTCCAAAAACGAACCATCCTGCACCACCGTAACGGTGTCGTTCAATGGTGTTCTTTTGGTGGTAACGGATACCTGGCGCTCTCCGTATTAAAGTTCGGCGAGAATCAGACTGTAAACTAATCCTGGACTCGCCGGAAAATATCACACAAGACCACTGTTGTGGTGTCCACAATGCATGCTCCCCACTCCAGGTTAATCGCAGGCGACAGTGAGTTGCGGTAAGTGGAACACATCTGACAGGCCTACGAGCATATAGACCAATGTGCCCTAAGTGTCTGTACACGGTCTGCCTTGATGCTGTCGTACCGGTAGCTGAAGAGAGCTGATGAGACAGGTCTGATGCTGTGCTCCGTCTGTTTCCGATCCAAATATCAGTCCTCATTAGGCGTTGTAACTCGGTGCGACCTGTGCTGTAACATCAACTCACATTACGATCATCTTGGAGTCGTTGCCAAAGCCTGGAGATGACACTCTGGGCGATTCCAAGTTCCTCGGATACTTCCCGTTGGGTACGTCTATATTCCAGTCACCTAATAATTCTACCACGTAAAAAATCCTCCAAATGCTTCCTTTGTGCTATAACTATGCGGTTATTTCACTGAAAGGCTTTTAAAGCGCTTGTGAACAATTGTATTTCTTTGCCACCTTTCCTTACATATCCCTCTCTTAAACTCTCGTCATTGTGACGTACTATCCGCGTCTTCTGCTGGTTTCCTGTAATTTGCATATTCTTCTTCAAGATGTGTGTGATAATTCTACAGGTGAAATTTTTATTATAGAGTTCAAGATCTGTGTGATTCTGATTTATCCCTAATTTATGGACGTGAGTGTATATATGTATATATATATATATGTATATATATATATATATATATGTATATATATATGTATATATATATGTATATATATATGTATATATATATATGTATATATATATATGTATATATATACATATATACATGCATATGTATGTGAAGTAGACTGCGGTACGTGCTACTGCAAGCCCCCTAAGCATCCCCTTCTAGGTGGCTTTGAAAGGAAAAAGAGGGCAATGACTCCGAGGGAAGTGAGAACCAGACAAGACGTTAAGACCGCAAGGGAAGCAGACGCCTATCGTCAGAGCCGTTATATTTCTTAAAAACATAATGAAAGCTAATCAGGCAACGACGTTTAAATAATTCATTAATTGTGTTTCTCCATTTTATTTATTCTTATTTTAAAAAAATAAGCAGATTATTCTGGTAAATCCCAGTTTACGAATTCATCCCAGTAATAACATAACATTTGGGAGCTCGGCCTCAAACTATGTTAAAGTAATTAAAAACCCCATGTAACATTTCTTACGTCATTACTGGGTAAACCAAAGTATTTGACAGAATCTCGGGGTAATTAAAATATTTTAATGACATAAAATAACACAGTTACAATTTACAGACATTTAGACACAAAACAGGTTAAACATTTAGAGGAAATAAGGGGAAAATAAATACATTACATAATCCAGGATTGGACAGCGAAACCAGTAAAGTTCACTCATTTAACTCCAAACTCCCTCTGGCGATAATACAGAGCTTCGCAAGGTTACACTTCCGTTACAATTACCGCCATCTACATTTCGGGCTTAGAATTAAACCGTGTGTTACACCCTAGAAAAGATAAGACTGGTGGACCACGCACACTTCAACGAATGGAACAACGCACGCTTCAACGACGAAATCATCAACGGTGAGTCCATTCCGCTTTATTCATTTATTGTTCTGAAGATTTTTATTTACGATGGTCTGTCTAGAGAAAACTGCTGCTATTGCTAACATATTAAAGACCGGCTTCAACGGTGGAACTTGTGCACAAAATTATTAATGACGAACCCTACAATAAATCTTCTAGAAAAGAAACTGAAAAATTCGCGGGTTTCCCACAGAATTACGACATTGAAGCGCGAAAGGATAAAATTTTAATGGAATTTACAAAAACTGAGCTTATTACAGTATGCACTTTATTAGGCCTTAATTGCGCTGGACAATTAAACGATCGTATACTTGAAAATCTATCAGACCTTGCATCTTTAAAAAATAATTTTACTGAACAATTGACGGATAACGAAGATGGAGATACTGCGCCATTTTCGCTATAATCTGTGAACGACGCTGGTAAACAACCCCTCATCCCGCCCTCTCCACAGGAATTTTTTGCCTTCCTCCTTCAAACACATAGGAATCAAAGCCAAAGAGGGAGTGAGTAGCATGCATTTTTCCTAAAAGACCTTTTTTCAACTATGAGGTCATTTACGGGAAAGGATTATTACATTGTTAAAGCTTTTTTTCGCGATGTGGAAGAAAACTTTATTTTTATCCCACACATATCTGATTTGCAAAAAATTATTTGTTTTAAACGTTTAGTTCAAGGTCCTGCAAAGACTTTTATCAAAACTCTCCACAACATATTACCGCATAGTTTTCTTAAAGCTGCATTAATGTAAAAATTGGAAGATTTATTTTGTTCTCTTATGGTGTTCACAAATAAATGCAAAAACGGAAATTACGCTCTACAGAATCTCTATTTCAATATTTTTTGGCCATTCGTGAAATTGCTTCAAAAGACCACATTCATTTAGATTACCAGAGTTTAATAATGTATTGCATAAATGATATACTTTATTCTAACCATAATAAATTGATATTAAATGCATGTAAAATTATTTCAGAATTTAAAGAAAAGTTAAAAATCTATGAAAAAGTTTTTATGCGAAATATTTCTTATTGTATTGATAATGAAATTAAGCGTACTAATGTTAAACAATTACGATTTTCCTACATCTAATAAAAATATGTGTTCTGATAATAAATTTCATAATAAAGGTCAATTTAATGATGCTAACATTAATAAGAGTAATGAACGTATACGCTGTTGTATAATTGTGGATTATTTAATCATACCTCTAATGATTGTTACTATAAAAATAGAGGTTTAAAATGTTGTAGTTGTAACCAATTTGGTCATAAAAGCTCTCAGTGTATATTTAAAAAGCCTGATGTTAAAAAATGAAGTTGTTAATGAAATTGTACATGAAGTTGTTAAAGAAATCAATTTCTCATCAGAAATGCGTATAACTGTAAAAATTAATAGCTGTGATTTTGATTCTCTTATTGGTACGGGTAGTACAATTACCTTAATACACGAAAATGTTTATCAAATTCTTGGAAAACCCCGACGTTAAATCCTACAAAAATAAAATTAACTTCTTTCGGTAAGAGGGAAGTTAAGCCCTTTGGATCTTTTATAAATCTACTATCTATATTAAAGATAACAAATTTATGTCGGATATTTATGTTATTGACAATTCGCAAACAACTATTGATGTAATTATTGGAACTAATGTTTTAAAACAAACTGAATTAAAAATTAGTGCAAATAATATGGAATTAATACCTAAGAAATACTAAGAATACCTAAGAAAAAGGACCACTTTATTAATTTAATTAATGTATCTAAGGCACATAACCAATTTGAATTAAAAGATAATACCCTAGAAGTATTACAACTAAAATTAAAAAATGCAGAAGATAAATGTACAAATTTAGAAATGCACTATTTACATTCATTGAAAAAAACGGCGTTATTAGATAATTTTCATAGATCAGAAGAAACAAATTTAGAAAAGGTTCACAAGTTAGTTAAACTTGAAGAAAAGTACGAGATTTTACAAGAAACATTTAAAATTACAGCGACTTCTTGAGAAAGGAATTGAATGTTCTTCGTTAACAGAAAAAATATTCATCGTAAACGCACTAACGTAATCAAACAATCATCCTATAACATCCATGTCAACTAAAGAACAAGAAATTAAGCCTAGGAAGTGCAAAACTAAGAAGCTAAAGTCTAGTGGAGGAAATGCTAATAAAACTAGTGATAGTGATGAGAATCAAGCCCTTTCCCCAAAGAGAAAAATGAACTTAGAATAACAAACTGAATTCCTTTTTCTCTTTCCCTTTTATAGCTCTTTTTTTTTAATAGCTGTGAGCAGCAATGACGACCAAATTCCAGAAAAACAACACCTGCGTGGAAGTACTGCAAAGCATGGAACTTATTATTTTTCTTTTCATTGTTTTTAATTTTTGTTTTATTGGTTTGCTTACAGCATTTTGGATTTTCTTTCGCTGTGGTCAGCTCACTTTCAGGAAAGCCGATTGTGAAGTAGACAGCGCAACGCGCTACTGCAAGCCCGCTTCGAGGTGGCTGCGAAAGGTAACGAGAGGGCAATGACTCCGAGCGAAGAGAGAACCATACAAGACGTTGAGACCACAAGGGAAACAGACTTATATTGGCAGAACCATTATATTTCTTAAAAATATAATGAAAGCCAACTAGGCAACGGCGTTTAAATAATTCATAAATTGTTAATCTTCATTTTATTTATTCTTATTTTAAAAATAAACAGATTATTCTGGAAAATTCCAGCTCACGAATTCATCCTAGTAACAACATAGCATGGATATATATATGTATGAGTAACTGTGATGTAGAGTCATTTGTAGGCTAGAAGCCAGAATGACACATTAGGAAGTCGCTCGTTGGCTACTAGTGTCATGTATTTTGTTCTGAAGATTATATGGAAATGTGTGTGTGTGTGTTTTCAGTTATCTATAGGAAATGTTTTCACTAGAAGTACAGTATAAAGTCACTCAAGTGACACAACACTTGTGAAGGATCTATATGTGGCTACCATGCCATAGAGGTGTGACTACTTGGCAGAGGTCTCAAGAACTCGTTGCTGTGTCTGGCACAATGGCATTGAAGAAGATCGAATATGGTCGACTAGTTTTCAGGATCTTTTATGCCTAGAAGTCAGCTTCTTGTGTTCCCTTTACATAATTTCATAAGTGAAGCCCGTCTGTCTAGTAGTAATGAACACTACTCTTGGGTAAAGCAAGATTGGCGTCATTTCTTCTTCAATGACAAACACACAAAGCGATACTCGACGATTTTTCATCTGTAGATAACCTGTGTGTAAGGGAAACATCCTGAAAATATCCAAAAAATCTCTTGCTTTTGTGGCACTGGCATCCTTGTGTTGAGACCCGTACACTACTCAACATTGTCCTTGCTGATACAGCGTAGGAGAACGCTAAAACGATTAAATTCGCAAAAATTACGTGTGACTTTTTTGAGAAGTTGAGGAGATCCAATTAATTTTTATGAACGTTAACATTCGATCTCCCTGAGTTGCACTTGTCAACGATTATCTGCAAGAAGAAGGTGTTTTCGTCACATGATGTGTTCACCCAGGTGTCCAGAACTCAGTTCCATAGAGCACTTGTGGAATGCTCTAACAACAATTGTACAATGACAACCTTTCCAAGGGCTTTAAGGTGTATAATTTTCTCTTTTGGAAGAATGGGAATTACTGCTATAATCTTTGAATACTAGCCTCATTAATCGCAGGCGAGAACGTTTTGATGCTTGTATTACATATACAAGGGCTTATGAAGCTGTACAAGGAGCTCACACCTCTTATTAGACGAGTTATACAGAGTTATCCACTTCGGAACGAACATTTCGAATATGAGCGTGCATAAAACACCGTCAGAGGGGTCACGCGTGAGCCAGCGTGTTTCTCCCTCTACAGGCCAAACGACACTCACTCATGAGTCAGGCCCCTGAAACGTTTCGTAAGCTCAGTTTACTAGCAACAAATGACATTCTGTGTCCATTAGATTTGAGATACATGGAGATCTGGCCTTCTACTAGAAATGAGAGAAATATTACTCACATACAAATGGGTTTTGATTTATAAACGTAAGGGGAAGAGAATGTTTTTGAATTGAGTGCTTTACGACTGCTCTTGAAATGAACATGTGGTTTTTATTTATCGTGAAGATGAGAGATTTACTTTCCCTGAAGCATTTGATTTGGGTTTGCAATCTAGTTTTTAATGCATAATTAGATCTGGTAGACAAAATTTGTCTTTTTTTACTTACTTTTTTAAAAGGTCGACTTTTAAAATTGCTGACAATAAAATGTTTAAAAACTTGTACTTAAACATAAAGTGGCTGAAGTAAATAAAGTATATTAATACGAAATATATAAAGTATATGCAGAATAATAATATTGAGCAACGCGTTTATATTTCGGTATTTTTATGGATTTAGGCTTAACCACACGAAACCCTCCGGCCTGTGAGTGACACTCGGGACAGAAATCTCCGGCCCTGGTGGTACGCACGTGTTTGCGTCCTTCGTCCCGAAAAGGCTATGATCTATCCAATTTTGACCAACTTTGATCTAAATTGCATGCCAGCCTACATTAAATTCCTGTGCAATTTCTTTTGCTATCATTTCTTATTTTTCAGCATAAGAAATTTGTATACTAAATTTTTATGCATTATAAACCAAATTTTTGTCTAAATATCTTCTTTGTTATGTGTGTCACCTTAATTTTGGACATCATGTACTTATAACCCAGAGAATTATAATATTAAGTTTATGATAAATTAAAAGTTTAAGAGTAAAATTAAATTACAATATTTTGCATACTAATAATTTTATTCAGGGTAAAAAATGTCTGAGAACAATATTTTTTCAAACCGATACTGGTTCTAATAATGAATCGAGAAATTTTAAACATTTGTAGAAATTCGAATTATTTCTCGATAAGAATAAAATTTTTGTTCATACAAGACCTACGTTCAACTACTGAGATTTAGGTCACAGCCTTACAACAACAAACTTTGTTCTTCAAATACCTAATATATCTATACATTTTTATTTGTATACGATCACGATTTCCGACTAGAAAATAAAATGTGGCCGCAGTTTCCCAAATCGAGTTATTGGAGTTCTGTTTTTCCTCCAGGGCAATAGAATGGAAGACTGGGACTGAAAAATGTTATAAAAATGTAGTTGATGTGGATGGAGAACAATATCAGTGGAAATTAAATCGATGCTGATGTATTTGATTCCAAGATTGTTCTCTTCATAGTGAATGCATTTTATGTGTATCAGGAGATTTTCACATAAACCACCTTTAAAGGGAAAATGAAATTTATTTTTGGGAAAAAACAGTTTGTTGCAATTTCTTGCTCGTGTGTTTTATAAGTATTCTACATGAACAGAGACAGAGATGCTCTTTGTGACTCCAATTGCTTCACTCGCATATTACAGTACGTAATTTTGTGATACAAATATTCATAATCACAAGAAAATATAGGGTGTTAAAAGAAGGTAAAATATGTATAAATACGTTCCTTAGGTAAAGGGTATAAAAATATGGTGGAGAGAAATTCAAAGAGTATAAAATACTTAATATTCAAGCTACTGTTATACTTAATATTTAAAAATATAGTGCGTTAAAGTATCAGAACATATTCCATTAATAGTACATACAACTGTAAAAATGAGCATTTTTAATCAGTTATTTTAATTACAGAAAGGAAAATATAAATTGTATAACGTTAATTATATGTATAAAAAGAGCAGTTTAAAAATAATAAAAAAATTAATCAAAAATTTTTATTGGAAAACAAATTTATTGCAAAAACACAAAGAATCAACTGGAGGAAATGCACTTTAGCGGTAATTAAAATTAAAATGAGGCTACTTTAATACAATAATTTACAACGTTGATATCAAAACGAAGAGCATTCATAAAGCTTTTATGTAATTGAATAAATATGGATCATCGCTTCTTGTGGAATTAAGTTTTGTTCAGTTGTATGTCATATACAAATTTAACTATATCAAAAAGAAGAATGCATTTTTTAAGTGGGGGTTTATAATTGCACTTATGATCTCAAAGAATTGAAATGATGTTCGGTTAGAAAAAAAACGGGAATTTTCCAGTCACTTTGATCAGAATTCTGGCACAGTCACATCCGAGTTAAAAAAGCACCTACAAAAGAAAGTGATTGGTGATCGTTATCAGTGATTGGAAGCTTGACTCATGGATATGGTATTGATAATGACTTACGTTGTAAGACCCTGCGAGAACATCAAAATTGATTTTTCTACTACATAATTGACTGAAGTTCACGTTTGAAACAATCAGTAATATCCATTGCTATGAAACTTTTCCCTTCAATTAGAACATATTCGTTCTCATAGAAAACAAATTTTGAACAGGAAATTAGCAGCTGAAGAATGTTTTGGTTTGATACCTTCTAATGTGGGCAAGAGAAAGATTCAGTAACAACATTTTCGGTCTAACTCTGCATCGTAATCGAATCTAACAACATTACTCGATGTAACTATATACATCGATGCATCGTGTAATGCCGCTATGTATTCTACAAATCGAGACGAAAGCTGCTCCTCATAGTGTCTAACAAACAATATTATGTTACGTCATACAAACCTCATGCTCAGCAGGATTCTATTTTAACTTAAAAGTATACTGGGAGATGAATTCCTATCTGAGATATGTAAAATATAGTTATAAAGATGCAGACTATAGAAGTGTTAGCGGAGTGAATTTTTGGTGTCTATACTGAAATGGAAGTTTATATGGCCAAAATTGATATTGCCTCATCAAAAATAGCAATATGCAAAATTTACAGTCTCTTGCTGACATGTCCTGTATGATCTAATATGAATGCGTATTCAATTATTAAAGTATTTTCTGTCTGTTAAATTCTTTTCAATACTTTCAAATTTCAAAGTTTCAAGAGATAAACAAAGAATTAAAAACTATTTTGATTTAAAAAATACTACAATAACTCTCTGCTTGAGAAATGAAACAAAAAGAAGACTGCATTTGAATAAAGGGATAAAAAGCGAAAGAAAAATAGGGGATAAATGATGGATGCAACTAAAATTAATTCAAAAATTAATATTCTTTTCTAACAGTCTCTCCTCTCAACTTTTAGAGAAAGCAGCAATATAAACAAAACTAAAAGATGCAAGCCACTTCAATTTTAAACATATTTTCATAATATGTTTCGAAAAAGGAAAGTAGACTTTCTGGAGAGTGTATTATTGATTTAACAGAATTAAATCGTTCTAAAAATAAGAGTGAACATAAGAATAGCACATAAATAAAGTATAACGCATTCTTTTTTTCAAAAACAATACTAGAATAAAAGTCACAATTTCTTTCATTTGAAAATTACCAATGCTTATTCTTTTTATTTTGCCTTACATTAAGACCGTTGCTCTCTGTAGTAAACCGAAGGTATAAGATTTAATTCAAGCATTACTTAAATAAAGATTTATTTATTTGTATATATTTTCCAAATGCTTTTTACACTCAAAGCGTTTCAATTTAATGTAGTTTAGAAAAAAAAAAATATTTTCAGAACATAAAAACAGTAATACCTTCTAAAACTTATTTTTGAAAGACTAATTAGTTTTTGAATGTCACTCATGGCATTTCTTAAATTAATGGCACTCCTTTTCTTGTTTTGCTAGAAGGCTTTTGTTTAGGCGATGTTTGCCTAATGTTAAATAAAGGAACTTAATAATGGAACATTTCTTTCAGATTGAAAAACAAGGAAATAATACTAGTTTCATTGCTGCACATAACTCTATTATATCATACCCTATACTCTTAAAACTCCGAAAAATTCATTAAATATTTTCTTTCGAAATTTAATTCAAAAACATTTTTTTTTAAAAAAAAACTTACTCGATGTTTAAACATAATAGAAATATCATGAAATAAACTAAATCACAAAATTAAAATAAATTCCGATGGCACTACATAATTGGGGAGAATGATCAGGCATGTGTTTTCTTTACGCGTTCCAAATCAAAACATGATTTTTAATATTTGAAAATGCGTTCGAAGTTTGGGTCTCATTTTTCAACTTTAGACGAATATTCAACCTTAACGACTTCCTCTAATTTTACTTTTAGGTACGATCTGAGATCAAATTTGAAGATAAGATTAAGAGAGAGGAATGATCTCCAAAAGAATTCCTTTTAAGAAAATTAGCTTGTATGAGCATATTACGATGAAAAATCAGGGACATTTGAATGCAATATACATGCTTGAGATCTTGCGATAGTTGAACTTTTATGAGTGGAGAAGTCTAAATATCATTCAGTCAATAAGTGAAATTGAGGAAATTCAGTACATACATAATTACATTAAATTTAAAGATTAAATTGGCAGTATATACACATGAGCTTTAAGAAAAATTAGATTTGAAACCATCAATAGTAAAACAACATGTACAGCTCAAAACCAAAATTAAATAAATTAATAAAAACTGATCCAGGTAATTTAAAATGAAAGTATTTGAGTAGAGAGCAAAAGGTGGTTTAATGCCTCTTCTCCGATATCAATTACATACAATGAAATGTTATCACATTTTCATTTATTTGTATCCATTTTCCTTGATGCTGTTTTTTTAATTTCTCATGAAAATGATATTTTCATAGAATTGTTTCTTTCCCCTTAATGAAAAAGAAATTAAAAAAAATAATACTGCTCAAAGGAGGTCCACTAAATATAATTCTGCATTTCATTTCCTTTTAACCCTTTATCTACCGACGGTACTTAGAAGTACCACTCACTTTAAAATTACATAGAGTAACCATTTTTACGAATACTCTAAAGATACTTAGCAGGAATATTTTTTTAAATTCACTCTTCCAAAATATATGGTAGCACGGGTTCTATGATGAGTATTTTAGCGGGAAAGGTGAATAGTTTTATAGATTGTCATTTTTGTTCTGAAAAAATAGTTAATGTCAAAAAACAAGTATCTTATTTTTTTTTGTATGTTAATGAAGACCTTAGAAAACGATTTGACTATTTATTTTAATTGAACAGTGTATATAATTAATTTTACAGTTGATTATCTTTAATTAATTAATTAGCCCTAACGGATTAAATTTCCTAAAGTTAAGTTTTTTGTTTATGTATATCCCTAATTTTCAGTGTAGTGATTCAAAAAGAAATATTGCATGAAAGAAACTGCAGTGAATCATAATGAGGTAGATAAAGGGTTAAATTAGTATTTTAAAAGTGGAAATATAATATGGAATAAGAGTCCTGTATGTGTGGGGAAAGGGAAAAATACATGAAAATTATTTTAAAATAGATGGAGAATTTGTTTTTCCTAATTTGCAGTGTAACATTGTGAACTAAATTTTAAAATAAGTCAGCTTACTTCTCATACCCAATTTTTATTTATTTATTTTTCTTTTTGTGAGAAATAAATGCTGCTATTTAATTTTCACAGTGGAAAGATACATTTCAAACAAGCATTTAGTCAAACAAATTCTCATCGTATACTCCTTTATAATATACTTTAACAATTTTTTTTTTTTACTTTACTAAGACCAAGGGAACTTGGAAATAAATTCGTATACGAAATAAAACCCCGGAAACATTCTTCTATCATTATGAAACAGATATTTTTTACAGTAAATGTTTTGCAATTATTGCCTAATAACACATATAGGAAGTCGTTTTTAGGGAATAATTACTCCTGTTCTCTTTTTCACATAGCGTAAAAAATGTCCGTTACAAGTTAAGAAATTCTAGAAATTGCCATTTTCTTATGTAAATTCTTTTCAAAAATTACTCTTTAAAATCAAAATTTGATTGTTTAAAAATCGATACTATTAACTTCAGGATTCGAAATAAAGCTGAAATATTGTTCAGTACGTTATCCAGGTACCACATATTTTTTCGTCTTGCAATAGTTTATTGCATTACCTGAAGAGATAATTTTAAATATATATTCATTAAGTAATTTTCTCTCAAAACTACTTTCATGAAATAAAAACTGTATTTTTTCTGAAAAAAATATTCAAAGATATCCCTTGATTTTAAATTCAACCTCTGATGGAATGAATTCTCATGGGTAACTTCTGAAATTATACAGAATGATTATAGTTGTCATTTCAAAACGCTCTAACTTGAAAACTACGGGTAGGAAAGACTTGATATTTTACCAGAAAAATTGTGACGCATTGGAATTTTATTTAGCGAAGGAAAATAAAAGAGTTCCAAAATGTGCCAAAAGGTGGTGCTGTCAGGGTGAAGGCAGGCACTTAACTAACAAGGGGAGGGCACGACTAAGGAAATTCATTTGGGGTCGAGACTTGGTATACTCCTTTAAGGTGTTCAACCCTCAAAGTAATTCTGCGGAATGACTTGTCAATTCGGAGAAAATAGCCTTCGAAATTCATGCTTAGCTTTTATATAATTAAGTTTTAATTTCTTCCAACGAATCCGTAGCCTTTTTGGCAGATCGTCTGCTTACTGTGCGCGAGGTTTAGGTTCGATTCCCGCTTTCAACAATTTTTTTTTCAAATTATTTAATAATTTTTTTGAATTAAATTTATTTATGAAAGGTTTATTAAATATTAAATGATATTTTACATAAGGATTAGTTACAAATAGTATTATGATGTGAAATACAATATACTATAAATAAAGTATTATATATAACATATAAAATAATTTATGAAATATATTGTTATTATCAAATTAATTATTTTATAATCTTATGAAATATTTAATAAGTCCTTTATAAATAAGTTTATTTGATTTTAATAAGTTTATTTAAATAATTTTATTAAATTTATTTAAAAAATTTCAATAATAAATTAATAATTTTAGCAATAAACTAATAATTTTAACTATAAATTAATAATAATTTTAATAATAAATTATAATTTGAATAGTAAATTAAAAATTTTACTAATACATTAATAATAATTTGAATAATAAATAATAATTTTAATAATAAACTAATAATTTTAATAATAAACTAATGATTTTAATATTAAACTAATAATTTTAATAATAATATAATAATAATTTCAATAATAAATTAATAATAATTTCATTAATAACTTGACAATTTTATTAATGAATTAATAATTTTAATAATAAACTAATAATTTTAATAATAAATTAATAATTTAACACGAAAATAAAAAAAATGTCAACAACTCTTGCCACATACAACTCAAGACTTTATTTTTCAAACTGAATATTCCATCTCCTTATATATTGCCATCGAAAGTTCCTGAACTTTCCATAATTAAAATTACAATTAATTTTTATAAATAAAAGCACGCGCGCGCGAGCATTAATATAAATCATTAATAAAAGCATTAACATAAAGCACGAGAGAAATAAAGGATTACAATTTTTAACAGGCTGGGATGAATGCTTAATCATTACAATAAATAAATAATAAATATTACCATATTTGTTGCATCCTCCCCCTCTGGTTCCGACATCGTCCCGACGAGGAACCAGGAGTCTGTGGGACCTTTGGTGGACGGCCACGTTTACGAAGAGGAATAAGGGGTTTTACTTTGTCATTATTACAAGGAGTTAAAGCAGAGGTGTGGTAAACACCAAGAGGTTCCCCCGGATTATCAAGACTAGCAAACTCGTAAGATGATGGTGACCTTCGTGTTAAAATCACGTAGGGACCGTCTCTGCGTGGCATTAGTTTTGCACTTCTTCCTTGCGCAGCGTTGCTCAGCGGATGGGATGCTACAAAGACATGTTCTCCAGGTTGATATGCTGGAGCAGCTTTTCTCTTTTTATCAGCGTAAAACTTCCTACTATCCTGTTGCTCTTCAACCACCTCTCTAATCTGAGTGGAAAACTTAGCAAATTTCTTGAGATAGGGAGTTATCTCTGGCACAAAATTATCATTCTGGATGACGACTCGGATATCATTAACAACTTCCCTTGGAGTGCGTAACTCTCTTACCAAAATTCAGAAAGGCTGCCGTCTGTCCTGTCGTTTCGCATTTGGCTGTGTTGAGAGCAAAGCGGATGAAGGGTAGCTTCTCTGACCAACAGTCATGCTTGTCTTGGACGAGATTTGCCAGCCGTGGTTTCAGATCCCTATTCTTTCGTTCAACTGGGTTAGCTTGTGGATGGTATACATGGATCAGGGATTGATGGATGTTTAATGGGTAGCATATTTGTTGCATCACTTCTGACACAAACTGGGTTCCATTGTCACTCATAAGGCGGCGAGGAATGCCATACCTCAGTAGAACCTCTTCAATCAAGGTAATGGCACATTCTTTAGCTGTGGCATTGGGTAGTGCAAACAGTTCGACCCACTTGGTGGTACAATCCTCAATGATTATGATCCATCTTTTACCATCTTTACTCTCAGGTAGGGGCACGAAGAGATCAATCTCCAAGGTTTCAAAACGTTGGGCTGGCACAGGTGTCTGTAATAGCCCGGAAGGCTTCTAATTTGAAGCTTTGTATTTAATGCAGTCAGGACAATTCTTTACAGGAGACATTCTGTATGGGGGTACAGAGATAGGAGGACTATTTACCGTGTTAATGTGGTGCTCCAAGATATTTGTTGCTTCTCCCCCTGGTTCGAAGACATTTTGGAAGGATTCCAACAGGAGGTTAAGTTTCTCCTTCTGGACATATGTCAAACTTTCAACTTCCCCTTCTCTTAATTGGCAGGTGTTGCTGGACATCTTCTCAACTATTGACGGGGTGTTCAATTCTTCACCAAATGGGTACTTATGGGTAGGATTGTCCCAGATGTACCAACAAATATTCTTTACATCTAGAACCAAACCAGCAGAACTAAGGAAATCTGTTCCTAGAAGTGTTTTATTTCATTTTGCCTTTGGGAGAATTATGAATTTGGTCAAGACTGTTCTCCCCTCAATTTCTACCATTACTTGGGTTGTGAGGGCCTCACCTGTGGTCTGTTGACCATCTGCTAAGCTCATTGCTAATGTGGTTTCCCGGAAAAGGAGTCCCTTATCCTTAAATATCTGGAACATCCTTTCCCGAGCAATTGAATGTGAAGATCCTGTGTCTGCATATTCACGTCCCTTTATTC
The DNA here is from genome assembly GCA_019973935.1 of Trichonephila clavipes. Taxonomy (NCBI): domain Eukaryota; kingdom Metazoa; phylum Arthropoda; class Arachnida; order Araneae; family Nephilidae; genus Trichonephila; species Trichonephila clavipes. Next base: position 214,742 of record BMAU01018263.1, read on the forward strand.
CACAGAAACTTATGTCGATTAGGTTCAATCGAGGGCTTCTGGTCTGAGCTGTGTAAGCATTGATGTGATTGGTTGCTACGTCTGTTCTTTGTGAGGCATTGAGGTTGCAGGTGGGGCACCTAGATTTTATCACTCCTTGTTTCCCGCAGCCATAGCATTTGAGAGAGGATCTCTCATTTGGTACCTGGTGGAAATATTCTCTTTTGTGAGGGCTTTCAGGTTTTCTGAATGATACCTGTCTTCTATCATTTACGGTTTCACTTGCCTTCACGTGTCTCGTAGGTCCACTGGGTAGGGAACGTCGGATGTTGTCAAAAGCTTCCAGCTTATCTGCTAACATTTCTGGGGAGATAAGTTCTTCCCAGATATCCAGGTAATGTTCCTTACACTCTGGAGAGCATCTCTTTTTCATTTGATCGGAAATCATCAAATTCTTTAATCCGTCAAATGAATCAATTTTAAGCTCATTGAGCCAACCTTCAAAATATGCTCGGATTTCGAAACAATAATCCTTCCAATTCCCATTTGGACTTTTTCTGTGACATAAAAACAGCTCCCGGAATTTTTCTGCGGTTAATTTGAACCGTTCCAGAAGCATTCCTCGAATGTGGGAGTAATCCCTGCATTTCTCCTCAGGCTCACGGGCAATGAGGGAGGTTACATCATTAGGTAGGGCACCAATGAGATAGGGTACCCACAGATCTTCACCAAGATCCAATAGCTTCATTTGCCGTTCGAATAATGTGAGGAACAGGTCTATGTTATCAACTTCAAGATTGAATGTTGGTAGCAACTTTTTTAATTCAATTTTTGTTTGGGGTAGGGTTTGTGGAACTACAACTCTTTGAGTCTCATTTTGCAATCGTATTTTCTGCAGCTCAAATTCACGCAGTGTTTGCTCTTTTTGTTTGTTTTCCTCGTCTATCCTATTTGATACGATTCCCTCAAAGATACATTTCACAAATTCAGGGTCTTCCTTATAAGCATCATTTGTTAAAATTTTTGTCCTTAATTCAACTATTTTTAGTTCTTCCCCATTTGACTCACATTCACCTAATTCAATAGCACGATCAGCGTTTTTCCCTTTTACAAGAAATGACATGACTGAGAAATTTAAGAGTTGCTAATAAATAAAATAAAACACTAAGGTCCAGGCCTTATTGTCCACCAAAGCTCTTACAGATATGGGAATACACTTTAAAATATGGCTAGCTTTAAAACCTTGTAAATTATTATGCACTTCAAAATACAATTAAAATAGGTAAAAAAAATAATAACATATTCAAAATACCAACAAGGAACATTAATTCGAATAATAAAATAAATTAAAGAAAATATAGGAATCATCAGTTGTAATGATACAAAAATTCAATGCAAAAAGAAAATACTAAACAAAACTAAAATAATCAGGCATGTAATGCTACCTAAATTTGTGACGTCTTACGCGACTTTTCTTTAACAAGTCCTTTGAGTTCTTTGGGCCAGAATTAATGGCAACTCTTTTCCAACCAAATTCAAGAAACGAGAAGTGAAGAGATGCAAATAATATAGGATAAATATAGGATCTTAGAGTAAGCGTGATGGCAATGTAATGGCAATGTAAAGGAATATTAGACAATTGACGTGCGTCGTGGCAGTGGATGATTATTGAAGTTCATCGTTCAAGATTTAAGTTCTACGTGTCGTAGATAATTATATTGGTGATCGATTAGAAGTTAAACGGCAAGCTACATACCATTGTAGATAAAGACAGGTTTATTATGGAATAATATAAGGTAGGATTGTTTACTTATTATTATATTTGAAGATTAGGTGGTTCATTTATTGAGATTGGTCTGCATTATATTGTGAATTGCGTATTGCGTCATCGTAGATTCTCTCATTCATTATTAATGTTATATTTGTTCAAAGTTTAAGTTGAATATCTTAATAAAGTCACATTAAGATAACGTTTGATTCTAGTTATTTCGTCAACCCTACACTTACTCACGCTGATACTTCGAGGGATGTACTTCCAAAAGGAGGTAGATCACAATGGCTCCCAACTAGGTTTAATCTATATGACCCCGAGATGAGAAAAGCGACATGATTTAATGTTTGGCCAGAAGTATATTTTTCTGGGTCGGAGAACGTCACCGAATTTTTAGAGGGTATAGATAACCAAATTGAATTACTTGAAGTACCCAGTGACTCATCGTGTGCTTATTTAAAAGGTCATCTCTTGGGTAGAGCCCTGGATTGGTACCAAATATTCCGATCGACGTTAGTGCAAAATACCGCCACGGACTTCACACAGCTGAAAGCAGCATTGTCGAAAGCAGTCCCTGCCATCCAAAATAGGAAGGATTTAGAGACCCGTTTTTACGCGTCTCAGCAAAGACAGAACCAGGAGCCGACAAATTTTGTTTACGATTTGCTTAAACTACATAAGAAATTAGAACTGGGGATGTCTGAGAAAGCCCTTGTAGATCATATTTTCGTTAGACTTGAGCCGCAAGTGCAGGACTATGTGGAGGTGTGTAATCCACAAACCGCAATCCAGTTATTAGAAGTATTAGTTAAGTTTGAAGAAAGATATTCGTGCAAAGCAACATTGGGTTCGAGAAATAGTAATAACGTGGAAAGACGAGAATGGAATGAGCGTAGGATGTCTAATGTTGGTAATAATCGAAGAAATTGGAGAAATTCTGAAGTGGTACATAGACCAAATAATGATAGAAATGATTATAGGGGTAGCCATCAGAACAACCGTCAAGGAAATGAGTGGTTCGAGAGCAGGAATAGGTTTCAAAACGATGATAGCAGCTTTAACGATAGGAGATATCAATTTAGAAATCGAGGTCAAAATGACGATTTTAGTAGAGGGGACCAAAGAAATAGGGGGGTTCGAGTGAAAATTTTAGTCAAGGCAGTAGAAAACAAATGAGACGTTTAAATGTTTTGAAAGTGAATGATATTAAAGGTGATCAGACGCAGTCGATAAATCAGTCACCGATTAAACTTTCAGCAATATGTATGTCTTCGGTAGAACTTCCGTATGTTCCTATTTTATTAGACGAAACGTTTACGACAGCGTTATGGGACACTGGAGCGGAGAAGTCATTTATATCGGAAGAGTTATACCAAAAATATTTTTTTTATAAACAAGTAAAGAAATCGAGTACTCAGGTGATCACGGCGCAAGGAGCTAAATGTCGAAATAGGGGAGTTGTGGAATTAATTATTCGAATACGGGATTTCGAAAAGCCTTGGTTGTTCCATGTGTTGGCAGATTTAGAATACCCATGTATTCTCGGGATAGACTTCATAGGTGGATCAAAGATCATTTTGGACATTGATCGAAAATCTTTGGCCATTCCAGATTCGCAGATTAATAAAGTGGTTAAAAAGGTTGAAATATATAGAAAGTAGAAATAGATCTTTCTAAGACAAAACTAGAAGAAAAACAGAAACGGGAATTACAAGATTTGTTTAATAGTTTTCAAGGATTGGATGGATTATCACGTTGACAAAATGTTGAAAGAGGGAACTTATAATTCCCATTCAATCTCCGTACGCGTCACCAGTGGTGTTATGTAGAAAGAATAATGGGTTACACACACACCACCACCGGATAATCCGGAAGCATATAGATTAGCTGTTGATTATCGGAAACTAAATGCGATTACGAAGTACCTTAGGAAATACCTTTACCCTTAATAGACGATTTAATAATGAACATACCCCACACAGGCATAATGTCTGCCCTGGACCTTCGGTCGGGATATTTTCGGATGGCTGTGAACCCTAGTGATATAGTTAAAACCGCGTTTGTCACGACAAATCGTACATACGCATTTCGCAGAATGCCCTTTGGCTTGTCAGGGGCGGCTCCTAATTTTCAGAAAGCTATAGATATAATTCTCAAACCCGTGATAGGCAAGTTTCTGAATGTTTATATGGACGATGTTATCATATCATCTGAATCATTCACTCAACATGTTAAGTATTTGAAAGAAGTTTTTGGTTATTACATGAGGCGGGGTTAACGTTAAATAAAGATAAGTGTAAATTTGGATGTGAAGAGTTAAAATATTTGGGTTTTATTATTAATAAGGAGGGAATTAAAACTGATGAAACAAAAGTTTAATCTATAGTTGAAATGAAACCTCCGCATAACTCCAAGGAGGTGTCGAAATTTTTAGGAATGTCCCAATGGTACGCAAAATTTATTAAAAATTATGCCGATATTTGCTAACCGCTTTATAATCTTAAGCGAAAATTAAAGAGATTTATATTTGGTCGATTGAGGCGCAGAAAGCATTCGACGCGGTGAAGACGGCTATAACAAAAGCGCCAGTTTTAAAATTCCCAGATTTCAAAAAACATTTTGAATTATTTACGGATGCAAGCTCAATAGGGGTAGGAGCGGTTCTAAACCAAGAGCAGAGACCAGTAGTATTTGCTTCTCGTACGCTTAGTGCTGCGGAAAGGAATTACACGGTGGTAACACCACCACACCACCACCACCACCAGAGAGAGAATGTTTAGCAGTGGTTTAAGCTCTGAATATATTCAGAACATTTTTAGGTTATTTGCCGATTAAAGTTATTACAGATCACGCTGCGTTAACACATTTAACGACTGGTAAAAATTTGTCAAATAGAATGATCAGATGGGCATTAAAATTTGCAGAATTTAATATAGAATAGGAGCATAGGCCTGGAACTCAGAATACAATAGCTGACGTATTGTCGAGAAACCCAATTGAAAGTATAATAGGAGAGAAAGTTAATTGTGCAATAATCAGAGATTTGGTACTTTCGTCACGAGATCAGTTAATAGAAGAACAAAAAACAGACCCAGAATTAGGTCATATCTATAGATATCTAGAAAACCCAGAAGATAGCTTGGTTAATGCGGCAATATGTGAGAATTGGTCTCGCGATTTTAGGCTAGTAGGAGGCTTGGTTTTTTATGCAAAATATGCAACGTCATTAGGAGAAATGCGAGTATATATTCCCCCAAATCGTTAAGGAATGGAATTATGAGAGTATTTTATGACAAGCCATTAGCAGGTCATTTCGGACGTTTTAAAACTAATCATAAAATAAGGGATGTTTGTTATTTCCCATATATGAGAAAATTTATTGATCAAAATGTCTCTACATGCCATATGTGCCAAATTAATAATTATAAAAACGCGTAACCAGCTGGTTGGTTAATACCAATTGTATCGAATTATCCAAATAAAATAGTTACGTTAGATTTGTTAAATCCGTATCCCGTGTCAAGAGTAAGACGCAACCGATATGTATTAGTAATTACGGATCATTTCAGCAAGTGGGCTGAAATCATACCCCTTAAATAAGCCTCTGCTCGAGTTATAGCAGATAATATTTTTAATAATTATATATCGCGTTTTGGAGCTCCAATAAAATTAATTAGAGAGAATGGTCCCCAATTTATTTCCGAAATTTTTGAGAATTTAAGTGAAAGATTAGGCATAAGGCATGTGAAGACTGTTGTTTATAGACCTCAAGCAAATAGAACAGAACGCGTAAATCGTGATCTGGTGCAAATGATTGCAAATTATGTCAATGAGCAACAGGACACATGGGACCAATTCTTACGTGAGTTTGCTTATGCTATTCGTACGGCTGTAAACGAAACAACAGGGAAAACCCCTGAGGAATTATTCTTAGGTAGAAAGTTAATTACGCCTTTTCAGAAATCAGTGATGGTATCAGACGGAACGGAATTTGAAGTAGGAGATATTGAGAGATTGTTTGAGGAGGCTAGAAGAAAAACAGAAACTAAACAGGAAAAATGGAAGAAATATTATAATAGACGTAGGCATGATGTACAAATTAAGGTAAATGATTGGGTTTTGGTAGCAACACATCCTTTAATTTCAGCAACAAGAAAAGTAGTAGCTAAGTTTAAACCAAAATTTGAAGGTCCGTATAGAGTATTACATGTTAAGAATAACAACGTAGTGATATGGAAAGCGGGAAAAAGGTTAACGATTAATGTAGATCAGGGTCGAATATACCGTCATAGGAAATGTGAAGAGACGGAGATAGGATCTGGTAGCTCTCTCTCTCTCTCTCGGATAACGGTAGTTTGCGCGATGAATCAAGTGGTTTTGACAGAGTACAACGAAGATCAAAGGAGTCGCGAGATTGTAACAAGAAAGGGTCAGAAGTAAAGCGTGAGTTGGAGGAAAAAGGGTTAAGTTTTAGAAATAATCGGGGAGAGAAACACACAAATAAAACCAATAAGCGCGGACCACTTATCAGATCAATACCTAGTTCTTGGTCTGAGAAAAAAAGAATGATTAAAAAAAGTAAAAATGAACGATTAAGGTATAAAAGATTACATGAGTCTAGGTCGGGAGGACCAGAAAGGAATGTTCAGAAGGGATCAGAGCATAGAGTGAGTAAAAGGGCTTTGTCGTATAATTACAGAACTAATCAGAATCTGACAAAATTTAGAAAAAAAAGCGTAAGGGAAGAAAAAGTAGCGCCCACCTCAAGCGGCTACAACCTTAGACCACGAATTGGAAAAAGAGAAGAGTCCCGACCGACTATAGAGAGGAAGACACAGCAAGGAGGTCCAGTTCGTTCCAGAAAAGGCAGAGAAAGGAACGATAGTCCATACATCGAGGAGCGAACAAGATCAAGCAACAAGAATGCCAGACGAGGAGGTGTTCAACAACGGCAATACCAGGAAAGGAGAGGAACGTCTCCAAAGAAATCCTTGTCACTGGAGGTCTCGGTAGGAAACGCCAACTACAAATCAAAAGAACCACAGGTTGTGTATCGTTTCTTATTATATTCTTTCGAACAAGTGGTCGGAAGAATTTTTGCAATAAAGCCAAGTCACGGTCGGATAATTAAAATTTTAGAAGCCAAGCAAAAGTAGACACTACAATAGGTGTTTTTCTAGAAAAGAAAAAAGCTTTTGTCTTGTAAATTTTTTGTATAAATCTGGAGAAAACAACTGTAAAAATGAATTTGTTTACTTCTGTTATGACTTCGCAAGGATGCGATAATTCCTTTGGTTGTTTGTTTTGTTTATTGAAAAATGTTTGTAATTATATAGCGTATATATGTGTTGTTATATTGTTTCATATTAAGGAACATCTGGTTTAGGGAAACGTGGCGTAGATTGCATACTAACATAACGGTTAACCAGCGCTACGCGATTTCAGGGGAAGGTTTTGAAAGAACCAGATGAAAAATATGTTTAGAAATTAGTTACAATTTAAAAGTGAAATGTACTGTATAAAAATTGTGAAATGTAATCATAATGTGTAAATTTTTTTTCAAAGTACTTAAGAGATTTTTGTTTCAGGGTAACAGACCCTGAGAAGTCTATAAGAAATTAACCTATACAAAGAACGGAGCTAAAGAGAACATGTAAAGAAGAAAAATTGTTAGAATTTAAGTAAACATTTAGGTAGAATTAAGTTAGTTAAGAGACGTGTGGACCTTGTTTTTTTCTACCATTTAAGTCATATATGGTTTTTCCGCGGCTCTGTTATTTAGTTGGGACACGTCTATTTATTCTGTACATGTGAGAATATACCGTGATTAAATTGCATGACTTTGAATATTGGTATATTTAATTAAGTAAAATTTATTGAAGCTGTGGAAAATCAAATTAAGGAGAAATATTAAAAATTAAGCTTAAGATGAATAGTAAAAATTAAAATTTAAGTGAAGCATTAGAAATTAAAGGTTAGAATAAAATTTAGGCACGTAATTTCTTAAGGGCCATTAAGACCCTCGAATAAATCACGTTTTGTTTCTTGGAGGGGATTGTGACGTCTTACGCGTTTTTTCTTTAACAAGCCCTTTGGGTTCTTTGGGCCAGAATTAATGGCAACTATTTTCCAACCAAATCCAAGAAACGAGAAGTGAAGAGATGCGAAAAATATAGGATAAATATAGGATCTTAGAGTAAGTGTGATGGCAATGTAAAGGAATATTAGACAATTGAAGTGCGTTGTGGCAGTGGATGATTATTGAAGTTCGTCGTTCAAGATTTAAGTTCTACGTGTCGTGGATAAAAATATTGGTGATCGATTAGAAGTTAAACGGCAAGCTACATACCCTTTTAGATAAAGACAGGTTTATTACAGAATAATATAAGGTAGGATTGTTTACTTATTATTATATTTTAAGATTAGACGGTTCAGTTATTGAGATTGGTCTGAATTATATTGTGTGTTGCGTATTGCGTCATCGTAGATTCTCTCATTCATTATTAATATTATATTTGTTCAAAGTTTATGTTGAATATCTTACTAAAGTCATATTAAGATAATGTTAGATTCTAGTTCTTTCGTCAACCCTACATCTCTAGCTCACGCTGATACTTCGAGGGATGTACTTTCAAGGGGAAGTACATCACAAATTCAATAGGAAATCAGTAAAATATCAAGAAAAATAGTAATTATTAATGTGCAATTTACAAAATATTAATCAGGAAACGTTATCTCACAAGAAATAAATTAATATACAGCAAAATTAAGAATTATCATTGCATAAGAATACCAAAAAATCAATGAAATAAAATAAAAAAATTATCCCTAGCAATAACACACTGTAGCAGGATTGCTATCACTTGTATATGAAAAATGCACAAAACACTATTGAAAAAACTTTTAACAGGAAATAGATGTTCTTTTTTTTCAGACAATTGAAGTCAGGATGATTCACTTTGTCTCTTTCGATTTCCAGGGATTTTCTTTTGCTTTAGAAGGATTTCGGCGCAATACCAATAATTTTTTTCCGGGACAGTAAGGTTAACAGAGCCGGTTAAATTTTCATTTTTCTGCGGCGTTTTGTCACAGCGACGGTTTCTGCTTCTACGGGGTCGTAGTTCTTAGGCCGCAGGTTTGGGCGCCAGTTTTAACACGAAAATAACAAAATGTCCGCAACTCTTGCCACATACAACTCAAGACTTTATTTTTCAAACTGAATATTCTATCTCCTTATATATATTGCCATCGAAAGTTCCAGAACTTTCCATAATTAAAATTGCAGAAAATTTTTATAAATAAAAGCACGCGTGCATGCATTAATATAAAGCATTATTAAAAGCATTAATATAAAGCACGAGAGAAATAAAGAATTACAATTTTTAACAGGCTGGGATGAATGGCTAAATCATTACAATAAATAAATAATAAATATTACAATAATAATTTTAATAATATATTAATAATAATTTTAATAATATATTAATAATAATTTTAATAATAACTTAATAATAAATTTAATAATAAATAATGAAAATTTTAATTATAAATAATGATAATTTTAACTATAAATTAACGATGATTTTAATTATAAATTAATAATAATTTTAATAATAAATTAGTAATAATTTTAATAATAACTTAATAATAATTTAGTGATAATTTGAATTATAAATTAATCATAATTTTAATAATAATTTAATCATAATTTTAATAATAAATTAATTATAATTTTAATAATAAATTAATAATAATTTTAATAATGAATTAATAATTTTAATAGTAATACTTTTTAATAATAAAATTCATTAATTATTTTTAATTATTAATAATTTTTAATTATTTTAATTATAATACTTTTTTATTAATAAAATTCATTAATTATTTTTATAATAAAAATAATTTAATTAATAAATTTATTTAATTTTTTTACTTTATAAAATACAAAATAATTACCTAATATATCATTTAAGTTTGAAAAAATCTTTCTCAAAAATAAATCAAACCCTAACCTCGCGCAAAGTAAGCAAGCGATCTACCAACCAGGCTACAGACTCGTTGGAGCAAATTAAAACTCAAGTGTATAAAAGGTAAGTATGAATTTCAAAGGCTTTATTCACCATATTGACTGGCCATTTGACGAAATTACATTGAGGGTTTAACACCTTAAATAAATACTACTATTACACCATGTCTCGACCCCAAATGAATTTCCTTAGCGTGCACTTCTCTTGTAAGATATGTCATGACTGTCATAGCTGTGATAAAATTTTTGAACACCAACAGCTCACATAACATTTAGCCTGAGTTGGTATGATCAGGATTGTGTTGGTAATGATCATGATTGTGACAAAGAAGGATCGCGCTCTGCTGGGAAGCTATTCTATCAAAATTTTGACTGTGCATTAACATCTATCAAGAAGTTCCAGATATTAGATGACACAAATTTTGGCCTGCCGAAAATGATAGAAGATTTGAAGAGACCGGCTAATTTGTAGTGAATCGAGGCAGGGAGCGAAAACCGGTTGCAGTGGTGGCAGTGGAAGGTGTGTTTACAACCTTATAATAACAGACGAACAGTCGTAAAGAAAAATCAGCAGTGACACTAAACTATGCCTATCATTCCGGGGCACTAAATCCAACAAAATATCTTATCATTTTTATCGGCACAAGATAACTTATGGGTAACAGTTGATACCTTCTGACCTGAAACATGAGAATCACTAGCACTACAATTTCTTGCCCGGATGGAAGTAAATAATAGATGACTATGGAAAATTCGGTGGTCTGACGAAGACCATTTCCATTTTCCAGATTCTGTAAAAACGCATATCTTCAGAATTTTCGAGACCAAGAATCCACTCTCGCTTCAGCCATTACTTCTTTATTCTGAAAAGTCACCGTTTGGTGCGGAATAACAGAAGCTTTTGTCGTTGGTTTATCCTTCTTCGAAGAGATCATACCTGCAGGTCCATTACCAGCACTGTTACTGCCAAGTGGTATGAAGCAATTTTGAGTAACCCTGTCCTTCCGACACTTGAGCAGCAGCAGTATGTGGATCGTGCAATATTCATGCAAGATGACGCTCCACCACCCATTGCTACTCTTGTGAAGCAGCTGCTAATCACACAGTTCTGAGACGGTAATATCATAAGCCACCATTTTCCAACAGCATGGTCACCACGTTCCACCGATTTAAACTGCTATGATTTTTTGCTTTGTGGATACGTAAATAATGTCGCTTATGATGTGCGAATTGTGAATCTGGCTGACTTGAAAGCGAGCATCACGAGCATCATGAGGCTATTCATAGCCTCAGCACTGATACCCTCCGATTTCTTGTACAACTGTGTACGATCTCATCTCCGATGATTGTACAATTTATGCATTAATCATCCTTACGGGACTTGTTTCAGGAAACTCCACTTTTTCTCCTTTCACTATCACTGTTTTCGCTGTAAATACGTGTTATTGTCTTTCCACTGAGAAATTTGTCACAAACGAAGTCAATTATTTCCTTTCGCCTACCATACCACGTGTTTAACGAATCCTTGCCAATTGAAGAACCACCTAGTGGAACATTTCAGAACTATTTTTTTCTCGTCAAACCAGATTAACTTGTCTAACTATTGTTTTTGGTAGAATTTTAAGTCATTCTAGCAGGTAGTTTCAAAATTAGATCGTTTTAAAATCACAACTTTAATTATAATAACCCTGTACATATTTAATGTATAACTCTATTACTTTCTGAATTTCAATAAAGTATAAATATATAAATATATTAATATCAAAAAATTTTAAGTTTTAGAAATAAATATTTTCAATGGGAATATTTTGTCATCTATATATAAAAAAATACATATACCAACCTCTAGTGAGTATTTACTACCGTCGCGTTCTAAAGTAACGTAAGAGTGACTAGAATGATGCTTGAACCCATTCTTTAAGCGTTCGCACCATCGTGACTGTATGAACTTACATAAATTTTTAAACTGGCATCACTCGCGTATAAAAAATGACCCTAAAGTTCTCGCGAAGGGTATCTCATGCCCAAGGATGTTTACATTATGATTTTACAATAAAATTGGTATGCAAAAGTTAAAAAGTAAGAAAAGTAAGAAATACAATATGTTTATTACATTTTTTACCCGTAACTTTAGTTTTTCTGTTCTTTTATAAGGACACTCAGTACATTCTTTAGACACTCTTTTAATCTCGTCGTGAGTGAGTGCGATATTTTCACTGGTTCTTAATTTTTTTTAATCTGTATCTTTTTAAAACAAAACATTTAGGAGTAAACTTCTCTATTGTTTGAATTCAAAAATTTTGGAATTTCTTTTTTATTTTCTCTTATTGTTCCAGCAATATTTTTTTTTCAGAAGTTCATCTGAAACTGAATAAGATATGTACCATTTGTCTAACTTAAAATTACGTTCTTTTCAAATGTTTTGTGTGTGTATCTACACATAAAACATTTATTTTTAACAGTGTCTCCCTCTTCTAAATCTGGACTGATTTCAGTGGAGGAATCATATTTGCTGTGTGTTATTACTCTACACATCATATGATTCTTCCTCATCTTAACAGCGAACAGAATTTCTTCATCCGAAGATACTGTTGTACTGTATCTATAGAATTTTCTGTGTCTATTAAATTACTTAAATACCACATTTCTTCATCATAATTACAATAATACGCATAAGGAAGCATAGCATAAGGAAGATTTAAAATGTGCTCATGCAATCAGAACTGTAACGGCGATTCACGCGCAGGGTATGACATACCCAAAAAGACGATATCCAAAAATATGTATTTAGAATTCACCTACAAGCAAAAACCCCTCAAAGGATATGACCTTAATGTCAACTACACGAGAAACTATCCATTTTCCAAAAAAGGTTCAGAAGGAGTGTCGAAAAAATTTAGACAGTGGGTCTGACATACTTTGCGCGAGTACTGCAGGGTTAATTAAAACTTACTTGCATAGAATAAATGCTCTACATTTCATAAAATGAAAAAAATAATTATTTCCCAATAAGCATGATTACTGAAATATATAGACAGTTTATACTATGCTATACTACGAGGTTCCCTCACATTTTTAATTTAACCTAGTAAATTTAATTTAACCTTATAAATTTAATTAAACCTTCTATAAATGACTTTATTCCTTTCTATCCAATCAACATTTTCTTGAAAGCTCGCATTTATTTCTGAAACTATCTTGTTGAGTCTCAATATCTTCCCATTAGTGTGGAAGTTTGGAAAATGGGAAAGCTGCTCAGTAATCTTCCGCTTTTAACCGTGGCTCCAAATGATGAGGAATGTCATCAACAAGCGATAATCAACAAGCGATCAGTCTGAAGAAGTCTACGCACCTGGACAAAGAATCAAAATGAACTACATTTTCTAGTTTTGCTTATAACGTTTGTTGTAGAAGCAATCAAAATTCGGTCGCATTCAAATAAGATACTTGAATTGCATTTCTTACCACAGCAAAAAGTGTGCCCCTTTATTGTAAATGACGTGTATTAATGTGTCTCAGAAATTCTTAGAATAATTTTCTAATTTTTGACGAGTTTCTTAATTATATATATATAACTTACGCGTTGATCTATATTCCCACTTTTATTTAATTGTTGTTTCGCTTATGTTTAACTAAAACTTATTGTAGCATATCTATTTTCTGAAGCTAAGAATATCAGAATACTCTAATTACAGAAAAATAACTACAACAATTCTTAATACTTTGCATGATATAGAGTTCTGGAATTGTTTAAGTCAGTTCAAATCGTAATTATCATGATATTCCTCTAATAATCGAATTTCTAGTAAATCAATGAAATATACATAAATTATTCACTGATATATAACGCATAAATATAATATCAAATATATTGCCAGTGTAAGAGATATTTTATAGATGCGACGTTTTATTTTCTAACTTTATCAACAGAATGAATTTAAACTCACGATTCGTACATATTCTCTTTCTAACTAAAACAATTCGTTCACGACAGGAGGGGATGAAGAAGGAAATATTTTATTGCGCTTTTATTATCCGCTTCGATTCGACTTTGGCACCAAAATTATAGAGGAAAGATTAACATGCAGAATTAGTTCTCGGAATGAAAAGTATAGAGCGATGAAATCAGATTATTTGGTTTAATCCTTCCCAATAAATTATGAAAATAACTATTGAAATAAATCAGGAGATTATTTACTATGGGGGGTGAAGTTGTGTAAAAGTGACTTGCTGTCTCTGAACTTTTCTTGAGAACTTGTATTGGAAAGATGGTTCATATCCACGTTCTTTGGATTGTGCTAGTAATAATACAAAGTCTGAGTTACTTTATTGCTTAAATATTTAAATTCTAATCCTTCATTAATTAAAGGAAAAGTAACAGTTTTTATTGCCATATTGCAAAGAATATTTGCATTTTGGACATGAAATTTTATATATAGTCCCCCATTTCCCTATATTAGAATTTATAATATAAAAAGATGTTTTATGACAATCTGTGAAAAACAATTCTGGAGGAGCATTTATAGTAATTCAGGCCCCCTTTGAGTGAGTGAGTGAATATCAACGTTGCACTATTCGGCTACTCGAGGGCTTTTGTCGACGACGATCGTAATTTTGAACTATGGTCTAGTGGAGAAGACAACACCTAAGGAGGCATCGCCTTCTCCTAACGTCACACTACTCCAACGGGAGAGCGTTGGAGTTTCGACAAATTTAATGTGTATCGCACCCCTCCACGGTGGGTCTTCAGTGGTACTAGGCTCCAACTCATAACACGCCGCCCACGAGTCCAATACCTTGACCTCTAGTCTACCGTGGCCACAAGACCCTCTCTTATGGACTTCGTAGCCCAAAAAATGTAATGACCCCGCAAGGATATAGAATCATACGCATGAACATTTTAATGCATTATCAGAGAATAAATAATATATATATATTCTCTCTTTTCTCTTTTATTATTTTCGAAAACAGTTTTTTGAAAAAAAATTACATATTTTTTTGACAGATATTCTCCTTGATAATATGACACAGTATCCATTTAAAGAACTAGTGTCGTTGCCTTGAAAGCATTAGTATTCTTACGAAGATAGATCTCATTAAGATTTTTTTGACCATCTTTTTGTAAGAAAATAATTACACTAAGATTAAAGAAAACACATTTCTGAACGATAACCTAACAATGTCATCTAATTAGTATAAAAATGTTGTTAAAGGATTACAATGAGTTTCGCTTTTATAGTGCTTCGTGGAGATACTGAAAGCGTAATTTTAAATACGAATAGGAATGTGTTTTAAAATACATTTAGTTACATATGTGACATTTTTAAATGTTTTTGGGGAACCTAAGACAACTATTTGGATGTAGGAATTTGTATTATCCTATTACGGTTCTTCACATTTAACAGCCCATAGTGATGAAGAAATGTAGAAGAAAGGCAGTTGTGACAAAGAACAGATTTTCTAAGAGAAAGAAGGAACACAAATATTATTAAAATCATCAGTATTTTGGTACTGCTTAACCCTGGATGGTGTTAAAATAAAATATTTGAGTGATTATGTTCAATCTGAAAACAATTATTGTCCGCTTATAAAAGAATATTTTTCTTAACTTGAACGATACGTTAATTTAGCGCATATTTTATTAAAGAATATCAAACACAGTAATATTGTATGAAACGTAAGAATATTTGTATAGGTTATTATGTATGTAAACTATGTTTCACTTAAATATACTTGTGTAGCATGTTATATTTGAAGCTGAAGTAAAATGTGATCAATTCCTCAGTAAAAATATTACTCAACAGTTCAATTTCTTAATAAAAATAACTTCAGTTTATGGTAAATGCTGTTATACTGAAAAAAAAGTATTCTTTCAAGTCTCTGTTATATTCTTCACTTCGGCCATTTTAATATTTTGGGGCTATCTTCTCTCATGTAATCCCTTTTTTGTTTGTTTCTTTACATGAAAATATTTTATTAATTTGCTTTGTTGAATAAACGTTTCACTCAATTTATTATTGGTCACCCTCGATTCAAAAATGAAGGTGACATCCAGTTTCTTTGATTAAAAAATAACTAGCTATAGAAAAGAGATTGTAAAGAATCAAAAGAAAGGAATGTACTAAATAGATATAAATTGAGAAACAAACAGGACACACACACAGAGAGAGAAAAATACCAAGAAAATATTTAAAAACAGAACTACCTTTAGATTGTAGATTACCAAATTTTATAACATACTTACAACCTAAAAGTTCGAAAGCCTTACATGAATCAGAAAAATAAAATTTCAGAGTCCAACAGATTTCAATAAATTTGTACGATATTTAAAAGCTTACATTTGTGAAGTTTTTTGTATATGCTATAAGTTACAAAAATTACTACACAATTTCAGTGGTGGCCAAAATTGTAGACACTTTTTAAAATTGTTATGTTTTTTAAGTTGGTATGCTTATCGAAAATTTTACGTTGCACAAAATGCAAAGTATTTTATACCATTATAAAGAGCGTTTAATACTAAATTCAATAAAAAAAAACAAAATTCAAACATCTGCAAAGCAAAAAAGGTTATACTAATATAACTGTCTATATATATTAGGTAATGGTGATAGCAGTGAGTTATCAGAGCTTATTGAGGTTGGCTTTATTCTTCATTACAACTTCACATTGATGTTTCATTGAGCTGAAAACAATTTGAAGCTCTTCCTTCGTTTCTACATGACGCCAGGAAACAATTATATTTTCAATTGGTTCCTTTTTTTTTCATGGGTACCTCATTTGGGCAAGAGTTTTCAAATAGTGCCAGTCTTTCAATTACTTTACTGTGTGGCAAGAAGCAGAGATTCCTGATGGAAGTTTGGGTTCTAGAATGATGTCAATGTATTTTATGACATTCAGTGTCCCATCGATGATATGAAGGTGACCGATACCATATGCTGATACGCATGACTACAAGAAAAAACTATGTGGGTACTTCACAGTTGCCTGGATGCAGTCAGAATGTAGCATTTCTGCTATTATACGTCTTACATAATTTAGGCTATCACTACCGAATACCGATATTTTAGTTTCATTTATCTGTATAACTTTTGACCAATAGTGATTTGTCGAATTAATGTGTTCCTTTTCCGCTGCTGTAAATTGAGATACGGCTTTTTTCGTGGAATTCAACCTTTTAGTCTTACATGAACTAATCTTCTCCTGATTGTTTTTGCACTGACAGAAACACCAGCATCACTCAGATTACTTCTGATGTATGTCCATGAAACTCTTGTGCCTCTGAAACATAGTATTTTGTTCTTTTGTCATCAACAAAAGTGGTGCCCTTTTTGTGGCCTTTTCCTGCGTTTTTTTTATTATTAAATTGGTCTACTGACATCTTAAGCCAAACTATCAGTCTCCAGATGTAGTCACTGAACTAACCCCCTGATATGCAATTTTAACATAGCAAATACCACTTTCTTGTCCCACATGTTTCCAATCTACTCTTTTATTTGATATCATTGCTTTTTGGCTAAATATCATTGTTATGCTGGCCAGTAAACAGTCCTGACCTCAATGCTATCGAAAACTTGTACCACTGTTTAAAAACTCTTCTCCGAATGAGGTACCCATGAAATAAAAAGGAACTAATTGAGGATATAATTGTTTCCTGCCATCATGTAATAACAAAGGAAGAGCTTAAAACTATTTTCAGCTCAATGAAGCATCAATGTGAAGCTGTAATGAATAATAAAGACAACCTCAATAAGCTCCGATAACACTCCCTGCTATCATCAGTATCTAATGTATATCGACAGTTATTGTAGAATAACCTTTTTTTACTTTGCAGATACTTGAATTTAGTTTTTTGTATTGAATTTAGTATTAAATGCTCTTTAAAATGATATGAAGTACTTTGCATTTTGTGCAACGTAAAAATTCTATAAGCATACAAACTTAAAAAAAAACAATTTTAAAAAGTGTCCACAATTTTGTGGCCACCACTGTATATAATAAATTAAATGCTGATTTTTATGCTTGCAATTTCATCTGATTATACTCGTTTCTTTAAATGTCAAATACTTATTTACTTTGAATTTTAATAAATTTCAAACGCAGTGATATTACGATAACAATAATATTTCTTCAGTAAAAATTCTGTATACGCTAAAGGTAATTCTTCACATTTTGATATATATTTCTAGGATTTTTTACGTAATATTCCTTATTATTTTAAGAAAACAAAAACACACTTTGATTTAAAGTAGTGTAATTTTTTTTTAAGAAAATCATTTTCATTTATTATTCTCTTTAGGCATAAAATATAAAATTTCTAATGCATGATAAGTTCATGATAAATTTGTTAAATTTGTAGAATGTCACATCAGGAAACAAGTAAAAGTTTTCGATACATCTTTGTAACATGAATTAATACCTTAAATAGTTCAGAAAATATCTTTCAAGTTTTGAAATAATTTTCGAAATGTGTTTTTCAGGTTAAGTGGTTTTCAGATTTAACAGTAACTTCTGCGGCAAACTCTTTAATATTAGACGCGTGCAGCTATAATGGAATAAGTATTTAATAAAAACATTATCTAAAAGTGTGCAACTTTAAACAATTTTTTTAATTGGACCTAAATATCAGTAAGGAATTTAAAATTCTAGCTTAAAAAATAACATATATTTCTCGTAAGACACTATTTAAACTATATATTGCAAATTATATTCTTCCTAAATAATATAAAAATTTGATACTACTGAAAAAACTGTTTCAACCACAAAGCAATACTTACGGCTTATTCCAACATGATTTGTTTTGTTTTAAATTGATTGGCGGTGTTATTATTTTAGTTTCCTTCAGATTGAAAAAGGAAGAATGATACAATTTGCCAAGTAACTTGTTTACTCTTTTTATATCCCATGGCGGGCCAAAGCCAATTGTGTACATCTTACTTCAGTGCTTCTCAAACTTTCAATACTTGCGACTCTATATTCAATCACAATTTTTTCATCGCGCCCCCCCCCCTCCGTACAATGACAATGAATTGAATTAAATAATACTACTCTTTGGCACTAAACGTACAACACGATTTTAAGCTATGTGCCACCGGCGTATATAAACGTCTTGCTCGACCAGTGCGCTGATTGCCCAGGACGTATACATACGTCTTTCCGAAGTACGATCTTTACTTCTCTCCATAAAATGATTTCGAAGTTTTTGGAAAGCAATAAAATATCCTGACAGTGTTTGCGAAGGATTGACTTATTTATTCCATTTTCTACCCTCCTCTTCTTCCCGATTCACCAAATGCGCTCGCCTACGTATTAAACGATGCCATTGGGGCATCATTTTCAATCGGCCTCTGAGTGATTAATTATAAACCCCGTACCAATTATCAAGATAAGTGTTAATTTTTGCTTGTAATTTGTATATTTCAGAAGTCCATGGGGCCATTGGTAATTAATAAACTTGCTCTTTACTTAGAATTGTTAAATTAATTATAAAATACATTGCGCAATACTGATATATTTACAAGTGTCTTACATCAGTGTAAATGTGTGTATTTTATTTTTTTTATTATGTCAGAATATATTTTGTATTTTTTACACACACACACTTTCCGCATATTAATAATTTTTTAAATAATCTTTTGTTTTTTACTTTTCAATAAGCTCTCGCCTTCCTCGTAGGCTTATCATGAGGGCCCAAGGGGGCGCGCTCCACAGTTTGAGAAACACTGTCTTACATAGTTTTCATGACTTTGGGCATGGAAGTGCATAGACAGATGTTCCGGTTAGTTAGTCAGTCTGACGTGAAAACCTCAGTGTTTAGTTCCCAAGCAAGCTTGGTACTCATTTATGGACCCACTGAAGGGATGAATGGACCTTGACCCAACCGGGATTTGAAGCATGTATCTGTGGCGAGGAAGTGCAATACTCTACTTCTCAGCCGATGGGCGTCACATTTGGTACATGTAATGTTGAAATGGAGTCAATTCGGAGATGTTTGGGATTAAATGAAGTTCAGGGCATAAAAATTGATGTAATTTAGTTCTTTTTTTAGAATCTAGTCTTTGGTAAATACAACAAATAACACTCTGTAAATATTAAAAAATTTCAATTATGAATGCAAATTTATTATTTTCTATTTTAAATCTTCTTTGTGTATAAAACTTGTTCCTTTTTCAAAAATGGAATCAAAAATTGTTCATCAATATATGTGTACAGTTTCTGCATTTAACAGCTTGATTGTATAATATAAGAACAAAACATTTTGTGCATTTAAGAAAAAAACATCGATAACTATTTTAATTGGTTGTAACTCTGAAAATAATATGGATTTTTCAAAAATCATACACACACATAGTTCAGACTCTCTGGAGAAGTCTTTACTTTATATAAGCAAAATGTTATTACTTTAGAAGCATTTTTTATAAAAGGAGAACATTTTGAAAAAAGGTTTTTCTAAGTTAAGTTTTTGCCAAAATATTGTATTTAAATAATTTTTTTCTCAAAATGTTCTTAAAACAATTTTATACATTTGTTCTAATCTAAATGACACTGAATAACATGATATTTATCCGTTTATGCACATTTTTAAAATCACGGTTCCGAACGTAGTCAGATACCTTAAGGTATCCGACTACTTGCGACAATTTTTTTTAAAAAAAATGGAGATATGGAGATTTTTCGGTGGTTTTTAGATTTATTTAGTAATTTTTAAGAAGAAAAGCTAAAATTAAGAACTGAAAAATAAATTATTTACTTCTAAAATGGGAAAAAATGGGTAAAAATTGACAAAAAAATTACATGAATGGGGCCCGATTCAAAAAGTCATTTCAAAAAGGAATAGCAAAGTAATACATGAAAACTGAAAAGTAAATAAATAAATTCTTTATTTTTCAGTTTTCATGTATTACTTTGCTATTCCTTTTTGAAATGACTTTTCGAATAAGAGTTATTTTATTTTTTTACAAAAACTAGATCACTTTATCTTATTTATTACATGAAATTGCTTAAAAACAGGGATTATATTCACATAAAGAACTGTAAATTTTGTAATAATAGAAGGACTGATAAATCCGAAGGTTAAAACACTTTTACTTATATACAGAACATACACAAAAAATTGCAGCACATTATTCTAAAAACTTTTTGAGCAATTTCTGTTCCCGTTTGAGCTTTTCGAAAAAAACTTATTTCATGTAAAACGTTTTTTAAATTTTGACATCTTCTGTAAAGTTATGGCTTCTGCTTTTATTAAAACAATTGTAGTTCTTGTTTTAGTAAATGGAAAATAAAAAAAACTTGGCATTTTCATGAAACTAATAAGAGGGCCTATAAAATAAAATCATAAAAAATATCAATTTTTTTAAAAAAATCACGATTTTAAGGTGGTAGGATACCTTAAGCTTGTTTTAATATGTTTATGGCATGTTTTTTAATACTAAAGTTTATTCATCTCAAATTAATGGCTAGTGGGAATTTTAAGAGATAAAATCATAATATCATCGACCCAAATGCCAAAAAAACACCTAACTCCATCAATGTCGCGCGAATGCATATAAGACTGTCTAAAAAATTTATCATGAGCATTAAAAGCAAGAAAACTATGATTTTGACTGAATCAATTCATGTTACTTAAAGACTAAAAAAACGAGGTAGTGATATAATATAGCTTACAATTTCTTAAATAATGACCAAGAAAAGAAGAGTATATATTTTATTTTCCTAAAATTAAAGTTTGGAAAAATGAAGCTAATAGAATAAAAATATGCTTCCGATTATTATGTGACATTTGTAGTAAAATATACGGCGTCATGACTGATAGAGTTTTCTTAAGAAACGCTACCTCAAATTATTTACTTAGGAGCTGTGTCTATTAGTTGTTCAAGTAGCTTTGAGTTAGCTTGGGTTATCTTATTTTACCTTTCAATGATTTGGAATACTTTTGGGTCTTTATCCCAATGGATCAAAAATGCTCTAAAAAGCCTTAAATATGCCATTAATTAAAAATATATTAATTCAAATGCATTATAATATTATTAGCAATACACTTTACAACTTTCCGTTAAAAAGAGAAAATGCCATTTTTCCCGAATGGAAAACTTTTAATGTTTATAATGTCAAAAGGCTTTAAAGTTGGATATGTATCAATTCGTTAATACATTTCGTAAAGAAAAATAAATAAAACAAAAAAAAATCATGCATATTTGTATTATTTGGAAAAAGAAGATGTATTTTTTCTCGTAGATAAATAAAAACTTTAAAACATTTTGGACACGATAAAGTGAATTGCATTTACATACTATATTAATTTTGATAGTATTTCGTAAGGTCTATGCAAAAAAAAGTGTTGTGATCATATTGAAACAGAATTTATGCACTAACTTACTGCCATTAGCTTTGGAAGATGCTCTTTGAAGTTTAATAAAGACTTCATAATGTATGTTACTTAATTTTGAAAGTAAAATGAACGTTAAACCATTTATAAGGATGATTAAAAATTAATTTTATTCATCACTAAATAAAAAAAAATTAAGGACTTTATTAAAATTTACAGAACTGTAATACATAAGATCTCCTTCACGTTCTTTGAAGTTATCGGTGCCACTTTTGTTTTATCTTGAAAGTAAGAATACACGAATTTAATAGTTATTACGTCTTGAAAGTAAGAAGAATTCAAGTTTAATAACATTGAAATGCTGTTAAGAAAAAAAAGTCAACAAATAACGAACCATATTAATCCAAGGAAAAATTGTCCAATAACTTCCAACTTAAAACTCATTGGCGCAACAGTCCATGAAGGTCAAGGCTTACTCTGTCAATCTCAGTTTTCATGACCTTGGGTTCTGAGGTTTATGAGCAGATATCCTTGTCAGGTGGTTGATCTGACATTAAACTCCCAGTGTTTAGTTCCCAAGCACAAGCTTGGTACTCATTTATCAACCAACAGAAGGGAAGAAAGTCTGAGTCGACCTTGTCCAGCTCGGGGTTAGGACGCCGGACCTGTGGTGTGGAAGTACACACACACACACAATACCCTATCAAATATTTTCCAACAACTTATCAAAAAATACAGGGGGTACACAAATATTTATGTGTAATACTTTAACTTACAAATTGAATTTTGAGTCTTCATTTTTAAATATTTCTTGATAATTTTTTTAAAAAAATAGAGGATCTAATGAGAAATAAAATAGATGTCAAACATAACAAAAAAAATAATAAATTACAATAAAATAGTATAATTGTATTAAAATGAAGTAACATAATAACTTTTTTGCTTTTTTCTTCCGAAAGAAGTCCATTGATGTTATAAATTTATTCCATGCTTGGCTTTTCATAAATTGACAGAAAAAAGACTGATTTTCTCTTAACTCAAAAATTATAAATATTACTTCTAGTATTTTACATTTAAATTTTTCTACTATGATGACAAAAGCGGAAAACTTTAATAAAACTATGTAAAAGGAAACCTAACAGTTTCAACCAATTCCTTTCACTTTTAAAATAATTATTTTTCATCAAATACTATAATTCTGTAATCCGGCTCATATTTTTTTCACATCCAGCTCCTTGCACACGGATAATTTAATTTTGAACCTGAAATTGTCTTCGCGATAAACGGTACACCTAGCCCCCTCCCTGTACGATGGTCAAAGAAAACCTACCAATAATTGATGCTCATCATATTCTCCATACGGCGCTCCTAGCGCCCTCTTGCTTTCCGGCCTCGTGTTGGTTGGATTAGAGTCCGGCAGATGAGAATGTGCGATCCGGGAGATTAAGACGTCTCCGGGAAATGCTAACATTCTCTGCAGTATCGCGGCTTTTTACGGGATTCACCCGGTTCATGGATTGAACGGAACTTTTCGTAAAGTTTTGAGGAATGTATTGCGATAGACTGAATATGAAGACTTCAGCTGTGTCTTTGCTACTGTTTGCCGCTTTGCTCAAAGGTAAGGTTTTTTTTAAAAAAAATCGTCTTGTACTAAAAGTATAATAATAATCTTATAAAATATTCCACATCCATAGAGAAGTTGCGGGGTTAGTTTTCAATTCGAATCGTTTGATTAGATTTGAAAATTGGATTTAAATTATTTAAATTTTAAAGAAAGTTTCAAAAGTTGGCGAAACTTTTAAAAAATTATCAGGATTTATAAGAGAGAACGTCTACTATTTTTGATATCTTGTGCAGTGCTATAGTGGAATACAGTGTTGTGTAGTGTAGTAAATACAGTGTTTTGTCTTTAGATTAAGTGTTTTTATTTAAATATTTTAATGATATTAAACTATGAAATGAATTACTCGTAAGACATTTATTTAAAATAAAAGTTTGATTTCAATCACTTTCTACTTTCATGAGAACTTTATCAAAGTAAGTACCAAAATTCTACGCTTCTAAGCATTTAATAATGCTGTATTGCTTAAATATGTAAGGTTTTTCACTCCCTTATAGATTCAATAAGCAAAATTCTCTCAAAAAGGAATCAAATGCGTTATCTTTTGAATTACAGTTATTTACGTTTGTTGAAATGAATACTACTTTTATAATCTTAACAAGAAAATACTTGAATAATGTCCAGTTAAGAGTATGTTTAACCTTTACTTGGCAATTACTTTGTTTCATTGAAAACAAAATTTATTTTTAAAAGATCCTACAGCCAATTCTTGGACATATTTCCTCCTCCTTTCTTTTTCTAGCACCTAAGATTTAATTTTTAAACCAGACGTACACGGTCTATTTTTAACCATTGGAATACAGTATCATTTCATAATCTAATCATGATTTATTACTATAAGGGGTTAAGAAATTTTGTTGCAAATAATTTTAAATCGATAATCGTAATTGAGATTTGGTTATAAAAACCCATTTCTCTCTCAGTTTTCTTTGACAGCGATTTTAACGAAAAGTCGCCGGAGTATATACATATATTCTGTTGCGTAATTGTTATGCAAACGCTTGTCCCCTGCATAATAATTAATTAGCTCTTTATTTTACAATTTATTTGCATTTTGGTTTTTAAAAATTGCTTACTGTTTGAAAGCATGGAAGTTTTAATGCCTTTTCAAAAACTTATACCCAAATCAAATTCGAACTTTCGTGTACTGAAATTCAAAACTTTTTGATTAAATTATTGAAGCATGCAAATTATTTTCACAAACTTCTAATGTAAAGATATCATACAAAATGTAAGAAATATAATACAGAAAACAAAAAAATGTTAAACAAAAATATCAAAGATATTGCAAAACTTGTAGCAAATAAGGAAAGTTTGAAACATTTATAGAACTCTTTTAATTTTGCGTAAATACTTTTTTTCGATAAATTTTCTTATAGACTTAATGATAATTCTTTCTTCTCATTGACACATATTTTTATTTTTTTTATTAGAGATATTATTATGTTTTATTTCTGATTTAATTTTATTCTGTGCCAATTCTGTTTAAGATGACTGACAACGTTTCGAACCTTTATTTTGAAAAAAAGTATAAAATTTAGATTTCTTTTTTAAAAAAAAATTAGTTCCAGCAGAATTAGAATATTAATATAAAATTATTTCCAGAATATTTCTACAAAAAAAAAACTTTTTAGAAATAATTTACATATTTTCAAAATAGTTTTTATGAAAAATGCTTCTATGATAATAGTTTGCCACTATATAGCTAAAACTTGTATACGGAGCTTGAACTAGGAATTTCGCTAAATTCACATTATCAGAGTTACGATGAAGTGAAACAGTGTCTGGAGTTCTTTTGTTAAAACTTCTCTGCTCTGCTACATTAAAATATTAGTAAATCCAATCCTAAATTATATATTTCAAAAATCCTAGTTCAGGCTGTGT
Organism: Trichonephila clavipes; assembly: GCA_019973935.1. Lineage (NCBI taxonomy): Eukaryota > Metazoa > Arthropoda > Arachnida > Araneae > Nephilidae > Trichonephila > Trichonephila clavipes. The sequence goes on from BMAU01018263.1 coordinate 240,348, forward strand.
ACAGAAGTCTTTGTTATATATTGGCAAAATATTATTATTATAGAAGCATGCTTCAAAAAGGAAAATGTTTTGAAAATATGTCAATTTTTTCTTCATTTTTTCAACAAAAAAATTACTTTGAAATATTTTTTTACTCTAATTATATTCTTAAAACAATTTTTTATCTATATTTTAATTGACACTAAATATTGAAACACTTTTTCAAAATCACGGTTCCGAACGTAGATATAGTCTCACTTTAACACTCTCCCTTAATTTATTTGTTAAATTTGAATGACTCCGTGATTTCGAATACCTTCTTAGAGATTAACTTTACAGCAAAAAAAGGGTTTTTAAGAATTAAGAGAAAAAGAATGAAGCATAGAAGAATTACTAATTTTGTTGAATCGATGAAAATTCATATACAATAATTGAAAAACCTGACAGTTATTTAGCATTTAGATTTTGATAAGACATCTCTACGACATCAATAAAGATGTATTCTGAGCTTGTTGTACCCGAATTTACATTTTAGTACAAAATCTCCATGGTTTGGGTTCTCTTAAATAATGCTGAGTCATGTAAATTGAAGCATTTTTAGAGAAGAAAAGCTAGCAGTGAGTTGGAGGAGTTTGATGGTTTATTTTTACTTATTTATGCACTACTTTAAATATTGGCTGCAAGCTGTTTTTTGTTGTTAATGACAGAGAGGCAGATCTGCTGCTTCGAACCTTTTCCAACCCAAAATAACATATTAAAATAATTTTGGTTACAATATTGTCTTAAAAGTAGAATTGAAATTCAAATTTCTCACGAGTTAAATAAATTCCTTAATTAACTTCGCTTTAAATTTGTTCTTCTGCTAATGGGCAAAAGACGTTGGGAGGGGTGGTTAAAAAGGACGGCATATGTGTTCAACCATCCTTTTTCCACGACACGCTTCATGAGACATAGAACCTTTTTTCGATTTACCTTGTAGCAGGTATTGTACCAGGATTTGTACAAAAACCAGGATTTATAATTTATTCATCTCATACAAATATAGAAATCCAAGTTTTGTTAAACGCACGGATTTCGCACGAGTATTAAAACTAAGGGAATCATAAAATTTCCGTATACTTTAACAATGTTCCGAATAGATTTTCGGAGTGAGTTTTTCATAATTCACACTGAAAAATCTAATGAAGAGTGCCTATCAAAAGTTATTTATCCGATTTAAATTTACTTTAAGATATACGACAACGTTCGGAACCGTATTTTTGAATAAATGCACAAAGGGCCTGAGATAGAAATTTTGAAAAATTTCCTTTGTTTACAAAGTTACTGTCAATCGAAGAAACCACCGATGTTTCTTTAAAATTTCCCTATTCATTAAAATTTGAATAAATCCACATATATCTCTACATTTTAAAGATAATTAATTATTCAAGCCCTTAAATCAGCATGGACAACATTTCTACTAAAATTTCATAAAATTATTTGAAAAATCTTGTTGCTTATCAGATTCTTAAGATTGTCATTATTCTAAAAATTTAATTCTTCATAAAATGTACTTAAAGATAAAAATTACATAAGAAACAGAAATGCATGCACCAAATAAGTTCAAAATTCTTCACTTTAATAAGTTTAACACGCTTTTTTTCTCCTTATTGCTCAAACACTTCTATAAGGATTATTTTCCATAAGCATCCATTAAGACATTTATTAGTATTGCACGTTATCCCATGGAAACATTTTTAAATACTTTTATTTATTACATAAATCAAAATAATTAAATTTAATTAAATTAACGATGGTTTTTGGGAGGGTATTACACTTTTCAGAAAATTTTGTACCACAAGCAATAACACGTAGATAATTGCACAAACTAAATTCCTTTTGGAACCTAGCCATGCAATAGTTGATTTATTTCAGAGTAGCAATTATAAAATGTTGCTTCAACAGCACTTTGCATTCCCGCTAAATTACCAATATCACTTCTTATCAGAGTAACATAATAATTTTGAAGCTTATGTATAGACTTGTCTGTCAGCTTGCCTTTTTCTCCCAATCCTTTTTTACACAATTTAGTTTACGAAGGAAATGTCCAATACTCTTTTGAATGTGACCAATGCCCTCATACTTGATGACACTATTTTTGCCATGGATATCTTTCACATTTGAATTTCATTGCGAATCACCATCAGAAAGATGCGTAGAAAGATGAATTCGTCAGTTGTCTCAAGCAAGAAGAACGTTCTAAAATGCGATATGCTCTAGTAGATTCAATGCTGGAACAAGACCCAGAATCATTTGGAGAACAAATAGGATTTTCTAATAAACTTGATTTTTTATTTCGAATACATATTCGACAGTCATGAACATAATTTCTACAACTGCCACTTTACCGGTGCTAAATGATAAAGCTACAGCGCATTAGTTTAGTGATGTACGACTTGGATGTTGCCAGGTGTCCTCACAAGGTATTCTTAAAAATGGCCTGATCATTCAATTTTCTGATTTATGAACCTGTACTATTCATGAATTCCTGTGCAAAAAAACTTTCTATAGTTTCTCTATACAGCTCCTGAAAGACGAGCAATGCAGTACTCAGGTATTTTTGTTGCGTCTCTCAATCGATAGCATACCTAGAACCATTTGAATATTAAGTTCATTCATCTTGTTTTCTCTTTTAGTTGTTGAAAATCCATTGATAAAACTGAAACGGGATTCTCACTAATCCTCTAGGAAATATAAATTGGCTCTGGTGTTATATGGTTATAAAACTGCTTTCTGTAAAGTCATCTTTTACTGTGTTATCATTAACATCTTCTAGGAACAGCTAGTTATGCTAATGAAGGTTATTATTTAGTCGAGTGAAAAGGGTTGTTTATGTCCATTGTTGTCATGTGGATATTAAGGAGTTAGATATAGAAGTTAATATTAGAATCGTCGTATATCAAGGTGAAAGGATTAGACGGGTCGTTCACGGACACATAGTTTTGCTTAGGGTCAGCTATTGATGAAAAGAATAAGATTTATACTCTAGATATTTAAATAAGCATTGAAGCTGACTTACACCCCATAGCTTAAGTAGAATTTAGATATATTGATTAGAAAGTGATAATTATATATGATAATATATTTATTGAAAATTTTTCATTCTTTGGTGAACCCTCACTCTTCGGCGGGTGAGAGTCCACGATATAACTACAAGTTTTACAACGAAGAACCATATTCGATAAGAATTCAAAACTAGATTCTTCTTTGAGCTCTAGAGAATTTGTAAAACACAACGGGCAACTGAAAATTTCAAAAACACTTGAAAAAATTTCTAAATTAAAAATATGATTTCCTTTGCCTTTGCTATAATAATTTTCTTTTAATTTTTCCGCAGTTCCAATTTTAGGTTTTCTCTCTGTACTTACATATTTAGATTGATTATCTGAAGTGTGTCAATTGCACTTGTCAGTTCTTTTCAAAAAAATGGTGTTTATTTCTTTTAAATTGTAAATTTATAATTTAAGAAAATCATTCTAAGCAATAATAAAACTTTTGAAAGCTTTTAAAGAATGATAAGAATTAATTTATCTCATTTAAAGAGAAATGATAATATTTAAATGCAAAGATAGTACGGCAAATAAAACACAAGAGTTACGGTTACAGGTTTTGTGGGATATGGAGCAACAAATGCTATAATCCCACTAAACCATATTAGGTAGCTCAGCAAAATAGTAAACAGTCTTGTATTGCCACTTGATATTTAGAAATTCTGCAATTGAATGCGATGCAAGGTTTTTCAAAAAGTATCTTAATATATTTTTAAATTTTTTTAAAAAATAAATATATTAGCAGTAAATATATATTTTAAAATATTTTAGAAGAGAAATAAGTGAATGTGTGTTTATTTTAAGACATCCACTTCCAGTTTCAAAATAGCAATTTCTTGTTAATTTTTTTGAAATCATCTGGTATTAAAATATTTATAATTTCATATATATTTATACGTATCGTAGCTTCAAAGAAAAGGTAGTTTTGGCAATCTGAGATTTCAAATTATTTATTAAATAAATAATAAAATAGGCAGGTATCTCTCTGCTTAGAACAAAATGGGGGGGAATGTTTCTAAATAAATTTAGTGATGGTTCAGTTTTTTAAAAAAAGAAAAATGACCTTTGAACGTAAAAGTATAAAGTTCGTTTCAGTATCCCCATGCTTTGCAAGTTCACCTTAAAAGGAATGACGTGTACATAGAGAAGAGTATAACAAACCTGAATTGTTATGTTATACCTGATTCACATATTTATAGTTTACATTTACCAAGTCTGTTCAAACAATTCAGTTTTATCCCATTCATTTAAGAAAAATATTAGAATAGAATTCATTAACGTTAGTTTGTAGGATTTCTTTTCCATAAAAGGGATGCATATAGGAGTCTTCATGATTCACATATATATTTTATTCTTGTAAAAGATTAGGTTCCTGAAAAGGTTTAAGAAAATGCGCTCAAATTCTTGCAACTTGTTTGTAACTGACCTTGCGTGAAAGCTAAAGTGGAAGCTAAATCATGGAGTCAAGGGAAACAGCTTTAAAAAGTAAATATATTTCTAATTTCTCTTAAGGTAACTGAGACGTCTGCGAGAAGGAAAAATGAACTTATTTACACCAAATTTAAATGGTACTCACTTACTTAAATTAAAAGCAACGGAAGTAAAATTTTTAAGTTGAATTATCTGTGCATTTATGCACCTGTAAATGTAAAAAAAATTCCATTTTAAATTACAATTAAACCTGTATGAGCAATAAACAATAAACAACTATTTTTTTTTTATTTTCGAGACATGTTCTTACCTTTAGATACACTTTGCATAAAACCAACTGCATATATAGCTAAAAACTTTTACAGAGTTTTTGCAAACATAACAATCTATATAATGAATGAAATGAGATTTTAAAAAATAAATTTATAAAAATTTAAAAAATTGTTAAATTTAGTGATTCAAATTTCCTTTAAATTTTATGCAGAAATTGTGCTACATCTAAAATTTGTGAATGTTTATTTGAAAACGAATTCATTCACTTTTTCGAAAATTTGGAGATCTTATAATATGCAAAATATCAGCAATATAGGTAAAGTAGATTTTGAGAAAAGTGTACTGGAATGAACAAAAAATGCATTTTGAGAAAATCGCAAATAAAGATATTTTCATCTATGATTTATAAAATAATATTTTTTAATGTAATATAAAGTCATATAATTAATTGGATTATTTTGCATCATTTATTAGTTTTTAAATTGTAAGTTTTACATTCTAGATTGTTTAGAAGTTTTATTAATTACTCTGTCTTTACTTCATCAACACGTGTTGTCAACGATTCACACCTTCTTCCGTTTAAAATACCAAAAATTTATGTCTATAAGTTTTAGTATTTTTACTTCACTTTGAACATCATCATTACAAAATATTACAGTATTCCTTATACATATTTTTATTGTTATAAAAATACACAAAGAAAATGTATTTGATTAATTTAAACGGTTAATTTGATATATTATTTAAATGGAACTCTGTTTTTAAAAATTATAACAAAAGAATCTCTATTTTTACTCAGACATATGAATATTTATTTTAAAGTTAAACCAATAGTTATAAACATATACAGTTATTCACGAGTATTCAAATGTTAACAATAAGCAGTTAGGAAAAACGAAACGTCTGTTTTACAAGCTGTGCACTTAATTTAGAATAATCCTGAAGGTCCACTTTGTATTAAATACACTTGATTTATAATTTAAGAACTACAATGAGTATTTATTAACGTAAAACTAAACATAATTAACAATTAAAAAACCAAAAAAAAATTAATTTTGCAACTAACGAATTAAATTTTCCGTATATTTTGCAGAAAAAATGTAGAATTTACAATAAATTTGAGCATCTAATACAGAAAAATTACATCCTTTGTATAGAAAAATTAGTTTTTGATAATACATATTATATACAAAATGGATCTTGAAGAAAGTGTACCTGAATCACACATACTTACATCACATTTGCTTACAATTTTAAAATTCCATTTTCTAGCGTTCTATTTATTGCATTTTCATAAATAATGCATCTATGGATGCAGAAAAGTACCTTCTATTTTTTAAAAGTAAAATAAAAAAATACAAAGTTTAAAGCAGTTTCACGTCCCAGTTATCTTAAGTGTTTTATTTAAGGCAACAGTAGCTGAGTGGTCATGGTGCTTCTGAAGAGTAGAGAGAAGCTCATGCAAAGAAAATTTGTCGAGGCTCTATTTTATTTGATTGGTTTCAACTTGGGAGGCACTCGGAAACAAGTCGAGGGTTATTGACGACCGTCATTTGGAACCATGATCAAGTGACAAGGATGACACTTGATTGGGCTCCCCTCTACAAATTTTCACACAATGACAATGGAAAGACTTTGAACTTGGACAGATTGATCGTGCATCAGCTGGTGCTGCACGGCGACTCTTCGGTTCCACTACTGTTCGAACCCACGAGTGGTCTACGCGGCCACAAGCTCACGGCCATTTGGTTACTTTTGCAACTGGTAAGGTTCAAATTCCTCACATTGGCATGGTCTGGAAGTTCAGAGAGCGTGGTATTGACTCAGGTTCCGCCTTCATGATTTAAGGGGGCACTTCACGTATCATCTGTAAAGTTAGAAATAACTAAGTTGAAGGAACATTTTTAAAAATTTGATTGCACTCTCATTCACCATTTTTTATGTGCATTTATTGCATTATGGTTATTATTCCAGTAAAAGCCTTTTTTTAAATTTTAAGTAGCATTTTTTTTAAAAAATATATATGTTTATTAACATGAGAAAAAATACTCTTAACGATGAAAATTCATATTCATTTTTTACATCGTAAAAATTTCAATTAACTTCTTTGATAAGAAAAGAGCTTTCATTGAAATAGTTTATAATATTAACATGTGTACAAAGTTTAAAAACTATCAAATGAGTAGAAGCTTCAAAAACGCTTTTTTGTGTTGTAATCTACAGGTTTGGAAAATTACAATTAAAATAAGCACTTTTACATTTATGTAATCCATCCCAGTAACATAGCTTCAATTGCTCTTAAATATTAATTTATTTAAAGTAAAAATATAAACTGTGTTAGAAGCAGAAGAGTTTGGAATCTATTTTCCCATAAAAATGGAGAAATCAATTTTTGGGAAGTGACCCCCTTAACCAAGATTATGAATTACGAGGTTTGTCACCGATAATCTTCCCATTGTTTTAGAGAAGGTAACGTTAATAAAAAATCATATCAAATAAGTACTTTCTGCTTACAAATAACCCTCATTTTACTAAACTAAATTATGGTAACTTATTTTTCAAAATAAATTGAAAAAAACAAGCAAAAATGTATTATGGATGTATGTTTATATTAACTAAATGAACCTTTAGGCCGTTATGAACGTGCTGAGTACGTTCATCTCAATCTATCTTTTAACATTACGGACGAACTGCAAGCTTCCATCAGGATTTTTCAATGTTTCAAACGTTACAAACGTTTATCTTAATCTAAAGTAGTTGTTTCTTTTTTAATATATGGCAGCAGCTAGACTGCTAGAATAATTCAAATATAATATTTCACGGGAATTAGTACTTGATTTTTAAGTGTGCAATGGTGTCAGTTTCGTGTTTTCGAATGATAAAAGTGAATGAGACTTGAAGAGATTCTGAAATCGATTCTTCTGATATTTTTAATAATAAAAGTGATGAGATTGAACATGAATCATTTTATTTTTCAAATTCAGAGAATGAGGATGAATCAGATCATTTGGATGATGCAGGAAAATGGATAAAATTATTTATGATTTATTATTTCGACATATTTGATTAGGGTTTAATAACAACTACCCTACTCAAGTCAAGTTTCCGAGGAGGAGGAAACGCACATTGTAGAAAGCGAAAATATTCGAATGTTGAAAACTCAACGGCTTAAGGGTTAACGAATAAAACATTTTTCAGATCCCATTTGCTTAGGAACAAGAGCTCAAAAACAACTCAAGGGAGACATGATCATAATTAATCGAAAACTTATAGATAGAAGCAGGCAATTTTTTTAGCGCAATACCGTAAATGTTCTTTTTGTCTGGAATTTTATCCGCGAAACAAATTCTAAACGTCCTTATGTCTTATAAAGACGTAATAAAAACGTGTTGATAAAACTTGAAAGAGGGATGGTTTTGAAATTATTTAATTAACCAAATTTCCTAATTCATTCTAAATACTCGTAGAAAATGTGTAGATGTCTAAAATAACAACAACAAAAAATTTAAAGATTCAAAATAAAATAACTCGTACCAAGAGAATTAAACTAAGCTGACATAAATTATTTTCATCTTGTCTTACTTTTTTGTTTTGCTTTATACAATGATTATTTTTACCAAAAAAAAAAACAATTCGTAGAAACATTCCAGAGATAAATATTACTAAACAACTATACAACGTCTTTTTGACATTTGCAGATATGCAATACTGTTTAACCTAAAATATTTTTCATAATATATTTGTATATAACTATGGTATATATAAAAATGAATTTATATACATATATACATGGTATCCAGTCTTAAAGTGACCCAATAGCTAATTCCAGAACCATTCAGCTTAGACATGCACTTCCACTTCAAAAAAAATATTTCAAAAAAGGTAAAGAATTTTTTTTTACGTTCTTTTTGAACCAAAAAACACATTTACAAAAAATAAATTTTTATATGGTCCCCAGGTCCTATCACTTATATTCAGGAAAGATGCAGAACACTAAACTAAACTAAACACACAAAAGTTTCATTTTCTTACGGTAAAAACAGACCGAGTATGGAACTTTGAAAATCATACATTCAATGCACTTTCTAGGCCATTTTCTAAGAAGCTAGTAAGGGGCCGTCTCCAAATTAAAACTAATTGGAACTTTGACAGGAAACTTTCGCTCTTGCACGTTACTCTTATGTAAATCGTTTTTAACTTTAAAGTTAATATTACAATAATTGAGTACTTAAGAAATAAAATTTATTATGTGTACATATAAAACAGAGGCAAAATAAAATATTTTGAAGTAAGAAAACATTTCAAAAGCAGTTCCAAAAAAATAGGTTTATTTGATGCGACTTCAGACTGATTTGCTGCGGTACTGATCATGACGAACATTAAAAATATGTTGTGTAGTCGTTTGCAATTGCATACAGTCGTATTCTAAGATTACGAATTCTAGTACGGGAGAACGATATGTATACAAATGAAGAATACTGTGAAATGGTACTATTGTATGGGCAATGTAATCGAAATAAGAGAGAGGTGGCAAGACTTAATGCCATTAAAATTCCCAGTCGAAGACATACATCTTATTGTACAATTGCCAGTGCTATTCAACGCTTCTGTAAAACTGGGACGTATTCCTTTACCTTGTGCCACACATTAAGCAGATACCCGCTGAGGATTTTCTAAGATTTGCCCTGGCTCAACTTGAAAGTAGTGTCCGGGATTTTAGCAAGGCCTGTTCCTACTCAAAATTTATGGTGTGGAACATATTACATACGTAAGGTGCATATCCTTATCATCCCGTCCTGGCGCAGTACCCGTAGACCAGGAGCGTCGTTTTGATTTTTTTCAATTTTGTGTTAAACACATTGGAGGAAAATTCAGATTTTTTGAATGAATTTTGTGGTCGGATGAATGCCAGTTCTCGAGGCAAGACACTATTTAATACTCAGAATAGGCATTATTGGTCCCTCAAAAACCCGCATCTAATACGACCGATTCGCCACCAAGAGCGTTGGTCGGTGAATGTGTGGTGCGGAATATGGAAGAGCACCTTAATTGGCCGATACATCAGAATCATACAGGGAAATTTTATCTGTACCGTTAGCCGATTTTTTAGAAAATGAAGTTTCCTTACGGGATTTGTCACGCATGTGGTACCAGCATGACGGTGCCTCCACACACAAATCTGCCCAACCATGTACATTTTTGGCACAGACATTTGACACTCGAATAATGAGCTACGGGGGTCAAGAGGTTGCAGAAGCTACAGGCTGAATTCCTGTTGCGGGATTGGTACTGCATTTCTGCGAAATGCAGTCATTTTGAACATTATTTTAATTTGGTCATTCTGATATAATAAAGCTCCTGAATCATGATTGGAATATCATTCCACATTATGCTATAATTTGAACGGAAAATCATGTATTCTTTTTGCTGCTATATGTTTAAACAAGCTGTTTAAATCTTTTCGGTACAAGTTATATTTCTTTAATTTAACTTTTATTGCTTGCTGTATAGCATTACAAATTATTAATCTATGATGTTTACTACGATGCTTTAATATTACTATGATGTTTTTCTTTGATATTTCTTTAGATAGTGAATTACTGTTCTCTAAACTCAATTTGTATACGACCCCCTTTTCTAAGCATTTCAAATGGTTCAACTTTATGTAGGCATAACTCTCGGTCAGTTTTTATCGTAATAAAATTAAAACCTTTTGTGTTTACTTTGTTTTTGTGTACTACGTATTTCCTAAATGTAATTGAAAGGACCTGGGGACCATGCAAAAATTTAATGTTTGTAATTTTTTTGTAAATGTGGTTTTGGTTCAAAAAGCACGTTAAAACATTCTTTACCTTTTTTTTTAAACATTTATCAAACTGGAAGTGCGTGTCTAATCCGAATGGTTGAGGAATCACCTATTGGGTCACATTAAGGCTGGACACCCTGTATATATATATCATGTATTGGATTAACTCTTAGATTGACAGGAGCATAGTTTATCATATTATATTTTATTTCAATATTCAGCAAAGCCGTCTGTACTCCAAGCCATGACAAAACGAGTCCTATTTTCAGTGTCTATCAGGAGCCACTGCGTCGTTCGTCCACGTGGTTCCTCGTAAGTTTGCCGACATCGACGTCAAAGTCCTTATGTGGGTGGAGGGTTGAGTTGTTCTGGTAGGCTTTACCACAACTGGCACTTGAAGGGTTGGGGATTCACCACACACACACACACACACACACACATATATATATATACTGCTGGCCACCGTAAATGAAACACCCTGAAGGAAGTATACAAATAACATGACATTTACAACATGCATTAGTGGAGGTGAGATAATCAAATGATGAGAATTTCAGCGCAGACTCACATCACGCGCACCTGTGCGCCACCTAAAAGCGCTATTTATGGCTTGGAGATGTCGACTATTTCAAGTACGGCAATTGTGTTTTTCTTGTGGCTTTTTCAAAAAACGATCAGTTATGTCTCGTGGAAAACAGTGATCAGCATTTGATCAAGTATCCGAGTTTGACTTAGGAAGGATTGTGGCCTACCGATATTGTGGATTACATTTAGGGGAAATCGGTAGTCGTGTTGGACGAAACTAAATAACTGTAATGAGGATATGTGAAAGTCGGATGCAGGAGGGTACGAAAGACCAACGTGGTTGATCACATCCTACTCAGTGCATCACTTCACGTCTAAACAGGCAATTTATGCGCACGACTGTGACGGATAGCTCAATCACATCACGAAACTTAGCACAGCACATTGAGTCTGTAACGCATCATTCAGTGTCAGAGCGTACCATTCGACGCCGTTTACAGCAGAGTGGTCTGTCCGCAAGACGTCCATTGTTTGGTCTACCCTTGACGCAGAACCACAGATATCTCTGCCGAGAATGGTGCGATGAAAGAAGGATGTGGGTGGCAGAAAGGAATGAAATTGTCTTTAATTGACGAGTAATGCATCTGTCTGCAACACCATTATGGTCGGATTCGAGTCTGGAGACACCGTTGTGTGAAGATGCTGAACAGCTGCGTTATGCACCATCACACTGGTCCTGAACCGAGTATTATGCTATGGGGGTATTGGATATCACTAACGCACTCCTCTAGTACGCATTGCCTGTATTTTAAACAGCCAGCGTTACATCTCCTAAGGTGTTGGAGCCAGTTGTCTTTACTTACTTTCAGAGCTTGGCCACAGCCATATTTTAACAGGATAATGTGCTACCACATGTGGCACGCATTGTCCAAGTGTTCTTCGTCAATCACCAGATTGAATTGCTTGCCTTGCCGGATCGCTCTCTGGATCTTTTGTCGATATAAAACATGTGGTCCATGGTTGCTCAATGATTGACGCAGATTACACCCCCACCTGCCAAACCAGATCAACATTGGCAACGCGTGGAAGCTGCTAGTCTGCTGTACACTAAGAACACATCCAAAGTCTCTTTGAATCAATGTCGAGGCGTGTGGTAGCGGGGATGTCCAACAATGGCGGCTACTCTGGCTACTGATTCCTGCAGGAACCACACTTCACAGAAATCTATAAATTTAATCATTTGATACTTGGTCAACATGTTATCTACAAAATAAATTTTGTTGTGCTATCTTATGTCTTTCTTGATGTTGCATTTAAGGTGGCCAGTGGTGTATATATATTTATGTTTACAGCAATACCCCCTAACTTACACGATCACTGGAACTGAGTGATAGTCACTTAAGTTGAATCAGCGTTGGTCGGGGTATAATTTCATCAAGAAATGCATATGAACTATATCTTTAATTGGAGCCGATGACGAAAAAAAATAATAATTGAGAAAAAAAATGTTGATAAAATCGAGTGTGACACAAATACAAAACCATAAGCTGAACATAATCATAAATAAAATAAGGGAAACAAAATCATAATTTTTATGTAGAAAGTTTCATAAAATCTAATCAATTAGTCTGTCGGTACAAATAATTTTTTTTCTCTGCAAAATTTCCACATAATGCTAATAATTTTGTTATTCTTTGTTTGTTGAAAATTACTTTATTCTTTGGCGTATATGTTTTCTTAAGTTTGCAAACCTTTTTCAATTATTTTGAGGCTTTCAATAAAATTCCCAACCGTAACTCTACCTTCTTCAACGTCTTTAATTTAAGAATCAGCATTTTTCACAGCGTCGAGAAATTTTTCTGTACCTTTTATAATTGTTCCGACTTTTTATCCCGAAAGATTAAACTTCTTTGCTAATTAAAAGACTCTTAGTTTTGTATCGAAGTATTAAGTATAAGTTTATTTTATATATACATACATTTTTGATGACATATTTGTCTCTAAAATCTGAGTATATATAATACATGTAACAAACATATACGTATAATAATAGTATAACACGTAATAAAAACACATACACTCCTTAGATAGGAAATAAATAGCACAAAATGAATTATTATGGCTAAGCATTGATTTCACGTGGTATGTTCCATTAGCGTAACAGGTAGATGAGAGTGAGTAGTCTAGCTGTGTAGCACTCAAACAAAATACGAATCTATCAGTTCTGCATATCTCGTTACTCCGGGTTCACATAAGTTGAGGTATTACTGTGTTTATATAAATATATATATGACATGTTTTGAGCAAGAATCAGACTTAGTTTTGAAAAAGGTATTTATTCTAGAATTAGTACATCTCTTGTGACGCTAAGAGCAGGGAGGAGAAAACGCGCCACTATGTGTTTTAAGTGGGGAGGAGTTAGCACTTAAAACACCGATTGGGCAAGTATCGCGGATTTTATAATTGTACTTGAAAGTTAATGCTGACATATAGGACAACTCAATCTAACGATCTGGAATTAGACATGTTTATTGGCTAGGCCAAATGTTCGAACGAAATAAATGGGTGATTATTTTGATACTTGAAGAATGAAATGAAAAATATGAGTTAAGTGCTATATAGGGAATTTAATTTTTAATCTAATTTAATTATCCTTACATTTGCCCCCAATTTTAAGAGGGAGTCATGGCGTGGTTTTTCTCTCTTTACAAACTTAATCAATTTTCAACAAAAACAAAACAATACATAACATCATTTGGAAACTCATATTACACATAGTAGAAATATTTAAGTAATAGGAATACAAAAATCAAAATGCTCTAAAATAAACGAAATTATAACAACAAACACATTAATAACATGACACTTTCAAAATATTAATTGAAAAAAAATGAATTTCCGTGCATATAACTGAAGATTAGCTTGTTCAAATCTATTCGATATCCAGTATAAGAGCTCGTGTTTCCTCCTATTCTTTCATTATAATAGATTCGTATTATAGCTAGCGGATAATGTATTCAAAAATTTGTTTTATGTTGGAAAATAATATCATATCAAACAATAAGATAATAAAAATACATGATATCATACGAATATAAAAACTAATTTTGTATAAAAATCTACTCTGGTGCCTTAGTTACCTTATAGTGTTACACAACATTTTGCATATATGAAATACATTTTTTTTAAAAAAGATAAAAATATATATATACACTAATAAAATGAGGCTATTAATAATATGAAAATAGTGTACAACAACTTATATGCACTATTCAACACAATAAACAGTATTTTATTTCATACGCGTTATAAAATATAAGAATATAAAAATATTAAAAATTATAAGAATATAGGAATAAAAGAATATAAGTGTTATAAGAATAAAAGAGCTGTTTAAGTAATTGTGAATTTAAATATGGATTTTCTTCTATCATCACCTTTAGTATTTATGTTTAATTTTCACAATATTCACTGTAACTTAACAAAATCGCTTACAATATTTTGAATCTCTCCGTAACCTTCTAAGTATTCGTTTCATAGACAAAATTCTTGACTTTCTCTTAGATCACACATTCACTTATATAAACTGTATCACACACACTACTTAACTTTGAACACATCTCTCTGAGAAATTTGCGTCATCAAATCACAGATGTTCAGGGATGCTAATAGGAAAACAATAAGTGGTGTACATACCAAACAAAACACATTTATCCTCTTAATGTTTCAAGACGTATGCAAAATTTATAATGATTGAATTCTCCCTTATCCACTGTATAATATCCAAGAATAAGTTTCAAGTTATTAAATTAATTTTAAATTTAGATAAGGAAAATTTCGAGAAATAATGAATCTTGATATATGGCCGGTATATCAAAACACACAATTTCAAAGTGAAAAACTTTAAATGACATGCAAAAGGGTTACTGCTGTGAATAAATTAATTAACAAGACCATAAAATTCAGTGGAGAAAAAAGAATGCAAAGTGACTTTACTTTTGTTTCTTATAAAAATCAATATCACTAGTATTAGTTCATTAGTCATTTTTCTAAAATCTTAATTTATATCATTCAACTTTAAAACACCAATTTCTATAATAAATGTTAACTCATTCGACATCTTAAGATAAAATTATGAAAATTATATTAAAATTTCTCAAAATTTTGCATGACAAAACCTATACACTTTGTTTTCTCAATTGAAATATAAAGAATATCTCATTTAACACAACTATATTATAAAAATTGAATATCATATCATATAAATTCTTCTTCTTCGTAAAGCTTTGTTCAGCAAAACTTAGTAACTTCAGTTACTAAAATGAAAACTAATAATTTAACTGACCTTTACTTCGTAGTGGCAGAAATTTTTGGTGAACGGTAATCCAGATGTTGTTGTCATTTGATTTGTAGTAGTAATATTTTATTTATTTATTTTTTTTTCGATGGTGGAATTCAATTTTGCATTTGATGTTTTTCCTTCACTATTGTATTCGACGGTGGTCAAATTCAAGGTATTATTGTATAGACTTTCCGGGGAAGACGATCCTTTTTTTTATTTCTCTGGTGGAAGGAGTTATTTCTTTCTTCACGGGGATAGGGGGTTCACGATTCTCTTCCTTTTTTTTACTTTTCTTCGACATTAGAACGTTGTTTCTTTCATTCGCGATAATCTGGCCTCTAAAGCAATGACAGAAATATCGTTTGGCGGTAAAAATGGTTTCTTCACGGGGTTAAAATCGCGTTTCTTCTTTTTCTGTACCATAGAGCGTTTCTTTTAATTCCGGCAAACCGACATCTTCAGCAAAGATTGTAGAGTACCGTGTGTCGGTGTTCCATCAAATTCTCCATATCAGTTATTACTGTCATTGGCGTAGTTTTTATTTTAAAATTATTTTACTATTAAGATTAGTTTTATCTTAAGATTCGAAATTTACTCTCAGATAGAATCCTGCTGGTTTAATTCTGACATTTTTTGAGCCAGAATCAGACTTAGTTTTAAAAAAGGTCTAGAATTAGTACTCTTGTGACGTTAAGAGCAGGGAGGAAAAAAAACACGCCACGGTGTGTTTTAAGTGGGGGGTCAGCACTTAAAGCACCAATGGGGTAAGTATCGAGGATTTTATTATTGTACTTGAAAGTTAATGCTCACATATAGGGCTATTAAATCTAACGATCTGGAATTAGACATATTTATTGGCTAGGTCATATGTTCGGAAGAAATAAATAGGTGATTAGTTTGATACTTGAAGATGAAATGAAAAAGTGCTAGATAGGGTATTTAATTTTTAATCTAATTATATATATATATATATATATATATATATGATTATACTTATAAGTTATGCTCTTTAGATACATTGATGATTTAACTATTTTTAGTGATAAATTAATTTATATTCCTAACTTTACTTTTTATCCACATTATTTAAATTTAATTAGAGCCAACTCTGATATTGGTCATGCAGAGCTTTTAGATCTACGATTAAACATTGATAATAACTATTTAAAAACTATTATTTTTGATAAATGAGAAGCTTTTAATTTTAATATTATTATCTTGCCTTACTGGACTAGCGATCTTCATGCATCTATTTTTAGAAATATTGTTCTAAATTACGAGCAAAGAAATTACGATCTAGATCAGAACAACGAGAAAAATATTATAGTTTCAAAAGGTCTTAAATAAATATTGCTAGTAATGTAAATATACGATTAGCTTTCTGCTTACATGCATTTATAAAAATGAAAACAATATTTTATCATGAATTTTCTTCAGATCCTTATTTTTTTTTCTTCTTTGTTATACTCTATCAACTAATTTTAATTACAATATCATCATACGAATGGTGTGATCGGTAAAATTAAGAAAATAATTGCAACGCATCTCAGATACTGTATTTATTATTGTCAGATGCTGTATTCGCACAGATAGTCTCTTTATTTTTTCTTCTAGTAGGTCAGTTCTCAAACTTCAATAGTGGCGACCTAATTTTCAATCAATATTTCCATCTCCCCCCTCTTAAAAAATGGCAGTACATTGAATGCAATAATAATTTACTTTTATGGTAAAGCTACAATACGACTTTAAGTATAAACTATAAATTATCAATATCAGCATTAAAATTTGCATATGTGTTTTTAAGTAATAAATATTTTAAGTTTCTTTTTTTTAGTAATAAGATAAATATTATGTTACTTTTCATGGCTTAACGTTTATTTTATTTTGCCTCCTTTCAGTAAAGTAATATATATTTTTAAAATAATCTTTTATATGACTTTTAGATACACACTCTCGCCTCCCCATGTAGGATAATCACCCACCCCCTCAAAGAGGGACATGCTTCTCAGTTAAAGGAACACTGTAGCTGGTGGAGTTAAGTTATAGAGTTTATGTTCGCTTTTGAGTTATGGAGTTTATGTTCGGTCAATTTGTTACTTTGTACAGTTTTGCTGTAGTCATTTCTTTTAGATTAATTGTTGATTAGATTAATGTTTGCTTACTGGTGCGTGAGTTATGGACTGAAATAATTCTTTAAACTTATATTTATTCAGCAAAAATTTTATTGCTGTATTACCTAGGACGTCTTAAAACTACTTGAGGCCCAGGTCCCATAATCAAAAGTATGCCCTGATCCAATACACAAACGTAGGCTCCCCTATGATCCTTAAAAGTAGACATAGCATACGTTGTCAAATACTCGTACAAACAATAATCTGAAACAAGTAAATGTGCATGACTGTACAATAATACGAACCAACTCTACCGATTACCGCCTTTTAACTGAATAAGTAATGATGGTAGACCTAAACCTGTACGTAGAGGACGGTCATCATATGTGTAACCAGTTGACATATCGTCCGAAATTCCCAGTTTTTCAGATAATAATACCGAAAATAACATTTGACCGTGGTAATTATTCAAATTTTAAAGCTATTAGACAAACTCCCCGTTGTGGCCGAAGCCTGGGCAACACATGCCTTAACACTAGAACATTCAATCGGTGTTGATTGGACACCGGAGCCTGTTCAGTTTGTTCTCTTTTCCGCAGTTTTGTAGGGAATTTAAAAATTTTCCGTAACTTTTAATCATTTTCCATAGTAATTACGTAGAAGAAGTTTGTGATTCTAGGCTAATTAGAAGAGATTTTACAACTAAATATACCTAGAACGTCCACTGATGTCTTTTCGACAATAAGGAAATTTATCATTATAAATAGTGGTCGTTCAGCAAAAGATAGTTCACTAAATAGATACCATCAGTAAAACAAACTTCCGGAAGTAATATCACACATTTATTTGACCTTGTATGCAATGTTATTGCGTTCACAGTGGAAATGGGTCAGCAATACTAAAATCGTTTTCTCTAAGTATTTCATTACATAGCACTTGCTTATCACTAATAAAATAATCTTTAAATTGTTGAACCTTGTGTGGAGCAGAGAGCCTGAAACAATGACACATAGAAAAGGTCTAAGCCCTAATAAAACTCCTAATTTGTTGCGAGAGCTTTCTGAGAAAGAAAAGGTCGGTAGTTAGCTGTCATTCTCTAATTTAGATTACGATGAAAATAAAAGATTGAATGAAAGTGACTGTGAAGAATATGAAGAAAGTACAGATGAAATTGAAAATATTCCTGTGTAAATCCTGATATAAATGCCTCTAGAGATCGCACAGATTGGAGACCGCATAATAGTATTATTCCTGGCAGATTCACGACTCGAAATGTTTTACGACAAAGCAGTGGTCCAACAAGCTTCCCGAAACATAATGTCAATGTCAGTTTTTTATTATATAAGGGGTCATAATACATTCAGGAACATTGAAAATAGCGACCCAAGAAGAAAGCATTGGATTGAAATGAAATTTAATACACATAATGACACAGATGAGAGATTCACTTGATCTACAAAAAAGAAAATTAGACGAATGCAGGGTATGCAACGACACAAATAGTGGGCAACTTCAATAGCGCGTTGGACCACCTCCAGCTGCAATACATGCCGCCACACGGTTCGGCATTGAGTTGATTACACATCTTATGTTGTCCTGAGGCAGATGGGCCCACAAAACTTGAACGGCCAACACTAAATCATTTACACAGTGACACGATGGCATCTGCCGTTTTAGCTAATCCCCCACATGCTCTACAGGGGAAAAATCGGGGGAGCGGACTGGCCATGGAAGAGTCTGAAAATGACGTAGGAAGTCTTGAGCAACTCTTGCTGTATGCGGACGAGCATTATCTTGCTGGAAACTTGCACCTGGGAGACCATTTACGAAAGGTTCTACATTGGGTCGAATAATATCATCAACGTATCTTTGGCCCATTAAGATTCCACGAATCATAATTAAAGTGGACCGGCTATCATAGGCTACGGCTCCCCAGACCATTACACCAGCTGTGCGGGCAGTGTGACGTAGAACAGTGTGGGGGGAATTGTACCGCTTACCAGGGCGCCTCCACACCCGTACACGGTTATCATCCGTCTCCAAAACAAACCAGAATTCATCACTAAACACAACCTTTTGCCCCAATCTGTGACATTCCACATTGATCGGGCTTGGCATCACTGTAGACGCAGTTGCCGATGTTCCGGTGTTAAATGGAGTGCTCGGAAAGGGCGCTTGGATTTAAAATTTGCTTCTGCAAGGTGCCTGGAAATTGTTTGTGGAACAATTGCTACGCTCGTATCATTGAACGAGTCACTGTAGGGTCCACAAGTGCTTGCCGTACGATCCTTCAATCATCTCTCCTCGTGGTCTTCCTGGTCATTCCAAACCCGGTTTTCTGCTCGTGGGTAACTTCTCGTGTCCACTGCTCCCAACAATTTCTAACGGCACAGTCCGAAAAATCCACCTGGCCAACAACACGGCACGTCGACAAGTCTGCAGTTTTCATCCCGATGATCAGGCCTCTCTCAAACTTGCTTAACTGGTAGAAATGTCTTCTAGCTCGTTTACCTGGCACGTTTCACTTACCAAAGTCTTCCTACAATCGGCGGGTAATCGTCACGTTTATGAATCTTCGAATTTGTGCTGGCTTATATAGCATCCTCTTCCTGAGTGCAGCGTCACCTCGGCGTGTATGAGCATGTGTATTGGCACAAAACGTCGATCATTTGCATATCACATTACGCTGTACTTATTTGCAAAGTTTCGCGATTGTACTTTGCTTCCTTCTTGGGTCGCTATTTTCAATGTTCCTGAGTGTACATGATCATTACATGGAATAATATAAAAAAGTCTTAAAATTGAACCTTGCTAAACAGTAGTCATGCAATTATTTAGTTATTAAAATTATTTTATATATTTCATATCGTGGTGTCGAACTGACAGCGGTAGACGTTTAAAGGTAACCGTAATCCCGGATTTTCTACTGTTCAGACTTCGCTGAGTATTATGTAGAAATTTTCTGCTCAAGGGGAAGGCTGATATTCCATAAAGGGCGTGAGTGATCCAGTATGTAAGTGACTGACACCAGATAAATAAACAACAATTAGTTCATTGTCGAGTCAGTATTTTGCCTGATGATGGCAGTTTTAAGGGCAAAAATGGATTCGATGTTTCATGTGTAGATTGAATATTTTATTGATCTTTTACTATGAAGCAACGAACGTGCTATTGACGATAGGAAGTAATTTTGCATCTCAGTCAAGTGACAAGTACGGCGCTTCAGTTAACACAACAATCTCCTGACTACCACGTTATGCCAAGAAGGACTTTAAATCGCCACAGATTTAGTGTACATCAACTTCTTTTCAGGGCAGGTCTTCAATGGGAGCAGGATTCGTACCCACAACTTGACAAAGCCAATCTCGAGTTCGTGACCATGATTATTCGGCTTATATGACCATGTTCATCCTTCCTCGTATTTAACCTAAGACCCACTATGCACCATTTGATGTACCTCCCCTTGGAAGTACATCTCTCGAAGTATCAGCGTGAGCTAGAGGTGTAGGGTTATCGTAAGAACTAGAATCTAACATTATCTTAATATGACTTTAGCAAGATATTCAACTTAAACTTTGAACAAATATAATCTTATAAATTAATGAGAGAATCTACGATGAGAGAGACGCAATACACAACACACAATATAATTCAGACCTATCTCAATAGTTGAACCGCCTAATTTTCAAATATAATAATAATAAGTAATCAATTCTACCTTACATTATTCTGTAATAAACTTGTCTTTCTCTACAAAGTATGCAGCTTGCCGTTTAACTTCTAATCGATCACCAATATGTTTATCCACAACACGTAGAACTTGTACCTTTGAACGACGAACTTCAATAATCATCCAATACCACAACGCACGTCAATTGTCGAACATTCCTTTACACTACCATTACTTTGCCATCATTGCCATCACGTTTACTCTAAGATCCTATATTACTTGAATCTCTTCACTTTTCGTTTCTTGGATTTGGTTGGAAAAGAGTTGCCATTAGTTCTGGCCCAAAGAACTCAAAGGACTTGTTAAAAAAAAGACGCGTAAGACGTCACAACCAGAACAGTTGATTTCTCATTAATCTAGCTACAATGGATCCTAAAATCTTCTTAAGGGCATTGTTTCTTCAAAATACAATTCGTTAAGAATTTCCTGTTACTAAATTAGCAGTTAAATTAAATTTTCAGGAACTTTGCTATTTTTCTGATTGATCAATTCGATCTACAGATTTATGACCAATGAAATTTCCTTGTTGTCTTCGAGTCTTTTTATATTTTTTTTTTGCCACAGTAAAACTTTCATGAATTTAAATTTCGAAAAATACTTTCGTTCCTCCTGATTATGTCACTTTTGAAAATTTAAGGTCAATTTTAGAAACAACTGAAGAAAAAGAAGCAGATGGCATGAAGTTTCGAAGGGAAACTCTTTTCTGGAATATTTAGTAGGGACAGTTCCTTTCAATAGAAAAAATATTTTTAGAAGAAAACTCTGCAGTAAATTCTTTCAAAATTTTAACAATAAAGTTTTCAAAAAAAAATGACTGATATTGGAAAAACCGTACGCAATAAGAGCCGCTTTTTTTTCTTCAGCTGCGCTTCGAAACATTCCCTTAGTCTAATATGAAAATTTACAGTAAACTATATAAAGATAATTACTATACATGACATGATTTTAAGGAAATAAATTAAAGCGGGATTTTAAAAAAAAAATGAACCAAAATAAAGTAAATAAGGAAATCAAGTCAAGGAAATGAATAAAAATAATGAATGTAATGCAGAAAGTCTGAGTAATCTAAACTAATAAAAGAGTTTGTATGTGTGTTTCACCATTTCCGGCCAAACTAAGCAACCCAGAAGCATAAGACTTGGCACATAAATACTATACGTCAACGATGGCGAACCTTTTTGAGACGTGGGTTACATTTTGTTCATATTTTTTTTAGTACTAGCTCGTGGGTCACTAATACCTATTTACACCAGAGTTAAATTTACAATTTTTAAGGTTATTTTTAAAACTAAACATCTTTAAAATTAAATTAAATTTCAATTTCAAATGGCAATAGTGTTTGTGACGGGCTCATCTCGTTTTCTACTAAAAACTCCTCTTGGGTTCTCTGGGGCCGAAAAAGGCAAATTCTTTTCCAACAAAATCCAGAGGCGAAACTTGAATATGCAAATTAGGAACCTTTTAAATAGCAGAAGTTTAACGTAAGCGGATGACCTATTGAGAAGGGATTATGCTAGACTGGTTTAAGCGCGTGAACTGAAGGAAGAGAAGAAAGCAGTCATTGAGTCTGAAGCTAGCCGTGAAAGAACGATCAAGTCAAGGGGATACAATTCCACGCCGGTTAATCAATTGATATTTATGATCCGAGATGATTGCGGTTAAACAAGAGATAAAGGTAGGATAATTCTAGTATCTACTAGTAACTGTGATATAAGCATAGATTAGGAATAGACGGGGAAGTTAAATGTAGTGGTTAATATCGCGCTTAATTGGTAATAAGTATTGTGTGTTTTCTCACCTCAGATCCCCTAAGTTATAATATAAATATTGTCATTGTTAGTGTTTAAGTTAAGATCTTAATAAAGACATTTTAAGATAATGACAACGCCTTGTTCTTCATTCACTCCCACACCTCCAGATCACGAAGATATCTTAAGAGTAATGTATCAGCCCCAAGGGTGATTACTTCAAAATGCCGCCCATCCCAGTTTAATTTCCCTCACCCCGAGGTAGGAGGTTTGCATTAGATATATTTTTCTGGGTTCGAGAATGTTTAGAATTTTAATCGGGCATCGATATTCAGATTAAACTACTACAGATATACCTAGTGCATTTTCATGTGCGTATTTGAAAGGTCATACCTTTGGAAGGGCTCGCGACTAGTATGATATATTTGGGTCAACATTTGTGCAAAATACAGCCATGGACTTCGCACAGTTGAAGGTGGCTTTAACTAAAAAAATTCCCCGTTATCCGTAATAGAAAGGATTTAGTAACTCAGTTTTATGCGTCCCAGCAGAACAGGGATCAGGATCCGTCAGATTTGATTTATGATCAACTCAAAGTACATAAAAAACTGGGACTTAGTGTGCCCAAAGAAGCATTAGTGGACCATATTTTTGTTCGCCTCGAACCGCAGGTCTATGATTACGTAGAGGCTAGGAACCCGACAACAACAGCTCAGTTGTTAGAGGTATTAACGAGATTCGAAGAAAGGTAATCGTACAAGAAAATGCAGGGTGCGAGGAATAGTGGTAATGTAGAACGACGAGGTTGGAATGCGAGTAGGAGGTCTAATCATGACGATAAACAGAGGAATTGGAGAAATTAGGAAGTTTTACATAGAGCGAGTAATGGCAGAAACTATTAAAGCGGTAATTACGAGTTCGGGAGTCAAAGAAATCAGTGGTTTGAAAGCAGGAATGAACTAAATAAGTATAATCGAAAATTTGATAGAAGCCAGTCGGGGAATAAAGTTCAATGTGAAAATTTTAGTCTAGGGGACTTTAGAAATTGGGGTTCAAGTTCAAATTTTAGTAGGGGTAATCAAAGGCAAGGGGATCGATTAAATGTTTTGAATAATTAAAAATGATCAAAATGATCAGTCGCAGTTCGTGAAAGAGGTACCAATTAAATTATCTGCTATATGCATGTCTCCGGTGGAACTTCCATATATTCCCTATTTGTTAAATGAAACGTTTATGAAAGCTTGATAAGACACAGGTGCGTAGAAATCATTTATATGCGACGACATATATAGGAAATATTTCTTTTATTATCAAGTGAAAAAATCGCGTGCTTAAGTGATCATATCACAGGGAGCTACATGTCGGAACGTTGGTATAATTGAATTGAATGTGCAGATCAGAGAATTTGTAAAACCTTGGATGTTTCACGTGTTGGCCGCGATTTAGAATACCCATGTATTCTCGGTGTTGACTTCATTAGTGGATCGACGATTGTTTTAGATTTTGATCGGAAAGCTTTGGCAATCCCGGATTAGCAGATTGAAAAAGTTTTCACAACGATTGAGGAATGAAATGTGGAAATAGATCTTACTACAACAGGGTTGGCAGAAAGTCAGAAAAAGGAGTTGAAGGATTTATTTAATAGTTTTAAAGGATTGTTCTCCGATAAACCGGGCCTCACGTATGTTTTGTATCTTGAGATTGATACGGGGAAAAGTCAACAGTGGTTTCTAGACCATATCGTTATGACAGGTTTAAGCAAAGCATTTTTATTATGTTGAAAGAGGGAACCATAATACCGATTAAATCTCCGTACGCGTCACCGGTTGTGTTGTGTAGAAAAAATAATGGGTTACCGCCGGATAATCCGGAAGCGTATTGATTTGCCGTGGACTACAGAAAGCTGAATGCCATTAAGAATTATCCCTTGATAACGAATATCTCCCATACGACAATTATGTCGACCCAAGATCTGAGATCAAGGTACTTTTAACTTACGGTAAACTCCAGTGACATAGTTAAGACGCCCTCCGTAACGAAGGATGGTATGTACGCATTCTGGCGTATGCCGTTCGGATGTCAGAAGCGGTTCCCAAATTTCAGAAGGCTATAGATATTATTTTGAAACGGTTGATAGGGAGGTTGGTGAATGTTTATGTGGATGACGTAATCATATCGTCTCAATCGTCCACTCACCATGTCAAACATTTAAGAGAGTTTTTAAAATTCTACAGGAAGCAAGATTAACATTGAACAAAGAGAAGTGTAAATTTGATTGTGATAAATTGCAATATTTAGGTTTGATAATTAGAAAGGATGGAATTACATTGGACGAGACACAGTTCCAGCTATAGTTGAGATGAAACCCCCGAAGAATTCTAAAGAGATATACAAATTCATAGGAATGTCTCAGTGGTACTCTAAGTTTATTAATAATTAAGCCGATCTATGCGAGCCCCTTTATAATTTGAAGAAGAAATTTATTAAAAGTTTTGTTGGTTTGTAAAGGCGCAGAAGTCCTTTGACGCAGTCAAATCGGCTAAAACGGAAGCACCAGTTTTAAAATTATCCGATTTCGAAAAGGCATTTGAGTTGTTTACGGATGCCAGTACAATAGGCCTAGGCGCGGTTCTTAATCAGGAAGAGAGGTCAGTGATATATGTCTCCCGCATGCTTAGTAGTGTGGAGAGAAACTATACAGTAATGGAAAGAGAGTGTTTAGCGGTAGTTTGGACTCTGAATAAATTCAAATTGTATTAAGGTTCATTGCCAGTAAAAGTTATAACCGATCATGCTGTATTGAACCGTTTAATAAATGATAAAAATTTGCCACGTAGGATGATAAGGTGGGTTCTCAAATTAGCGGAATTTAAAATAGAATGAGAACACCATCCAGGAAATTAGAATGCAGTGGCTGACGTTTTTTGAGGAACCCGGTTGAAAGTTAAAATTTCAGAGGAATGTTTAAAGTTAAAATTTCAGAGGAATATTGAAAATTAAAATTTCAGAGGAATGTTGAAAGTTAAAACTAAGACGAATGAAATTTAGGCACGTAATTTCTTAAGGGCATTAAGACTCTCGAATGAATCACGTTTTGAATCTTGGAGGGGATTGTGACGGGCTCATCGCGTTTTTTACTAAAAACTTCTCTTGGGTTTTTTGGGGCCGAAAAAGGCAAATTCTATTCAACCAAATCCAGAAGCGAAACGTGAATACGCAAGTTAGGAACATTTTAAATAGCAGAAGTTTAACGTAAGCGGATGACCTTTTGAGAAGGGATTATGCTAGACCGGTTTAAGCGCGTGAACTGAAGGAAGAGAAGAAAGCCGTCATTGAGTCTGAAGCTATACATCACAGAACGATCAAGTCAATGTGGATACAATTCCCCGCTAGTTTATATAGACATATACATGAAGGGCTGGTCATTGATGGTCCGACAGAATGGTCCCTATTTAATGAATTATAAGGCTTAATTGTTCATAATTATTTACAACACAGTTCGCCAATTAAAACAGTTTTTAATACTTCGTCATTTCGTATCAAGGCGTCGTGTCTCTCTTTTCTAACATGCCATCCTTCCTCCGTCGAGTGGCTAACCAGCAGTCGCAAAACTTTTTGACCTCATGGACCAGTACATACATAATTGAAATCACGTGGACAACAAATAGGATTTTGTAAGCATTAAATATGTTTAAAAAAATTCTGATCTAAGAACATATAAAATATACCTAGTTAATAAAATGAAACTATTAATTGTAACGAAATTATGAAATTTTTATTAATAAACCATAGTAACATAAACAAAAAATGTAAAAAAAATTATTAAAAAATGATCTAAGTATTTCAAACTTTTATCGCTATACATTCGTAGTTCACTGTTTTTTCTTCTTAATTGAAATAAGTTTATGAATACTTGGTTCCAATGTTGTTAATGCAAAACGAAGAACTGCATTCATTTCAAGCTGAGATTAGTACCGTGTTTTGATGGATGTGACAAATGAAAAGGCCTTACTATTCAAGGTTTATAATTCCTTACTATTCACTTTTTATAGAAAACCCCAAAACTGAGAACTTGATAAGGATGAACATAATTTAAGAGTTACGTCGGACGACACATCAAGAAGTCTTTCTTTTAGATGCATGCTTAAATTATTACTCTGAATTTTAGCTGAACATAGGTGTATTATCCACATGTAACAATTCAGCTTCAGTAGTATGGCTTATTTACGGTGATGTTATTTTATGAAGTACCGTTTTCCTAACTCTTCACGTATTGTAATGAATTGATATTTCTTTCAATACATCTTAAAACATAACTTAACGTGATGAGTAAGTATATTCCACACGTTTTTCTGGGGGCCAGTGAAGTTTTCTCGAGGTCCACCACTTTGGCAACTTCTGAGGCTAACAACTGCCAGGCTCCCAATACACGTTCCTAAGCAAGCACAGTACATTTAGTGGAGTGGCTGGTACCACATACACTGCTGGCCACCGTAAATGCAACACCAAGAAAGACAAGACATAGCACAAAAAAATTATTTTGTAGATAACATGTTGACCAAGTATCAAATGATTAAATTTATAGACTTCTCTGAAGTGTTTTTCCTGCAGGAATCAGTAGCCAGAGTAGCCGCCATTGTTGGAGATCACTGCTACCACACGCCTCGACATTGATTCAAAGAGACTTTGGATGTGTTCTTGGGTACAGAAGACCAAGCAGTTTCCACACGTTGCCAAAGTTGATCTGGTATGGTAGCTGGGGGTGTTATCTGGGTCAATCGTTGAGCAACCACGGACCACATGTTTTCTATCTGCGAAAGATCCGGAGAGCGAGCAGGCCAGGGAAGTAATTCAATCTGGTGATTGACGAAGAACATTTGGGCAATGCGTGCCACATGTGGTAGCACATTATCCTGTTGAAATATGGCTGTGGCCAAGCCCTGAAAGTAAGGAAGGACAACTGTTTTCAACACCTCGGAGATGTAGCGCTGGCAGTTTAAAGTACCGGCAATGCGTACTAGAGGAGAGCGAGAGGGATATCCAATACCGTCCCATATCATAATACTCGTTGCAGGACCAGTGTGGCGGTGCATAACGTTCAACATCCTCTCTCCACGGTGCCTCCAGAGTCGAATCCGATCATCGTGGTGTTGCAGGCAGATGCTTGACTTGTCAGTAAAGATAACTTAATTCTATTCTTCCACCCACATCCTTCTTTCATCGCACCATTGGCGGCGGAGACGTCTGTGGTTCTGCGTCAAGGGTAGACCAAGCAATGGACGTCTTGTGGACAGACCACTCCGCTGTAAACGGCGTCGAATGGTACGTGCAGACACTGAATGATGCGTTGCAGACTCAATGTGATGTGCTACGGTTCGTCATGTGACTGAGCGATCCGTCACTGCCATTCACACAATTTGCTTGTCCTCACGTGAAGTGGTGCACTGAGGTGGATGCGAACGACCACGTCGGTCCGTCATACGCTCCTGCATCCAACGGTCACATATCCGCATTACAGTTGTTTGGTTTCGTCCAACACGACTACCGATTTTCCTGGAAGATAATCCACAATCTTGGTTGGCCACTATCCTTCCTCTTTCGAACTTGGATACTTGATGAAAAGCTGATCGCTATTTCCTACGAGACATAACTGATCGTTTTTTGGAAAAACCAAAAAAAAAAACACATTTGCCTAACTTGAAATCGTCATAATCTCCAAGTCTTAAATAGCTCTTTGAGGTGGTGCCACAGGCGTGCGTGCTGTGTGTCTGCGCTGAAATTCTGATCATTTGCATATGTTACCTCCGCTAATTTATGTTGTAAATTTCAAGTCATTTGCATGCTTCTTTCAGGGCTTCAGAGTGTTGCATTTACGGTTGTCAGAAGTGTATATATATGTAGACTCTAAAATTGATTATAAAGTGTTTAATAAGAAATATGCTGCAGATTATATTCAGATTGCTTTTTAATATTAGGTTCATATTTCATATTCATTAGTGTTACTCATTTCGCAGTTAATTTCATGTCATGTCTATTTCTATTAGAAGATGTTACGAAGCCCATTGAAGAAAACACTTTTCACATGAATATGTGGACCCAAACATCTGTAAAGCAGCATTAACTAGTTTTTTTATGGATTTAAAAATATTTGGTAAATATATATATATATATATATATATATATATATAATACTATACGTTTAATATAATATTTTCAATTTTTTCTATTGGATCAATATTATCTGCACTATTTTTTCACAGTTTTCATTTTACTTCAAAATCAACTCTTCACATTTTTTTCCCACTTAGTGCTGCTTTGAAGTTCATATTTCTAAACTATCGATACCTAGCCGTGTAAATTCGGTTAACTCCATTGTTTCAAATTCTGTTTTGCATGAGTATAAAATAAAGTGAAATGTATTTTCCAAACTTTTAAATTCATTGCATCTATCCTAAAAAGCTTGTTTTAGTTCCCGCAAAATCATTAAATAATATTTTTAATTACATTTTCTTGAATATCAACGGAGTTTTCAAAAATTAGTGTGTTTTGAAAATGTTTTTGTAATTGAGGGAAATATTTTAGGATTTTCATTTCCAAATCCTTAGTAAAGATGTCAAATTTCGTCATAAATATTTTAATATTTTCAAATATCGTTAAAACAATAAGTCTATGCCCTTGAAGTTTTTTATTCAGTTCATTAAAATGCTGAATGATGTATAATAAAAGCAATAAACATTTAACCAGTGTATATTGGATAGTTCCTCGTAGTTATTGTCTTTTTTAATTAAAAAGATCTTAATTTCTTCAAATAACGTTACAAAACGATTAAGGACTTGGTGGAAAGTAAGCCATTGCACATTGTGTTGTATGTCAAAATCTCTAAACATTGCAATTTAATTTCTTCTGATAATACTGCAAAAAGTCGTTTATAATAAGATCTTGTCTTTATAAAGATGATCATTTTTATTACAACTGACATTACACTGGTAAGTGTTCTTAAACCATGCTTCGCACATAAAACTTGCTGGTGTATTATACAATGAAATTCAATTAGATAATGGGAAATAAGATACTAAATAAATCCAATGTTTTCTTTACCGTACTAGGTACGTAGTCTGTGTTGCTATAGAAACTATTTTCTGAAGGTCAATCAACATCCATTTCTTTAAATGCAATATAAAATTCTTTAAAAATATCAAGAATGGTACATTTATTTTTCAACTTTATTCAATTTATAACCTCTTCTTTCATTATATGTTTCCAATCATAAATAAAGGACTATGTTCATAAATAAAAGATAATTCAGAATCACACTGAACTCTAAAGTAAAAATTTCACCTGTAGAATTATCACACGCATCTTGAAGCAGAATATGCAAATTACAGGAAACCAAAAGATGGCACGGATAGTACGTCACAATGACACCAGTGTAAGAGAGGGGTATATAAGGAATGGTGGCAAATAAGTAAAATTGTTCACAAGCACCTTAAAAGCTTTTCAGTGCAATAACCACATAGTTATGGCACAAAGAAAGCATTTGGATGATTTTTAATTGGTAGAATTATCGGACGACTGGAATGTGGACGTACCCAGCTGGAAGTGTCCGAGGAACTTGCAATCACCCAGAGTGTCATCTCCAGGCTTTGGCAACGATTCCAAGATGATGGTAATGTGAGTAGATGTTACAGCACAGATCGCCCCGAGTTACAACGCCGAATGAGGACCGGTATTTGGCAGTTACTGCCAAACAAACAGACGGAGCACAGCTTCAGACCTGTCTCGTCAGCTCTCTTCATCTACCGGTACGACAGTTTCAAGGCAGACCGTGTACAGACGCTTAGGGCACATTGGTCTATATGCTCGTAGGCCTGTCAGATGTGTTCCACTTACCGCAGCTCACTGTCGCATGCGATTAAACTGGAGTAGAGAGCATGCATTGGGGATACCACAACATTGGTCTTGTGTGATGTTTTCCGACGAGTCCAGGTTAAGTTTGCTGTCTGATTCTCACCGGACATTAATATGGATATCGCCAGGTACCCGTTACCACCAAGAGAACACCATTGAACGACACCGTTACGTTGGTGCAGGATGGCTCGTTTGGGGAGGAATTATTCTTGGTTCCAGAACTGACCTGCATGTTCAGAGTGTAACGAAGACAGGTCACATCTATCGGGATGTCATTCTGGAATAACATGTACGTTTGTTTCGGGGCGCCATGGGTGCTGAATTTCTGTTTATGGATGACAACACTCGTCCTCACCGTGCAAACATTGTAGACAAATGCCTTCAATTGGAAGATATCCCCCGTATGGATTGGCCAGCATACTCACCGGATTTGAATCTAATAGAACATGTGTGGGATATGCTTGGCTGACGAATTGCAGCCCGTCAACACCCTCCCACCTGGCTACCGGAACTTCGGAGGGCTTTGCTTGATGAGTGGTGTAATATTCCCCAAGATTAGATTGATAATTTATATTCAGCATGCGTAGGCGTTGTAAGGCCTGTATTGCATCGTCCGGGAGACATACTCCGTATTAACCATCATAGTAACCATGTTATACTGTTTTTTGTAAATAGGCTCTTTTTTGATATTTGCTCCATGGAGTAAAAGTCGCAATTTTTATTAATTATGTCAAACATATAGCACACACACATCTTTTTTACTCTTTACTTTTTGTTTAATAAATAGACTTTACAAATAAGTCAAATTTGTTTTGCTTCTGGATCTTTCTTTGCTTGAACTTCAATATTCTTAATTTATGGACATCAGTGTATATCCCTTTAAGACCCAAATTATTTTTATCTTTAAATATTAAATTGTTCTTGTTATTTATGTTATATGGACCTCAATGACACTGGGAAAAATAATAAAAAAAATATCGCTCCCTTTCTGGACCTTATACGGTGTCCGCACGATCGTGCGGATTGGGCTTTATGTGTGAAACAGGTCACCTATGAAATTTTACGAATTATACTTTTTAACCCTAATTTGCTAGAAGAAACAATCTTAATCGAACCAAAATTGTTACAAATAAGGCCATTATTGATGTATAATTAAATACGTTATTAACTCATTATTTATTTACTGTGAAAATCTTTAAAACATGTTTTGTTTTTGACAAGTATAAGGGGTCTCAGGGGTGTTAAATTTCTCCAGAGGTCTGAAAATATAAACGATTTTCAAAAGGGTACAATTCTTTTAAATTTAAATTAAATGATTCGAATCTTTTACATATTATTTAGAATAGAATGGGGCTTCAGAAAAGTATAAAATGTTTAAAATATATTAATAATTTTAAAAGTCATAAGCATATGAAAATTCTATAATATTATTAAGTATTTTTTGCTTTGCGCACGCTATTTTCTAAAATATTAACCTCTGATGTATAAAACTTTAAAGAATTATAAAATGCATCATACTCTTTAAACCCTACCTAATTTTAGTATTATATATATTTTGTATTTCAAAATATTTGTAAAATATTGCAATTTTTTAAATATTTTTTAAAAATGTATTTTTTATTTATTATTCTATTTATATAAAAGTAGCTACACAGTATTAAAAATACATTTTTCTTTATAAATCAACTTATAGCTAGTAATTAAACCTACTCGTTAAGAAAATAGCATGCGCGAGGTAAAAAACTTAATAAATATTTCTTATAGAAAAGTTTCTTATTTTCATATGCTTATAATTTTTAAAATTATGATTATATTTTAAACATTTTTTACTTTTCTGAAGCCCCATTCCTTTATAAGTAATGTGTAAAATATTCGAATTATTTAACTTAAATTTAAAGAAATTATACCTGTTTGAAAATTGTTTATATTTTCAGACTCCTAGAGAAATTTAATACCCCTGTAACCCCATAAATAAACATTGCATTTTTCACGTGTTTTTGAATCTGTCCTTTCAAGGCTTTGAACTAACATTAACACATCGAAAATGGCTATACATATCAAGCCTTTTATCCTGGAATGGCCAGGATAAAAGACGTGATATGTATAGCTCGTACATTCTAACATTTCGATCCTTTTGCGAATGTAATTGCAACACTGTTATCTTCATCGTCAGTTAAAATACTTTTTTTAGTATTTGGAGAGACTGCTAACGCTTCAACTATCTCTAACTTACATTTTAAAAGATCCATTTTGATTTTTAGAGGAATCTTATTTGATATTGAATCTTGTTTGTACAAAAACCAAGAATTTGCAGCAGCTGAATCAATGAAATAAGTATGTTCAAGAGACATTTAGGGTAAAGAATGATCAAAAGTTGTCTTTCCATTTCGAATATTCATGTTTTTCTTTATCGCTCTCACCTGAATTTGATTCTCCTTCCAGTGTACTTGATTCATATGTTTTGTTCGCAGCATTGTCATCATCCGAGTGATCATTAAATTCTGATCTAAGTTCCATATGATTCATTCATCAATCGCAAAATTTCTTTTTATGGGAGAATTCTTCCTCTTTTTAACAACTGAAAACATTTTTTGGTTAAAAGTTAAAACAGTATTCCATAAAAAGTAATAAAATGTATCAGAAAGCTGTATTATTAAAAGAATAAATTACTTAAGCCACACCACGCTGTCTCCCATCGAAAAACCTAGATATTTTTGGGGGAGGGGATAAGAAATATGGATACAGAGATATCGGTGTAAAGGATGGAAAAAAGGGACTCGTCCCTGGCAACTCCAAAGAAATATTCTTTTAATTAAACAACAATATATTTTGTTTTTATTTAGGTTTCTATCAACATTATTGAAACAGAAAAGAAAACTCACATGGCGAGAACTTACCTTTATAGCTGTTCTGACTCAAGTAACGCTCAACCCACACGATGGTGTAGGTAACAAAATTCCGAGTCCTACAAGTAACATTAATAGAGTATAATTAATATTTTTTCTATTTTACAATTATTTAAACATTAATACAAAAATCTGTATCTAAGTAATTAGAAATATATTGACAATTACCTTTTACGACAGATAAAAAGAAGACGTGTTTTTTTTTTTTTTTTTTTTTTTTTTTTTTTTTTTTTTGTATTTGAAAATAAAGCTAGTTTTGCCACCTGAAACTAAAACATGGACACCGACCATCGTCTATTGATAAAAAAGATACTTTACACTTTCTGCAAACCCACTCAATCTTTAGATATGGGATTTTCTTACATAGACTATTCCAGACGTAAAAACGTATAAGAATATCTAACACTTACGATCGTGCGGGTTGGGTCTTAAAGGGATATACCGAGCAAAACTGCTAATTGGATATAGTTTACATTATAACTCTCATCTATAAAGCAATTGAATACATTCCTGCATATAATTGAAATCGTTATGTATTTGTGAAAAAAAAAATTTTTTTTCAATTTTATTACTCGATCTTTAATTATGTTGCGACTTATACGTAACTAGTTTATACGCTTTATAACCAAATATTTTTCTTTAAATTCACCAAACAATGTAGGACTACATTTTAATAAAGCTTTTTTTTTTTTTTTTTTTTACTAATTCTCATTTTGAAAGAGGTTTCCCGTGGCGAGCAGGGCAATTGGTAATTAAGAAATTGGCAACTGTAACGGTATTTTTTGGAATCAAAAAACTTTTTAAAACACTGCTTTGAGAAAAATTCTATTTTTTCTTACGTAAAAAATATGTTTTTCTTTTTTCATATGTTGGCATGCCGAGATTAGAATGCAACGTTTCACAAAAAAATGTCTTTTCACATTATAGATACGAGAAGTCACTTTTTCATTACAAATTTCACGTATTACCATTTTATTCATTTCATTTACACCATATTTATCAAACCATTTAGCTTGATATGGCTTGGAACTTGTATAGCTTGTTTAAAATTTTTTCACCGCTGACGTAGTACAGGGCAACAAATACCTAACATACATCATACATAAAACGCGTCAATACACATTGCTTTTAAATGCGCTCGAAATGGGTACCACTAAGTTCAACACTGATACTGACTGGTAGAGGCACGCCTTAAATTGCGAGTCAAAAATTGCAAGTATTGAGAATAACAGACAGACTCAAATGGCCATATGGCATATTTTTGCCACTATGCCATATACGCCTGATCGCTGGTCGTGTTTTTCCCCACCAATGTGGTTGATTGATTGATTGATTGAATATTAACGTCGCACTGTTCAGCTACACGAGGGCTTTTGGCGACGGACCACGTAATTTTGAACCATGGTCAAGTGACGTGGACGACACCTGAGCTGGCACCCCCCTCTCCTAACTACCACACCACACCAACGGGAGGACGTTTCAGCTCTCGACAGATTTAACGTGCATCGCCCCACCAATGTGGTGGTTGATACCAAAGTTTTCTCAATGTTTTGTATGTATGTGTTCGGGTATAAAATCAGTATATTTTGTGTTTAAACATAGCTGTGATTTTAGATAATAATAAAATTTGTTTTCTGCAAGGCCCATTTTTTTTAATGCTCATTAAATTTATGTATCTGTTTTATTTTTGAGCATGATTATTTTTTATTTATTTTTGTTATTTTTTATACTACATGTTGATTGCGTAATGAAACAACTACCTTTCTTGCAAGGCCTAACGTAATTGCTGTACTCTCTCTCTCTCTCTCTGACTACTTTTAATAATATTTTCATGCCATCTGATATCCTATTTCATTTGATATTCATGATTCTTCATAGCTTTGCTGTTAGCACCAAGAAGGCCTGAGGGCACTCTTTAAGCCTTTAAGCTGTATGTGAAAAATTTTAGCTTTCTCCATGTTACCAACTTTATGTTGACTTTTAAAAAGTCGACTTTGCAAAACATTTGTACATATTTTGGTACTTATCGGTTGTAAGGACCTCACAGGTTGGCGGTTTTTACAAAACTGAACGTTAGTGGTACTATAAATCTACGCCTGTACTTAGACTATAATCCATCTGATATTGATATCACAACACTCAGCCCAATAAAAAGTGTAGCATAAAACTAAGTCATCACCTGAATATTGGTACATTTAGTGGTACTTATTGCCTAATTCCAATTGCGTAGTATGGCGATTTGGTCAAAAAAAGTACTTATATATTATCGCAATCTATTGGAGCCATTATATGAAACGAAGCATATGGTTTCCAATTCAGCGCAAACGACACGTATGAAATCATGATTGCCAACTTGGCGAGTAATTAATAGAGTTGACAATTGTTGGAATAATACATAAGTACCAAAAACACTATGACATTTCAGTTCTTACATATTATAGCAACTTATTGTCGACATTACTTGAAACGAAGCCCATGGTTACCACAATTTAGCGTATACAACACATGCTAAATCAACGTTACCATTTTGGCAAGTTAGTTTGAACGTTGGCATTGGTGCGATAAAACGTAAACTAATTAGTTTACGCACAACATTGACAATCTGATAATCCTAATTAGGATTATCAGATTGTCAATGTTGTGATTTAATTTAGAATTTCTATTGACGTATAAGAATTTTAAACTTTTTTTGCTCTTATCTACTTATGGTAGTTTAATAAATATATCAGACCTTAATTAATTTATTTAAAGTAGGTTTTTGGTTTGAAATAATATTATAATTTCTACTATATGTAAGTTTGCTTTTATATTTATTTGTCTGTTTTATTTCTTTTTCAATTTTAAATATTGAAGAATTTTTGTTACGTGTTTTTTTGTTGTTGTTCAAAACTGTTTAAAGGAATTTTATCAAAATTAAGGCTTATTTTTTGTTTTAGATAACCTTTTAATTTAAATTAATATAACAACTGGTTGTATGGCCTGACGTTGCACTGGTTTTCTCTATTTTTATAAATAAAAGTTTGAGCAAAATATACTTTTTCGAAATTTCTTCACGTTGCGCGGGCTATTGCAATTTTAAGAAATAGTGCATGTTTTTCAGAATCAAAAAATGCTAACACTCATATGAGCATTGATAAAATAAACGTAAGACATAACAAATGAAATTTATAAAAGTATCTATTTTATTTTGTTTTTTTTTTAACATTTTAAACTGAATCTCTATTTAAAAAATTAAAGATCAGCAGTTTTATTATATTTTTCAAAAACAACATATGATTAATCATGTTTTGTTCATTATTTTACATATGTGTGTGAAATGTGTTTCATATTCAAGAAATATTTTTATAAGAAGTGGTATGTAAATTAAAAAAAAATGTAATACAAAACTACATTACGTTCAGTAAAACAATGGAAACGTATTTTGAAATTAAAATTACTTTTGTAACTTTAGAGAATCTTGCTTATCATTGAAGGTACATCAATTATGTGATACTAAGACTCAAAAGTTAGTCTTTTAGATGAACAACAATTTATGAGGCTTTTTTAACAGAAGCTTAAATCATGATTATGTATTCAAGATACAAATATCAAAGGGGCTTTTTAACAATGAATAAAACTACACCACTACTTCTCGCCTGCCTTTATTCTCACGTCATATCCAATTATTCTTAAAAAGCAAATAAAAAAATCATCTGTCAGAAAAACTATGGATGGGATTAAATGCACAACGAAGGAATTTTCGTTCTAACCTTCATGCTGACTGTATATATATACAAGCATTGTATACATTTTTTATATAAATGTTATGTTTTAAAAGGTCGTTTTTTAAAAAAAAATCGACACCATGAAGGAATCATCAGAATTAAATGAAATTTAATGCAGAAACGACTTGTATTAGTAGAAATAAATGACGAAATTTTCAAAGCAAAAAACCATATTAAGTGTCCGAAATCAGTATTTGGTATTGTCACCTCGCGCCGCAATAAGTGCTGCTATACGACGTGGCATGGAGTCAAGCAGATTTTCCAGTTTTGCATGTGGAAAATAATTCCCTATTGCTTTATGCGCAGCAAAAGTTCGTCTTTTGAAGCTGCAGGACGAGGATGACGAGCAAGACGACGACCAACCAAACCCCACACATGTTCAATAGGCGACATATCCGGCGAATAAGCAGGCCAAGGAAGAAGTAGCATGTGTTGGGCTGAACAGAAGTCTCGAACAGTATTTGCAACATGCGGGCGTGCATTATCCTGCTGAAAGACAGCTCCAGGGATGCCTTGAAAGAAGGCAACAACTTCGGGCTGTCGCACGTCACAGACGTACATTTTACTATTCGGATTACCTTAGCAAATTGGATCGTCCATGATACGAAATCGCACCGCAAGCTATAACTCCGGGTGTTAGGCCACTATGTCATTCAATAATGCACTCTGGAAGGCTGCGTTCATCGGCATTCTAACACGAATACGGTCAATTTGGTCCCACAAATTGAAGCGTGATTCATCTGAAAAGGTAACTTGGTGTCACTCAGCTTGCCAGGCTCTGTGTTCATGAGTCCATTGCCAACGCAGTCATCGATGGTTTATCGTTAGGGGGATCCTGGATAAACACACCGTTACACACAATCCACGGTGCAACAGAGGTCGACGAATTGACGAAGCCGAGATTAGTACACCTGTAGCAGTAGACAACATGCTGCCAACTGCCTGAAGGCAACTGTACGGTCATTCCACGCCACGCGGAGCAAGTGTTGATTGTCGCGTGCTGACGTCACCATCCGGCGTCCACTGCCAGTTTTTCGAGTTGTTCGGTGCTCGTCGGTTCACTTCTTTCAAACTCCCATCATTGTGGAAATTTTTCCGCTGCACATGTCCTCCTTTTGCGCGATAGAAAAATCCTCCTTCTCGAAGGTCGATAATCCTTCACTGCTCAAACTCCGTAAGTTGTTGGAATTTCTCCTTATTTCATCGTGGAGCAGTGCTTCTCAAACTTTCAATACTGGCGCCCCCTTTTCAATCACAATTTTTATCGCGCCCCCTTATACATTAATAATGTACTGAATGTAATAATAATGCACTTTGACGCTAAAGCTACTATACGCGATCTTAATTATAAACCATACAAATTAATAGCATAAGTATTACAGTTTGTGTGTATACTACTTTTTTGCAAAATAAATAAATTAAGTAAGACAGTGCTTCTCAAACTTTCACTACTGGTGACCCAATTTTCAATCATAATTTTCATCGCCACCCCCCTCCCTCAATAATAATGTACTGAATGCAATAACAATGCACTTTGAGTATTAAATTTTTTATACGTTACTTTTATATAATATATATATTTTAAGCAAATTACTTTTAAGTAATAACTATAATGTTATGTTATTTTTCCTTTCTCATTTTTTAAATTGGGACAGATTGCAAAATGACATTTAATTAAAAATTTATTTCGTCCATCATGCATTTCTAAAAGTACAAATGTCATTAGAACAAGTAATATAAAAAATAAATTTTAAGTCAATTCCTACTTAGGCCAACAAAGAAAAACTTATTTTAGTTACTTTCTATTAAATAGTTTCAATTAATACAAATATGTAATACATATGACAGAATCACAATGTTAAGCGACAAAAGAGAAAGCGATTTTCCTTGCAATTTTTCCTTTTCTTTTCTATATATGGGGTATTGAATATTTTTCGTTACTATTTATTCATTAATTAAATTTAATTAGTGTAAGAAAATAGTAAAGTAAAGAAGAAATCACACACATTCTTAGAAATCAGGCCATCTCGATGGAATTCGAACTACCGTACTTAAGATTAGAAGCCCAGCGCGCTATCCATTGCGTTACAGGGGACAGCACGAAAAAAAGTTTTCCTTTCTATAAATGCTTTTGGACTATAATTTTGTTACTATTTATTCATTTTTTAATTTAATTAATGAATTAAAATTTGAAAGAACTGTATTAACATGAAGTGTCACCCACTACAAGTTTTAAAAAATGTATTTGAACTTGAATGAATGAATAGAAAGTATTTTATCAACGATTGAAAATTTGAACAAGATATATATGAAAGTGAACTTATAGTAGAAATTGAAAAATAGTCTACTTTATGTTGCGCTCTCTCATATCCATCACATCTGGCATTCTCGCGAGCGTCTGGCCAAACTATCGGACGTCTGCGTAAAACATGTAATAAAGCTGTACCTCGTACAATTCCAATCAGTCTTGGTCCATTCGATGCTTCTATAGCTACCAAATCTATCTTGAATGTACATTTTATAATTTGCGCGTTAGTTGTAATTCACACTATTAAGTATTACTGCAGAAAATTGGAACAAAAAATCATGGATAAATTTTTAAGTCATAAGCGATCATTCGACGATAATAAAGCATCAACAAGTGCACAGACGAGCATAGTTCCGAAAATTAAATCAAGGAAATATTCTCAAGAATACTTGAATTTTGGGTTTACCATTACTGAAGTAAATGGAGAAGAAAAGCCCCTGTGTGTTATTTGCTCAAAAATATTGGCAGCAGACAGTATGAAACCTAATAAACTTAAAAGACATTTCGAAACGCTTCATGGTGAGTACATTAACAAACCTCGAGAGTTCTTTGAATCAAAATTAAAATCATACGGAAAACAAAAACATTTTTTAAAAAAACTTTGTCAGTGAATGAAAAGCTTTACTTACTTCTTACAAAGTATCATATAAAATAGCCAGATGTAAAAAGCCTCACACTATTGCCGAAGAGCTTATTTTGCCTGCAGCAATTGAGATTGTAGAAACTATGTTTGGAGACAATTTTGCCAAAGAGTTGCAGTCCATACCCTTATCAAATGATACTGTTTCCCGTCGAATTGATGATATCGCTGAAGATGTAGAGCAACAGCTTTTCGGTAAGTTGCGTGATAAATTGTTTTCAATTCAGCTTGACGAGGCAACAGATAGCAATAAAGATGCTCATTTCATTGCGTATGTTCGATTTTGGGATGGTATGTCAGCGGTAAAAGAAATACTTTTTTGTAAACCAATAAAACTTAAAGCCACAGCAATGGCATTATTTGATATTTTAAATAATTTTATAAACGAGGCAAATTGTGGAAAACGTGGAAAAATTGTGTCGGAATATGCACCGATGGTGCTCGTATAATGTCAGGAAGATTTAAAAGTATACAAGCACTTGTGAAACAAAAAACTCCACTGTGCATCTGGACACATTGTATGATCCACAGAGAAGCTCTGGCTTCCAAAGAAATTAGTCCTGGCCTGAATATTGTGCTAATGACAGTTGTGACTGTAGTAAATTACATAAAAATGAGACCCCTAAAATCAAGAATCTTTTCTGGACTTTGCAAAGACATGGGCACAGTGCATTCATCGTTGCTATTTTATTGTGAAGCAAGATGGTTATCACGCGGGAAATTTTTACAACGTGTTTATGAATTAAGAAATGAAATTACCATTTTTCTAGAAGAGGAAAACCTACCGGAAGCTGAGAAATTTCGAGATGGTTTATTTCTGATGAAGTTGAGCTACTTAGTCGATATATTTGAGAAATTAAATATATTGAATCTTCAACTTCAAGCATCAAATGTACATAAGTTTGACACTCGTGATAAAATTAATGCTTTTTGTAGAAAATTACAATTATGGAGCCGAAATTTAAAGCAAAAAAATCTAGAAATGCTTGAAAATGCGGATAAATGTGTAAAAACTTACAAAACTGAAGAACAACATGTGGAAGTTGTTTATAAAACTATTGAATATCATTTAGCTATGTTAGCAAAAAAAAAATTTAAAAAAAATATTTTTCTGCTGAGGACAACTTGATAGCAAGTTACGAATGGGTGAGAGATCCATTTCAAAATACCCCAGAAGGATTCTCCACTACCGAAGAAGAAAGTTTCATAGATTTCACATCTAGTGGCGAAATTAAAAGACAATTTTGTAATAAAACTCTCTTTCAATTTTGGGCAGAAGTAGATGATGAATTTTCTGAACTGAAAACAAAAGCATTTCGCGCGTATACTTTTACCGTTTTCAACATCGTACCTTTGTGAAACCGGATTTTCTGCGGTGGCTGCTTTGAAGACAAAATATAGATCTCAGCTAAATATAGAAAAAGAACTCAGAGTGTCAATTTCTAATATTAAGCCTTCATTTGAAAATCTTTGCTCTGCAAGACAAGCCCATGGAAGTCACTAATAATAATTAAACTTGCTCTTAAGGGGACTTGGCACCCTTTGAGCAAACTTCTTTATTTACGTATTTAGAAATTATATTTTAACATTTTATACAATGTTTCTATTCAAGAAAATGTTACCAGATGAAAATTTTCATATATTATTCACACAATTTTAAAAATTTAAATTTTTTGAAGAAAATTGGGAAAATTTTAAATTCCTACTCCTTTTGTAAAAATTAATTTTTTGACCTGAAATTTTTTATAATATTCTTATGGGTGTTCTTAACTTTAGGGATCGATTTTAGAATAATTTCATTCGTTTTCGAGAAAAAAAATAAAATGTTGATATACAAGCTAAAAATCAACGAAAAAGCCAACATGTCTTACATTTTATTTTTTTAAAAAGTATTCAGTTTATAGCAAAACGGATCCCTAATTTTATTACATGCTTTATTTTTAACACGCTGGAAAAAATTGAAGTGATTGTTAAATAATTGTCGAAGGAGTAGCATTTTGAATGCACTAAGGTTTCGAAAAACACAAACTGAGAAAACCACTTTAAAGTTTATAATTCGGAAAAAAATTATAAGCTTAATTAAACTTAAATTACCACTTTAAGATATTACTTATACGTTTTTCTTTAAAATAATTGCATTTTCATATGTTTTCAACCCACACATTTTTATAAATGATCAACTTTTAGAGAGTACTAATTGCACAAGAAAACTCAAGAAAAACTTCAAAAAAAATTTTGTTTTCTGTCACGACAGAAATTTTAGCTGTTTTTCTTATAATATTAAAGTATTACATTTGTATGAAAAATATATCAGGAATAAGAACTGAAATTATAAAATTATTAATATAAAATGCCTTAATTTAAAAATTTTACATGCACACATTTCACAAGGAAGAAAAATTACATTGTATTTATTACCTCGGAAATATTCTGCTTTTAATACTACACATTCTTTTTTATAGTTATTATTTCTATTTATAAAATAGATTTTTTTTATCATAACACATTTTTTAGCTTTTTTTTTCTAAAAAGGGGGTGTGGCTGAATTACCTAATTTGTTTTCAAATGAAGTTTTATTCAACTTCTAACTTTCCGACATGCACAAGTGATATATCAATCGAAAGATAATAATGCAAAGAATAAGATTAAGTGAAAATAAAAAAAACGATAGGTTTGTGATTTTTAGGGTACCAAGTCGCCTTAAATTAGTATTAATAAATTAGTTATAAAATACATTGTGCAGTACTGATACATTTATAAGTAGACTGGCTGAAGTACCCGTTCTGCGATTATTTTTTAAAAAAATAATGCATTACTCTTGATATAATAGCTTAATTGTAAGAAGAGTAAAACCAAGTGCACAACAATGCATACAAAAATATAAAATGATTTTAGAATATTAAATAAGGAAAACGCATGAAAAATTCCAATGAAGAATAATTGTGTTATTTTTAATATTTAAAGCGAGAAACCTTCAAAATGTTTTAACCCGGAAGCAGGCGCCCACTCCACACTAACCTTAATGGTCGCGCAATCACTTCACCAAGTCACCCCAATCCTTTTTTTTTTTATAATTATTTTTTTTTCTGTGCTCGATAAAAATCACAATTGCAGCGAATAATTTAACTAAGAGAAAATGTACTTACCTACTTTAAAGGACTTTTTAATTTTTCTTTGATGATTTGAGAAAAAATCCAATAAAACTAATGAAACCGTTCCAAATGTGCGTGACCTTAATAAAGAACATAAATCACAGACACTTTTCACTTTTCTAACAATACAAGAACGTTATTTGCAATCAAAACTGTCATATTTTGCTCACGTTATTGTAATTTTTCTATTCTTTGATGATCTACAAATAGCATGTGTAACCTTTTCTTGCTTGTGTCTTTTTGACAAGGCGAAGTGTTACATTTTTATATATGGCTTCTTAGTTTTTGATATCTTAATTTTCTTGATAGAGTTCTTTAGGCAGCATTTGAAAATTACAATTCAACTCAAACGTTTCATGTCTATCACTTTTGTCATATTTACTTTCGCTATCACGATTAATATGCATTATTTCATCAGGTTCTTCAATTGCTTGATCAGTTTCATCTTCCTTCAATAGAGAGATCACAGATGCCCATGTTTTTTATATTCTGCTCATTTACATTTATAAACCATAATAAGTTGTACAACACAGCAATTAAAACCACAAAGTTAATCGTAGGGGAAAGTATAGCATATTCATAGAAAATATTTCTGAACAAAAGTGGGCGTGAAGGGAACTCGATCAAAACAAGTACCTTGATTGTAAAAAACCGTTTGCCACTCTCAAAAAAGAGACATAAATGTGACAAATTCATTTTAGTTTCCATTAAGACTGTCATATCGGAGGATACTGTCAAGAAATTGTTAACGAATAAACAGTTTTACCAAAATTTGGAGTGATTCAGCGCCTCATGCGACCGCTCCCATGAAAAAAATGTATTCGATACAAAAACATCGATGTCAATTATAAAAAAATAATTATGTCAAACGTTTTTTATAATGCAATTTCAGAT
Source organism: Trichonephila clavipes (assembly GCA_019973935.1). Classification (NCBI taxonomy): domain Eukaryota; kingdom Metazoa; phylum Arthropoda; class Arachnida; order Araneae; family Nephilidae; genus Trichonephila; species Trichonephila clavipes. The sequence goes on from BMAU01018263.1 coordinate 284,954, forward strand.
TACTCATAAAATACATCTTGGCCAATTAATCCTTCAAAGTGCTCAATATGCTTATCCATACATCATAAAACTCATTTACGTGGGGGAAAAGCAACAGAAAAATATTATTTACAACTTTCCCAAAAGAAAAGTAGACGGAGTTAAGCATACCAGTAAGTTTGAAGGTCAAAGAGATGATAAACAAAAAAGTACTATTCTAGAGGTTACAAGAAACGTAGTAAAAAATCTCTCATCGCGGGATTACAGCAAAGAAAACAAAATATCTTTTTTTATTTGGTTTTGGGATCAAAGATAGCTAATGAGCGTTTGAAGTGGAATCTTTTGAAAGTGGAAAACCAGATGATATATATAATTTATATCAGTGTAAATGTGTATTTTTATTTTGTCAGAAAGCATTTTGTTTTACTTCATTCCAAAAAATAATTTTTAAGCCTTTTATATTTTCAAGATGCTCGCGCCCCCCTCGAAGGGTTATCGCCCCCCCAGGGGGCGCGCCCCACAGTTTGAGAAGCACTGTCGTGGAGGCACACTTAGGTCTCACTAAACGTTCTCCATTAACAAATAACCATTAACTATTTTCAATGTTCCATTACAGTCCTCTATTTTTACGCTTTAAGCATCAATTTAGAGGGCGCTGTGCACACCACACATGCGCAGTAATCTGAAACTTTATTATTTTACGTAACATCCTATAATTGATAATTGCTGCAATGTTCATTTAATTCTGATGAACCCTTCATGGTGTTGCATTTTTAATGAACATCAATGTACATATCTATGCCATTTTCTGTCATTGAAAATAAAGATTATTTCTATTCTTTCTTCATCGGGATAGTTAATGTTTTCATCGTTGAAGGAAAATATTGCTTAAAGTATAAGGAATAGAAAATGACACTCAATTCAAACTAACTGCTATTAACACGTTGGTTATATTGTGAAGATAATGCTTTCTATTTATATGAGAAATCAGAAAGTTCCATGTTTTTTGCATGTCACGGTTTTTGGCCTTATTGTCCCTATGGCCGATAAGAACTCATCTTTGTTTTAAATGATTTTTTTAGCAATAAACTATTTGCTGAAACAATGAGGAGGTGCACCTTGAAACATTATTCACATCTTTTCTTTTGGATTCCTTTGATTTCAATGTTAATCAGATTTTTCGTCAAGACTTTGCTTCTGAAAATCTTGCAAACCAGAAAACTGTATCATTTGTGATCGAAAAAATGTTTGCACAGAAAAAAGATGCACCTTGAAAAGATTTTCTCATATTTGTCTCTCCGCATTTCTAAAAAATTAAGTATTGAAGTGATTTTATGTCTCATGTCATCATGGTTTAACGTTGCTTCTGATAATCTGTTCCTCACATAGTTTCTTGGAGATCATATGCATATTTTATGTTATCATACTGTCCATATATGATATATTTATTTTAATTATCACTATAGTTATTTATGATTGTATGTACTCATTCGTTTGCTCTTTGCAGTGAAATTATAAATTTTAATAGAAATATTGCAAAAAAGTATTGTTTCAATAATTAATTTTTTAGCAACATGGTTTATTATTTGTTTCATTCAGTACTGTTGTGTTGGTTCTGGACTATTTTAACGGGGTCATGTTTTATCTGTTTTAGGTAGATTTTGATGTTAGTTCATACTAATTAAATTTTTTAGCATTGAATTACATCTAATGCTCTGTATTAGATGTATTACAGAGATGTTAGATAGTATTGCACCCATACCTCATGTAATACTAATTGAATTTTTTCCATTTGAAGACTTTCTAATATTTCTTAGTTATGATAGCATTTAGTGAATCAGTTTATCATTATTAATTTTTTTTGGTTTATCTATTGCAGGTATTTTCACTCATAGTTCCCATAGCGGAACCTTACTACTGTTATCACTTTTCTGTTACAATTTTTATTTATATTTGCATTCATTCATATCTATTTACTCTTTATAGCATGTTAATTTTCACTCATACATTGAAACATTTGTTTTTATTAAATTATTATTTACTTTGAGGACAAATTGCAATTTGTTTAAAATTTATAATGTTAACAGAGTCATTTGAAAAAATAATTTTAATTTTTGATTATATTACTTTATACAAGGTTTTATCCTCCCTAAAAATTATAATTGCTATAATAAGTGAATTTTATGTTTTTAAAACTTAACCCGTGCGAGGAACAGGGGGCATTTCAGCTATTTTTAAATATATATTTGGCAAAAGAAAATCATAAAACCTCTCTCTTAAAAGAAGTCATATTTCAGAAAATTGAGCTAGAAAGCTGTAGTAAATAGTTCTAGATGGATTTGTAGTTTTTTTTTTTAGCGGAATTAGAAATATTTTAAAACAGACGTGACTAAGAATAAATACAAAATTATGACCAGGATAATAAGTAAAAAAAAAGAACGGTGTCAAATTCTGAAGTAGGAAATAAACCCTTTTCTGAATACCGAGTGAACAGCTACACATTAGGATAATTCTACTAAACTGCGCTCTATCTAAACCTAATTTACCTGACAACAAATTATTTTAATATGTATATGTTTATTTTGTCAAATGCATTTTTTCGATAGATTAATAACAGATAATTTATCATAAAAATTATCAGCTACATGTTTTCGAGCTCAGTTATTAATATCATTCGATTCAGTACTATCAAAAAATCCAAGCCCAACTGACGAAATGTCATAGTATACAGATTTGTACTTAAGAGATTAATTCCACATTTGAGAATGATTATGTTACGAGATATCACTTGAAAATTTGTTAAAATAAAACTAGTGTGTTGTACGATTATTTGCTTAATAATAATTTTCAATAATTGAATGCTTATACACACATAAATTTGAACAATCAACATCAGATTAAAGTACCTTAATATTCTTGTTGCAGAAATAAAGTTCCCGAAAGCTCCTTGGGCAAGGATGTTTTAACATTCATATTTCAATATACCTTTGGAAAAGTGAAATCGTGACAATGATATTTTTTTTACTTCATTCTAAATAATGAGCTTTAATAAAATCAAATTGTAAAAAGAATGAGTTTAGGCGTCTAATATCAATGTTTGGGAAATAAAACAACAAACTAGGTGTGATTGCTTATTAACTGTCTGAGAGTGAAAAAAATGATAAAACTAAATTTTTGTTTAAAAATAAATATTGTGTAGGAAACATTGTTCAAAAGTTAAGCTAGTTCGCTAACATTTTAATATCTAAGTACATTTAATAGTGCAGTGTTCACACAGTGATAAAAAGTAAGTTGTAAAAATATAAAAAATTGTAATTATTCATTTCCTGAAAGGTTACTCAAAATTCTCAAATATTTCTTGTTTCTATTGACAGTCGTTCAAAATGGCTTGAAAAATGAATATTTGGTACATAATTTTTAAGAAACGCTCATTCCAAGAAGTGAACACATAAAAAAAAACTTTAAACTGTGAGCGTAGTGTAAGAAATTATATTGAAAATAGATCCTTGATGCGAACTATTATTTCTCGAGAGATACACTAAACAATACTAAACACTGTAGCTAAACTTCAACAGTAAGAAATTGTAAGCTTAAAAGGAGATCTTTCTGATTCAATTTGGGGGGGAAGGGAACAATTTCGAACGAAGTTAACTTTTTAAAGAAATATTTCGAAAAATATTCCCCGATTCTAGAAAAAAAATGTGAATTGATTTAGTATATATGAGTTTTATTATGTTATATGTTATGTGTTGGTGTTATAAAAACCTTATTGCGCGTATCTTAAATCTTACTGGTCAGCGATCCTCTCAACACTTCACGATTTAGGGAAACATTTCTCCCCATTTTTAAATTGGTTATTGTCATATTTAATTATAACTTTATCTGCAGTTTATTATTTCAATTGATTGTGTCTCATAATAATGTTGTACAGTAATTATTGGGCTATATAACATGTTTCATGTTATTCGGTAAGAATAATTTTGTCCAATAATACAGTATATTTGAACAAATGAAAAGAAATATCTGATAATGATAAATAATTCTATGGGAAAAATAATTCCCTGTGGTTTAGAAGCGAACATTTTATGAGCTGTTGTTATACGTATTACGTACAACAGTTGTTACGTATTACATTGGTACGTAGAAACTGTTGTTACTCTTGGTTTTTACTTATTTTAAGGCGAAGCAAACTAAAACGAACAGTTACGTAGAAATATTTACTCTTATGTAACGGTTAAACATGAACTAAGATAGAAGAAATAACGACTGTAATGTGGCACTCAACAGATCACACATTTCACACATTCATTCACTTCTTCTGGATAAAGACAAAGAAAATGAATTCAAGTGTGGAATTACTTAACATTAACCAAGAAATAATTTTAAAATAGAAATAATTTATTTTTAACATAAAAAGTGTTTTTCAAGGGAGCATCTAAAGGTATTTTATAGTATTAGTTAATCTTTTTTTTTTGCTTCCTCAAACTGTTCTTATTCTAAGAGTTTTGGTTTGTGGAATCTACATCATTTAACTTTAATTAGAAAGCGTCAGTCTTAACATTTCCAGATAGGACTTTAATGAAATTCATGTACTGTTATCCCAGCAGAAAGGTTGAGATCTCAATCATCAATATTTCCAGTCCAATGTGTTGAATATTCACCATAAATAAGTTTTTGAAGTTATCATAATCCTTCACTGTTACTACACATTATTTACAAATGAATAAGTTACACGAACTAGTTCCTTTTTCTACAGAATTACATAAACGGTATTTAAATACACGAACATTTTAATAATATGGACAATGTTATACGAGAAAAAAACAATGCGGTTTAGGCCCTAGTCTTGAAATGGAATCTAGTTTGAATTTTTGAAACTGCTTTTATTTAATTAAATAATTTGTATGAATTGTTTTCTTCTTAAACATTTCAAAAGGATTATTTTCAATATTAAAAATTATACGGAACATCATATTCCGACACTGAACTGTTTCCATTTGCATTTTTTGGATAGTATGACAGGTTTTATTTTTGTGATTGAAAAAGTACATGATTTTTATTTCAGTCTGTATAATTAATGAAGAGAATTCAGGACTGTTCGGCATTGCAAAATGAGTTGCTAGTTATACAACGTTTTGATGAAGAACTCGTATGGATGGTGAGATGAATTGTTGTCATGTACTAAAACAATATTATGTGTGGTTAGAATTTATTTTTAAGAAAGATTATGGATTTTGAAAATGCACGTATTTTCTTTAAATGTTCATAAAAGATTCATCATGACTGATGCCCAACAGTGCTTAAAAATGAATAAAACACACATGATTGTAGAAAACACAAATTTCCTTCTGCTCATAAAAAAATTCTTGAAAGCTGAATTTTTAAATTGCATAAAATAAACTTTTACCAACATATACACCCTTTGTTACAAGGATTGTTAAATTGTTTCTACCTTGAATTATAGTCGAATCTACTTTGAATTTTTTCGTTACAAGATCTTCAAATATAATATTTTAACCCTTTATCTACTGTCGAACTTACTTATAAGTACCACTCAATTTAAGACCTGTCAGTAGGGTAAAAACTTTTTAAAAATCGATTTTGAGTTTTTGATATTTCTAAAATCTCCAAACCATTACCTTTCCTATGATTTAATATACAAACCATTATATGTGAATTAGAAGTACTTTAAAATGACTTTTAAAGACTAATCAGCTGCCCCGATCACGGCCACTTTTACAGATTAAGTGTAAATATTGACTTTTTTAAATCTGAGAACTTTCAAAGGTTCCACAAAATTCCATTTAATCATACACAAATAACTGTAGATTAAATGAAACTTAGCTGCAAATTTAACTGTTAGTTTGTTTACGTCTCCTTTTGGAACCAAGTTTGTAAAACTGATGAAAATATTTACTTCTAATTTGAAATTTAGTACTTGGGAAAAAAATTGTAGTGTAAATAGAAACAAATAGTGAAATTTCTCCTTTCGAAAGTTTAATACTTAATAACTTGTTTGTGATAATTTTGTTGAAAATGTGCTATTTGAAAAAATCATAATAATAAAATTAAGGCAGAAATGAAAATGCATTTATTGCAACCAATATAAATACTGAACAGGCAATAGTTGTTAAAATATTGCATACGTAAAACACCTGCTTTTCATCTAAACAATAGTAAAATACATTTCAAACCATTCATTAAATCAATAGAAATTAAAGGGGAACCAAGATTCTTATTCTTCATTACCTTGTATAACAAAATTATAGTTTTAAAACTAAATTATATAAACTAAAAGTTTGTCTTTGAAAAAACTAATTAATATATTTAAAAAAAATCACTTCAGTATAAACATAAATGTCTAATTGATATACAAAAAAATTTGAGTATTTATGCTTAATAGTTTCTGAGAAAAGGTATGTAATGACACATCAAATGTGATGTTTGTTGTCTTTGCGAAAAGCTTGTTACATACATAAAAATTCACAAATTTCATGTTTAAAAACATAAAAATAGTTTTATTTTGTCTGTTTTAGAAAACATTTGTCCAGTTTAGAGTAATTTTTGAAGTATAAAACTTAGAAACTGTCTGCAACAAAAAAACCTAATGATATCTTTTCAAAATCCCAGCGAAAACTTTCAAAATTTCGTATATATATATATATATATATATATATATATAATCAGGTATTTTTATATATAAATACCATCTCAAATTCATACAAAAACCATATTGATACATTTTCACATTATATTTATGTTGCTTTATGTTCAAATTTTACATCTGTAAAGCATGGAAGCTACTAATTCTTCAAAAATTGATACAGAATTGAGAAAATTGATGTAATACTAGAAATTATCTCGTTAAAAAAGCTGAAAAATGCTATTCTGGTCAATTTAAGACTTTTTGTTTACTATTTTATGCAAAATTAATTGCAAAGATGCTAATGTTCCATAAAATAGGAGAAATATATGTTGTAATTCATTAGTTTTGTGAATAAGGGGCACTTTATAGTTAAAATTCAATTTTTTCAAAACTTATGTTTTTAAAACTGTATTCATGCTTTTCTCAGAATATAATGTATGAATGTAATGAATTTTTTCCCCTCATGTTACTTATATGTAAGTATATATATTCATGTGAGTTTTTAGGAGATTTTCCTAAAATATTTGACTGGAGTCCATATATCGTGACAAAAAATGTCAATTTTTTAAAAATTCATAGTGATATTTTTATGTTACATGTTTTTGAGAAAACTAAACAATATATTTTAAATATTTCACTTAATTGCAAATATTAATATCTATTTATTGTTCAGACAAGTTTTTAAGCTTTAATATTCAAAAGTTTTTTAATAATAGGTAACTAACAACAACTCAGATATTAAAGCTTTTTGTCGTTGCGAGAAGCTTGTTACATGCATAAAAATACATCAATTTCATATTTAAAAACAAAAAAACAGTTTTATTTTTGACTGTTTTAGAAATCTTTTGTACAGTTTAGAGAAAATTTTGAATTTTGAAACTTTAAGAAATTGTGATTGTATGGGAACATACGAATCCTTGATTATTTTTTTCGCAACGTCGTAAAATCAAGTATTTCTAAATCATGACTTTTACATATTGATACATGTTTACATTATACTTATGATTTTTCATGATCATATTTAATATTTATCATGCATCAAAACTAAAAATTCTTCATAGATTGATACAGATTCGAGAAAATTAATGCAAAATGCTAAAAAGAATATCGTTGAATAAAAACTGAAAAGTACTATATAGGTATTTTCTAAACATCTTAATGCTTTTTTGTTTCCTATTTTATGCTTAAAAATTAAAAATATACTAATGTTTAACAAAATATTGCAAATACATGTTGTAATTCATTATTTTTGTGGTGAAGTACCTTTTTACACTTAAAATCCAATTTTCTCAACATGATTGCTTTCAAACTACGTGTACCTTTTTCTCAGAAATTACTGAATGGAACTACTTGCAATTTTTACTGCCCATAAATAATATTTAACTATATATAATAGAGCTACTTACTTGGAGATTTTCCTAAAATATTTTGTTCAGAAGCAGTTATCGTAAAGAAAATGACAATTTTCACAAATTTCAAAGTGATACTTTTACGATGAATTTTTTGAAAAAAGTAATTAATATATTTGAAATATTTTACCAGTATTTAAATGTAAAGGGCTAATTATTATGTAGACAAAATTTGAAATTTTTATATGCAACTATTTCTGAGAAACAGGTTCCTTAAATGGCTCAATTTAACATTGTCGTTATAGGTGGTACCAATTACTCTTAAATGTATATAGAATAACCATTTTGTCGAATACTCTGATTATACTTAGCAGGTACATTCTTTTAATTTTGCTGTTCCAAGGCATATGACAGCGCGGGTTCTATGATGAGTATTTTATCGGGAAATTCTAATAGTTTTATAGCAGAAGTTACGCTTTCAGCTGATACTTTGATCGGATGCGAAGATCGTGCTTTTTTAGAGAAAAAAGTTGTTAATGTCAAAAGGTGTCTTATTTTGTTTTGGATGTTAATGAAGACCTTAGAAAACGATTTGACTACTTATTTTAAGAATGAAGTGTTTATTAATTAATTTTACACTTGAATAACTGTGTGGTACTTATATGTACCGACATCACACTGGGCGTTAGAGCAAGAACTTAGTTTTTTTTATCGTTCGTGCGGATTATTGTTATTTTTTGCTGTGTTGTAGAGTCATTTCTATAGTGCAATTGAATTACTCTTTCTTTTTTGGCATTTCTTTTTAGCTTAATTTATTTATTTTACTTTTTATTGTCTTATTTTAACATTTTCAAAAAGTCTTTAACTTTGAATCTGAAGCTTTTTTTGCCACACAACAATGAAATGAAATATCTATTCTTATTTCAAAAGTTAACAACATTTTAATTTATTGATGTGTTTTCGAGATTTTACAATAATAGGAGATTTTCAAGATGCTATTATTATTAGTGGTATTCTTCCCATTTCTTCGAATGTCTGGAAACTCTGTATTCAAGAGGCTTTGGATTTATTACAGGACCTACTATCTGAAATCAATTATGTACTAACAGATGGTTTTTCAGATGAAGTTCCAACAAATCATCTGCAGGAATTTTCATTAGATTCTAAGGATAATGATCAAGAGACTGAACTCAATTTACAGTAGTTCGTGCTAAGGAAATACAGCATTTGTTAACCCAGGATGCAGTGCTTTAAAAAACATTCAATCGAAACCTCACAATGTGCAACGTGCAATGAATTGTTGTGTTTTAATGAAAATAAATCTGTTTCTTTGAATACCATCAAATTAAGTTAATGTGTAAAAGCTTTTTTATGTGTAAAAAAAGTAAATTTAAAGTAATTTTAAAATTTAATAATCTGTAAAAAAATAATTACTTTGTGCATTTAAATATTAGTGTTCTGTTGTAATTTAGTTTTTTTAAGAGTTAAAACTGCGTTTAAAAATTATTCGGATACTTTATGAGAATACTTATTATGAGAATACTTTAGACCTTAGGCTGATGGTACTTTAAAGTATTAATTTAATTTATTAGCTCTACTGGATTAAATTTCTTAAAGTTCAGCATTCTATTTATAAATATTGCTTAATTAATTACGTCATTAAAAACATTACATGAAAAACACTTGCAGTAAATCATAATACGGTAGATAAAGGGTCAAACTGTTTTTCTATCAGCCATAAAACAATACAAGAAAACTTTTAAAACCTCTTATTTATAGGTAAAACTGCTTTATAATGTCTAAACATATTACGATGCATGTTGTCTTCTGTTAAGCAGAACCAAGAATTTATAAAGGGCTTTCAAATGGTGATCTACCTCAAACATTTGCTATAATAATTTCAAACTCACACTTGACCAAGAAAATTCGACCTAAGTATCATTTCAGTCAGGTTTTCATTTCATGTCATTCCTAGTTTCAAAACATCCAGCAATCCTAGATTGGCTGACTATCTAGCTCATTTGCTACTTTTTGGAATCAAGCACGTTAACTTTCTTCTATCTTGAAACATCGGATAAGAGTTTCTTTCATCTTGAAGCATTTGATAACTCTAGATGGATTGCTCATTTTCGACGCCTTTTTGTAGTTGGAAAGCATCGTGTAAAATGAAGAAGGCCATTTTTTGTAGTATGAGTCACTGACTTTTCAAACTGAATTAAATGTTTACGTCATGGAGTGTAAGACAGAGTATTCTGTTGAATAAGAAAACTTTTTGGATTGTTTATATTTAAATCATGAAAATGGTGAGTGAGATTACTATGATTTTTACAAATCATAGAAGAATAATACCTAAGCATTTGTTGTTTTTCTCAGATCATTTTCTTTTAAAAAATGTTCTAAAAGATATTTTCATATGAATAATTTGCCGATGATAAGATTTTTTTGTGATCTATAGTTAAAGAATTATTCAATTTAATAATAGTTTAAAAAACTTTCTTCGGTTGAAAAAATGTTTCTATTAGGTATCTGATATAATCAAAAAATGGTGATGATTAATTTATAACTTGGTTAGACAAATTTACAATATATATATAGAGAGAGAGAGAGAGTTAATAATCATTCACTAACTCACGCGGCAAATTTTTATGAACAAAATGTATTGACATGAGATATAAAAAAAGACTTTTGTTGGGAAATTCAGGAGAGAAAAAAAAATTAATGAAATAATTTGGACAAAAATTATTATGAACCACGTAATTTTGAACCATGGTCAAGTGACGTGGACGATACCTGAGCTAGCAGTTCTAGCGGGATGCTGTGGAACCATCAGAAATAGTATCAACCAAATGGCTGCCCTTGCGAAGTTTTCGAGAGTAACAATTACTAAGAAGAAAACAGAGTCCCAACATCAGGCTTGTGATCATCATAAGCTGCTGAATGCTGCCTGGAGAGAATTGTGAAAGTTGTTCAGCCCAACAGAAGAGAAAATATACGTTCAACTGCAGGGAATCGTAATCAAGGTGCAACTGCGAATATCTCTGAAAGATGTTTCGTTGCACATACCATTAGATATGCTTTGGTAGCAGACGACCTGTTCGACAGTCTGTATTGTCGGTCTTTAACAAATGCTGATGTCTCTAGTTCGCAAATGAGCCTAAGGATTAGACTGAAAAAGAGTCAGATGGTCCAATAAATCGTGTTTTCAACTACGCTTTGTAAATGACAGGGTGAACATAACGGAAGCATGAACCCCACAAGCATTACAAACTTCTTTTAGCTGGTGGAGATAGTATTAGGGTTAAGGGATTTCTTTTGGCAGTGCCTGAGTCATGTAAGCTTCTGAATACCCAAGCATCATTAAGTGTTAAAGCAGATTAAGTAAATATTTTCATATTAATGGTGCCTCCATCCCAGGATGGATATTTTAGGAAGGACCATGCTCCTTGCCATTCTCCTTAGATGGTTAGAAAAGCGTGGAAGAGACTTTATCCTGATTAGTTAGCTTTCACAATCACCAGATCTCATTCCAATGGAGAATATGTGGAATGACAAGAAATGGTGCATCAGACAAATGGATTAAGTACCATCCAAACTGAAGGCATTCGAAAGTGCAATGAATTGAATAGGGTTTCTAATTCTCAATACTTTGCTACCAACATCTCATAGCATCTGTGCCAAGAATCCATGTATTTATAATACATGGATTCTGCAAAATATGATGCAATATTGTATTGAAAGGGTGATCATAATAATTTGGCCACTCAGTGTATATTATTTCAAATTTTGCGTTTAAAAATTCTGCTGTCTATTATTGAAGTGTGGCATTTGGAAGCTTTAACGTAAAAACAGTGGCATTTAAAAATTAAAACTTCATACACATCTGCAATCTGCACTTTTCTTTGACGTCCCCACTCCATCTTTCGGTCTAAAAATAGAACAGAGGAAAAAGAAATAAACCCACGTCTGTCGGAGAGAGAAGTTAAAGAAATTTCGAAAATGGGAATTTTAAAAACAAAAATATAGAAATCACCTTAAAATGCTGACATTGAGAGGTGAAGGGGAAAATTTTTCTCAAAAAAAATGAAGGCACAATTTTTACTCTCAAATGAGCCCGTGCAACACCAGACTATGCAACTAATTGTAATACATTTTATTTAAAACAATAAAAAAATTTCCTTTGTTTTATCGATGAAAATACTCCTAAATAGACTGTTTCTTAAGTGTGCCCCTCAACGCATAGTCACTGTAGTATTATAAGTATTCTCTATTCAGTGTCACTACTAACTTTTTACAAACCATTGTCTCACCTATATTTCCGTTTCAGTCACTCCCTTCGTTATTGTCAAATGCCGATGATATCTCTCTTTTTGATAGTGAAATCTTAACAGCTAAATTGGCTTTTATTTTAAAGACAGTGATTATATAGTTATTCATCGGATTAAATCGGAAAAACATAAAAGAAAAAGTAGTAGAATTTAAAGCTAATGTAATATTATTTATTTCCGGTGTTAAGTGACATGATGAAACGAAAAACATAACCTCAAATAATCCGATGTTTTCTTAATACTTATATGTGTTGTACCGAATTCTATTGAAAATTTTAATTTTGGTCTTCTTTAACAATCTCGGTCTCATGTTTATCAGAAAAATCGCTACTGATCTTAAAGTCATAACTCAAGAGCTTGTTCGATACAAATAAAAAGTACATATTCTGCCACAAATCATTGAATTGATTTCTTACTCGATAAATTTAAAACATTTCAGAGATACAGATAGATGCAGATCAGCAAAGATTTGTATATGCAACGCATCAAATGGAAAATATTAACTCATAAACATAAGGCAGCGTTTCTCAATCTCCCCCTTGAGGGGGCATGATAAATCTGCGTGGGGTACGTGAGTATATTGAAAAGTCCAAAATAAAATATTTAAAAAAATTATTAATTTACCAAAATTATCAAAACAAAATACATTCTGACATGATAAAAAATAAAATATATATTTACATTGATATAAGACACTTATAAATGTATCATTGCGGCAAAAAGTATTTAATAATTGATTTATCAATACTAAATATAAAAAGAAAGTTAAATAATTACTAGGAACTTCCATGGACTTGTTATATACAAAATATGATACATTTATTCATAATATGTGCAATTTACAATATTCGAGTTGCATTGTAGCTTTAGCGTCGCACATTATTATTGCATTCAAAAAGGTGATGGAAACCTCTCTCTATATAAATACTGACAATTTTAAATTAGCTATTTTCGATGTACCTTTTCTCAAAATCTGTTAAATGTACATGCTTGAAAAATTTTTCATACAATTAAATTGCACCTTTCTTTTTATACTGAAATGAGCTTTTAGAGCTATAATTTTGAATTTTTTTATAAGTTATAAAATATTTTATCTAACACAGTGAAATTTGACGCATTTTAACATAAAAAAATTTGTAAAAAATGAATTTTTGAGTTTCTTACAAAAAGCTCATTTCAGGATAAATTATCCATCATTATATATATATCATAAAAAAATTTACATACCTGTAAACAGTAGTTTCTCAGAATAGGTACATCGAACATCAAAATTTACATTTTGAGATAAATTGATTTTAATATATACAATGAAGCTTCTAATAGGCAAGGATATGAAAAAAATAAAAGACTCAATTTACAATAAAACATACATGTTTTGGTTCATATGAAACGTTCAACTTTTAAGCAAAAACGAAGTACTTTGTTTACAATTTTCGCCGTACAAATGAGCGTTGCCCCATTTCAAAGATTATTTAAAAATAGGTTTTAAGGACATCTAACTACCCTAGAGGTTTAAGTAAGGTATTTTTTGAAAGGTTAAAATCTGTGCTGTTTGAAAATGTAAAAATTTCAAATTGTCAAAAAAATAAGATTTTAGCTTTCCAACACACCTTCAATACATTGTTGTTGTATGAAGGGGGCGCGACGAAAATTATGACTGAAAATTGGGTAGCAAATATGGAAAGTTTGAGAAACACTGTCAAAAGGATCTAAAAATATTTAATTTCCAGCTCTGTGTTTGAAAGATGCACATTTCATAGAATTTAATGTTGGATCCTACAGTGAAGTAAATTCTGTCAAAAAATATAATATTCTTGAATCGTAAGTTCAGATATGAAAAATGATGCTTTTTTACCTTGACTTGAAATAATTTTTATGAAAAAATTTCAGAAGAAAGGGTTTCGTTGCTCCTTAATGATTGAGAGTGAAGAATTGATTCTACGATTTCTTTTATTCTATTAAATATTGAAAAAAAAATTGAAAATAATTATCAAAAAGATATCTTTTGTCAATTGATACGACAAAAATAATTTTCCATGTCTATTAGTAGATGTTAAAATTAAGCTTAAGGATTACTATAATTTTACTTAGATTTCCTTTTTTTATTATTCTAGATACATACATATTTAATGAATTTAAAATTGATGTGTACAAAAGAGTTTGCCATTTATTTCCCTATAAAAATCAAAGTATACCAATGTTATTAGAAAAAGAAATATCTAAAAAAAATCTAGAAACTGAAGGTTTTGGTGGATTTAATTTATAAAGTAACAAAAATTGTGTAACTGAATTTTGTGCTTTATGATATAATAATGAGTTATATTTATAAAATTTGTGTTTTTATGCATTATAATTAAAAAAGTTATGTTATTTTTAAAAATAATGCTACTTAGTGTGTTTAATCTATTTATAAAAAACAAGTTCCCGAAAAAGAGATTTTGAATTTCTCAAGCTATATGAAAGGAAATTTTCTTTGATACGGTTGTAATGAAAACTTTAAATGCTTATATAAAATTTGACTATACGTGAGTTTTAAAGAATAGATTCTCTTAAGTAAACTGAAAATGAAGTAAAATAAAAACAATCTTTTCTGTAATCAAAAACAACAACAAAAAAATAATAATTGCAATTTAAAATGAGTATTATATTTTCAAGATAAAAGATAAAAAAATGAAGCTTTTACCTTAGAGTTCCAAAGAGTTTTTTAACGTCAATAATTGGTTGATAAAATATCTTCCAAAAATGTACAAAAAATCTTTCCATTGAGCAATTTAGTTTCTTCAATTTGCAATGCAGAAAAATCCCTAAGTTATTTTTTAAGCTTGGAAGTGCCTTTAAAAATAATTTCTGGAGTTTTCCAACATTTGGTTCCACCTGTACGGATACATTACTAAGAATAACTCAAAACAAAAGAAAAATGAGACAGGTAAAGTTTCACGCAATTGGATAGGAATCAAAAAAGTTTATATTCTCCGAGTGGAAAAAATAAGCCTATTTAACCCTCTAACTGGACACCTTCCTCCTGAAAAGTTATTCCGAAAGCGTTTAACTCTTATTTTGCGATTCCCTTCAAAAATGCAATAGACTTTTTTCCTTTCCCCCTTTTAGAACTTGGATGGTCGAACGGGGAAAATTTTACGACCCAGTTCGGTCCCTTTTGAAAAGTAAGAACCAAGAGATCAATCGTTTACAGCTAGCTGTTAAGTTGCCTTGGGCAATCTTCTTTGAAAGCGTAGATATCCCTCTCTTGATCAATCCTCTTTGAAACATACGGTGTTTCTTTCTCCTATATGTTCAGTCACAGTAAAATTAAAACCGAAATGAAAGGTAAAAAAAAAGAGGAAAAAATGAAATAAATAGTATGTTAGAAGTTGAAAAATAATTATATTTTCTTCAAAGAAAATTTATTTTTCTGTCATTTTTTAAAAATTAAAATATATATATATATATATATATATATATTTGGTATTGCGATTTGAACCAGAAAAAAGCATCCTGTATTCATTTTTGAATATGGGAGTAAGAAAACGCGCTCACTTTCCTGTTTTTTAAAAAAGTAATGAGGTAAAAAGAGCAAAGGCCCTATCTCATTTTTAAACAATAACACAATAAATACACTCTTTCGCAAAAAAATATATGCACCCAGAAGAAATTGAGCTACATTCACGAAATTTGGTATGCATGTAGTGTATATGAAAATAAACAAATGATTAAAAATTCAGAACAAAATATCATTTTATTAAGCGGTTACAGCTTGCAAAAGGTTAAAAATCAGTAAGTAGTAAAGCCACCTCTGGCAGCTATACAAGCCGAAATTCGGCGTGGCATCGATTCAATTAGATCACTTATGACCCCCTGTGGAAGATCCTGCCATAGTCTTTGCATCTGCGCAGTTAATTCTCCTGTATCTCGGGACGGCTGCAGTTGCCTTCCCAGCGCGTCCCAGACATGCTCTATTGGCGAAAGATCTGGTGACCTGGCAGGCCATGGTAGGACGTCATATCCTTGAAGACATTGTTGGGAGAGTCGCGCAGTATGTGGACGAGCATTATCCTGTTGATAATTGGCACCTGGGCGACTTGATAGCATGGGTAGCACAATCGGCGTTAAAATATCGTCCACGTATCTGCGAGCTGTCAAAGTGCCTTGAAGGACCACTAAAGATGATCGTGTGTCCCAAGAAATTGCTCCCCACACTGTCACACCTTGTGAAATTGCTGTATGCCGCTCGACAATAAATGCCGGTTCGGACCGCTGGCCGGTGCGCCTCCAGACACGTGTGCGGTGGTCATCAGCGCTGAGACTGAATCGGGATTCATCACTGAAGATGACACGTCTCCAGTCTGTCACACTCCAAGTTGCCCGAGGTCGGCAAAAATCCAGTCGACACTGCCTATGATGTGGGGTCAGTGGTAAGCGTCTTAGCGGACGTCGGCTCCTCAAGCCAACTTCGGTCAGTCGTCTCCTTATGGTTTCTCTTGATGGCACTGGATGTCTGGAAGGAGGTAAGTGGCGTTGAATCGATGCTAGCGACGTTGTTGGTGCCGAAGTGGCCACTCTTCTGATTGCACGATCCTCGCGATCATTTGTGTTCCTGGGACGTCCTGACCCTCCGCGACGGTACACTCTACCTTCTGTGATCCACTGTTGCCAACACCGAGCAACTACCATATCGCTCCGACCGAGGTGGCGGCCGATACGTCTATTCGACCAACCTGCTTCTCTGAGGCCTATTATACGGCCCCTATCAAAGTCCGTCAGCTGCTCGTACTGCCGCCGGTTACGTCTTAGAGGCATCCTAAGTCTCAATATCGTCTATCAAAGTCATCAGATTCGTTTGGATAGCCGTACGGCGCTCGTACTCATGCTTTTAAACTCTCCCAGTTGCGCAACTAATATGCGCATAGCACACTTAGCCTAGTCTCATTGGCTTCGAAATTTTAATCATTTGCATATCTCTTACCAGACTACATTCTTGCCGAGTTTCGTGATTGTAGCTTGATTTCTTCTGGGTGCATATATTTTTTTGCGACAGAGTGTATTACATTCAATGATTATATTTATGAAATAAAACCGATCTTTCTCTATTCAGTTATATTTTTAATTTAAAATAGCATAAAAGGATTTCAATACTTTTAATTTATTTTAATTAAAATCATATAAAAGATATTTTTATGTTAACTGAATATTTTTCGGAAAAAATTTTAATTTTCATTCCTAGTGTTCTCTTTTTCGAACTTCTTGTATTAAATAAAAATTCCTTTTCTACATCGGCATTTGTGATGGACATAACACACATTTAGTCAATAATTTTTAATTTTAATGGGGATATACTTCTTCAAATGCGCATGACAGTACTTCTAACCATTTTCTACTCAAGTTAAATTTCATATATTTCTGTTTCTTTTATTACTAGGAAAAATGTCACACATCGATAACTACATTTTCACACAATTCAGTCATTACAAATTCTATTGTGAGAAAAGTTCTCCCTAATTAATCTTGTCTTTCAAAACAGTACACTTAAAACAATTTTGTTCAGTGAAGTTAACCGACAGTTCCACAATGTATTCATACCAAATTTTAAAAAAACAAATTTAACACTTGGAAATGTATCCTGTATTAAATTTTTCAGTATACACAAATATGTCCTGCTGTAGGGAAGATATAGTATGAGATGTGGTGTGCGGTTGTGAAAGAATGTTTTCGTACGCGTGTAGACTATTTTTGAAAATTTAAATATCACTGAAGCTGATCATATAACTGCAAATGAGCCTTATTTTAATGTGTGCTGGTATCAAAGTAAAACATTTTACAATATTAAGCAGCCTATGGGTTTATACTCAATATCAAACTAGTTAAGTAAGATATAAATATATTTTACTGCAGTCAAAAATATTCATAATATGTAAGTATCCTGTTGCTCCACTTATTTCTGTACATTTTAAAAACTGTAGCTGAATGCAATTTTTTATATTTATAAACGAGGCATAACAGCTCACACAGTCGTAAAAATGTCCTTATCATTTTTAAATATACTACTATAAAACGTATATGGATTGTAAGATCAGTTGTAAAATCCTAAAAGCTTTTAGAGGAGCTAAAAACATGTAATTTTGGACTGATCAAATTTTTAATATAATACACAAATATACATGTTATTAAGCAAATACATTTGAAAAATCAAACTTCTGAAATAAACGTAATTGAAAGAAAAATGTTTAATTGCAAATGAGTGGAAATACATGTTTATCTAAGGGGTATCCCCAAAGTGAGGTAATCCTCAAATTTAAGACTCAAACTCAGAAGCACAACAATCCATGAGGGCCAGGAACTACTGTGCCCATCATAATACACGTGACCATTGGACGCTGAGGTGCATGAACAGATGTCCCGATTTGGTGGTCTGTCTGAAGAGAGACCTTCAGTGTTTAAGACCCGAAGCAAGCTTGGTACTCATTTATCGACCCAATGTAGCGGGGATGAAAGGCAGAGTCGACCTTGCGCAGCCCGTTAATAGAACCCCAGACCTGTGGTGTGGAAGCACTATACACTTCCACTCAATCCTATTCGGTGAAAAATAAAATTTAATGTTAGAATCTTATATAAATCCCTAATGAATGAGGGGAGTCCAAACTTTTTTTTTCATGTAAACTGTTTAGACGGAAATGGTTAATTATGAACATTTCACAAGTTGCATAAATTAAAATTAACCGTTATAGTTAACATAAATTTTTAAGGGTACAAAAGGTGTATTTCGGCTGCACGAATTAATTTTAAAAGGAATACGGTTACGAAAAAAGTAGTACAAATCTATCTAAAGTAGGGTTGGTTATCTTAGATATTGTCAAACACAACAATGTATTGGAAGCCAATTCCACAATTCGTTGTTATAAAAATGTATGGAAAATTACAAGATTTATTTTTGCATTTGTAATTTATATATATATATATAATTTTTCCTGGGAGCTTTAAAAGCTAGAGCGCAATCCATCAAAACCGCGGTTCTCTCTCTGTTTTTCCAGATCGCCCCTGACTAAGCCGAATCTGCCATAGTAAGTGAAAATGCCGTATTTTGTTTGTCAAGATCATTTTATAGCAGACTGCATTTTTCATGTATTTTAGATGGTCGTTTTATATTTTCTACATCAATATCTTAATGTCTGAATTTAAAATTACATAAAATTCTTGACATTCGCATCAATGACCATGATAATTTTTATTAGTATATGAATGTGTCATCAAACGATTACATGACTAATATTAACACACACACACATTTTTTTAACCATTTAATTGATATCAAATATATTATAACGCACACAAATTTTCTAAACTTTAAAATAAATATTTCGAAAACTACTTCAGATATACTCAAAATTTTTTATTCCTACGCTTTAGCTTCTCAGTTTTGCTTCTCTATGTAAGAATTTATTGTAATTGTATATATTCATCAATTTTTTTAGTATATTCTCTTAGCATGCGGTTTTCAACCGAATTGTATGAAATCTTCGAAATATATTAAATGAATGATTGAATATTAACGTCGCACTGTTCAGCTACACGAGGGCTTTTGGCGACGGACCACGTAATTTTGAACCATGGTCAAGTGACGTGGACGACACCTGAGCTGGCACCCCCTCTCCTAACTACCCTACCACACCAACGGGAGGACGTTTCAGCTCTCGACAGATTTAACGTGCATCGCTGCCCTACACGGCGGGTCTTTAGTGGTACTGGGCTCGAACTCGTGACAAAGCAAGCCACGTTCCGATACCTATACCACTCGGCTTCCGCTGCCGAAATATATTAAAAGATACCAAAGAAGCTATATAATAAAATTTGAAATTTTTATTATACTCAAACAATTGCTAAAACTTATGGTAAATAATTTTTAACTGCGCGATGCATTTTTTTTTTTCGAAATTTCAAATGGAATTTCTAACATAAAATTTCTAGCTTTATAAGGTCGAGATTTCAAAACATATCCAGATTTTAATTACTTTTTCAGTTAGCCTTTAAAAAAGATAAATGTTGAGGTATTTTGTATAAATAGATATTTTTGAACAATATATAATTCGAATGTTTTTCAATAGCTCGAATTTAAAATTGATTTTTATGTTTATTTATATGCATGTCTACTGTAAATGTTTCCGTATATTTTTGATTACCATTTATTCAAACATTCAAGTTAGAAAAAAAGGGGGGGGAAATCTTCATTCATGTTGTCTTTAATGTAAACGGAAGTTCAAGCACTTAAAATTCAAATATAATTCGGTGTATTTTAACAATATATAACCAGGCACTGTACTTAAACTTCCCTGAACACTTAGGCTTTGAAATCTAAAAAAAAACAAAACTAATAAATCTTAATTAGTTTTTTTTCGTTATTATTTTTATCAATGTGTAAGAAAATGTTTCAAATGATTTGATGAAGTTTAAATTTATTCATTTTTAGTGGTTGGAAAATTGAAAAGGTTCCAAATTTTAAAGAGTTTGATGTTTTATTAATTTTTTCGGTATCTTATAATAAAATAATCATGTTTCAAAAACTGAAAGCTTTGAATAAGAAAAATGAAGCGAAAGAGAATTTACTTAAAAAAAGATAATTTGTCTAACTATATAAAATAGCAGATTGCCCTGACACGCCCCAACTTGTTACAGTTTGAAATTAATATGAAACCAAAATGGAATTGTAACATATTTTACTTATGCGTTGGGACTTTTGGAAACTTATAAAATACAAGCTGCAAAGAAACACTTCTTGGGTTGTAAAGAAATTTCTCCCCGATTTTTTACGATTGTAGGAGGGGGGGTCAAAACACGGGGTTCCCTGCGAGCCATAAAACTGCTGCTGTGTTGCTTCCTCCGTCCCTCGTTATCTTTCAAGATGTTAAACCTTAAAAGGGGGAAAGGATTTCAGAAAAGTGCGGCTAATCCGCTTTTGAAAACGTTACTTGAAGGCAGAAAAATCCGTGCAGTCCATTTTCGAAGCCTCTCTAGTAGGGCGGAAAAATCCGTTCTGTTCAGTTGGAGGGTTAATGTCTAGGATTGTTTTTACAATACAAAAACATGCGTAATAAATAATTCTCATGACATAATACAACACCACTCATGCTTTAGATCGAATTTGTTTAAATAGATCAAGCAAGAATCGCATTTGTAAATGCTATATATATCATGGATGACTGGAACTATTTTAAGTCCATTGTTAAAGGATGTCAATGCTGGATTCTGGAAAAGTAAAAAAATTAATTAAAAAAAAAACGGTCTAGAGGGTAATTTAAAAGGAGCTCCATTCTTATGTAACAAGTAGAAAATTACGTAGAATAATTTTAACACAGTTTTCTCTGCCATAAGGAAACGTTTCTCTGTTTCTCTAGATAAGGAGTTTCATGAATGTGGTTTAAACTCTTCAAGTCAGCTATAACTCTTTTCTTAATATACATATCTGAGTTGGCTTAAACGTTTAAAGCAGCAAAGGAACATGTAAGAAAATATGGTTAACTAAAATGCAAAAGCTGGAAAATTAGCGTTTATTTAAAATATATTAGCTTGAATGAATTGCTTCAAACAAATGATTCATAAACGTTGTAAAGTTAAAAAGTAAAGAAACTCAATTTTCACAAAATGGGGTTTGCTGAATTTGTTGAGGTCAAAATGAAATTGTTACTTAACTAAATAATTTTGTTAGTATGAATGGAGGATTTCAAAAGTTATAAAAAACTTTCCGGATAAAATTAGTTTAAATATTCAAGAAACATAAATGTTTTTGTATTCAAATATACTTCATGAAGAGAAAGTAGAAAATTGAATAATTTCAAGAAACGCGTTTATAGCAAAAGGTATGATGCCTTTCAATAAAACTAACTAAGTATCACAACAAGTTAAAATTAAAAATGGCTGACTGGTCCATATATATCAGGTATACTCAACCTAGAGCCCACGGGCCGCATGTGGCTCAGTGGTCTTTTCTGAGTGACCCAGCTATGGCCCATTGCACTAAAAAAATTTAATTATTTAAGAAAAATGTGCTAAAAATTTAGTGGTAAACTCTATCAATAAAGCAATAAAATCTATCAATTTTGTTATCAATTTGCTTTTTTGATGGTGGAATGAAAAAAAAAGGCTTGGTCATGGGTGAAAGGAAATGGAAACTACCTCAGTAAAAATGTATAAAAGTAAATATTTTTTCGTAGGTGTTTGATAGAATGGATGATAAAGTATAAAAAATGCCAAAAATGAGAAGCTTAATATAATGATCAATATTGTATTGCCGAACGATGCTTTGGTCTTATAGTATCCCCCCATCCTAGTTATGCTCATGCTGCGGCCCACGCGAAATACCTGTCATATGTATGTGGCCCGGCTGGAAAAAAGATTTGATAGATGAATAAATTGTTTTGCTGACAAACTTTGTCTCAAACATATAGCCTGATTTTGAATTGGTACATTTGTTCGAGAAGATACTCAAAATCGATGATAAAAACAACATTGAACAAAAATCGAACCAATCAGACTCGACAAAAGAGAGAGGTATCGGATAATTCGTAAAAACTGCATAAAATATTGGAGAAAAAGTGTCTTCTTTGGGTTCAATTCAAAAATTTATTGTAAAATGATAAAATGCTAAACTAATTCAATCACGTAAAGTAAAACTTATTTCTGAAAGAATAGCTGAAAAGTTATCATTGTAATTACCGAGTAATTAAGTCATGAGCCGGAGAACGATGAGTTTAAAGTTGGACCTGGCAGCCGAGTCCTGGTTCTATGAAGGATTCATAGTATGGAACAATAAGGGCTGCTGAGTGTTTTATCGAAATTTCAAAGTGGGATGAGACAGGAGCCAGAGTTTAATTTTTTATCACTTGACTGTAGTTCAAAATACTAGGAACATGTTTGCATTGCCTTAGGACCACGTGTTCACTGAAAAACAATGAAATATATTTAATTTATGATTGCTCTTGTTTTTGTTCTATTATCTCATATTATCTTAGTGTAGCTTTGAAATGCAACTTTAATAAACAATCATTCAATCAATATACAATCATGGACAAAAAAACTAGCGCAACAGGAAGGAGTAGTCAAAATGAAACGAAATTTTACATACGTAATGACTACTTTGATATAAGTAAATTATTAGAAAATCAAAGAAAAATGATCATTTAATTAAGAGAAAAAGACAAAAGAACGGACGATTTAATACATTGTTGAACCCCCTCTAGCGCAAATGTACGATGCGGAACGATCGGACATTGAGGCATACAAGTTATGTATGAAGTCTTGAGACATTTAGTTACATACTTGCTGTAGCCTTGCCTCTTGTTCGTTCAAACTCGTGGGATGCCCTATTCTCCGATCCAAATGATCCCAGATATGCTCAATAGGAGACAAATCTGTGGATCGGGTAGGCTAAGGAAGGGATAGTAACAGTGCGGAGACAGTCTTGTGATACCCTAGCGGTGTGAGGCGGAGCATTTTCTTGTTAAAAAAGGGCTCCTGGAAGCCATTGCATGAATGGCAACACATTGGGTTGCAGGATGTCATGGACATACCGCTGGATTGTCATGGTGCCACGGATCAATACTAGAAGTGACCGTGTATTGCAGGAAATGTCACCCCATACCATCAATCCAGCTGTGGGAGCTGTGTGTCGCTGTAAAGCAGTGCTTCTCAAACTTTCAATACTGGCGCCCCTCTTTTCAATCACAATTTTTATCGCGCCCCCTTATACATAATAATTTACTGAATGCAATAATAATGCACTTTTACGATAAAGCAACAATATTTATTATAAACCGTACAAATTAATTACATAAGTATTAAATTTTGTATATGTTACTTTTAAGCAAAAAAAAAAAAAAGTTAAGTAATAGGATAATTACTAAGTTATTTTTCCTTTCTCTGATTTTTAAATTGGAACATATTACAAAATGCGGTGGTTGCTTAGAAGACAAAATATAGATCTCAGCTAAATATAGAAAAATAACTCTTTAAGTGTCAATTTCTGATATTAAACCTTCCTTTGAAAAACTTTCCTCTACAAGACAAGCCCGTGGAAGTCCCTAATAATTAATAAACTTGTTCTTAATTTAGTAATAAGATTGATTGATTGAATATTAACGTCGCACTGTTCAGCTGCACGAGGGCTTTTGACGATGGACCTCGTAATTTTGAACCATGGTCAAGTGACGTGGATGACACCTGAGCTGGCACCCCTCTCTCCTAACTACCACATCACACCAACGGGAAAACGTTTCAACTCTCAACATATTTAACGTGCATCTCTGCCCTACATGGAGGGGCTGCTGTAGCCCAGTGGTTAAGGTATCCAACCATGGCAGGCATGTCATGAGTTCGATCCCAGTACCACTAAAAGACCCGCCGTGTAGGGCAGCGATGCACGTTAAATCTGTCGAGAGCTGAAACGTCCTCCCGTTGGTGTGGAGTGGTAGTTAGGAGAGGGGGTGCCAGCTCAGGTGTCGTCCACGTCACTTGACCATGGTTCAAAATTACGTGGTCCGTCGCCAAAAGCCCTCGTGTAGCTGAACAGTGCGACGTTAATATTAACTCACTCACTCACTGCCCTACATGGCGGGTCTTTAGTGGTACTGGGCTCGAACTCGTGACAAAGCAAGCCACGATCCGATACCTATACCACTCAGCTACCGCAGCCAAATTCAGTAATAAGAAATTATTTATAAAATACTTTTTTCAGTACTGATACACCAAACGTATACTGGCTGAAACACCGACTCTTCGCACGAGTTCAT
This sequence comes from Trichonephila clavipes, assembly GCA_019973935.1. NCBI lineage: Eukaryota > Metazoa > Arthropoda > Arachnida > Araneae > Nephilidae > Trichonephila > Trichonephila clavipes. The sequence continues at coordinate 310,026 of BMAU01018263.1, forward strand.
TTTTTAAAAAAATAAAACATTATTCTTGATATAATAGCTGAACTGTAAGGAGAGTAAAACTGTGTGCACGACATTGTATACAAAAATGTAAAATGATTTTTTTTAGATAAATGCTATAATTGTAAATAACTGTTTAAAAGAACTGTAATTTTAAACCTCACACAATTAGCATTTAGAATTAATGTTAAATTATGAAAAAGAATATAAAATTCCGATGAAGAATAATTGTGTTACTTTTTAACATTTAAAGCGAGAAGACTTCAAAATGTTTTAACCCGGGAGCAGGCGCGTACTCGATACTAACATTAATGGTAGTGCGAGGGGACTCAGTCACCCCAATCATTTGTTTAGAATTATTTTTACTGTACACGATACAAATCGGAATTCTAGTGAATATTTTAATTTATAAAAAGTATATACTTACCTTCTTTCAAGGACTATTCAATTCTTTGATGATTTGAGAAAAAATCCAGTAAAACTGAACTAAAATGATTCAAAAGTACAAGATCATAATAAAGGACGCAAATCAGACACTTTTAAATTATCCTACAGAAATGTTAAACCAATCAATTCTTTTTCAAATATCGCGCAAAACTCAATTATTTAAAATTTCCCTAAGCGAAAAGCAAACGCATAAAAGATGGGAGGGAACTAATATTGATAATAACCATACCATAAGATTGAAGGTCAATCAAATGATTAGCAAACGTACTATGCAGCCTGGCTGAAAAGTGAATCATTACTTCCTTTTCTTTTTCTACAACTAATGTACAGTATTTCAATAATAATTACAGTGGTGAATTATTTATCTTCTTAGAATTTTTCTCAGGGTCTGGGTTTCGTTTTTCTTTTAACGAGTAATATTTTATGTTAAAACATAATAAAAAAATCTCTCATTGAGGAAATACAGCAAATAAAACAAAATGTTTTTTTTTTCTTTAATTTGGTTTTGGGATCAAAGATAGCTATTTGATGACGGAAAAAAGCCAAATAATAAACATAAATTATGTCAGTGTTGTTGTGTGTATTTTTTTATTTTGGAAGAAAGTATTTTGTTTTACTTCTCTTTCAAGTTATTTTTTTTTAAATCTTTAAATTTTCGATACGCTCGTGCCTCCCTTGTAAGGTCATCGCGCCCCCCTCAGGGGGGCGCGCCCCACACTTTGAGAAACACTGCTGTAAAGTAAAGGCGGGATTGAGGCGTTCACCACGGGGTCTCCACAAACGAACACGATTGTCACCACTGCTGAGATTGAATTTGAATTCGTGGCTAAAGACAACCTGTGTGTGTGTGTTGTCTTCGAAAGGTGCGTAAGGGCATGTCTACCTCAGCTCTTCCTTTGTAAACGATTCAGCACACTTCAGTTCACTCAAACAAGCTTTGGTTACCTGTTTTATACTCCACGCAGGATGATGTTAAACGCCCTCTACCGGCTTTACGTAATGTGCGATCACACTGCTTTTCTAATCATTTGCATATCTCCGCGACGTGTACCTTCATGCCAAGTTTCTTTACGATCTCGCAATAATTTCTTGGTGCACTAAGTTTTTTATCCATGAATGTATTTTATCATAGAAAATAAGTCAGTGGTTATATAAGAATACTGTGAACTAAAAAAAAAAAAAAAACATTATTTCATTAAGATTATTCTTGTATTTGTGATGCCTGTGGGTATGGAAAGCATAGTAATAATCTCAGTTGTATAAAAAATATAAAAAATTAATATGCACTTGTGCTAATCTTCTCTTAGAGAACAATGTAATAATAGCTAATACGGATTTATATGTTTTAAGGATACTCCAGGATTATTAGCATTATAATTTTATATATAGGGCACTTGAAAATAGGGCACTTGAAAGCTAAACTATCATGACAGAGCGCGAGTTGTCCTAACCCTTTACTCGTGTGTCATAAGCTGGATCCCCTAAAGAGCCGCCGTGAAGACGGGTTGACGCGACTTAAATCTGTCAACGCTCAATGCTCGGAGAGGGGTTTGTTGGGCGGTGTAGGTGTCGCTTGGTTCTAACTTATGAGCACTCCTGTTGATTTCTAGAGAGGCGTCAATAAACTCGTACTCATGATAGAGACAGTTGTTAATTAGAGTGATTTTCTATTTCAAAAAGTTATCCTTGAGAAGACGTCAAACAATATTTACTCGAGCCCTTTTTTCTTTTGTAAAATTAACATACTAAATTAAACTTTAAAGAACTCGTAAATTGATGGTGTTCTATTTTTTCAATTGTATCAAGTTGAGGAATCTTAAATGAGGATTCAGTGTAACAAAATAATATTTTATAGCAATAAAAGTAGTCTCCTTCTGAAATTTTATAAGTACAAAAAACACAGTATCTTTTAATGCATCTAAAGTCTAATCATCCAAGAAAGCATCCATATCTAAAGAGGTACTTGTACCATCGAATATTCGTAAAATAATTTTAGTTCGTCTGAAGTATTCCAAAAACAAAAAATAAATCTCTCATACTTATCTTAACTATAATTCTTCATAAGAAATATTGACATTTAACTTGAATTTAATTATATTTACGCACTAAAAACGCACACATGTAATGTGATATAAAAAATATTTAACCTGAAAAAAAACTAAAGCACACAAACTGGACTTTTGAAATTTGTTAACTTAAAAATAAATATTATTGATTGTTTTAGCTATTTTTAAAATTCATTTAAAAATTAAAAATAAAACACATTTTTAAAATAAATAAGCCTTTTTGTGAAAATAAAGAGAGACACAAATCGTTTATATCATTCACTCTAAATAGCCGCCGAGCTGCAAGTCTTCTCGTGAGGTTGGTGAAAAGGGAAGACAGGTGGGATGTCCCGACCACGCCTAGTGTGTTCTCCCTCAAAATTAGGGTGAAAAATTGGCCAAAACTTAGAGTCACCTGCATGGTGCTCAAATCTACGGCAAACGAAAGCCATACATCTAGCGTTTTGCCGGAATGTGCTTACTATCTTTGGCTGAATAGAAGCTATTTTTATGATAAATTGCCTTGGTGTCGAAACGACACCAGTGAGCATCTAGGTATATTAGTTGCAAAATATTAACCTAGAGCCACCAAACTTTCTCCGTGTAATCAAGATGGAAAATGATTAAAAGCCAAGAAATTTTTGAAATTCCTACTAAACTGCGGAAAGGAGAACAAACTAAACATGTTACGGTGTCCCATCGACACTGACGACGGTTCTAGTGTTAGACAGTTAACAGTTTCCGTCGGTTTTTTTTTTTTTTGCTAACGCGCGTTTGACCTGTCGCTTTCATAAGTTGTATCTGGAATTTGATTCAGAATTTCCTAAGGACTGCTAAATTTAGGATTAAATTTACGTGAATCGGGACATTGGAATTCTTCATAGAAGTGAGATGGATAAACGTGATGCTTCTTTGAAATTATACCAGCTTCAACATTATTGACCCCTATTAGATACTTAATTACATAATCAAACATACCTAGTTTTAAAAACCATCGAAAAAATCTGCCCATTTAATGTATAACCCTCTAAGTGGATACCTTCCTCCTGAAAAGTTATTCCGAAAGCGTTTTACTCTTATTTTGCTATTCCCTTCAAAAATGCAACAGACTTCAATTCTTTCCCCCTTTTAAAACTTGGGAGATCGAAAGGGGACAATTTTATGACTTAGTCGGCGTCTTTGTTCAGTGAGAACCAGGATAGCAATCGTTTACAGCTAGCTGTTAAGTTGCCTTGGGCAATCTTGTATGAAAACCGTAGTTCTACTCTGTCGTTTTCCCCATAGATTCAGTCACAGTAAAATTAAAACAAAACGCAGGGTAAAAAAAACATGAAAAAAATGGCGTATTAAAAGTTGAAAAATAGTTATATTTTCTTCTAACAAAATTTATTTTTCTGTCATTTTTTAAAAATTAAAAAAAAAATATTTTGGTATTGCGATTTGAACCAGAAAAAAGCATCCTGTATTCATTTTTGAATATGAGAATTTTCGATTGAATTTTGATTTTTCGAACTCCTTGTATTAAATAAAAGTATCTTTTCTACATCGGCATTTGTGATGGACATAACACACATTTAGTCAATAATTTTTAATTTTAAAGGGGGATATACTTCTTCAACTGCGCATGACAGTACTTCTAACCATTTTCTACTCAAGTTAAATTTCTTATCTTTCTGTTTCTTTTATTACAAGGAAAAATGTCACACATCGATAACTACATTTTCACACAATTCAGTCATTACAAATTCTATTGTGAGAAAAATTATCCTTAATTAATTTTGTCTTTCAAAACAGTACACTTAAAACAATTTTGTTCAGTGAAGTTAACCGACAGTTCCACAATGTATTCATACCAAATTTTAAAAACAAAATTAACATTCTGAAATGTATCCTGTATTAAATTTTTCAGTATACACAAATATTTCCTGCTGTAGGGAAGATATAGTATGAGATGTGGTGGGCGGTTGTGAAAGAATGTTTTCCTACGTGTAGACTATTTTTGAAAATTTAAATATCACTGAAGCTGATCATATAACTGCAAATGAGCTTTATTTTAATGTGTGCTGGTATCAAAGTAAAACACTTAACAATATTAAACAGCCTATGGGTTTGTATTCAGTATCAAACTATTCGCAAAATGATTACAACTTCTATTCAAATTGTCAACCAACTGAAAGATAAATATATCTTACTGCAGTCAAAAATATTCATCATATGTAAATATCCTATTCCTCCACTTATTTCAGTACATTTTAAAAGCATTGAAAGTTCGAGAAGCACTTCTGTAGTAACATGTGTTCTGGTTTGGGAGTACTGCTTACATTTAAGCCAGTGAACTTTTAGTAGGGGCTGGGGTAGGTCTTTTTTCATTTGTGGGTTGTTTATTTTCTTCTTTGTATTAATATGGAATCTTGTTGCTGCTACAAGCCAATTAATTAAATTATTTGGAGGATTTACTAACATTAATTGTCTCAAGCCAATTCATAAGACTTATGTTCACCCCACATAAATATGTTTAGTGTTTAGTTTTGGTTGTTTCTCTATGTTTACTTTTTATATGGAAATATTCTGATAAGTCCTCATTTGGTTTAAATTTGTTTTAGCAAATTCTTTTCGAGTAGTATTGGATACTTCCACAAAATCCAAATGAGTGGATCTCAATAAAATAATCATGATTGCCAAATTAAAAATCTAAATCTAATAGTTCCAAAACGGAAAATTTTTATTATCAATAAACAATCTAGCCCAGCATTTCTCAAAGTGTGGGGTGAGCTCACGTAGGGTGGTGTAATAACTCTACGAAGAGGGCGCGAGCATACTAAAAAGTCAAACAAAAGTATACTTAAAAAAATTAATTTCCTGAAAGTAAACAAACAAAATACATTCTGACACATTAAGAAATACACATTTACACAGATATAATACACTTATAAATGTATCAATACTGCACAATGTATTTTATAATTAATTTAACAATACTAAATTAAAAACAAGTTTGATAATTGCCAGTGACCCCATGGACTTAAAATATATAAATGTATGTATAAAAATTAACACTTATCTTGATAATTTGTATGATTTATAATTAATTCTTTAACTGCTGATTAAAAATTGCACGATTGGCTCTCCAAAATGCCACCGTTTTCTACGTAGGACTGCAAATGTTATGTTTGCGCGGGAGGGGAAAAGAAGGAATTGAAATAAGCAAGTCCTCTGAAATAAGTAAATTATTCAAAAACACTGCCAAGCTGCTTTTATTGCATTCTAAAGCTTTCAAAATAATTTTATGAATAGCAGTGCACAGAAGAGATCGTACTTCAGCAGGACCCATCCTAGAGTGTCAGCCACCCGAGTGCAAAGACCTAATTTGCTGCCCCTCTGAGGATTTTGACTAATACTGAACATTGGCGTGCTAAGCTCCTCTATCTGTATGAAAAGTAAAACAGTAATAAAAGTACAAATAAACACAAAAATAACTTCTTTCTTCTATTTTGTGATTTAATTTAACACTTTTAATTTCTCCCTATGCATAATGAATTGAATCACTCCTTTGTCTTAGTTAATATTAACGATTTTAGATATTTTTGTAAAGAAACTTTCGCATCAATTCTTTTTGAGACGACTTCAGTAAGCAACGAACCACAATGCGCCACGATTGCAGCTGACAAGCAGAAAAACCTTTTCTACTGCAGTAGGGCTGGCTCTGCCACGAATCAAATGAAGGGTGTAAAAAGTAGACATGGATGGATAAAGGACCAATACACTGAGCACTAACATTCTACTTTTTTTAAAAACTTTGCCGTGGTATCGTAAAATCTGGGCTTATTTTGATTCTTCAAAAAATATTTACAATTCAGAGAGAGAGAAAGAGAAAGAGAAAGAGAAAGAGAAAGAGAGAGAGAGAGAGAGCATGCTTATTTTACTTTTAATAAGTATTATTTTGTGAAATACGCAGAAAACATTGTGCTTGATTGATAGAGCTATTTGCGGCTGCTCCATGTTTGGGCCATCCGTGTGTAGTGCACGTGCTGCACACCTGCTAGGTTCGACCCTGTACTTCGAAAAGACGTATATATACATCCGAGGTAATTAACGCTTTGCCTGAGAGAGATGTTTATATACGCTGGGTTACTTAAGAGGTCAAAGTCGTATTCTAGCTTTAGCGTCAAAGTACAGTATTATTGAATTCAATGCGTTGTCATTGAATAGTGGGAAGGGTGGAATATGAACATTGTGATTGGATATTGGGTCGCTACTATTGAAAGTTTGAGAAGCGCTGCCCTAGCTCCCTTTGACAGTCAGGCATTCCAAGAAACCCATTCTCATAGCGGATTTCAATTTAACAAAAGAAACATGCATACCAGATTTAATTATTGTAGGTTTTGTTTTTGTTGTTACTTGTACTACCTGAGCAGTAACATCAGATCAAGGTACACAAAATTCATCTCGACTAAGGGCTAGATTTTTACGCCTGTCAATATCCCTAGCTTTGAGCACCACACAGGTAACAGTACGATTTTGCTCGGTTCTACTCCAATTTTGAGGGAGAACAACCTGGGGTGGTCAGAGACCTCCCACCTATCTTCCTCTTCTACCAACCTCCTGAGAGGACTTGCAGCTTGACGTCTATTTAGAGTATCCTCATGCCACAAATGCACTATACATTTACAAACAGCCATGACTTCTGTAACTCCCCTTAACCTTTCGCAACACCCTGTTGAGAGCTCGTTCTTGGAAGAGCTCTACTTCATGAAAGGAAGATGCCTACCAAGTTTCAAAATAGCTCAATAGTTTCAAAATGGGAATGTTTATCTATAACACTTCCTAATCTCCCGCAAAGCCCCTTAGGTTTCGATTTTCTCAAAACCGCTTATGTAGAGAACCTTTATTAAATGAAATGATAATATCTAGCAAATTTTAAGTCTATACTTTTAATAGAGTTCAAAAATGGAAATATCTATCCATAACTTCCCTTAAGCCCCCGAAACGCTTCTTGGGGTCTATTTTCGTAAAACCTCTTTTGCAGCGGATATCTACTCGCTAAAAAAAAACATAGAAACATACTTGCCTTTTTTCAAGTCTGTAAGTTTAATAGTTCAAAAACGGGAATGCTTATTTATTACATCTTTTAAGCCCCCGCAACTCACCTTTGCAGTCAATTTTCGCAAAACTCATTTTGCAGCGGATCGCTACTCCATGAATGGAATCTACTCACCAAACTTGAAATTTGTTAGTTTTAAAGTTTATAAACGGACATATTTAACTATATCGCCCCTTAAAAACCGCGCAACACCCTTTGGGTGTCGTTTTTCGAAAAATCTATTTCGTAGCTGATTTTTATTCTCCTAGAGGAACATGTTTACCAATTTTGAAATCTGTAGTTTAATAGTTCACAAGCAGGAATATTAATCCACAGCGCCCCTTAAGCCTCCGCAACGCCCCTTGGGGATTGGTTTTCGCAAAATTCTTCAAAAACGGGAATATGTCTCTAATGCCACTTAAACCTCCGCAACGCCCCTTCTCTATGAAAGGAATGCGACGAATTTTAAGTTTGTATGTCTAATAGTTCAAAAACGGGAATAATTATCTCTAACGCCCCATTTGTGTCAATTTTCAAGAAATACGTTCTTAGCGAATCTCTACTCCATAAAAGAAACGTGCCTCAAAATTTCATTCGCAGGTCTATTCGTTCAAACATGGGAATAGTCGCCTCGAATGCTCCTGAGTTGGCAACATAGAACTCGGAAACCTTTGCAGTCCAACCATCTTCCACAAAGTGTCATCGCAATCGGATGAAGGGCTTAGGAAGCCACAAGATACTTTTATTTATATTGATTATAGACCTCTTTTAAAATAACCTCTTTTCAAATATTTAGAAAATTTACGGGAATTCGAAAATGCCGTGAAATCAGAAGGCCTAGTGTGCATAGATACCAGAGGGGAGGGGATAGGTAAAGGGGAGTGGTAACAAATGAAAGAAAAAGAGTTTTGCGAGTCTTGTATTGTTCATTTCATCATTTCATTAAAGCAGTTCAAGGATTTAATCAAATCACTTACTTTCTTTAGAAAAATGACCTTCAAGAGAAGTTATTGTAACATTTTCATCATTTGATCATATACCTTAAGGATTTGATCCAATTCATAACTTCACCATTTCCCTGCCACACATATACTTCTCTCTCTCTCTCTCTCTCTATATATATATATATATTCAAGCATATATACAAATATAAGGGCAGTTTTATTAGAAAAGGAATACTTTTCATTAATTTGGAAATATTATACTTTTATCTTGAGCCTTCACAGATAATTTCAAGAAATTTTGTCTTAGCGTTATGGTCAGTAAGTTTAAGGATAAATTATTCACTGATTTATTTTTCATTATTATTTTCATAAATTAATCATATAAATATTTTAATTCTCTCAAAAATCGAGATATTATTGTAGAATTGAATAAATGACGGATTTTGCTTATGAGTACATTATTATATATGATCATCATTAAATTTCCAACATTCATAAAATATTTATTACATTTGTATTACTTTTAGAAAAAGATTAACCATTCATGCAAAATTTTGGAATCGTAAAATAAAAGTCGATATATATATAATACCTATCACAAACCCAAGTTTTATTTCATTTTGCGGAAAACTAAATAATATCTGTTAGGAATAATATATATCTAAAGAAATGAGCTACAACATTAATTAGCTGGTTTAGAAAAAAAATGAACAACCAAACTTATATTTACTCTTCAGGAATCCTTTTGTACAATCTTATTTCGTAAAGTAGAGAAATATGTATGGGGTCTGGGCAAGAGTATCCTTTTTCTTCAGTTCTAATATTCAAAAGCGAGGTACTTATCTGTATTACCTTAGAAATGGAATTCAATTTGAAATGTAATTTGTTCATTGCGAATAGTTTGAGCGAATCTCTCTCTCTCCACCAAGCCGGCTTAGGATGAGAGACCAACACCATCCATTCGAACAAGCATGCACGGGGAAATAACATGTAGATGCGCCGATCTTTTGGAGCAATTAGTAACCCGAGTTGGAACTTTAAGAAAATACAATGGATTCTCAGTTGTAAACGAAAGTGGCTCCCTGCATTCGGTCATTAATTCCTAATGTTACACGTTCACTCTTTAATACCTTCTCAGAATTACTTAATGGGAGTTGATTCGTTGCGAGGAAATAGCGTGAGGACCGATTCCCCAGAGCCAATGCAAAGCGCTCCTTAGAATTTATCTTCGTCAAATCTTTGAGAAGAAGCAGGCTTCAGATCACGACATTTTACCAGTGGCCAAGGATTCTGATTAGGCTGCACGCGATATACATGCCCACCTTTATGTCTTACGCAGAGGTATTTTTCTTTATTGTCTGATTAAAAGGTTTTTGCGGGAGAAAAACTGTTTGCACTGGGTCCTACTTATAGAAGCGACGGGGAAAAAAGAAGGAAATGTCCACTCGGTACAATCAATTCGTTTCATGTAAGCAGTGGCAATACAACGATTTTACCCTCGCTTTCTTAACATAATTTCTCCGTTAGTGGATAGGATTGATGTTTGGGGAAAGAGAATACGGTTTTTTTTTTGTTGAAAATTCAAGGTTTGTGGAACGGTTCGTTGGGAGAAGGCTTATAAAAAAGAAATGTATCACATTAGATTAGATTTATTTGTGAACGAATTGGAAGGAGTTTGAATGAGATAAAAAAGTATTAAATCAGAAATTCGTATAAAAAGAAGAGTGTTTTTTATATCCAGAGTAGGTGGATTTTAACAAAATAATATGAAATCAGTGGCGCACACAAGGAGGGGAAGGGGTCGTCCCCTCATCCACTCCCCCTATAGCTCTCGAATTTTTTCCTGTTGATTTCAATCATATGTACAAAGTAAGTTAAATTTAATTAAGTACTTGTTATTAGTAATTAATTTTATTGATTTATAATAATTATTTATTCAAGAATTAATTTTTTACTGTTATTTTGTTCTCGAAAACTGACAAAATCAAAAGAATATGTTAGATAGAGTATTGGAGCATGCTACAAGAAGGGTGGACTTTCGATCTTGGACCTCCCTCCCACTTTAAAAATCCCTGTGGGGCTACTGTATGAAACGAATTATGTTTGTTGTTGTTTTCTGATGCCACCTGTCTGACGCAGTCAGATCGAGGCCCACGAAATTCATCGTGGCGTGGGCAAGAGGTACGCCTGTCGTTGGCCTTGAGCACCATACAGGTGACAGTACGATTTTAGCTCGGCGAAGTTCCCCGAAGGGACGATAGATGGCGACACGACCTCTATCTCCACCTCCACAATTTCTGCATGTGAACTGAAGGGGAGGGAAATATTCTCCAGTCCCTGCGCTCATGATTAAGCCCACAAGACTACGGACCCACTGATTTAACGAGCACGTACTCCGTGTGTACTCGGAGGGTGTTTGGTGGCATCGGGCATCGAACCCAGGCCTTCCGGTCTGGAGTCCGATGCTCTAACCACTAGGTTATCAACATTAATATATATGTGATAGTTTGTACACACATGAAGAAAATAAAATGATTCTGGTAGTATTTTAGCCATTCACTTAAATTATTGGTATAAACTTATAATTATCTAAAACTGTAAATGTTTAATGAAATAGCATAAATTTTGTACGTGTGACAGAGAATCGATTTGTTCAATTTACTATAACGTACATGTTAGAATAACAAGTCTCAATTTTCGAGAGCATTTAAGTCATTTATAACATACAATTTATTATTCAATAAACAGATGTTGCATTTCGATGTGTGTTAAATTTGTACTTAAAATAAAGCTTTCGAAAAGAGGACACACAATTTGTCATGGAATCAAATAAGAGGAAGCCAGTATACGCGGTACATTTACAACTACACTAATTTCTCAAGATTATTTTTTCCGTTAATTGATCATTTTGGATTAAAAACAAAGTTTTTAAAAGTGAAAATTCCCAGAAACAAAGGAAATAATATAAGGAAATATTATTATTATCAGATATTTTGGTGCGGACGAATTTTTTTTCTAAATAGGGACTTCTCTTGAAGAAAAGAAGTAATCCTGTGTTTTGCTCAATATTTTTGGTTATGATTACGAACTCGGGGCCAGTGTGTCATGAGTTAGTTGGACCGACGACCCGCCGTGTAGAAAGGCATATTTAATCTGACGAGGCTCAAAGTCATCTTATTGGTGTGATGGGGTAGTTTTCAGAAGAGGGTTTCGACATTCAAAATTACGATGACCGACTCTAATATTGAAGTACAAATTCCCTCAATTCGAATTATGAAAAGAGATAAATAACACCTCTTATTTTAAGGAAGTAATTTTTTCTCATCAATTTCTTTTGAGTTTTTATTATAAGGTCATATACTTATTTTTATTAAAATGAGTGAAAGTACTTGACAGTAAGAGATTACATATATATGCATCAAATAATATTCTAATTAAGTTACTTATATCACTTATAGTAATTAATTATCGACACAAGAAAAACAATTACGTTTTTTTTTACATTTTAATTAAACGAAGGATTGAATAAAAAGCTTATGTAAATATTAGAAATGTAAGAGATGATGTAGTTTATATTTAAAAAAAATACTGACTTGTTCATTTTGTAATAAATGCGTATCTTCTTATTATTTCCTTATTTAATTGTGGTCCAATGTCCTTTAAAAATATTAATTTATTTAATGAACATAAAAAATTTTAAGTTAAATCAAAAAGCATAAGTTATTTTAGTATTTTTATTCTCAATTAAAATGCATATATCCTTATTGAATGGTATGTTTCTATTCGATACAAGAAACAATAATCGCATGCGTCATTAAGGAGCCAGGAGTCATAAATTGTCATTTAAGGCAGTGCTTCTCAAACTTTAACTACTGGCGACCCAATTTTCAATCATAATTTTTATCGCACCCCCCAAAAAAAACTATAATGTATTGAATGCAATAATAATGCATTTGGGGGGAGGGGGTGCTAAAGCTACAATACAATCATAATTATAAACCGTACAAATAAACAAGATAAGTATTAAGTTTTGTATATGTTACTTTTGAGTAATATATATTTTTATTTTTTTACTTTTTAGTTCGAGTCACTATAAAAGCGTGTTTTTTAAACTATAATTTATTTTATAATTATTTTTACTATACACGATAAAAATCCTAATTCCAGTGAATAATTTAATTAAGAGAAAATATATTTACTTTCTTTCAAGGACTTTTCAGTTTTTCTTTGATTTTTTGAGAAAAAATCCAATAAAACTAATGAAAATGTTCCAAATCTGCGTACCCTTAATAAATGACATAAAGCATGTTCATAGAAAATATTTTTGAACAAAAGTGGTCGCGCAGGGAACTCGATCAAAACTAGTAACTTGATTGCAAAAAAAAAAAAAAAAAAAAAAAACGTTTGAAACTCCCCAAAAAAAGAGGGCGAAATGTGATAAATTCATTTTAGTTCCCATTAAGACTGTCTTATTGGAGGATACTCTGTCTGTTAACAAATAAACAGTTTTTCCAGAATTAACGATTTCGTGAACATCAGATGACTCTGCGCATCGCGAGACCGATCCCATGTTAAAAGTGTTATTCAATAAAACATATGGATATTAGTTCTAAAGAAGAATTGCGTAAAATATTCTCTGTTATACATTGTATGTTTGCCAAGTAATCCTTCAAAGTACTCAATACGCTTATCCGTGTATCATATAACTCATTCACATGGAAAAAAAGCAACAGAAAAATATAATTTACAACTTTCCTAAATTATTAACAGATGGAGTGAAACATACCAGTAAGTTTGAAGGTCAAATAAATGATATTCAAAAGTAGCATTTTAGTGGTTAAAAGAAACATAATAAAAAAATCTCTCATCGTGTGATTACAGTAAAGCAAACAAAATGTCTTTTTTTATTTGGTTATAGAATCAAAGATAGCTAATGAACGTTTGAAGTGGAACGTTTTAATTTTGATGATCACCAGATGATATATCTAAATTATATCAGTGTAAATGGGCATTTTTTATTAAATCAGAAAGCATTTTGTTTTTCTTCATTCCAAACAAATTATTTTTTTAATCTTTTATTTTCAATATGCTCGCGCCCCCCTTGCTGGAATGCCGCGCCCCCTCCAGGGGGGCGCGCCCCACAGTTTGAGAAACACTGATTTAAGGTGTCTTAGTATCCGTTCTTGTAATTGGAAGGACATTTAAAAATTAAGCATTAGGAAATAAGTAATATGTGAAATGAATTAATATAATTTTTAGGATGGTTTTGAAAAGACTGTTACTCTCTCTTATACGTTTAAATATGTTGTAATTTTCATTAAAATAATTTTTGTCAGCTGCATTCCTTAAACTTCTTTCTTTTACAAGATGACAGTTAAACTATTTTCAGGGACCATTTTTAACTAAATATGTCAACATTTTTATTCCTTGATTCAAACTTATTTATAAAATTGATGAAGTAGGGCTTTTTTAACAAACAAAATTTCATGAGTGATAATACAGGAAGAAAAATTGACGAAGCGGTGACTGGAATTTTCTCTGAACTTACAACGAGTTTCGCTTATGTAACAAGCTGAACAGAGTTATCGATTCAAAAACAGCAAAAAATAGGTCATTTAAACTTGGTGACAAACAATTACTTTAGCAAAACATATTTTGTATACATCTATCCAATGAATAAATTGTTGAGCCAAAAAGTTCCGTTTGTCCGAAATCCGGAGCTGTTTGAATTTCTAATGTAAGATTTTACAAAAGAAATGTTTGATGTTTGGAAAGGAAATGACCTATTTTCAGAATCCAGATTTGAAATTTATACAATTCCTAAGGAACTCAAATGGATTGGAGCGTGTATGAGATCTGCGTGAATTTCATAAAAAAAGCAGCTGTTATTATTTTCAAGAGAAGTTGAGAATGATAATGGAAAAAGACAAAAACTAAAGAAAACAAGAGCGGTAGGGTGAAAAGTAAAAGACGAAACAATCTATTCCAATGGGCGTGTCTCACTTTATGTTTGAATCATACATGATACGTGCAAGTGTTTTTTTTTTTATTAAAACTCATTTTCATGTTTTATAAAACGCAAAAGCTAAATATTCTTACAGTATAAATTTACAATGCCAAATATTAATTCTTTGACATTCTTCCGTGTGATTTATAATTCAGCAGATGAAAATGGAAGATAAGCTTAGGAAATGGAATAAACCAGTTTGAAAGTTTATTTATCGGGTATCATTACTACTTTTGTTTCATTTCACTCTGTAAAAGATAGAGGGAAAAAATTGTAAATCGTTCAATTACGTATAGATGCATTTCTACACAACATTAGAGTGGAATTCATCAACACTCTCAAAAATACAGGATAAATTTGTTCGAATGAAATGACTACAAATATACCGTATACTTGTGAGGCAACCATTAACTTCAATCGTTTTCTATTTTTAAAATCCTTAAAAAGCAATTAATTTTAAGATAAATTGTATTCTGAAAAAAAATTAACACGAATTTTATTTTTATTACTTTTTATCCAAGGTAAAAAGTTTCTGCAAGTTTTAGTTTAGTAATGCTTTTTTCCCATTCTAAATTTGTCTAAGGCAGTGATTCTCAAAGTGGGGGTGCGTCCCCTGAGGGGCGTGATAACCCTACAAGGGGGGCGTGAGCATATCTAAAATAAAAGATTTAAAAAAAATAATTAACTGTAATGAAGTAAGAACATACTTTCTAACATAATGAAAAATACACTCTTACATTGATAGAATTTATTAGTATTACTTCATAAAACATGAAAGCTTTCATTTCGATTCATTCATTAGCTATCTGACCCTATAACTAAATAAAAAATATAACATTTTGTTTGATTTGCTGTAATCCCACAATGAGAGATTTTTTTTTACTGAGTTTTCTTTTTAAACCAAAAAACTATTTCAGAGAAAAGACGAAGCCCAGACCCAGAGTAACATTCTAGGAAGATAAAAAATTCATCTGTTTGACCTTTGAACTTACTGGTATGGCTAGTTCTCTCATTTTGTATGCCTTTATTTTTCATTAAGGAAAGTTGTAAATAATGCGCCTATACGAAAGAGTTATACGACGTTTCAAAAGCACAGAAAGCACTTTGAAAGATTATTTGGCCAATAATTATTTTTATGAGTATTCTGAAATATATAAAGCATGATGAAAAACGTTTTATATAATTCCTTTTTAGAACTAACATTCATAGTTTTGCATTCATTACATATTTAAACCGAGAGCATTCGCGTGGTACAGAGTCAAACTACAAAAAAATTGAACACAATATGACAGTTTTGCTTGCAGATATCATTCCTGTTACGTTCGTGAAAAGTTTCCGTGATTTTTGTCCTTTATTAAGTTCACGTACCTTAAAAACATTTTAATTTGGTTCTATTGGAATTTTTCTCAAATTATCAATGAAAAAACGTAAAAAGTAGGTAAGTATACTTTGTCTTAGTTAAATTATTCACTGGAATAGTGAATTTTATTGTGCACAATAAAAAATAATTGTAAAAAAAGCTTCGGGGTGACTCCGTCACCACGCGCGACTATTACCATTAGTATCGATTGCACGTCTGCTCGAGGGTTAAAACATTTGGAAGTTTTCTCGTTTTAAATATTAAAAATAACACAATTATTCTTTATCGGAATTTTGCATTCTTTTTCATTAGTTAACATTAATAATAAATAGTAATTTGAGAAGATTACAATTGCAGTTCGTTTAAATCTATTTATAATATAAGCATTCATTAAAAAAATCATTTTACTTTTTTGTATTCATTGCCGTGCTCTTGGTTTTACTCTCCTTTCAATTCAGCAAGTGTAGACTGGTGGCGTAGTTGGTTTGTCACTGGCCATCCACCGATGGCCAGGGAAGTTGCGGGTTCGACCCTAGCCCATGTCGGTGGGTTTTCATGATGGAGAAAATCGACAGCGGTCATGAACGGCCATGTCGTATGATTATTCTGTATGCAAAAAATCCCTTGATGTACCCGTTTGGCTTGGCTGCCAAAATTCTTAAGTTCAATTTTGCGTCGTCAGAGCTCAGGTGCCTCCCTCTAAGGAGGAAACTGTGAATCAAAATTACTTGCAGCAATTGGTACCGCCTATTATACGGTGCCGTATTAAAAAGTGATACCAGCTCTTGGGGGATAAGCTAGGTCTGCAAAGGTAAAAAATACCAACATGTACAATTGCAAGTTTTGCGCAGACGTTCGAAAGAATGCTAATTGTGTGTGTGCGTGTGTGTGCCGGATATGATAGAGAACAACATAGACTAGACTATTTTTCTAATGACATTTAAGGTTGGTCGGTAGGCCCTATACCTACAATGTTAAATTGAGCCATTTTAGGAGCCTGTTTCTCTGAAATTGTTAACTATAAAAACTCCAAATTTTGGCTGTACCATAATTAGGCTTTTTTATTTAAATATTGGTAACATGTTTCAAATATATTGTTTACTTTTTTCAAAAAAATTCATCGTAAAAGTATCCCTTTGAAATTTGAGAAAATTGTCATTTTTTTTACGATAACTGCTTCTGAGCAAAATATTTTAGGAAAATCTCCAAGTAATTAGCTCCATTATATATAGTTACATATTATTTATGTGTTGTAAAAATTGCAAGTAGTTTCATTCATTATTGTCTATTTAAAAGGTACACGCACTTTGAAAACAATCATTTTAAGATAATTGCATTTTAAGTGTAAAAAGGCACTTAATTACAAAAATAAAGAGTTACAACCTGTATTTGCCCCATATTATTAAACAGTAGTATCTTCTTAATTTTTTAAACATAAAATACGAAACAAAAAAGCCTTAAAATGTTCAGAAAATACATATATAGTAGTTTTCAGTTTTTGTTCAACGAGATTTTTTTTAGCATTTTGCATCAATTTTCACAAATTATGTAACAATCCGTGAAGAAGTTTTAGCTTCAATGCATTATAAATATCAAATTTGACCTTATAACATCATAAATATAATGTAAACATGTATCAATATGTAAAAGTCATGATTTTGGGAACATGTGATTTTAGGACGTTAGAAAAATTTAATTATGGATTTGTATGTTTCCATGCAAACACAATTTCATAAAGTTTCAAAATTCAAAATGTTCTCTAAACTGTACAAAGGATATCTAAAGAAGTCAAAAATAAAACTTTTTTTATGTTTTTAAATATGAAATTGGTGTATTTTTATGCATGTAACAAACTTCTCGCAACGACAAAAAGCATTACACAACTGAGTTGTTGTTGTTTACCTATTATTGAAACACTTTTGAATTATTAACGCTTAAAAACTTGTCTGAACAATAAATAAACATTATTATTTCCAATTAAGTGAAATATTTAAAATATATTGTTTAGTTTTCTCAAAAATATGTAACATAAAAATATCACTTTGAATTTTTAAAAAAAAATCACATTTTTTGTCACGATATATGGACTCCAGTCAAATATTTTGGGAAAATCCCAAAAAACTCACATGAATATATGTAGTTACATTTAAGTAACATGAGGGGACAAATTCATTACATTCATACATTATATTCTGAGAAAAACATGAATACAGTTCTAAAAACATAATTTTTGAGAAAATTGAATTTTCACTATAAAGTGTCACTTTATCACAAAAATAATGAATTACAACACGTATTTTTTCCCATTTTATTGAATATTAGCATTTTTGCAATTTATTTTGCATAAAATAGTAAGCAAAAAAGTCTTAAATTGCCCAGAATAGCATTTTTCAGTTTTTTTAACGAGATAATTTCTAGTATTAAATTAAATTTCTCAATTATGTATCAATTTTTGAAGAATTAGTAGCTTTCATGCGTTACAGATATCAAATTTGAACATAAAGCAACATACATATTGTGTGAAAATGAATCAATATGGTTTTTGTATGAATTTGAGATGGCATTTCAAAATGCCTGATTATATATATATATATATATACATTTTGAAAGTTTTCGCTGGGATTTTGTAAAGTTATCATTAGATTTTGTTGTTGCAGACATTTTCTAAGGTTTAAGCTTCAAAAATTACTCTAAACTGGACAAATGTTTTCTAAAACAGACAAAATAAAAATATTTTTATGTTTTTAAACATGAAATTTATGTATGTAACAAGCTTCTCGCAAAGGCAACAAACATCACACTTGATGTATCATCTCATACCTTTATCTCAGAAACTATTAAGCATATGAACTCAAGACTTTGACTATATGTCTTAATTATACATTTATATTTATACTGAAGTGAAATTTTTTAAATATATTTATTAATTTTTTTCAAAAACAAACTTTTAGTTGAGCGAGCAAATGTGATAATGAATTTATTGAAAATTGTCAATTTTTTGTTATGATATCTGTTTAGGAATATTTCAAAAATGTCACTTCAGTATACACAATTGCATTTAAGAAACAGAGTACATTTATACAATTAAAAAAACATTTAGAAAGCAATTTTTATAAAAAATCTTACCTTGTAAAAGTATCCTATATTAATTATATTATCTTCATTATGCATTATGCAGTTATAAAATGAAGATTCATTATGTAAATATTTCTCACCTGGTCACAATTATACATATATATTTTAATTTTTTCTTTTAACACTACTTAAACACGCGAATATTTAGTAATAATTAATTAACTAATTAAAAATGAATTTAAACTAAAGAAAGACGTAAATTTAATTAAAAAAAGGCCCACATTTTAAGTATAACATTTATTAAAACCCACATGAAAATCTGAAATTGCCTCCAAAGGTTTTTAGAAAATCTAACAGTTGCAGTTATACAATTATCTAAAGTTAATTTGGGTATTAAAAAATAAAGCTTAATCGCGGCTTTGCAACTTTTCCCCAGTTTTAAATAGGCAATGTATGTTTCTATTTGTCAAAATGATTTGTCAACTGATTATTTTTTAAAAATCATTTTAGAATACTTCTAATTCATATAATGGTTTGTATGTTATATCATTGGATAGGTCTTGATTTGTAAATTTCAGAAAAAACAAAAACTCAAAATAGATTTTTAAAAGGGGTTTACCCTACTGACCGCTCTTAAACTTTTAGAAACTGATGATGCAAGAAATAAATCTTTAAATAAATCTCATTTTGCAATCTGTTCCAATTTAAAAATTATAGATATGAAAAATAACACGGTAATTATCCTATTACTTAAAAGTAATTAGTTTAAAATATTATTACTTAAAAATTATTCGCTTAAAATATATATTACTTAAAAGTAACAAATGCAAAATTTAATACTTTCTTGAGAATTTGTACGGTTTATAATTAAGATCGTATGGTAGCTTTAGCGACAAAGTGCATTATTATTGTATAAGGGGGGCGATAAAAATTATGATTGGAAATTGGGTCGCCATTAGTGAATGTTTGAGAAGCACTGGTCTAAGGGAATCCTTAAATTATGTTTAGAAACCAAAATGGAACGAAAACTTCAGATTATGAGGTCAATGCAGTGTTTGAGGTCCTTCTTATAAAATTGAAATATTTTAATGATTTTAATTTTTCTCGAAGGCTTCAACCTCATGCTATATTTTAAGAAGATTCAATTTAAAATTATATTTAAAATGACAGAAAAATGATCTCATTATTAAATATTTCTTTTAAAATATAAATATAATCTTTCAGAGATTTTGAGGTACAAAACTAAATGTTTTTAAAAATATTTTAAAGTGTCAAAAATAATATGAATTACTGTAAGTTTAAGTATGATAATTTTTTATAAATTGTTGATTTTCTTGCAAGTTTAAATCTTAAGTTATCTTAACGAAAATAACTAATATTGAAGTCATCTAAAAATAGTAATATCAATATTCTGATTAAAATCATTTTTATTTTTCATAGTCTTTGCGTAAAACAAATTTAAATGTATTGAAAGCAAAGTATCTGAACTTAAAACCAAACCAAATTAGTAGCAGAAGTGGATTAGAAATGCGCATTTTTAAAGGTAAATTTTCTTCGGAAATAAATTAAATGTTGTTAGATGTTCGATGTTTCAACGACAGTATGCAATAAACGAGCATACAATGGTTAAAAAATAGGAAATATTAGATTTGCCATGTATTGAAAAAATAGATAATGCCCTAAAATTTGTTTATTACTCTTGCTTAATAAATTATTTTTAAAGAATGAAAATTAAAATAGTTTTCAAAACATTTTCAGGTACTATAGAATACCCAATGTATTTATGTCAAAAATGCTCTAAACACTCTAGTTCAGTGATACTCAACCTGTGGCCCGCCGGCCTTTCCTGGTCAGGGCCCATTGCACTAAGCAATTCAATTACTGGAGAACAATGAGCTAAGAATTTAGTGGGAAATTCTATTAATCAAACAATCCAATATATCAATTTGTTTTAAATTGTAGAATCCAAGCAAGATGATTGGTTATAAGTGAAAGGAAACAGAAATTATCTCATAACTCAGTAAATCATGCATAAAAGTAAATATTTTTATGCGTATGTTTGATCGAAAATTTAATACGGTATTAAAATAAAAGCTAAAAATGAGTTTTAGTATTTTGATCAATTTTGCTCTTTCCAATGTTGCGTTTGTCTAATTGTGTGTTTTTTCTATTATCCGCATGTTGCGGCCCGCGAGAAATATCTATCATGTGTATGCGGTCCGGCGGGAAAAAGGGTGAGTACCCCCTGCTGCAGTTGCTACAGTAACTAAGTGGCCATGGCCGTAAATTCGAAACCGATATTATTTCTGTTGATTTTTGGATTCGAAGTCTGGTTTCAGTAGATATAAACTGTGTAGAGAGGTTGGTACAAGTTTAATCTGTTGAGGCTCAAAAGCCTTATGAATTAAGGGGGTGGGGAAGTTCGGTGAGTAAGTTAATAGGTCAGGTATTTCGTCAAAACTTTAATGGTCGTTGCTAATACAGTTTATGTTACTCCATAGTGTAACTCCAGTATACAATCAGTTAATTATGATCAATGAGTAATCCATTTATATGGTTTTATTTGAAGCAGCAAAGTCAAGGAAAATTGCTGTTCAATGAATTCTGAACTAAAAAATTATGACAGGAAAAACTGTTATATAAAATAAATGATGTATGTCTCATCTTATCCACCTCATAATGGATTTAGACAAATATGTATTCTTTTTTAGGCAAAACTTTTATATGGAATATGATTTATCTTACTATTGTTTATATACACTTAGAAACATTGAAAATAGCGACCCAAGAAGAAAGCATCGAATTGAAATGAAATTTAATACACATAATGACACAGATGAGAGATTCACTTGATCTAAAAAACAAGACTATTAAACGAATACAGGGTGTTTAACGACACAAATACTGGGCAACTTCAATAGCGCGTTAGACCCCCTCCAGCTGCAATACATGCTGCCACACGGTCCGGCATTGAGTTGATTAGACACCTTATGTTGTCCTGAGGCAGATGGGCCCACAAATCTTGAACAGCGAACTCTAAATCATGTACAGAGTGACACGATGGCATCTGCCATTTTAGCTGATCTCACACGTGCTCTACAGGGGACAAATCGCGGGAGCGGGCCGGCCATGGAAAAGTCTGAAAATGATGTAGGAAGTCTTGAGCAACTCTTGCTGTTTGCGGACGAGCATTATCTTGCTGGAAACTTGCCCCTGGGAGAGACCATTTAGGAAACGTCCTACATTGGGAAGAAGAATATCATCAACGTATCTTTGGCCCGTTATGATTCCACGCAGCATAATTAAAGTGGACCGGCTATCATAGGCTATGGCTCCCTAGAACATTCCCCCATCTGTGTGGGCAGTGTGACGTAGAACAGTGTGGGGGGAATTGTACCTCTCACCAGGGTGCCTCCACACCCGTACACGGTTATCATCTGTCCCCAAAACTAACCGGCATTCAAGTGTCGTGAGTGTCACGAGTTTTAATAATATGACGGACCAAGTCTTTCCGACTAAAATTTTAATAAAACCAAAAAGGTAACAGAAGTTATTGTGGGTTTCGATGTAAACAAGTTATTACCCACGTCAGCAATACTCAATCTTTCAGCTTCTCCGACCATATATAGTCCGGTTGGCAGGTGCGCACGCAGGCATCTTCACGCATACGTCATACTCGCAGTCATCATTACGCAGGCGTCAACATCCCGCCCGGCCTTGCTATGTCCACATGCAAGAACTTAACAATTTGTATCTTAACAAAAAATACTCAATAAATTTTAAACATGAATTAATACTAATAAATATTAAGTGAATATCAAATTTCAGCAGAGAGAATAATAGCTTAAGTTCTCAAATAATAAAATACATAATAATACATAGTAAGTAATTTGATACACGAGAATACCAAAATTCTAACAATAAATTCCAAGTTAATAATATCATAAATAACCATACACATTTAATTTTCAATAGGCAGTATGCTCAACCTATTGATAGACCTTTTATAAATACCTTTACCAGTTTTAATATCTACAACTCTAACTTTCTTATCTTTCCCCATGTATATTTTAACAACACGTCCCAATAACCATTTACAAGGAGGAAGATTTTCTTCTCTTATTAAAACCATATCTCCCAATTTGAGATTTTCTTTATTAACAATCCATTTCTTTCGTTGTTGCAGACTATTTAAATATGAAAGGCTCCACCTTTTCCAGATCGTTTGAACTGATTTAGTTATTCTCTGCCAAACATTTAAACGATTTGAATCGCATTGCAACAGAGGCGGTTCCACTATAGCTGTGATCGGTCTCCCGATTAAAAAGTGAGCTGGGGTTAAAACCTCCAAATCATCTACGTCAGATGAAAGTGGCGTAAGAGGTCGAGAGTTCAAAATTGCTTCAATTTGCGTTATTAAAGTCAATAATTCTTCATAACTAAATTTTGAGTTTCCTGCAACGCGTTTAAAATGATATTTTAAAGATTTTATATTAGCCTCCCATAGACCTCCCCAGTTTGGGCTTCTAGGGGAATAAATGACCATTCAATGCCTTCTTCTGCGAAAAACGCAAATAAAGACTCTTCTCTATCTCTTACTAACTTAGACAAAGCTTTTATTTCTCGATTAGCGCCTATCATGTTAGTACCATTACCCGAAAATATTTTATGACACTTACCCCTTCTTGAAATAAATCTTTTCAATGCAGCAATTAAAGCTTGCGAAGTTAAGTCGCTGATTATCTCTAAGTGAATGGCCTTTGTTACAAGGCAAATAAATATACAAACATAAACTTTAATTTCAGGACCTTTCCTCTGATATTTATTTTTGATAAAGAAGGGTCCACACAAATCAATTCCAGTTGAATTAAAGACCTTATCGGGAGTTATTCTTTCTTTTGGCAAATCACCCATTTTTTGAGAACAAATTTTAGGATTGAATTTAAAGCAAATTACACAGTCATGCACAACTTTTCTGCAAATATTTCGCCCGTGAATTGGCCAATATTTAAGTCTAACCTGATAAAGTAAATGTTGGGGCCCCAAGATGAAAATATTTCTCATGGTAGTATTTAACAATAATTATAGTTAGTTTACTTTTCGCAGGAAGCAATATAGGATGTTTACTCGAATAAGGAAGTCGAGAGTGTTTCAGTCTTCCACCTACTCTAATGATTCCCTTATCATCTAAAAATGGGGATAAATTTAAAATCTTACTTTTATTACAAATATCATCACCATTTTGCATAGCTCTAATTTCCTTATAGAATGAGCTAAGCTGTACTTGTTTCATTAAATAAATTTCTGCTTCTTTCATCTCATCTGAAGTAAGAGGTCCCGTTTTCTTGTTAGTTGGATTTCTAATGTTAAATAGAAACCTGTAAAGAAAACTTAACACTCGAACGATAGTTAGAAACTTATTACTACGAGAAAGTAAATGATCAAAAAATGTTTGATTAAAGTTTAAAGTCAATACAGTATGTTCTTTAGAGTCCTTTGATTTTAGTTCAGGCAAATAATCTACTTCATTCAGTTCCGGGCACTCAGAGACAGTTTTGGGGAGTTCGTCAGTTCTTAGGAAGGCTGGACCAGTCCACCATTTGTTGTTGGAAATAAGTGTATCAACACTAAGTCCCCTAGACAAGAAATCTGAGGGATTGTCTTGTCCTGAGCAATGAAACCAAGAATCAGGATCAGTTAGCTCGGAGATCTCCTGCACTCTGTTAGCCACGAATTGTTTCCATCTTTTAGAAGAGCCTTTAATCCAGAATAGGACTATTTTGGAGTCTGTCCAATGGAACACTTTGCACTCCTTTTTCTTGCGGACGATTTCTTGAACCCTCGAACTCAATCGAGCTGCTACTAAAGCTCCCAGGAGCTCAAGTCGAGGCAAAGTAACTGCTTTCAGGGGTGCCACCCTCGTTTTTGAAGTGATGAGATTTACGAGCACTTCATTTTGTTTTCTTACTTTCACGTAAGCTGCTGCACCATAAGCGAGTTTAGAGGCATCGCAGAATATGTGAATTTTAATGAGGTCACTTACCTCATCATTCGTTGAATCAAGAACTAACCTTGGAATTCTAAGATTATCTAATAGGGGCAGTTCTTTACACCAAATTAACCACTTTTCCTTTAACTTTGGGGGTAAAATTTCATCCCAAGTTATTTTTTTATCCAAAGTTCTTGTATGAGACATTTTATTCTTATAGTAAAGGGTGAGAGCAATCCCAGGGGATCAAATATCTTCCCTATTGTTTGTAACATAAATCTTTTAGTATTTTCGTTTATCGAAACGAATTCCAGCAAACCTTTAGTATCCAACGTCAGACAGTCATCTAGAGTTTGCCAAGCCATGCCTAACACTTTTGTTTTGTTTGTTCCTAACCTGATGGATGCATCCATAGGATGTGTGTCGAAACCTTCAGCCGCCCACTGAGCCATTAAAACGGTATCATTGCTGATCCATTTTCGCATCTCCATCCCTGCTTCTTTCATAATATTCTTGGCGTGGCGAGACATGAAAAGAGCTTCCTCTCGAGTATCCTGTCCCGTAATCCAATCATCCACATACATGAAAGAATCTAAATGTTGTACAGTTATGGGATGAATTTCGTTATATTTCTCAATGTGATATTTGATTGTTGCTGCTAGTAGAAATGGACTAGAATTAACTCCAAATATCACCCTGTTAAATCTATAAACTTGCAAAGTGAGCTTTTCCCCAATACGTGGATTACTATCTGTCCATAAAAACCGTACAAAATCTTTATGTTTATCCGCCAAGCAAATTTGAAGAAAAGCCTGACGAATATCCGATGATATTGCAACTTGATTTAGCCTGAAATTAATTAAAACATCTAAAAGATTAGGATTCAAATTAGGTCCAGGCCACAAGCAATCGTTCAGTGATAGTTCGTTAGCTTGGTGTGAAGCTGCATCAAAAACAATACGAGTAGAAGTAGTAACACGACCCTCCTTTTTTATCGCTTGGTGTGGTAAGTAATACATTGGTTTGTGTACATTAATTTCAGTATCATTGACCTTTTCTATGATTCCTTGATTCAAATAATCTTGAATCGTTTCTTTGTATTGAGTGTAAAGGGTTTTATCTCTTCGTAACCTTCCCCATAAACTCTGGAAACGTTGCTTTGCCACAGAAATGTTATTCGACAATTCGTTCCAATGTTTACGAAAAGGTAATTCAACCACATACCGATTATTATTATATTGTACAGTTTCCTTAAAAATATTCATAGCTTGGTCATCTTTCCGATAGCAAGGGTCATCTTTTATGCCAAGGGATTCGAGCTCAAAAAACAGCTTTAATGTATAATCAACCGAATCATTATCTTTAAGAAAGTAACATGAGAAGTTATTAGTATTGGTTCCCTGGAGTCGTCCTCCAGCAATCCATCCAAATTCAGTTTCCCTAAACAACAATTCTTTATTTACTTTATATACGTTATCTTAAATTATTCTAAAGAAAATATCCGCATTCAGTAAAGCGTGAATTTCCTTAGCTTCGTAAAAATAGGGATCTGATAATTCTAAAAATTCAGGAATTTTTATTTCCGAAACATCTAACGTAACACTTGGTGTCAACCCGGTAATTTTTTCAGTCACAAAAAATTCTACGTTTTCTCTAAAAGTACCACTTTTATTAGAAATTAAAGTATTAGTTTTTCCCTTTAAGTTTTGTTTTAATGAATTGAGTCCTGAAACTGAGGAATTTATCTTTTCTATTGCAATACCAAGAAAATCACACATTTTTCTGGATATAATATTAATGTTAGATGCTGAGTCAAAAATGACGGGACATTTTAGTTCTCGGCCTTCATTATTTCGTAAGAAAACGCTACCAGTCGATATTAACACGCTCTTTCTATGTTGAGAAGCAGCGCTACTCAAAACTGTGTTCTGTGTGGAAGAATCCACCACATTCGATTCCCGGTCCTCCGGGTTAGTTAGTACTGGAAGTTCGGCAGAGGGAATAACCCATTTTTTTCGGTCATCTATTGCCGCAGTACAAGAGGGAGCGAGAATGTTTTTGCCACATGGGCACACATACGTCGAAGTACATTGCATCCTTTTGTGGTTTTTTCGCAAACACAGTTCACATAACTTATGCAGACGGACTAAATCTAATCGTTTTGGGGGGTTCAATTCTAGAAACTTTTTGCATCGAAATATCGGATGTAAAGTTTTATCCTTACAAACTATGCAACTCTTGTTTTCAACAGATTGATTCATTAAAAGGTTGGTTTTTGTCTTAAAGGATAAGTTAGATTTTCTTAATATCGTTTTTGTTTCGACAATACAATTTTTATCTACGGATAAAAGAATGGTTTCGCGTTGTTCTAAAAATGCAATAAATTCATCAAATGTGGGAACATCTTTTGCTTTTAAACTCAGTTCGAAATTTTTTCGTGATTCATTATCCAATTTCTTTAGCATAATATTTAATAAAAATACATTAAATAAATTATTTTGCTCATAGTTTAGTAATTTTAGAGCCCGTAAGTTTTTTTTAATGCAATCAATCATTTCACGAATTTCTTTCGGATTCTCACGTTCTATCTTCTTAAAATTTAATATTTGTTGCACATGAATATCGACAATCAATCTTTTGTTATCATATCGGGATTCGAGTGCTTCATACAATGAAGAAAATGTATCGAAAGTGGAGGCAAATTCTTTAACTTCATTTGATAGACAGGAATTCAAATAATACAATTTCTGTGACTGAGTCAGTTGTTCGTTAGTTGTAATTAAATCGTCAAATTGGGATTTAAAGTTACTAAATTGTTCATATTTTCCCGAAAAGGTGGGAAGTATTATAGGTGGAATTTTTGTTTGAGCAAAAGTTCCATTTTCGTATTTGTTTTTTTCAACTGCAGTCACAGACAATGATACATTAACTGAGTTAATCAATTTTTTAACTCTTACCTCCAAATCGTCCAGATGTGTTTCACATTTGTATAAATCTTCTTCGAATTCCGCTTCTTCTGTTGGGTTTGCGGTTTCTAATCCAAAAAGTAGCTCCTTCAATTCTTCAATTTTCCTCTGGAGTTGGTCAATTTTCTTGAGTTTGACCTCCAGCTTGGTGATGTCAACATGTTCGGACACGTTGTCCATGAAGGTTGCAATTCTAGTAATACTTCCTTTTAAGGAAGTTTTAGCTTTGTTTAATTTTAAAATATCCATCGCGCTTTAGTTCGTGACTCACGGGCCGACAGGACCAAAAAATGTTCGTGAGTGCCACGAGTTTTAATAATATGACGGACCAAGTCTTTCCGACTAAAATTTTAATAAAACCAAAAAGGTAACAGAAGTTATTGTGGGTTTCGATGTAAACAAGTTATTACCCACGTCAGCAATACTCAATCTTTCAGCTTCTCCGACCATATATAGTCCGGTTGGCAGGTGCGCACGCAGGCATCTTCACGCATACGTCATACTCGCAGTCATCATTACGCAGGCGTCAACAACTAAACACAACCGTTTGCCAATGTTTGACATTCCACATTGATCTGGCTTGGCACCACTGTAGACGCAGTTACCGATGTTCCGGTGTTAAAGGGAGTGCACGGAAAGGGCACTTGGATTTATGATTTGCTTCTGCAAGGTATCTGGAAATTGTTTGTGGAAGCCTACGCGGCTCGTATCGTTGAACGGGTCACTGTGTGGTCCACAAGTGCTTGCCGCACGATCCTTCGATCCTCTCTCCTCGTGGTCTTCCTGGTCGCTCCAGACCCGGTTTTCCGCGCGTGGGTACCTTCTCGTGTTCACTGCTCCCAACAATTTCTAACGGCACACTCCGAAAAATCCACCTGGCCAACAACACGGCGCGTCGACCAGTCTGCAGTTTTCATCCCGATGATCAGGCCTCTCTGAAACTCGCTTAACTGTGAGAAATGTCTTCTAGCACGTTTACCTGGCATGTTTCGCTTACCAAAGTCGTCCTACAATCGGCGGGTAATCGTCACGTTTATGAATCTCCGAATTAGCACTGGCTTATATAGCACCCTCTTCTTGATTGTAGCGCCACCTCGGCGTGTATGAGCATGCGTATTGGCACAAAACTTAGATCATTTGCATATCACATTACGCTGTACTTATTTACAAAGTTTCGCGATTGTACTTAGCTTCCTTCTTGGGTCGCTATTTTCACTGTTCCTGAGTGTATATATATCTATTTTAATAGCATAATAGATATTTATAATATCCATTTTACTACCATATTTAATAAAACACATCTCAATATTTAATCAATTTAATCCCAATGTACAGGCGCTACATGCATATTTTTTTTCGATATCTTGGCGAGATTCGGCTTTTGTAAATTCATCGAATGTTTCATGAGAATATTTATCCGCAAGAGAGGGGTTCATGTACGTATAGACATATTAAAAATAATACAAACCATGAAAAAAAAGTTAACATTCAGTCATTTTTTTTAAAAAATTTTTTTTATTGCTATAGTCTATCGTAACTATTTGTCAATAAAAACATAAAGTTGCGTTTAATTGCAATATTAGTGCTATCACAAGAAATGTTCTTGGTTATTATTTTAATGTTCTATTTTCATGAAAGTTTTTTCTTTAATCTCTTGAAAAAAATTGGAACATTCAGTGGTGTGATTTTGATAGGATTTAAGAATGTATGGATATAAAAAAATCCTTATAAATCATTGATTCTTTTGTTATCATAGATCTTTGTGTTGAGGGGAACTATTTGTTAATATAGTTTTTCTCCAAAACTTTTTTTTTAAAGTACTGAAACGTTTTATTCATATCAAAGCAAATATTGCAGCATACTTAATGCGACAATGTATTATCCCCAATGAAATTTGTCTTTTACTATTAAAATTTCTAAGCATCAAAAAGGTACTTTTTACTTTGAATAAATACCTAATTCGAAATGCAGTGAGTAGATAAAATTTTCCATTACTGCCATAAAGTTCGGAGAATTTTCACAAATGAAAATCGCATTACATTCATCTTTCTTCCTATGTTGCAGTTATAAATATAAAAAAATAAATCAAAATTTCTTCATATAATTAGGGTCGATCGTGTTAAATCAAAATAGGTCGTGTAAAAAGAGAATTATTCTTTTTTATCCGAGATAAGACAAAAGCGCATAAGAACTGAATCTATATATATAAAAATGTTGTGTTGGTTTGTGTATGCGCGTATAACTCAAAAAGTTCTGCATGGATTAATCTGAAATATTGACACAACGTTGCATTTGTCTCTGGTCAGGATCTTATGTACTTATTATTTCGAAATTCTCTCTAAATTGTTTTAAATTTAATTTTTAAGTGATTTTTTGGTGTTATGACGTCATACGATGTTAGGATTCGCTCTGAATGCGAAAATTTAAACTTTACGCTTAGATTTTTCCAAATTATTGCATAACTCTTCTATGGTTATGTTTATGCGTTGTCATATTTATCTATTTATTGTCCTTTGATACGTAATTGGGATTATTTTTCGAATAAATCATTTTTTAAAAATTATTCTTTCAAGAACTCAAATTTTGTTTTGTAGGTTTGGCAACAGTCAGATAGCATCATCGCGGGATGTTTACAACTTTGATTAAATTCTACATCGTGTTTTTTCTGTAATTTTAAGCTAAATTTATTTCTCTTTATTAAGCGAAAATGAAACTAACATAATTGACTTCTGTACGGTACTTATTTTTCTACCAAATAGTTTCCGTCAACCATTTACCTGAAATAAACAGACGTAGCCAAATGCCGCGATGTAACACATTCAATGTTTGGAAACAATATTTTTTTCCCCACTTGGAGATATTTTAATTTGGCGAAATTAATCGACGGAGTTTTTAATAAGAATGTTTTTTTCTTTTTTAGACAACTTTTTAAACTTCATTTAATTCTTACGCATTATCGCAACAATCGCCAACTTTAATGATAACTCGCAAAGTTGGCCATTCCATTTTATCAGATGTACGCGCGGAATTGGCAATCGTGCTTCGTTTTATGCAATATCGCTAATAGGTTGCGATAATACGTAAGTACCTTTCATTTGATGTTAGTATTGAAATACAAATGTTAAAACTAAGATTTTCTGATTTTGAGTCATCAAAATATTGCGCCTTATTTTGTTTTTCATTGCTTTATAAGATTATTACCTTCTTAAACAGATTCCATTAGTAATTTGTTAAAAAAAAATACTGGAAGTTATTATGGTTTGTTTTTGTCAGGGACGTAGAGCTACCACTGTATCAATGATGCAGGAGCCCCAACGAATGTTATTACAATTCCACTTACATGGTGCTCATATCTGAAAAAGGGCCACAAAGGAATTCGGATACAAGGCCCACTCAGAGCTGTTTTGTAATTTCATATGTTTTTCTTTAAACCTTCACTTTAACTGCAGTCAATCGGCTTGAGTACATAAAATTGTATTGCAGAAACTCGAACTTAGGTCATCATACTGGCCAAGCAAATGCAGTGCGAGGGATAAATGCTGATCAAATTAGAGTAAGCATCAGTGAATGAGCAAAACAGACAGAGGGCTCAAAAACATGTTGAGGAAGCAGGTTGTCATAAGATTGTAATTATTTTTTCAAATTTTACTTTCGCATTGATAAAGATAGTTCAGCTCTTTTTATGTCAATTACTGTTCGTATTGTATATCATTTTTCAGTTTATTTTTAAGCACAGAATATTTACTTTGGATAATTTTTATATATAAAATACTAAATTTATTTCTGTACACTATGTATGTGTTTAGCAAGTAGTATAGCAATTAAAATCTTCCACCTACCGTAAAATCCGGCTTATAACGCGCACTTTGAACACAAAAAATAAGATCAAAATTTACAGGTGTGAGTTATACACTCTGTATAAAAATGAGGGCTTTAGAAATTAAAAAATAAATGAGCTTAAAAAAGGTAAACTTCTAAATATTTCGAAATACTATTTATTTAAAAGGACATGACATTCTTATTGAACTTAAAAGGTGGTAGTTCTAAAAGTATACTATTTTTGAAATTGCTTAGATAAACACCTTGAATAAATCGCTTCTAAACATAACAGCATTGCATTTGTACATTTCAGGTTTCTTCGTAAAAAAGGGGTGCACATTATATAGCAAATATACCTAAAATTAAAAATTGCAGCTTGAAAGTATGGGTGTGCGTTATATGCCGGACTTTACGGTATTTTATCTTTCTCCAATGAATCTAAATTAAATTAATATATAATTTTTATGGTACTTATATTTTTTTCTTTAGTCGGCCATTTACCTAAAATCAAAAGACATCACCAAATACTGCAATATGCATTCAATAAGGGAAGAACATTCTATGCCTGTTTGTGCACAATAATATATTTTTTGCACTTGGTAGTGAATTTTTCCACGAAATAGTTATTGTAGTTTTTAATAGTTGGGGCAATAACATTAGACTCACGAAATATCTATTTTGTGTAATTTCAAAATTTTATGTGGTGTTACTGTGAAATATAAATGGAAAAATTAAGATTTTCTGATGTATATTTTGTGTTTGTTTTGATATTTATGTATTATCGCAACCATATTGGCAACATTAGCACTTAATTGCCAATTCACCGTGTATGATGCAAACAAAATCGGGGTTGATATAGTTGCAACAGTACCCAAGAACCTTTGTTTGCAACTTTTTTTGGTGATTTTATCAAAATGATAATTTGTTGTTAATAATTGGTTTTTGATAGCTTTTTATCATTTAAGTTTGTTATAGCTAGCTAGCTGCACCCAATCATGTTTTCCTGTGGCTCAGTCCGGTTAAAAAGAAAGAAAAGAGAAAGCACACATTTCTAATATCTTTAACTGCTTGCACTTGAGGTATGATTTTTTTTATAAAAAAATGTGGAAATATACATTAACAAAACTTTTCTAAACAGATTTATTTCATTTGTAATTTGTTAACAGAATACTCCCAAGTTATGGGGTTTTTTTTTGTCATGGTATGAATCTAAAATTATTCGCATTGGCTCCATAAAAGAGGTGCCAAGTTTGAAAACAAATTAAATGACTCTTCTTGAGGTGAAAGGGTTAATTTTACAATGCTTATGAGTAGACATTTTGTGTTGCTTCATTGTCTGTATATATACAAAAATTGTCTGCTATGCCTGCTTTAGAGCAGTAGTTGCCATTTTTCAACACTTCATGAACCACTTAATGTATAACTTTATAATTAGCGTTTCACTAATAGGATTGACCTCTATGTGGTGGACCACTATAGCTATATTTACGTCTTTTTTTAATCTTCTATGCCCTGAAAATAAGCGGTAAAATCCTAGGAGAGCCCACACCCTTGGTGACAAACCAAAAAAGACGCCAAGCCAGAGCAAGATGGTGGCAAGGAAATATAGTGGGATAAGGTGGATGCATAATGAAAATATATGTAAGCAATACAGAAATTAAACATTTGAGATAAAAATATAAAAACAGCACTTACTTTCTTACTGCTGATCTTTTCCGAGTGGAGGGGACATCGTAACAACAGATTTTTAAAAAGTCTTAAAGGTCTCATGGCTAAGCAAATGATCGTGTGAACACCGCCATATTTATTCTGCGAGGTAATGGTCGAACATACATTCAGCGTGGCTGGTACGATTTCGAAGAAAGCGTTTTATTGCCGACCATGTTACATCATGCTGATCATTACATTTAGGACATTTATAACTCAGAAGCAATCAATCCTTCCTTCATACACCATTCAATCAATTCTTTCTTACCTTTCGCATTCAACAAATTAAAAAATTCTAAAGTAGATTCCCTCACGCACACAACCAGCCCGGAGACCAACAACAAAATGAAATTCGAAATGCGCGCCCACAAAATACAAAAATGCTAGAAATAGTTAGGGTTGTTGTATGTAGTGTTTAAAAGTAGGGTTACCAAGATGGCGCAATTATCACCAACCGAAGTAATTCGCGCCAAGGGTGTGGGCTCTTCTAGGAGTGAACCAAATAAGCTTCATGAAAATCAACAAACTGAAGTCTTTTGCCTACAATTTTCCAAAAAATGGTTGAGGTTACCAAAAATTGCTAACCTCAGGAATTATGTTTTTTTGTTTAGTTATTTCAGTAACTAAAAGCTTTTAGTAAAGAATAATCTGTGTTCCGTAATATGTTGTTTTGTTGTTCATCTTTTTTTAAACTGAATCTTCATAAAAGTATAAATAATTTCCCAATTTTTCTGCATACCATCCAAAATTTTTCACGCATCACCAATTGGTGACTGCTGCTCTGTAACACACATCAGTAATTATGTATTAGCATCACTGTAACAAAATTGGTGCCATGTATATCATACCTTAATATCTAAACAATAAAGATTGTAACAATTTTTTTATGAAAAAAGAAATGGAGGGAAAATGTTGCGATTTGCATGGCGGGAATTTGGCTGTGGTGATGCTAATATTTAAGTATACAGATAACAAATAATTGTCCATGTGAAAAGCTGTCTGTGTCTAGATATAAGCCACTCTGTTTTTATGATAGACCCTTAACTTTGTTGATAACAATTGCTAATACTAATCGAATTGTGAATTGCAAAAATATTCCCATCATTATCAACACTTTGTCGTAGTTTTCTGCTGCAAAATCCGTGTTTATATTGGAATTTTCCTGGTGTATTCGATTAAAATTACCTTCAGCCTCTCATTGCGTTGAATTTCAGCTGTGTTAATTGATGCACGTTTAAAGTTAAATATTTCATTAGCATTTTTTATTTTTTCCTTTTCTTTTTGTTTCTGATTTATCTTTTTTTTTTCATGTTTTGAAATTTTATATGTTTTTGTTTTAATTTTTTTTTCTTTTTAAGTGTAGTTTTAAGTTTTTAAAAAATTTTATATGCTTTGTTTGAATTTTTTTTCTTTTTAAGTGCAGTCAATTGGCTTCAGTAGATAAAAATAATGCCTTGCGGGAAATCAAACTTAGGTTGTCATACTTGCAAGGCAAAAGTACTACAATGAGTGTAATTGCACATCAAACTGAGAAAGAATGGATATCAGCAAACGAGAAAAGCAGACAAAGAATGTCACAAACACAGGCTGAGGGCGCAGCAAAGCAACATGCAGCCAGACTTGAGGAAGCTCATTTGCGAGCACATCTGTGTCAAACATGACTTTGTGGTGAGCAATCACACAATAACAGTCAACTTGCATTCCGGTACAACCCAGAGGAAGATTCTAGGTTCAGGCAGCATGTTCTCATTTACTCAATGATGGAAGTGTATCGTTATTGCAATGTTCTGGAATTTAAGGGAGAAACCAAAGGAATGTTTTGTACCACTGAAAAAATTAAACTTCCTCAACTCAGAGAACAGAGCCATTACAAATTTTGCATGCTAGATATACTGCGGAATCAAAACATTTCCTATATGACATCAGGAAATACAATTCATGTTTCCAAGTGACATTGTTTGGATAAATGTGCATTTGTGAACACACCTCTGATTTAATAAAAATATCCATAAGCATTGTAAAACTGACCCAATTCCCTCAATGAATCCAGAGTGGAGCCATTTAAAATTTATCTTCAAACTTGAGGTCGCCACTTTAAAGACAATGTAAATAAATTTAGGTTCATAACATGACATAAGGACAAAAATAAGCTGTAATAACTTCAAGCATTTGGTTAACAAATTATAAATATTAGTTTAGGAAAGTTTTTCATACATATATTTATACATTTTTTTTTTATAAAAGATCATACATGCAATGCAAATTATTTAACATACTGAAAATATGTCCTTTCTGTTAAACAAGACTGAGCCACAGCAACGCGTGGCAGGGTACAGCTAGTATATATATATATTTGATATATATATATATATTCGATATATATTATATATATGTATTCGATATATATTATATATATATATATATATATATATATATATATATATATATATATATATATATATATATATATATACCGGGTGGCCATAATTAAACGATCCTACTTCAAAATTGTCTTCAGACGGAACTATTGGTTAGAAAGTTGTAAAATTCTGTGTACGACATAAAGAAGGGATGGGAATTTGTTTGAGCGAATAAAAAAAAATTAGTTCAAAATTTCGCCAGCAGAGGGCGCTTTAGAATGAAGGCCTCATTTATTACCAGTTATCTATTTGCATTTTATCGCTTTTTTTATCCACAGGAAACGGTAACACAATTACTGATACTAATTAAAATATACAATCTCTAAAATGAACTGCAAAATTTAATTAAACTTCTTCGGTGACTAATTTTCAAAAAATTTACACGAAGGAAGACGAAAATATGCAAATTTTTTCGACGTCATACTGCAACTGTTATAAAAGAATCAAACTTTCACGGGAGATTAGTTTATTTTCAGTGTGCTCGGTATTGCTAATCAGAATGTCATTACGTTCATCAGATCAAGAATTGTTAGTAAAGTTATTCTATCAAAACGATAATTCCGCAATAGTTGCTCTACAGAAATTTCGGACTTTAAAGGGATGTGAAAAGGTCCTTGACTGCTAAAAATCTTCGATTAACGGTAATCAAATTTTAAGAAATAGGATCGTTGAATGCTCGTTCTGGAAGAGGAAGAAAACCTGTTTCTGAGGAAACAATAGTGAAAGTTACACTTCAAGTGGAAGTGGATCCAACGAGCAGGCTAGTGCAAGTGCTCGCCGTGTGGCCTTGGATTGAAGTGGCATTATGGCATTGGCCAGAAGCATTGGATCTGCCTCGTTCAACTGTCCAAAAGATCATGCGAAACATCCTCCGTTACTATCCATACAAGCTTCAACCTGTGCAGGAAGTGGTTCCACATGATTTCAAGACTCGACATATGTTCTCACTGCAGTTTCTAGCTCGTTTGGAAGTTGATCTAGAATTGCCTTGGAATATCCTCTGGACAGACGAAGTACACTTTCATTTGGATGGTTCGGTGAATACTCACAACTGCAGAATTTGGGAAACAGACAATCCGCATTCCACCTTACAAGTTCCGCTGCACTCACCAAAAGTAACAGTGTGGTGTGGGTTTTTCGCGTCTTTTATTCTTGGCCCGTATTTTTTCGAGGAATTAGGTGATGGAGGTCCAGTAACATGTGCTATCACTGTACAGCGATATGCATCGTTATTACGGAATAAAATTATCTGCAAGCACGTCAGTGCCTTTTACGTATAATTTTTATGCAAGATGGAGACATTACATTAATGTGGAAACTCCACACATTACACGGTGTGTTAAGGACGTTCCCAAACACCATTTACAGAAGAACGTGTGATCAGCCGCCAATTTCGTCATCAGTGTTCTCCCCTATCGCCTGACCTCATTCCATGCGATTTTTGGCTTTGGGGACATTTCAAACAGCTGGAACAAGTTGAGATCAACCAAAAACTTTACAAGATCTCAAAGACAGTATTTCATGACATGTTCTTAACATTTTCCATAACACACTGCGGTCAGTGGTGGAACATGCTCTTACGATTTTAAATATTAGCTGAAAATGATGGTCATCATGTTGAGCATTTATTGTTGTAACAAAATTTGTAAACTGTTATAAATGTATGCTAAGTATTAATGTATGCTAAATATGATTTCCATTAAAAACACCCTCTAGTGGCGAAATTTTGAAGTCATCTTTTTATTCGTTGAGACAAATTCCCATCCCTTCTTTATGTCGTACAAAGAATTTTACAACTTTCTGAACAATAATTTAGTCTGCACACGATTTTGAAGTAGGATCGTTTAATTATGGACACCCGGTATATTATATATATATATATATGTATTCGATATACATATTTATATATATATATATGTATTCGATATATATATATATATATATATATATATATATATATATATATATATATATATATATATAATGGAAGTTTAATAATTGTAGAGAGAAGAAAAAGGATGTGAGTCGCTGAAAGCGATGTTGTTACGGTAAGGATCTGAAATTCGACGCGTGATTATAGGGCGGACTTTAACTATTAGAGCAAATTAAGGAAGTTAGGATTGTTAAGATAACGTTGAGTAAAATTAAGCTGTAAGGATTTCGTGCGCTTATTTACGTAGGGTTTTGATCTTATGTTACGTCACTCTAGAGTTTCTCTTTATAGTTTGCATTGTGATGTACCTCCCCTTGGAAGTACATCCCTCGAAGTATCAGCGTGAGTTAGAGGTGTAGGGTTAGCGAAAGAACTCGGAACAAACATTATATTAATATGACTTTATTAAGATATTCAACTTAAACCTTTAACAAATATAATTATAATAATTAATATGAGAGAATCTACGATGACTCAATACCAACACACAATATATATATATTTATAATATGATCTAATCTAATTCAGACCAATCTCAATAGTGAACTGCCTAATCCTCGATTCTAATTAAGTAATCAATCCTACCTTATATTATTTCGTAATGCTACTTGTCTTTATCTGCAATGGGATGCAGCTTGACGTCTAACTTCTAGTCGAACACTAATATGTTTATCCTCTACACGTAGAACTTAATCAATCTTGCACCACGAACTGCAATAATTATCAACTGCCACAACGCACATCAATTGTCTAACATTCCTTTACATTGTCATCCCGCTTACTCTAAGATCATATATTTAAAGTCCGTTTATTTGCATCTCTTCTTCACATCTCGTTTCTTGGATTTGGTTGGAAAAGAGTTGCCATTAATTCTGGCCCAAAGAACCCAAAGGACTTGTTAAAGAAAAGACGCGTTGGACGTCACAGCTTGTCTTCGATTATTATATTTGGTAATAATAAATTGGATTTATCATGGTTAGTTTAGGTCATCAATCTTTACTTCCTACAGATTTAGTTCGAGTAGATGACAAGATGGCTTCCCCAGGGGGAGGCCATTACAACCTAACCTGGCGGGATTCAGTGACAACGTCATGCATTCTAGAGCATTCAATTTCATTCATATACGGGTGTGCTGGGTATTGCCATATTCGTGTAGCTTGAAATTTGACGTAGCCCAGCAGAAAACTTTGAGTAACTGCTGAAGGGTCGAATTCAATTCTTCCCGGTTGTACATATGGCAAATGATTTCCTTAAAGCTGTGTCTCTCGGCTGAATTGTTTACAATGACTGTTGCTTACAGAGAGAGAGATTTAATATCCCGTGGATGATAAGTTGAATACTTGAGGAAGGACCATCCAATTATCTTCTAGCTTTGCCAGCATTGCTACTTCTCGTAGACGAAACCACCGTTAACTCCTTCAAAGTATTTTCTATCTCAGAAATTCAGCTTTCCGCTAACAGGGTCTTCCACTTCGTGGTCGATTTTCGAAAGAGTCAGCTTCTTCAAACTGTTTGACTAATTTCCCTTTTTCAGTATACGGTATGGGACCCAGCTACCAATTTCTGTCGTTCAGTCTGTTTAAGTGGGAAATAAAGGACAGGAGAAGCGCATTTTTCTAATTAGTTAAACCCTTTGCATTTGAGATATGCTTTTATATAAAAATATGTATAAACATATACAAATAAAACTTTCCTGAGTTGATTTTATTTTTTATTTTGTTAATGAAATAAATTAAACTGTTATGATTTGATTTTGTCAATGTGTTATCGTTATAGTTGCAAATTCTTGTCTGTGGTTTCTTGTTTTGCAGTATTCATTACAAACCTAATAGTTAGTAATTTTTCAACCTATAGTGTCATTACACTACCATATCATTGTCAAGCGACGTATCAAAATACTCTTTTTGCTTGTGAGTGTTATATGGGAATGAGACTTGGCCTGATATTCGAGACATAACATAATTTTTACATTACCCCGTAAACAAGCTACCATTGTCTCTTTTCAGGAAATGAGTCAAGCCATATCTTGGGAGACTTCATTTAAAATTGTTAAGTCACATTCCTTAGCAGTAACTTGATTTTATGCGAATAACTCTACTCAATTTATTATGTAATCTTCAACTATGAATATCCACTACATGCCTTCAGTCTTTTCCAGTAAAGAACCAAAAAGATCAGTAGCAATACTCTCAAATAATTGAGTTCGCACAGGGGTCTGCAAAAGACCAGCATATTTCTGATTTGTGGCTTTATATATAATGCTCTTTGCACAACCTCACATAATATATTTTCACATACCAGTTCATTAATATTTAGATGATGTTCCACAAAAATTTCCATCAGCTCCGCAGTGCACTGCAGATGGTTCATTATATTGTAATTTTAATATCTTTTCTTTTTCGTGAGAAAGAACAACAAATTAAGCTTCATCAACTTCAATGAAAAATGAATACCAGTAATTTACTCCTTAATACATACCCTGTCCTTTTTCAATCCAATTGGCAAAGTCAACTCCTTTGTAGGAATTTTCAAAGCAATCAATGGTCTTTTTTAACTCAAGATACTTCAATTGTTCAGTCTTTAATATAGCAATTCTTGTCAGGAAAGTGGATACTTAAAATTTTAATTCATAATCTGTTTCTTAATCTTTAGCTTTCATCTTGGAAAAATAACATTTATTTTCCCCGGAAAAGGATTAAACTTCAAACTTTATGATTGAATCTGTAGTGTCCATGGTTCTAATCTTCCAACTGGTGATGTAAAACTCATTAACCACGTTATCGGCTGGTGGTAGGATGCCTCTGTGATTTCTCAGTACCTTCAGTATATCTTCTAATTTTGTTCAAGGCTCAGACTATAACTATAGTTGTCGAGTAATTTTTCTCAACAGAGCTTAACCCTCTAAGCGGTATGCACGTAAAATCCTGCTATTCTAGAGATGCTTCGAAAATGCACCACATGCAGTTTTTTGTATTCAAGTAAGATTCTCAAAATCGTTTGAGCCGTGTTTTTCCTCCACCCCCCCCCCTTATGGGTTTTAACATCGTGAAAGATAATTAGGGAGGGTCACCGCCCCACAATATAAAGGAAGTTTTATGGCTCGCCAGGAACCCCGTTCTTACCGTGGAGCAATCGTAAAAACTAGCAAGAATCTCCCCTTAGTGTATGAACTCCTCAGTAGTTAGTGTTTGGAAGCTGGATTGGAGATTTTATTGGGTTGGAATTAATTAATTCTTTGATGTGTAGTTTTCACGATGTAACCATTTTTTTTAAAGTTTTGAAAAGTCCCAACATATAAATTAAAAAAGATTATGTATTCACTTTTCGTTTTATATTAATTTGAAGCTTTAACAAGTTGGTGTGTGGGAGGGTAATCTGCTATTTTACGTAGTTGGACAAATTACTTTTTAAGTGTCTTTTTTGTGCATGGTAAACTCACATTTTTCCCTTCCCCTTAAATTTATCAAACGGAATTAAGTTTTCATAATATATCTTTCTAAAACTATCTATAACTGTATACTATTGCTTTAGTTTTCTTAGCTTAATCAGTACTTTCAACTTTTAAAACACGATTGATAATATGTCGAAATAATAATAATAAGCAAACACTTCAAATTTTAAAACCTTTTAAAGTATAAATATTAAAAATGAATAATTTTTAAACTTCTGCATCAAATATATTTCAACAAACTTCTTCCGCATTGATGCAAATAGCAACAAAAAACAATTTAAAACTAATAGTTTTCTTATAATTTTAATGCCGTTACAGCCATCTTACATACATTCCCTAGTTTTGTATTGTTATGATACCGAATTATATTCGAACTTTAAGTGCTTGAACTTCAATTTACTTCAAAGAGAATATGATTGAGGGTTTTCCAATAAATTCATAATTTTAAACTTGAATGTTTGAATAAAAATAGTATTCAAATGTATTTGAAAAAATTTACAGATAGCATTTATGAATATAAATAAAAATAAAGATCAATTTTATATTCAAGTTTAAAAAATTTCTATTTATGTAAAATCTCTCAAAATTTATCTTCTTTTAAAGGCTAACTGTAGAACAAGTAATTAAAATCTGATATTTTTTATCATTTTTACCATACAGAACTAGGAATTTCATATTAGTAATTTCATTTAAAATTTCGAAAAAAATATATTATGTAATGCATACGCAGTTAAAAATTACTTGCTATTACAACTAACAATTCTTTGAATATAATACTGAATTTATGTTTTAATATATTGCCTCTTTAGCATTTTTAAAAATATTCTGTGAATTTCATACAATTCTGTTGAAAACTGCATGTTATGAGCAAAAAATATGCTGAAAATTTGATTAATATACAGGGTTATGAAATGAATGACCCCATAAAAAAATTAATAATTCCCAGAGGAATAAACAGAATATGATAATTAAGATGTCATTGTAAAAGCAAAATATGAAATTCTTTTCGTACGTGACATTTTTTGATGTAAAGTAAAATCTGTTTTTACATATAATCACACACAATGTGACTTCCTTTAATCACCCGAATAATAGCATTGCGAATCTTGTCGCCCTGGACTTTTGACTTTACACAGACATCCAGCGTCCTGGAAATGTTTACACCATCTTCTTGCTCTTTTAGATGTCGGGGCATTTATATGGTTCTTTCTCTGAAATTCACGTCGAACTGTGATTACTGACAGACTTTTTGCAAACGAGAGCATACAAAATGCCTTCTCCGCTGCGACGCCATTTCCACTTCTCTTCACAATTATAACATTGCTACCACATATTTGACAAAAACAATGTTACAAACTCTAAATAAAATATTTTATCTTTACAATGACATATTAATGACAATTTTCTGTTTCTTCATCTGGGAATTATTAAATTCTGTAATCGGGTTATTCATTTCTGATAACCCTTTACAATTAATTTTTACATAGAAGCAAAGCTAAGAATATAAAACGTCGGTATGTAAAAAAATTATGAGTATATCTATAATAGTTTTTGAAATATTTATTTTAAAATTCAGAAAATTTATTCGTTATACTATACTCAATAGTAGTTAAATATACAGCATTATAAAGTAATAGTTAGGCTCTATTAAATTTATCTACTATTAACAATTCTAATTGCCGTTGTTGCAAATATTAAGAATTTGATAATTTTAATTTCAAGGTTTAACACAGATTGATGTAAAAGATATAAAACGAGCATATAAAATCTA
Organism: Trichonephila clavipes; assembly: GCA_019973935.1. Taxonomy (NCBI): domain Eukaryota; kingdom Metazoa; phylum Arthropoda; class Arachnida; order Araneae; family Nephilidae; genus Trichonephila; species Trichonephila clavipes. Next base: position 353,037 of record BMAU01018263.1, read on the forward strand.
TGAAAAATACAGTCTGCAATGCCATGATCTTGACGAACAGATGACGGCAATTTCACTTGGTAGGGCAGAGTCGGCTCATACAGGGGTGAGCTGGGCAAACAGTGAGATGCCTGCGTTTTTGGTGGGTGCCGCTCTCACAATTACAGTTTCCAGCAAAAAATATAAAAATTACAAATACAAAAATAAGTCCTGTAATTTTGGAAACATTTGTATAATAATAAATAGTGTAATTGACTTCCAATACCTTGTTGTGTTTGATAATGTCTCAGGTAACAGTACTTCTTAAGATAGATTTGTACTCCTTTTTCGTAAACCGTACTCTTTTTAGGACTTGTGAAACCAAAACACTCCTTTTGTACTCTAAAAAATTTTATAAACTATATCGTTTTACCAGCTATAATGGTTAAATACTAACAATAAGTTTTATTTTTTACTGAATAGGATTGCATCCACTACGGGAATCCCCCTTAGATAAACGCTTATTTGCAATTTTTTCTAAACTAAACAAATATTTTTTCTTTCAATTATGTTTATTTCAGGAGGAACTTTGATTCATTTTATTCATAAAAAATTACAAGTTTTAAATAAATTACTTTTTTTTTCAAGCGTATTTTCTCAAAAATATGTATAGTTGTGTATTATATTAAAATTTCTAATTATCCAAAATTATATGATTTTTTTTCTCCTCTAAAAGATCTTAGAATTTTAGAAATGGTGTTACAATTCATACACTTTTTAATATATTTAAAAATGAAAGAGACATTTTTATAGCTGAATTTTTAGGCCTCGCTTATAAATATTAAAATTTTTTTTGTCTTAACTCAGAGACACGACAACTCATAAGGGCCAAGGCCTACTGGGCCCATTTCAGTATACGTGACCTTGAACCCTGAGGTGCATGATAAAATGTACCGGTTAGGTGGTCAGTCTGACGCGAAACCCCCAGTGTTATATTCCCAAGCAAGTTTGGTACTCATTTATTGACCCACTGAAGGGATGAGTCGACCTTGCCCAGTCCGGGGTTTGAACCTCGCACCTGTGGTGTGGAAGCGCAATGCTCTACCACTTAGCCACTGGGCTTCACTGTTTTTAGCTAATTTATAAAATAAGAAGGGTAATAGGATTTCTACATATTAGGAATATTTTGACAACATTAAGTTATATATTTATATTTAAGTTTCTCTACAATTTGAAAAGAAGTAAGCAATTTTGCTAAGAAGTTGATATTGAACATAAACTCCTTGACTAGTTAAAAGTGAAGTTTTTTACTTTGATACCAGTACACACTAAAATAAGGCGCATATGCAGTTATATGATCCGCTTCTGTGATATTTAAATTTTCAAAATAACTCTACAAGTACGAAAACACTACTTCAAAACCGTGCATAACATCTTGTACTCTGCTTCTCCCCAGTAGGCATTATTTTTCTATACTCAAAAATTTAATATAATAACATTTCAGCAGAAAATGATATATGTATATATCACCTTGATACTTAAGAATAAAATAATTTCGTAGGGTTCTAAGTTTGGGATAAGGGATACATTCCTAAATGTAAAAATTATTTTTAAAATTTGGCACGAGTACATTGAGGAATTGTCTCGGGTCGTTTAACCTCACTGAACTAAATTATTTTAAGTGTACTGTTTTTTGAAAGACACAATTAATTGGGGAGAAGTTTTCCTCACAATCGAACTTGTAATGACTGAATTGTGTGAAAGATGCTGTTATCGATGTTAATTTTCCTTGTAATAAAAGATACAGAAAGATAAAAAATTAAACTTGAGAAGCAAATTGTTAGAAATTCTGTCGCGTGCATTTGGAGAAAAGTATATCTCTCATTAAAATTAAAAATTATTGACTAAATGTGTGTTATGTTCATCAGAAATGCCGATGTAGATAAGATATTTTTGTTTAATACAAGTAGTTCTAAAAGGAAAGCACTATGAATGAAAATTTAGATGCTTTCCGAAAAATATTCATTTAACATGAAAATATCATTTACATGATTAAAACTTAAATAAAGTAAAAGTATTGAAATCCCTCTTTAAGTTATTTGAAATTTAAAATATTATTGAATAGAGAAAGATCGATTTTATTCCATGAATATAATCATCGTATGTATAATGGTACACCATTTATTCTATTATTGTTTAAAAAAAGAGATAGAGTTCCTTACTCTTTTTACCTCATTACTTTTTTTAAAAGAACAGGAAAGTGTGCTTGCGTTTTCTTACTCTCGTATACAACAATGAATACTGGATGTTTTTTTTCTGGTTCAAATCGCGATACCAAAATAATAAAAAAAATTACCAAAAAGGTTAGGAGGTCTAAAGGTTAATTTTTTTTAGTTTTTAAAAATGACAGAAAAATAAATTTTGTTTGAAGAAAATATAAATATTTTTCAACTTTTAACACGCCATTTACTTCAATTATTATTTGGTTTTCCCTTCATTTTTTGTAATTTTACTGTGACTGAACAGATCGGGGAAAAGCCAAGCAGACCTACATCTTGCATACAAGATTGCCCAAGGCAACTTAACAGCTGTAAACGAGTGGTCTCCTGGTCTCACTTAACAAAGAGGCAGAGCTAAGTAATCTTTCAACCTCCCAATCGTCACCTTTAGACCTCCCAAGTTTTTAAAAGGGGGAAATGAATTAAGTATGTTGCATTTTTGAAAGAAATCGAAAAGTAAACGCTTTCGGAATTATTTTTCAGAAGGAAGCAAACCACTAGGAGAGTTAAGAGTCTTCTGGTATTCTCCATCGGCTGTTATTTGCACAGTTGGTTCCTTATACAAGAACTGCTCCTAAATTATAACTGCTTTCATGCATTCGGATGATAAAAAAGCTTTGTAGTATGAATTTATCTTAGTACTGGTGGGGATATTAAACATTGCTTGTGTGAGAATCTGAAAGTCATGTGGTTAATTTTTACTTCCTTTGAAAGCTATACTAGTCTTTGTCAAATAACTAAGGGGTATAGCAACATCTGAAAAATTCGGAACGAATTTTCTGTACCATAAACAGGTCAGTAATGATTGTAATTGTGCTTAATATTTCTTGAACAAAGAATGCTATCTGAAGCTCCGGCTTTATCTTAATCCAAGTCTAACCAAGGTATTTATCACGAAGGCAGTAAAACTTATATTTTTCTCTATTTACACATATTTAAATTTGTTTTAAGTCTGACAAAGACCATTTCGAAGTCTTCAATATGCGATTCAAAGGTTTTATACAATACAACGATATAGCATATAATTATTCTAAACTGTTCACTGTAGTCCCATGGTTTATTACGAAACTGCTGTATGAAACACTAGGTGATTGGTAGGGCATTGCATAATTCAAATGGTATTATTTTATACATAAATGTTCTCAAAGGGCAAACGAATGCAGTATTGCCTTGATCTGTTGTGTAGATCTCTAACTAATAATATCCATATTTTATGTCAAGGGTAGAAAGAAAAGCAATAGAGTTTTTCCATCATGCAATGAAGCATTCACGAGAAGCAGTGGATATTTGTCAGGTATAGCAATCGCATTTAGCTAATGATAATCTATGCACAATCTAACAGTTCCATTAGACTAAAAAAAAACTGGAGCTGCCTATGTTGATTCATATTTTTCTATAAATATTATTGGTCAATAGGTTATCAGTTTCTTTCCTTAAAATCTCATTCCTGCTTGGAGAAAGTCTGTAAGGAGCAGTTGAAACTGGTGGGTGTTCATAAGTGTCAATAAAGTGTTTCACAAATAAAGTTGGTTCTCCCTTAGTCAGAAAACACCTTTGTTTTCACTAAGCAAGATCATTGAATCATTTCTTTCTTCTTCGTCAAGTGCTTGTCCTTCTTCATGAAATGGAGATGACTGATTTCAGTTTCATTAACAAGGGGTGCTTTGCAATGGAACATCATTAAAATTTACATCTGTGGGACCAATGCTGCAATTCATTTTGACAGGATTACCGCTTACAGGCGGGGGAATATCTTTCCGAAAAAGTATTTTGTAATTTGGTTTGCCAGCAAGATTCCAACAACTGTTACTTATATCCTGCACGATTTCTGATGTCTATAAAAAGACAATACTTAGAACTACATGGTTACTATTTACATGTACCAGAAAAATAAATCTAAATAGAAAATTCGCCCACACATATAGTTATTTGCACTGTAGCATTTTGAAAAAGGGAGATGGATTTTTCGCCATCAGCCAGACATATAGGAAGATGAAACTCTGTGAAATTTTGTCTACTATTCTTTAAGGTATCCGACTACATTCGGAACCATGATTTTCAAAAGCGCACAAATGGATAATTTTCATGATATTTAGTGCCACATAGATTAAAACATATGTATAAAATTGTTTTAAGGACATTTTGAAAAATAATTTATTTAAATACAATATTTTGGCAAAAAATAAACTTAAAATAATCTTTTTTTCCAAATGTTCTCCTTTGTGAAAAATGCTTCTATTAGAAGAATATTTTGCCTGTATATAACTCAGGCCTCTGTTCAGAGGCTCAACTAGAATTTTTGAAATATATAACTTAGAAGTGGGTTTATTCATATTTTACGAAAACAAAGGGGAGCAATTTTAAGGAAAAAAACGCGAATAATTATTTCAATTGGTGGTAACTATGAAAATAATGTGAATTCTTCAAAAATTCTAGTTGAGCTTCTGTAGGGAGGTCTGAGCTATATACAGGCAAAATATTATTATAATAGAACCAATTTTCACAAAAGGAGAACATTTGGATAAAAGGTTATTCTAAGTTAATTTTTTGCTAAAATATTAATTTAAAAACATGTTTTTTGTCAAAATGTCCTTAAAACAATTTTATGTATGAATTTTAATTTGAGTGAGACTAAATATCATGAAAAGTATCCATTTATGCGCTTTTTAAAATCATGGTTCCAAACGTAGTCGGATACTTTAAAAAGTTAAACATTAATTTTACTCCGACTGATTGGCTGGCTCCTGTATCATTACAAACTGCACCTGTAGCTTCAAAAAATTTCAATGCCAAGTCGAGATACGGGAGAGGTAAAACAAATGAACTCCTATGCAGCATTGACAGATGTTCTCTCTTAAATAAACACTTTAACATTTCGCTTTTATACATCCTAGATTACCACAGCTATAACAAGAAATTGAAGTTGGCAATGCTGTTGACAGTTCGTGATAATATGTTATTATAGTTAGCAAAAGTTCGGTTGTGGTTACCCGAAATATTTTTTTCAATTTGGGGGAAAATGACTTTTCCTAAATTTCTGATCTAACATATCTTTTTAAGAAACTGCTCCTTATCCTTAAAGTAAGGGCACGTAGTGATTTTTTCATGAAAATCAATGATTTTATCACAAGAAGTAACAGTAAATCAAATACAATGCTAAATTATAAAAGTAGGACTTCATGCTTTTTGTGAGAAAAAGTAAAGAGTTTACCTTATACTAGTATCTAATGTAAGTTTTTATGTAAACTATGAAGTTATTTTTCTTAATTTTTAAAGATTCAGCATTAAATATTAAACAATTACCTTATCTGTAGAAGCAAAACAATAAGCATTAGAAAAGTTTCATAATGATGCGTGAAAAATAAAATTGTACAACATATATAAACCTTGTGAAGACCTAAATAAAATTTTCATAAAATTCATCAGTACATTAAGGTATAAAATTGAGCATCAGAAGCAATAGCATATTAAAATAGTTGTAATGCCATATCATGTAATGCTAAGAATATTCCTTTGCTTAATATAGGCAGACATTTATGAGAGTTAAATGCAACTGACTAAGATATTTAAAGGAATTTAAGGGGATCTGAAAACAATTTATACACAGTAAATAATTAATTGTCAAAAAATCCTTAATAACTATTCATTTATACCGGTTGATTAAAAAAATGTGACCAATTTCAGAGCATCATAAGCTATTATCGAATAAGTTATTTACATGAAATTTTCAATGAGGTTTCTTGTAGTTTACGCTTTGTGTGAACGTTTAGATCAAGCCAAAAGGGCTTTTTGACCATTTTGGGGGGTATTTTTCTAACTTATTTTCTGATTCCGTTTTGAAGCTCTTGGAGTGCTCTTAATTTTGGTCAGTTTAATTGTTTTTTTAAGAATCCATATAAACAATAATCGCATGGAACACAGTCAGAGGACAGTGGTGGTCATTTCTCAGGAGGTGAAAGACTTATTTTTATTTTTTCAACCATTTTATAGTTGATTTTTCAGTATGACTTGATGCGGAATCTTGGTGAAAAATAAAGTTTCCTTGAGGGTAAAATGTTTACTTTTTTTATCAAGTACATCAAAACTTTACTCTGACAGTATGTAGCATTGATTTCAGCCTTTGGATATACAAAAACGGTTTTTTAAGCCTTGAGAAGGCATTCCTGTCCATACCATAACACCTGACTGCCAACTTGCTTTTTGCAAAACAGCTGTGTCTTTGCGAAGTTTTTTGTAACTAATATATTGTATCATCATTTTGCCTGTTGTGAATAACGAATGAAACAGTTCTTCATCCGAAGTTATGCATGCATTGTATCTATCTTTGCGTAATATTAGAGGCCAAGAATGTTTTCTTCGATTTTTACGACCTTAACAGACATTTGAAGACAGACTGATTTATTCTCTTTTTTGTAGCCATTTTTTTATCTGACGACATATTGTCGATTGTGGTACATGTAGTTTCTTTGTTAAAGTTATTTGAGGTAGAAGATTTTCCACAGTGATAAGGTCAGCACTTCAGCTTCTTTTTTTCTTTTCCTCCAAGGACTTCATTTCATCCACAATTTTTTTCTGGAGCTTTTAATTGCCAGCCAAATTTTATTTCTTTTCAAAATTTAGATAGTAATGCATTAACGAAATATTTTTTTCTGATTTTTTTAAATGCTTTATTTATAACAGAATTGGAGCAAGCATTCTTTAAAAGCTTTAAAATTTCGTTTCGGGTTGGAGGCTCTAAATCTAGAGCCATAATTTACTCCCACTAATAAAAGTAGTTAGATTTGCAATTTAAATATTTCATTTTTAAAATATAACTGGCAGAAGAGCGATAAAAATTCACCATTTATAGTTAAATGCTTTTAAAATTGGTCACACTAATTTTGAATCAAACGGTATTCATTGAAAGAAGCAACGACATTCTTATCAAAAAAAAATTATACAATATTCTTTAATAATTAAGATATAAGGTTTATTTAAACATTTATCGCAATTTGTCAAACAATATTGTTTTAAGAACTTTTATAAAAACTTGAAATAGATAATATAAATCTTGTGAAGAATAAGTTAACTAACAAACAATATACAAAACTTGAGAAAAAGATGCATAAAAATACGAAATACAGTTCTGTGAAAACTATAAATATATAAAAACATGAAGAAAAAGAGTAAAAATAATTATAGTTGAAATTTTCCAAAATCCAAAATTTGATGATTGAGTTTTACTTTCTACGCCAGGTAAAAATATACTATTTTATGTATATATATATATATATATATATATATATATATATATATATATATATATATATATAAATTGCCGTTTGTAAAAAATGTAACACCATGAAGGAATCATCAGAATTAAATGAAATTAAATGCGCAAACGACTTGTATTAGTAAAAATAAATAACATTATCAAAGCAAAAAAAAAAAAAAACCATATTAAGTGTTTGAAATCCGTATTTGGTATAGCGACTACGCGCCGCGATAAGTGTTGCTATGCGACGTGGCATGGAGTCAAACAGATTTTGAATGTCAGCTTGTGGAAGAGAACTCCATATTGCAAGTATGTGCTCAGCAAAAGTTCTTTTGAAATTGCAGGACGCGGATCTCAAACGAGACGCCGACCAACCAAATTCCCCCACGTGCTCAATAGACATTATATACAGCGAATAAGCAGGCCAAGGTTGAAGTTGCATGTGTTGGGATGAACAAAAGTCTCGAAAAGTATTTGCAACAAGTGGACGTGCATTATCCTGCTGAATGATAGCTCCAGGTATGCCTTGAAGAAAGGGAACGACTTCGGGCTTTAGCACTTCATGGACGTACCTGTTGCTTTTGAGATTACCATCAATTCGTATCAAGTTGGATTGTCCATGATACGAAATAGCCCCCTCCAAAACCACAACTCTGAATGTTAAACCATTATGTCGTTCTATAATGCACTCTGGAAGGCTGCGTTCACTGGCATTCTAACAAGACATGGCCCAACAAATTTGAGGAGTGATTCACATCTGAAAAGACAACTTCGTGCCACTCAGCTTGCCAGGCTCTGTGATCATGAGCCCATTGCCGACGAGGCCATCGATGGTTTACCGTGAGGGCGATCCTGTATAAAGGCACCCTTTTAGCAGGAGACTGGTGTGCTTCCCACTGCCTGGAAAAAGCTGTACGGCAGTGTTTCTCAAACTGTGTTCTCAAACTTTACGGCAGTGTACTCAAGCTGCCCCCCCCTGGGAGGCGGTAACCCTGCGAAGGGGGCGCGAGCATATTGAAAATAAAAGGTTTACAAAAATAATATTTGGAATGAACTAAAACAAAATGCTTTCTGACATAATAAAAAATACACATTTACACTGATATAATTTATTTTTATCATCTGATAATCATCAAAAATAAAAGATTCACTTCAAACGCTCATTAGCCATCTTTGATCCTATAACCAAATAAAAAATATTTTGTTGGTTTTTCTGTAATCCCACGATGGAAGATTTTTTTATTACGTTTCTTTTAACCTAAAATATTACTTTAGCTGACTTTCGACCTCTTTTTTTAGAGAAGTTGTAAATATAATATATTTATGTTTCGCCTTTTTTCCATATGAATAATGCATAATGGAAAACGTTTTATCAATTGTTTTTTAGAACATACTACACTTTTCCCATGAACAATTTTGTGGTTTTGATTGCTGTGTTATACGACTCATTATGGTTTATAAATGCAAATAAGCAGAATATTAAAAAAATGTGCATCTGTGATCCCTATTGAAGGAAGCTGGAACTGATTAAGCAAATGAAGAACCTGCTGAAATAATGCATATAAATCAAGATATAGCGAAAGTAAATATCAGAAAAGTGTTGAACATGAAACGCTTTAGTTGATTTGAAATTTTCAAATACTGCCTAAAAAGAACTCGATGAAGCAAACTATAAAGCCATAATGTAGCACTTCGTCTTGTCAAAAAGTCACAAGGAAGAAAAAGTTCAAATGCTATTTGTAGATCATCAAACTTTAGTTTTATTGGATTTTTTCTCAAATTTTCAAAGAAAAATTGAAAAGTCCTTGAAAGCAGGTAAGTATATTTTCTCTTAGTTAAATTATTCACTGGAATTGTGATTTTTATCATGTGTAGTAAAAATAATTATAAAATAAATTATAATTTTAAAACAAACTAAAAAACACGTTTTTATAGTGAATCTAACTAAAAAGTAAAAATAAATAAATAAAAGTATATATTACTTAAAAGTAACATATATAAAATTTAAAACTTATCTTGTTAATTGGTACGGTTTATAATTATGATCGTATTGTAGCTTTAGTGCCCCGAAGTGCATTATTATTGATTCAAAACATTATTTTTTAGGGAGGGGGCGCGATAAAAATTATGATTGAAAATTCAGTAGCCAGTAGTGACAGTTTGAGATCCACTGCTGTACGTTCATTCACCACCATACGGAGCAGGTGAGAATCATCGGGTGCTGTGATGATCTTCCTTCGTCCACTACCAGTGTTCCGAGTTGTTCGTTGCTCGTCGGTTCACTTCTTTCACTCACTTCACTGTGGAAATGTTCCGCTGCACATGAGCTCCTATTGCGTGATAGGAAAATCGCCCTTTGCAAATGTCGATGATCCTCTCCCGGTCAAACTCCGTAAGTTGTTGGGATTTCTTCTTTTTTCGTTGTGGAGGCATGCTTAGGTCTCACTAAACATTCGCCACTAACAAATAATTATTAACTTCTTTCAACGTCCCGCTACAACATTCGATTTATACCCTTTCAGCATCAGCTCAGAGGGCGCTATCCACGACATGCATGTGCGTTGGCGCCGAAACTTTCTTTATTTTACGTAACATTCTATAATTGATATTTGCTTCAAAGTTCATATTTAATTCTGGTGATTCTTTCATGGTATTGAACTTTTTTACAAACATCAATGTATATATATATATACCGGGTGGGCAAAAAGTCCGTAAAAACTTTAAAAATTCATAAAATCCCGAGAAATGAACGAAAAAAAAACTGTTTGCAGGATCAGCATTAGTGTGTCACGGCATTTTTTTTAAGCTAGAAAAAAATAGTTCGAAAATCATCCGGTAGGTGGCGGTGTTACAAGCGTCTGTGGTGTAAATATGCAAATTAGACGGCTATAAAAACCTTTGCTCTCAATGAATCCACATTCATTTCCCTATTAAATACAGTAAATGTGAACAAGGATGCTCAGTGCGCCCGATAAAGCTTTGTTGGTGAAGTTATTTTACATGAACGAGGAATCAGCGACCATTGCCTTGCGTAAATTCCGAGTTCAGAAAAATGTGAAGAGTGGAAAAGGTCCTTTAACACCTGCAGGTCTCTTAAAGTTCGTTAAAAGTTTTGAGAAAACTGGAAAGTTTGAGAATCGAGCACGAGCCGGACGACCATGCTTGAAAGAAGCACGTGCACCCTGCATTGCTGTCGAAATGGAAGCGATTGCGTCCGAAGCAGCTTCAGGGACCAACAGTGCTCGTGAAGCTGCCAGACGATTGGGCTTACCACCATCATCTGTCCGCAATATTCTTCGTCGAATCCTCCAGTTGTACCCATACTAATTGCAATCGTGCCATGAACCTTTGCCAGCAGATACCGCACAGAGGGAAGCATTTGCGAAGTGGGCCTTCTCTAAAATGGAACAGGATCCTACCTGGGTTTTTAACATCTTGTGGACAGATGAAGCTCATTTATCGCTTCATGGTGACGTTAACACAACCATGACTGTCCCATTTGTGCCATCTCTAATCCACGTGAGTACACAGAGAAGCCATTGCATTCCCCAAAAGTGACAGCATGGTGTGGTTTCACGGGTTCATTTATCATAGGACCCTTCTTTTTGAAACGCAGTGCCCAGTAAAGGGATGAATAACGGAAACGGTAAATGCTCAGCGTTATCTAACGCTTCTGCGGGAGACTGTCGTGCCATTTTTAATTCATCGAGGTCAGATTGCGAATGTCACGTTCATGCAGGATGGAGCAACCAGTCACGCTGCTAACCCGGCTAAGGCATTCCTGATACAGGCGTTTGGGGAAGACAGAATCGTTAGCAGGCGCTGCAGGTACCTATGGCCTCCTAGGTCTCTAGATTTAACACCGGCAGACTTCTGGTTGTGAGGATATTTGAAATCTCGCGTGTATCTATACGGTCCATCAAGTCAGTCGGAACTGAAAGATGCGATCCGCAGAGAAGTATCCTCCATACATCCGGACGTGTTGCGCTCTACCGTTGCTGGATTTGTCACTCGCCTGGAATGTCTTCTCCCCTGTGGTGGTGGTCATGTGGTGTAATAAAGTTGTGAAAATTTTCTGTTCATTATGTATGCATTGTTTCTTTGATTTGCGTACATCAGCGCCACCTACCGGATGATTTTCGAATAATTTCTTTTCTAGCTTAAAAAAAAAAACCGGGACATACTAATGCTGATCCTGCAAACAGTTTCTTTTTTCGTTCATTTCTCCGGATTTTATGAATTTTTAAAATTTTTACGGACTTTTTGCCCACCCGGTATATATATATATAACACTAAATACACTAAAGGACAAAAAAATTAGCACGGCAAGAAATAATTGCGGGATTGTCACGAAACTTGGCATGAACGTTCATGTCGAAGAGATATGCAAATGATCCGAAATGCAACGTGATTACGCATTAAGTATAGCCTGTAGAGGGTGTTTAACATCGTTCTCCATGGAGTAATAAACAAGTAACTGAAGCTTATTTACGTATGCTGAATCTCTTAGAAAGCAAGAGCTGATGTACACATGCCATTCTGCCGTTTTCGAAGGCAATATGAGCAGATATCGCAGTTTGAGAGGGGGAGTATCATCAGCATGATGGAAGCTGGGTGGTCAACTGGGAGAGTAACTCGTCAATTAGGCCTCTTTGACTGTGTTGTGAGGTGGTGTTGGGACCCGTGGATCCCATAGATGACATTTACACATAGACCAAGATCAGGAAACCCTCCACGGACCAGTCGTTGAGAAGACCGCCACATGGTAAGAAATGCATTGGTGCAACCTACTGCTTCATCGCCCACCATCCTGGCACAGCTAGTACCTTTAGTAGAAGCCCCTGTGTCTTCTCTAACCAAACGAAGGCACCTGGTTGGAGGACATTTGAGTTCTCGGCACCCATTCCGTGTGCTGCCCTTGACGCCCCCACCAATCGGCGCCTCCGTTTGGAGTGGTGTCGCACACTAAGAAACTGCACTGCAGCGGATTGGAACCAGGTCGTCTTTAACTACTAATCCAGATTCAATTCCAGCAGTGATGACAATCGTGTTTGTGTGTGGAGAGCCCGTGGTGAACGCCTAAATCCTGCCTTTGCTTTATAGCGATACACCGCTCCCACAGCTGGTGTGATGGTAAGGGATGCCATTCTGTACATTACACGATCACCCCTAGTATTGATCCATTGCACCATGACAGCCCCGCGATAAGTTCATGACATCCTGCAACCACGTTTGTTGCCATCCATGCAATGGTTCCCAGGAGCCATTTTGCTCGGCCTCACACGGCAAGGGTGTCATAAGAATGTCTCTGCGCAGTTACTACTCATTCTAGGCCTGCCTGATCCCTAGATTTGTCTTCAATCGAGCATATCTGGGATCATTTGGCATCCTACGAGTTTGAATGAAATAGAGGCAAGGTTATAGCAAATATGGAAATAAAGTTCTCACGACATCATTCCTAACTTGTATGCTTCAGTGCCCGATCGTATCGCATCGTGTATTCGCGCTAGAGGGGTTTCAACAGGGTAATAAACTGTCTTTTCCCCTGAAATAAATTATTCTTTCTCTGTGATTTTCTAATCATTCACTTACATCAGTGTAGTAACTACGTTTGCAAAATTTTGTTTTATTTTGATGACTCCTTCTTGGTGTGCTAATTGTTTAGTCCATGAGTGTGTATATATACAGCAATATATGTAAATATTTGAAAAAAGCATATAAGGGCTTTTATCACACAAAATAATGGAAACACACTTGTAAATAAAGGTGGCACTTTTGAATACATTTTTTAAGCAATTGAATATTATAATAGTCACTAGTTTTTTTTTTTTATAAATAAAAAATGTATATATTCTAGTAGTATGTGGTAGCTCTTTATTGAAGTTCTGTTAAGTCTTGAATTATTTTCAAAGATATAAAATGTCGTCCTTCTCAGATTCTCAAAGAAGCATAATTTTACAAATCCGTATAGATGGAGTAAGTGTGATCGAAGCTTCCTAACTTGTAGGTGTTTTTATAGGTTTGGTGCTAAATTCGTGACTGCATACACATTGCGCGGTAAGACAAGCTCAGAAAAGGAAAATAGTGGACGGAAAGAGAAGATCAGTAAAAGAGACCGAGACGCGTATTGAAGTGAATTGTAATGCCTAAAAGCGAACAGGACAAAGCAGCAATTTCCAAGTCCCTTGTAACACATATTAATGCCAAACTCTGTCTACAGCGGTGTCAAACACACAAAATCTAGTCGATTGATAAGTGGAAGAAAGTAAATGGTCTGACTATTCGTCTTTCACGCTTTTCCCTACAATACGACTGTGCACTTTTGGAGGATACCTGCTCTAGAGTATGAACGTCATTGCCTTCTTTTAACTCTTTCCAACTGACCGGGTTCATTCTATGGTGCAAACTTTGTATCTTGCAAGAGATGGAATTTTCTAAGATGAAAATGATATCCATGTTGCGGTACTTATTCAATAATTGTTTTATGAACTTGATGATGAAGTTAAACATCTATTTTGGCTAACACAGTTACCTTACCTCAATATTATTGAACCGTTATGTTCTTTTTAAAATCGTTTCATTAGAAATCGATATCCTCTACCTCAGTGCTGCTCAAACTTTCAATACTGGCACCCCCCTTTTCAATAACCTATTTTATCGCACCCCCATACATTAATAATGTACTGAATGCAATAATAATGCACTTTGACGCTAAAGACCGTACGCATATTTAATTTAGGTTTAAAATTTAAGTTATTATTTTTTTACATTTATTATAAACCGTGCAAATTCATTACATAAGTATTAAATTTTGGCTATGTTACTATTAAGCGGAAAAAATAAGTAATAGGATAATTATTATGTTATTTTTCCTTTCTCTAATTTTTAAATTGGAACATATTGCAAAAAGCGGTGGCTGCTTGGAAGACAAAATATAGATATTAGCTAAATTTAGAAAAAGAACTAAGATGGTCAATTTATAATCAGAAGCATTTCTTTGAAAAACTAAGCTCTGTAAGACAAGCCCATGGAAGTAGCTAATACTTATTAAACTTGTTCTTAATTTAGTATTAATTAATTAGTTATAAAGTACTCTGTACAGCACTGATACATTAAAAGTATACCGGCTGATGTACCCGCTCTTTGCACGAGTTCATTTATAAGAAAGTAAAACATTATTGATATAATAGCTGAATTGTAAGGGTAGTAAAGCCAAGTGCGCGACAATGTTTACAAAAATGTAAAATGATTTTTTTTAAATGATTGCTCAAATTATAATTAGTTTTAAGTGAACTGCAATTTTAAGCATCACAGAATTAGCAATTAGAATTGGTGTTGAATAATGAAAAATAGCATAAAATATTGGGATGAAGAAGAATTGTATTATTTTTAATATTTAAAGCGAAAACACTTCGACACGTTTTAACCCTGGAACAGACGCGCACTCGATACTAATGGTCGAGCGGGGTTATTGAGTCACCCAAATCTTTATTTATAATGATTTTTATAGTACACAATAAAAATCGTAATTCCATTGAGTAATTTAATTAAGAGAAAATATACTCACCTACTTTCAAGGACACAGAAAATATTTCGGAAAAAAAAAGTTATCACACCGGGAACTCAGTCAAAACAAGTACATTAAGATTATAAAAAAAACCTTTTGAACTCCGAAAAAACAGGGAGATATGTGACAAATTTATTTTAGTTCACGTTAAGACTGTCAAACAGGAGGATAGAGAGAGAGAGAGAGAGAGTGCCAGGGCCATTGGTAACAATTAAACTCGACGTGACCGCTCTCGGATTAAAAGTGTATTTATTACAATATGGATGTTCTAAAAATATGTAAAACGTTTTTAATTATGCTTTATTTGTTTGGGAATACTCATAAAAATAAATTTTAGCATAGTAATCCTTCAAAGTGCTCTCTGTGCTTTCCAAAAAATACGTAAGAGCAGGGAGGTAACTAACCGTACAAGTAAGTTCGATGGTCAAACCGCAGCAAATACATTCTGCTGCCTACAGCTGATGTCAATAATTTATAATAATGATGAATTTTTTATCTTCCTAAATTTTTTTTGATTATGGGTATGGCATTTGTTTGTTTTAGCTGAAAGAGTAGCATTTTAGGTTTGAATAAAAACGTAATAAAAAATCTCGCATCATGGGAATACAGCAAATCAAATAAAATGTTTTTTATTTGGTTATGGTATCAAAAATAGCTAAATAATGAGGTTTTGAAATAGAAGCTTTTATTTTTGATGACGTAATATCGCAGATGATATTTATAAATTTTATCAGTGTAAAAATGTACTTTTATTATGTCAGAACGCATTTTGTTTTACTTCATTACAGTAAATAATTTTTTTTATCTTTTATTTTCGATATGCTCGTGCCCCCCAGGGGGTGCTCCCCATAGTTTGAGGAACACTGCTCTACCTGCATCTCTCCAAAAACTTTCACAATATCTACATAAAGAACGGTGCTATACTCTTAAGACTACACGGTACCCTTTTTCAAAAAAAAATTTGGAGACCGTTACAGTAAAAGAAATTGATGTTTTATATTTAAATTATATTATTAAGCTGATTCTGTAAGCAAAAAGTCAGTCTGACCAACCATTACTTTACAATTTTAAAAAATTGGGAATTTTTGAAGTTTGTCCAAACTCTTATAAAATACTCAATTTTTAAAATGTTTTAGTAATTTTAAGTTATTTATGATTCTTAAATTATTACAAATAATATTTAATATGGATTTGAAAATCTATTCCCTTGTTGATTTTTAATAATTATTTTTATAGAAAAACCTGGAAAAACACGAAAATTTTCAAAATATCAACTTTAGCATTTTTTAGAAAAATTAATAGAGTTCTCATCCCTAAATCCATACTAACTTTTATAGAACATGCATTTGGGAGTATATGCAAAAACAATACAAGGCTCTAACTTGAACAGGAAAAAAAAGACTTAGGGATTAGAAATTACTTATACCTTCACAGTTAAAAGTCTGAGAAAAAAGCATTTAAAGTGTGTAAAGTCATAAAACAAAAATTTATAATGCCCGTAAAACTCTAATTTTTTAATATGTTATTTTCCAATGTATTAAAACACTAAAACACATTAAAACACTATTTTTATTAAATATGACTGAAAATTATATTTTTAATTCAAAATATATTTTTGAATAATATTGATAGCATTTATTAAGACGTCAGTTTATTCAGCTTTATCTTAACCTAATATTTCCCAAAAGTTTTGAAACACGAAGCAATTATGTACAAAATAATAATGATACTAACTTAAGCTAAAAATAGTCAGGTTTGCT
Organism: Trichonephila clavipes; assembly: GCA_019973935.1. Taxonomy (NCBI): domain Eukaryota; kingdom Metazoa; phylum Arthropoda; class Arachnida; order Araneae; family Nephilidae; genus Trichonephila; species Trichonephila clavipes. Next base: position 369,855 of record BMAU01018263.1, read on the forward strand.
CATAAAATTTAATTTTTTCAGTTTTAATTTGGGGCAGTTTAGGAAGTCTTAGCTCTTGTCGTACGTCTTTAAAATACTAAAATATAGTACTGCAATATGTTTAGTATAATGTAGTTTGGTACATCAAGGAAATATCCAGTTTTATATGCAGCATTTGAATTCAGAATACTTGTATTCGGAAGTCTAATTGCAGAATCAGCTAAGGACTGATTTTTAGATACATCATTTCAGTAGTATTCCATCTCTTCGAAATATTGTTTCTCACAGAAACCAAGAACGCATTTGCCATGGCATTTTCTCTACAGGAAAAGAATTAATGATAAAGCTTTTAAGTTATATAAACCATGAAATTAATCTTTATTAATTAATTATGAGAACTCAAAAAACTCAAAACATAATCAAGCAGAAATGATATTATTAATGAAAATTGGAATTAATAACCATTTCAAACTAAAAGCTCAAAAATATTTTTAATTAATTCAATTTAAGTGTGAAAAAACGCTTTAAAAGGAAACCGAAACCAAAACCATAGCTGATAAAACTTGAAATATCTTAAAAGCTAATTTGCTTACAAATCCGAAATTTCGTGGCAAGCATCTCAACGATATGGGCCACTAAAATATGCAAAAAATTTTTTTTGGTAAAAGTGAAATTTTTAGGCTACTGTGTATTCTTAATACTATTAAGCGTATAAATCGATTCTTAGGCGAATCCAAGCTGTATCACATGCTAAAAGTGGTCCTACACACCATACTAATAAAGGATTCTCTGTAAATCTAAGGTGTTTCCATTATTTTGATAACCACCTACATATTCATCAATATTGTTGTATAAAACTTTGGTTTTGCAACCCTGCTCATAGATTTATTACTTTTCTTTTCCATCCCTATTTAAGAAGTAAGGAATTCAATGACGAAATCCCGCTGAGATTTTTTATATACGTCTAGAATACCTATAGTTTTACAACAGATATGCTTTCTGTAGGTTTAATACAAGCGCAAACATGATTGTTTTAATTACATAACATCTGGATGAGATTTTTCATTTAAGAATGTGGGATGATATCTCATCAAACTTCACAAAACAGAAGGTGTCTTCTTATTTCATTTGAAATATATCGGATTATTTTCGCAAATTACAAAACACATACTTCTCATTACACGATACATTCTTATCTAATTGAAATATTTCGGATGATATTTCAAAATACAACTAACATAAATTGTATAAGGAAATATGGAACAATTTTTTTTTTTCTTGCTTTTAATATCAGTATGATATTAACACATTTTTCTATCATCTTTACAATAAATGTTGGGGCGACAAACACTTGGTCAGCTGGTCGAAAAAAAAAACATGCACGACTAAATCTCAACAACAAAACACGTTGGATACCACTGAGTTTCTGAAATGTTGTTATTGTTTTCGAATAAAACGATAAAGACTGATCTGTACAGGCACAAATACTATTTAATAAACTTCCACAACACAACACAGGATGCAAATCACTCCTTTTAGAAAACATCAACAGCATTTTATCAGGAGGAAGACATGTTCTGCACAGACTGCGCAATTCTTTGGAAGAAAAAGAATTTTCATCCAAAAGAAAACCAGGAGCTTCATCTAGTTGCTATTTAATAGTAAGGAAAGGTAGCTTTAAATATACCGTGTTACAAATTTTAAAATAAAGGTTTGTTAAACTGACTTTTTATTTTGAGATTCAATTGAATTTTAGTTACTTTCAATACTATGGTCTTCAAAATATTTTTTCTTTGAGAAAGACAACTTTGAGGCCTTAATAAACTTCATGTATTTAGAACTAATAAATTTTAGTAAAATTAGTACACCAATCGAAAGAGATATTTTAGTATTTTATTAGTTGTTTATAGTCAAAATAAAATAATGTTGAATGTTATGAAAAAATAATTTTACTATCTATTTTTTATTCATTAAAGATAAGTAAAACTCGTCTTCAGTTAGATATATTGTAGTTTTTTGATTAATTCATATCTTTCTTTCAATCTTTTTATTAAGACAAACTATAAAATTTGCCATAAAATATGAATAAAAATCCTGACCACACATAACTTTTCAGTTTCAAGCTAATTTTATTTATTAAGTTGTGTTCTTTAAAAAAGGCACTAATTTTTTTCAGAGATTGAGTAATACCAAAAAGAATTGAAGAAGGGAAAAGAAATGAAAACTATGACGCAACCTTTTTGACAGGAAACGAAACTGAAATATTTAAAATATAAATTCACTGAGACGAAAACAAAATAAATTGAAGAACCTTAGATCACACACACACAACATTATTACAAGAAAAAATATTCATATATATTTTAATTTGACCAAGCTAAATTTTTTTCTGCTTAGCGCTAAAAGCTAATTTAAAATTTTGTAATTTTAAATTGAATCTAGCTTTGTAGTGATGCACAATTTTGGAGCTTAAATAATTCTGTATCATTTAATTTTTCGCTTAAACGTCATATGTGAACCAAAAAAGATAAAAAGGGATATTTCATTTTATTAGATAATTAGCGCCATCAATTACCAAATTGAAAGTTAAGTTCTGAAAAATTTCATCTTTGCAAAAATAGTAATTTCAAAGCAAAATTAACTTTAAATGTCAGAAAAAATCTAAAATAATTGACATACATCTAAAGGTTCAAATATTCATAGTCTTACTTTACACATGTGGAAATGTTTATTCATAGAGTACAATTTTTTCTGCAATTTAATTATTAAAATGAATTAAATGCTAATAAAAATGTATTTATATATACCATAAAATCCGGCCTATAGCGCGCACCGGCGTAGAACGCGCACGTATACTTTTGAGCTTTTTTTGGGGTTTTTAGGTATTTTCGCCGTATAACGCGCACCCCCTTTTTTATGAATAAACTTGAAATATATATAGACAATGCTGTCATGTTTTTAAGTCATTTATTCGTAGTATTGTCTCAGATTTTTGAAAAAATAGTGTACTTCTATATAGAATTAAGACTCTTTAAGTTCAGAAAGTATGTAATTTCTTTTAAATAAACAGTGTTTTGATATATGCAGAAGCCTAATTTTCTTATACTCATCTCTTTTTTTTATATTTAAAATTGTTATTCGTATACCCGGCGTGTAACGTGCACCCGTATATTTCGATCTTATTTTTTGTGTTAAAAGTGCGCGTTATACGCAGGAGTTTGCTGTAAATCAGGGGTGCTCAACTATTTTTCCTGTTGGGCCGCAAACATATGCCAGCTATTTCACGCGGACCGCATAGTTATTTCACGCAGGCCGCAACACAAGGATAAATGAGGGGGAGGGGAGGAGAAATGCTTTAAGACCAATATAACATTGGAAATTTAAAATGAGGAAAATTGATCAAAATATTATAACTCCTGTGTTTTGCTTTTTTTAATTATTTTTTTTTATATTTTTAATTTTTGTCACTAACACTAAATTAGAAGCATTTAAGAAACACTATTTCACAATCTCTACGCCAATAAACAGTTTCATATCAATTCCAATAACATAACAAACTTCATAGGATGCATTTTTTACCGCTGTGATGTTACCACTGACAAAACACTTTTCTGCTGTTGCAAAGATTATTTAAGAAAGCCTATTTATCGCCTCTTGAAAGAGATTTTCGAAGAAAAAGTGTCATTGAACGATTTCTGTTTATTGGTAATTTTTTAAATACAGCACTTTCCTGACAAATCAATTACTGATCCATGTTTGTATTTCAGTTAAAAGTAGTCAGCCTCCCAATTGGCTTGAAACGATATATTTTCTTTGAATGTTTTTTGCTTGCAAGATAGGAAATATAGTTAAAAAATAGTTCCACCCATAAAACTGTCGTTACTCCTCTGTTGTCTGTTATCACTAACCCTAACCGTTCCAAATATAAAAATATCAATTCGTGCCCGTACGACACCGACAACCAACAGCGACATTGATACACTTGATTTCTTGACAAAGAATTCCCCACCCAATATCTCACACAATGTTCTTAAGCAAGTGAATTTCTCAGAGCCAAGGGCCATGAGCGTGGCACTGAAAAAGGCTCGGTGGATGAGTATCGCTGAGATTTAAAGGACTCTTCTCTATAAAAATTAATGCATTTTCTCAACTTTTTCCAATCTTTTTTTTTAACTTCTGTAAATAATTAGTCTGTCATTATGGGTTTCATTTTCTTTCTCATACATTTTATTGTATCGTAAAATAAATAAATAAATAAGTAAATATTAATGTATTTCTAATTTTTAAGTTGTAAAAAATGAAGGAGAGTGAAAGAAACAAATTTATATAACATGAAATTCCATTTTTTAAAAAAGTGACTAAAGAGAGTATAGGAGCTGTAATAATATAAAAATTAAAACAGTTATTATTCCAATAAAACATCTTATTACTAGATGGACTTATTAGGGAGTATCCAGTCAGTTGAATATCTGATCCACGCAAACTAAAAATATAAAAATACAAATTTCTTAAAATATTCTTCATTTTTATAGCTTAACAATATTGCTAACTATAATTCACTTTGGTACTTTTCAGAGTACACTATATTCTTACGACATCGGGGTTTTTTTTTCGAAAAATTCTCGCGCGAAATCTTATATATTTTATCAACCCCAAAATAACTAGACAGTTAGTTGGTTGCTCTAAGGAAAAAAAAATTGACCATTTTCAACATTTACTTTACAAGACTCTTTTTCAGAATTTTTCCACTCTTAACTTACATTCCAAAGAATGTGTACATTTAATCTTCCTTTAGAGTTCCTAATCTATCGCTTCAAACAAATACATGATGAGGAGAACTCTAGAGATGGACTCGAGTGTCTCCTTTTTTATTGGATGTCCGAGTACAAAATATTCCCCTTAAGAACAATTCACCATGGAACTCAAGAAGCTACTGGGAGATGCAAAAAGCTAGCACAAAACTATTATTATTAGTTGTTCATTTGGTAAGGACATCGTAACAGATTGGTAGCTTTTAATACTCTTTTTTCGATATTTTAGGAGTGTTGTATTTTATTTTATGTTTCTTGAATAGAAGAATGCCTCAATGATTAGGAGAAAGATTTCACAAATATTAAATTTCAAATTTTCTAGCTGAAATTTAGAAAAAGTAGAGAATTTATGTAAGTATTACAAATAGTTTTATTTGACTCATTGTTTGAAAAATGTTTGTTACTATATTTTACAAACATTAAGTTGATTTTTCTAATTCTCTAAAACTACTACTAAAATTTTGTATGGATTAAAAGTATTTATTAACGTAAGATTTAATGTGTTATTAATTAGATGTATTGGAGTGTTTATTTATTTTAAAAACTTGAAAGGATTCTAGATTACATTGAAGCAATCCATGACAGAAAAGAAAAGATGAAATCTCCCTGGAAAACGAGTTTTATCATGGTTTGACTATTGGACATTAAATTTAGTATAATGCAAAATTAGATTTAACATGTTCATTGTAAACTTAAGATGTATTGGCTAAAGTAATCACGAGTAACGTATTTTGTAATTCATTGTTTGAATAAAATTAAGCCTAAATATATATTATTTTATTTGATTGAATTCGGTTAGAAACATTATGAAGTAAATTTGAAAGAAATAGAGCCAGAACTGGCAAGGTTTTAACAACAATCTCCTTTATTGATACTATTTCAATTTTTTTGATAATTGATCCCGATAGCTTGTTTACATTCTATAGACTCTCCTTTAAGTTTTTTGCATATTGTTTGAAATCTCTAATTATTACATTCCCCCCTTGAATTTTGTTTTATAAAACTACTCATCAGGGAAAGGATTATTTTTAGACGAAAACCTTCCAAACGAATTCAGAATGCGTATGCAACAAGATTATACATTTAAATCAAAATATGTGTACTTCAGTCAATACATTAAACAATCCATTAATTTCTTTTAATTCATATCCAATTGAATATGTTATGGATCTCACTACCAATATTGAAACTCCCTCCTCAACACATTTAAAAATATCTACTTTTAGTATACAATCACAGTAGCTAAACCACTACGCCTCTCTTTCTCACTCAAGTATTCCACAGGTTGTCTATTTTACAGTTATTAAAATGGTTTCGTTTATCTCCTAAACACAATGTTTATGTAGTCAGATCTCTCTTTAAAGCGTTTTCGCTCACAAAGTTCAATTCTGTACACTTTTTCTGAGTACAAATGCGTATACATTCCCACATTTTATTACTGAGCATAAGAAATTAAATTGGCAGATTAAAATTTAGATTAAAAAAAACTGAAAAAAGGTACAAGATAAATTTACAAAATGTTTCGTTTAAATCCATAAACTTGGATTTATATAGTGTATTTAAAAAAAAACGCTTGCAACATTTATGTTCCCATAAATTTGTCTGTAACATTTTTGTAACAAATAATATTTTTTTTGTATTTATAAATTGATAGTAGTACACAGATGTAGTCATCTTCTGTTCAAGATAAAATATTACTTATACTTATATACCATAAGTATCTTTTAAAAACTTTTCTTTTCTCCTGACATTTTTTCCCTGTACCAACAATGTCTCTCTATAAAAAACCGAATTTCATTTTTCATGCGTAAACATTTTTAACAAAGATAAACTCGAATATGAGCAATTCCTGTAGTGATAATTCTGGCAAATAATTTAGCTTTCGAGTAGCTGAACAATGCGACGTTAGTATTCATTCACAGGCTGTGTGTTTTGGGAAAATATAATAGCCTTAACAGCTCCCGAAACTTTTATAAATCTTCGATTCATCTGAATTCAGCCTAACTTAATTGACCACAGATTGACACGGTTTACTCTCTTTATTATAATAACAGCTAGAATGAGCTACTGTGGTCAATTAAAGGTGCAATGGGAACAGATTGCTCAGTTACTACAGCAACACTAAATTATGTACGTAAGCCAGTGCTTCTCAAACTTTCAATACTGGCGCCCCCCTTTTCAATTACAATTTTTATCGCGCCCCCCTTTATACATAATAATTTACTAAATGCAATAATAATGCACTTTTACGATAAAGCAACAATATTTATTATAAACCGTACAAATTCATAACATAAAAATTAAATTTTGTATATGTTACTTTTAAGCAAAAAAAAGTTAAGTAATAGGATAATTACTAAGTTATTTTTCCTTTCTCTGATTTTTAAATTGGAACATATTACAAAATGCGGTGGTTGCTTAGAATACAAAATATAGATATCAGCTAAATATAGAAAATGAACTCAGAGGGTCAATTTCTTATCTTAAAACTCCTTTCAAAAACTTTGCTCTGTAAGACAAGCCCATGGAAGTAGCTAATAATTATTAAACTTGTTCTTAATTTAATTTTAATTAATTAGTCATAAAATACTCTGTGCACCACTCATACATTAAAAGCAGTGTTTCTCAAACTTTCAATACTGGCGACCCAATTTTCAATCATAATTTTTGTCTCGCCCCCTGTACAACAATAATGTATTTACTGCAATAAAAATGCACTTTGAGAGAGAGACGCTAAAGTTACAATACGATCTTAATTATAAACCGTACAAATTAATCAAATTAATACGATAAGTATATTAAATTTTGTGTATATGTAACTTTTAAGTAAATATATATATATATATATATATATATATTAAGAAAATTATATTAAGAAAATTATAAAATATATATATATATATATTACTTAGAATTGTGTTATTTTTCTCTCTCTAATTTTTAAATTGGAACAGATCGCAAAACGATGTATTTAAAGATTTATTTCCTTCAGCATTCATTTCTCAAAGTACAAATGTCATTAGAAAAATAGACTAGTCAATGTCGCTCTCTATCATATCCATCACATCTGGCATTATAGGGTACGTTTGCGTGAGTCTGGGCAACCTATCGGACGTCTGCGCAAAACATGTAAAAATGCTTTTCCTCGTACAATTCCAGTCAGTTTTGGTCGACTCGATACTCCTATAGCTACCGAATCTAGCTTGAATGTACATTTTTTTTAATTTCCACGTTAATTGTAATTCACGGTAATTAAGTATTTACGGCAGTAGATTAAAACAATATCATACGTACATTTTTAAGTTGTAAGCAAACATTCCACCATAATAAAGAATCAACAAGTACACAGACGAACGAGCATGGTTCCGAAAATTAAATCAAGGCGATCTTCTCAAAAATACTAAAATTTTGGATTTACCACCTTTGAAGAAAATGATGGAAAAAAAGCCCCAGCTCGATATGTGTTAAAACTTACAAATCTGTAGAACAACGTGTGAAAGTTGTTTTTAAAAGATGTAAAATCATTTAGCTATGTTGGCAAAGAATTTTAAAAAGTATTTTCTGGATGAGGACAGCTTGGTAGCAAGTTACGAGTGGATTAGGGATCTATTTCAAGATATTCCAGAAGGGCTCTGAACTTCCGAAGAAGAAATCTTCATAGATTTCACATCCAGTGAAAAATTAAATGGCAATTTTGTAATAAATCGCTCTTTGAATTTGGGGTAGAGGTGGATGAGGAATTATCTGTACTGAAAACAAAAGCACTTCGTATATTATTACCATTTTCAACATCCTACCTTTTTGAAACCGGATTTTCTGCAGTGGATGCCTTGAAGACAAAATATAGATCTCAGCTAAATGTAGAAAAATAACTCTTAAGTGTCAATTTCTGATATTAAACCTTCCTTTGAAAAACTTTGCTCTACAAGACAAACCCGTGGAAGTCCCTAATAATTATTAAACTTGTTCTTAATTTAGTAATAAGATTGATTGATTGATTGAATATTAACGTCGCACTGTTCAGCTGCACGAGGGCTTTTGACGACGGACCACGTAATTTTGAACCATGGTCAGGTGACGTGGAGGACACCCGAGCTGGCACCCCTCTCTCCTAACTACCACACCACACCAACGGGAAAACATTTCAACTCTCAACAGATTTAACGTGCATCGCTGCCCTACACGGCGGGTCTTTAGTGGTACTGGGCTCGAACTCGTGACAAGGCAAGACACGATCCGATACCTATACCACTCGGCTACCGCGGCCAAATTCAGTAATAAGAAATTATTTATAAAATACCTTCTTCAGTACTGATACATCAAACGTATACTGGCTAAAACACCGACTCTTCGCACGAGTTTATTTTTTAAAAAAATAAAACATTCTCGATATAATAGCTGAACTGTAAGGAGAGTAAAACTGTGTGCACGACATTGTATACAAAAATGTAAAATGATTTTTTTTTAGATAAATGCTATAATTGTAAATAACTGTTCAAAAGAACTGTAATTTTAAACCTCACACAATTAGCATTTAGAATTAATGTTAAATTATGAAAAAGAATATAAAATTCCGATGAAGAATAATTGTGTTACTTTTTAACTTTTAAAGCGAGAAGACTTCAAAATGTTTTAACCCGGGAGCAGGCGCGTACTCGATACTAACATTAATGGTAGTGCGGGAGGACTCAGTCACCCCAATCATTTGTTTAGAATTACTTTTACTGTACACGATACAATTCGGAATTCTAGTGAATATTTTAATTAATAGAAAGTATACTTACCTTCTTTGAAGGACTATTAAATTCTTTGATGATTAGAGAAAAAATCCAATAAAACTGAACTAAAATGATTCAAAATTACAAGACCATAATAAAGGACGCAAATCAGACACTTTTCAATTATCCTACAGAAATGTTAAACCAATCAATTCTTTTCCAAATATCGCAAAACTCAATTATTTACAATTTCCCTAAGCGAAAAGCAAACGCATAAAAGATGGGAGGGAACTAATATTGAAGAACCATACCATAAGATTGAAGGTCAATCAAATGATTAGCAAACGTACTGTGCAGCCTGGCTGAAAAGTGAATCATGACTTCCTTTTCTTTTTCTACAACTAATGTACAGTATTTCAATAATAATTACAGTGGTGAATTGTTTATCTTCTTAGAATTTTTCTCAGGGTCTGGGTTTCGTTTTTTCTTTTAACGAGTAATATTTTATGTTAAAACGTAATAAAACAATCTCTCATTGAGGAAATACAGCAAATAAAACAAAATGTTTTTTTCCCTTTAATTTGGTTTTGGGATCAAAGATAGCTATTTGACGACGGAAAAAAGCCAGATAATAAACATAAATTATGTCAGTGTTGTTGTGTGTATTTTTTTTATTATGGAAGAAAGCATTTTGTTTTACTTCTCTTTCCGGTTATTTTTTTTTTAAAAAAATCTTTAAATTTTCGATACGCTCGCGCCCCCCTTGTAGGATCATCGCGCCCCCCCAGGGGGGCGCGCCCCACACTTTGAGAAACACTGACGTAAGCAATGCTTAAAGTAGATTCAATGTCATTAATTGACAAATGCAGAATTCTCATTTAAAGTACCTTTGATTACGATATATTTTTAACTGTTGCTATTTTTTCGAGTGATATAGACAAAACTTTAAATATTTTATTTTGCTTAAGTTTAATGTATCAAACACAGGCACATGAAGATGATTTTCAAGAACTTTGTTTTTATAATAAATGTAATGAACTTAAGTTTACATTTGCAAAATTCAAAATTATGTTATTCTTCTCTAAAAATAGTTAATAATTTGTCACTAACATTAAATTTACTATTATTAAAAGAGATTTTAAAAATGGAGGCAAATTTAAAATAAGTTCCTAAGAAAAATAATTTTAAAAATAATAATATGACGTCTTAAAATAAATCCCCCAAAATAAATTATTATATTGTTTTTTTTTTTTTTGAGTAAAAGATACAAGAATTAAAAAAATACAAATACAAATAAGATGCACATATAATTCACAGATGGGAACATAAGTGATTGTATGTAATCTCTCATGTTAAGTTGACAAAAATAATTGAAACGAATACTGTGTTGACATATTTGCTTTGAAAGTGTTAGAAATAATAATCTTGAAATGAGTTTATATCAATTTCTCGATTTTGATAAATATCAATACTTTAAACTAATTGGATGTATAAATATCAATCATTTAAAAATGTGTCTGAAAAATGTGTGAATATTAAAAGAAAAATAAATGACATGATAAAACAAAATGGAGGTCATAGATAGTTTGAATGATAATTTATTTTTCTACTGTTAAGTATTCGCTTTATTAAAGAAGGTAACTCAAAAAACAGCTCTTCAAAAAATAAGAGAGAAAGGTATTGTAAGGAAAACTGAAAGGGTATTTTCAGCCCAGAAAAGCAACTTCGTTAAAATTTTTTTGATTAATACAGTATTATTATAGCAAGAAGGATAGGTCAAACAAGAATCATTGAAAAGTAATAAAAACTTGTGTGAATTTATTATTCGTTGTCATTGATTTTGTGTTGAGAAAAATCATGGTTGTTTTAAATTAAATTAAGTGCAAACAGCTGGTTGAATTTCAAGCTCATTCAGAAAAGAATGGTATAAATTTATTAAAATGTAAATCATATTTTCGAAAATATCTTCCCTTGGTTCAAAATAAAAATCTTTTTGTTATTTTTGATGAGAAATAGAGGGCAACAGAACAAATTAAATGAGATTCTTAAAGTGTCTTTTACAATCCTTTTTACTCTTAATTCTTTTATTTATTGTTGTCTTCTTCCATTTAAGGAAAAAAAAAACTTGCAAAGAACCTACGAGGACTACTAATATTACATTTATAGCTCGATCGAAAAAGACACGTAATTATTAAGGCTTTCAAATCCTTTGTGAAGCTGAAGAAATTTTTTATTTATTAGACCTTATATATAACGATCACTTAAGTGTGTAATAGACTAATACCTTAAAATTAGAGAACACTTCTTTTCTTTTAAATGGACAATTTAAGTAATTTGATTGGAGATAATGACATTATTTGACACACTTTAAACTGTAGTTAACAACCCTAGTCAGGTCAATTATGAAAAGTAAGCAGTGCTTAGCGCCCGCGGTTTGCATAACTACACTCATGTACAAAATATTGGTGCAGCAAGAATTAATTGCGGGATCGTAACGAAACTTGGCATGAAGGTACATGTTGGGAAGATATGCAAATGATTAGAAATGCAGCATGACTGTGCATTATGCATAGCCAGTAGAGGGCGTTTACCGTCGTTCTCCGTGAAATTTAAAACATATAACCAAAGCTTGTTTCAGTGAGCTGAATCTCTTACAAAGAAAGAGCTGTGGTAGACATGCCATTATGCCATTTTCGAAGACAATATGAGCAGCTGTCACAGTTTGAGAGAGGGAGAATCATCGGCATGATGGAAGCTGGGTTGTCATCTAGGCAAGTAGATCGTCAATTTAGGCCGTTCTGATTGTGTTGTGAGGGAGGGATGGGACCAGTGGATCCGATAGATGTCATTTACACGTAGACCAGACTCAGGACGCCCTCGACAAACCAGTCGTCGAGAAGACTACCACATCGTCAGAAATGCACGCGTAAAGCCAACTGCTTCATCGGCCGCCATCCAGGCACAGTTAGCACTTTCACTAGGCGCCCCTGTGTGTTCTCTAACCGTAAGAAGGCTCCTGGCTGAAGTACATTTGGGATCAGGGCACCCATTACGTGTACTGCTCTTGACGCCCACCCATCGGCACCTCCGTTTGAAGTGGTGTCGCGCACGAAGAAACTGGACTGGAGCGGAAGGGAACCAGGTCGTCTTTAACTGCTAATCGAGATTCAATCTCAGCAGTGATGCCATTCTATTTCGTGTGTGGAGACCCCGTAGTGAACGCCTCAATCCCGCCTTTGCTTTACAGAGACACATCGCTCCTACAGATGGTGCGATGGTATGGGGTGACAATGCCTACAATACACGGTTACCCCTAGTAATGATCTGTGTCACCATGACAGCCCAGTGGTATGTCCATGACATCCTGCAACCACATGCGTTGGCACTCATGCAACGGTTCCCATGAGCCATTTTTCAACAAGATAATGCTCGGCCTCACACGGCGAGTATCACTACACTGTCTCCACATTGTTACTATCCTTCCTTGACCTGCCCGATCCCCAAATTTGTCTCCAATCGAGGATATCTGGGATCATTTGGGCATCCCACGAGTTTGAATGAACTAGAGCAGTATTTCTCAAACTTTCAATACTGGAGACCCAATTTTCAATCAATTTTTCTCGCCCCCTTCGGTACAATAATAATGTATTTTCTGCAATAAAAATGCACTTTGACGCTAAACTACAATGCGATCTCCATTATAAAGTGTATAAGTATTAAATCTTGTATATGTTACTTTTAAGTAATATATATATATATATTTTAAGAAAATTACTTAAAATATATATATTACTTATATATATTATTATGTAATTTTTTTTTCTCTAATTTTTAATTGGAACAGATCACAAAATGATTTATCTAATTAAAGATATATTTCCTTGATCATCCATTTCTCAAAGTACAAATGTCATTAGAAAAATAGTCTAGTCTATGTTGCTCTCTATCATATCCATAACATTTGGCATTATCTGGTACGTTTGCGTGAGTCTGGGCATCGTATCGGACGTCTGCGCTAACCATGTAAAAATGTGTATTTCCTCGTACAATTCCAGTCAGTTTTGGTCGACTTGATACTTGTACAGCTACCGAATCTAGCTTGAATGTACATTTTTTAATTTATACGTTAATTGTAGTTCACGGTAATTGAGTATTTACGGCAGTAAATTAAATCAAAATCATACATACATTTTTAAGACGTAAGCGAGCTTTCGACGATAATAAAGGATCAACAAGTACACAAACGAGCATGGTTCCAAAAATGAAATCACGGAAATATTCTCAAAAATACTTAAATTTTAGATTTACCAGTACTGAAGTAAATGATGTGAAAAAAGACCCCAGCTCGTTATGTGTTAAAACTTACAAATCTGAAGAACAACATGTGACAGCTGTTTTTAAAACCATGTAAAATCATTTAGCCATGTTGGCAAAGAATTTTAAACAGTATTTTATTGATGCGGACAACTTGGTAGCAAGTTACGAGTGGATTAGGGGTCTATTTCAAGATACTCCAGAAGAGCTCTCAACTTACGAAGAAATTTTCAGATATTTCATATCCAGTGAAAAATTAAAAGGCAATTTTATAATAAATCACTCTTTGAATTTTGGGTAGGGATGGATGGTGAATTTTCAGCACTGAAAGCAAAAGCACTTCGTATACTATTACCATTTTCAGCATCCTACCAATGTTTAACCGGATTTTATGCGGTGTCTGCTTTGAAGACAAAATATAGATCTCAAATAAATATAGAAAAATAACTCAGAGTGTCAATATCTGATATTAAACATTCCTTTTAAAATCTTTGATCTACAAGACAAGCCCATGAAAGTCACTAATAATTATTAAACTTGTTCTTAATTTACTATTAAGAAATTATTTATAAAATTACTTCTTCAGTACTGATACATTAAACGTATACTGGCTGAAACACCGGCTCTTCGCAAGAATTCATTTTTTTAAAAAAATATAACATTATTCTTGATTTAAAAGCTGAACTGTAAGGAGAGTAAAACTGCGTGCACGACATTGTATACAAAAATGTAAAATGATATTTTTTAGATAAATGTTATAATTGTAAATAACTGTTTAAAGGAACTAATTTTAATCCTCACAAAATTAGCATTTAGAATTAATGTTAAATAATGAAAGATAATATAAAATTCCAATGAAGAATAATTGTGTTACTTTTTAATATTTAAAGCGAGAAGACTTCAAAAAGTTTTAACCCGGGAGCAGGCGTGCACTCAATACTAATGGTAATGCGGGGGGACTCACTCACCCCAATCATTTGTTTATAATTATTTTTACTGTACACGATATAAATCGGAATTCCAGTGAATAATTTAATTAAGAGAAAGTATACTTATCGGCTTTCAAGGAATGTTTTTTGAGACGGACCTCGTAATTTTGAACCATGGTTGACGAGGTCGATACTCGAGCTGGCCTGTTTTAACTAACACACCACTCGGACAGGAGGACGTTTGAGCTCTCGACTGATTTAACGTGCACCTCTCCCATACACGACGGATCTTTAGGGGTACTGGGCTCGAACTCGTGACACCTTTGGTGATCAACAAATAGCAAGTGGAACTTTTTCTTTCTTGTGTATTTTTGACAAGGTGAACTGAACCTTGTGGTACACTTATGGCTTCATATTTCAGTTGATGAATTTCTTTGTTAAGCATTCGAAAATTTTCCTTTCGTTTCATGTTCATCGTGTTTCTCAATCATGAATAATATGCATTATTTTGCTTGATCAGTTTTAACTTCTTCAATAGAGATCACAGATGCCCCGTGCCCCCGCTTCCGGTGAAAAGTGTATTCAGAAAAAAATACGGATGTTCTAAATAGGATTATGACGTTTTTCACTATGCTTTATATGTTTGAGATTACTCATAAAAATAAATCTTAGCCAAATAACCCTTCAAATCAATAATTTTTTTTCCAAATATCGTAAAACTCTTCAATATTTACAATTTCCTTTAGTGAAAAGCAAATACATAAACGATGGGACGGAACTAATGCAGAAACCATACCAGTAAGTTTGAAGGTCAATCAAATGTTCAGCAAATGTATTAAGCTGCCTGGCTGAAAAGTGAATCATGTCTTCCTTTTCTTTCTACAACTAATGTATAGTATTTCAATAATAATTACAGTGATGAAATGTTTATCTTCTTAGAATTTTTCTCAGGGTCTGTGGGTTTCGGTTTTGCTTTTAACGAGTAATATTTTATGTTAAAAAAGGAAAATGCCTGATGATAAACATAAATTATATCATTGTTGTTGTGCATTTTTTTATTATGGAAAAAAAGTATTTTGTTTCACTTCTTTCCTGTTATTTTTTTTAAAAAATGTTTAAATTTTCGATATGCTCGCGCCCCCAGGAGGGCGTGTCCCACGCTTTGAGAAAAACTCAACTAGAGGCAAGGTTACAGTAAATATGGATCGAAATTTCTCAAGACATCATACAAAACTTGTATGCCTCGATGCCCTATCGTATCGCATCGTGCAATCACGCTAGAGGGGTTCAACAGGGTATTAAATTTTTCGTTCTCTTGCCTTTTTGTCTGAAACAAATGATCCATTTTCTTTGATTTTTTAATAATTTATTTATATCAAAGTAGTCATTACGTATTTTAAATTTCGTTTCATTTTGATGACTCCTTCTTGGTGCGCTAATTTTTTTGTCCATGAATGTATAAAAATACTCCATGGCGATAACTAAGAATAAAATACATGTTTTTTTGCAAGGATTAAACAGCGTTTAATTTCAATTTGATTTATTTCATTCGTTGTGGCTCGAAGTTATTTTTTTTTGTTTTCTCTGATAAAAAACTAAAGCTTTAACTAATTAGTTTTTCTTCGTGTATTTTTTAAAAATTATTTTTCAAATAGTGTTATTCTAAAGAAAGTACTGAGTTTCTCATTGATGTATATTCAAGCAATGATGAAATGTCCGTGTTTCCTTGCAGCTAATATTTATAATAAATGATTAAAGGAATTGGAAGTGAAATTTTTTAGCTAGATACCTTTTACATTTTTGAAAATAAAAATATTCAGAAGGTCATTAACCTTTTACTTCTATTTTTACGGGCACTTTTATGAAAATGTTTGACCTTGATCCGATGGGCACACTGTTAGTGACAAACCTCTTAATTTTGATCCCCTCTCGAATCACTTGGATGACATCGATTTATTTCATGCCTATCAAATCTTCAACACGAGAGGACTGTGAAGCCCGTTAAACATAATCCAGTCCTCGTCATTTTGTACTTCGGGTTCTCTACTTGGAATCAGAACTGAAATCAATAGGTGGAATGTAACATTGACAGTCACGACACATTAATATCGCATGTGTAGTGTAGAAGGTTAGATGCACCTGAAATATGTTGAGGCTCACACTGGTGTGTTGAGAGTTGATCGTCAGCTCAGGGGTGTCTTCCTTTTCACTTGATCGAAGCTCAACGTTACAAGGTACTTTGACAATAGTGTGTACTAGAGAAATTTCAAAGTGTCATTTCGACCGCTACTTTTTTGGAGAAGGCAATTTTAATTGGGGTATTTCGTAAGGCATAGAAAACTTTAGAATAAAGTACTTGGTTAAAACGGAAACACACCGATTAAAAAAAAACTAGGATTATTTGTAAGAAAGATCTTTCTTTTGATTGTTGACAATATAATATGTAGAATTATATTACCTTTTTTTTAAAAAAAAAGTCAAAAAGGATTTTGTAACCATCTCCATTGTCACAGAATGAGATGTCAACTTCTGCATAGAAGTGACTTCATCGAAGATAAATGGGGTAATGATAATTCTATGAATAAATCATCGATGTACTGAAATCATTTTTTTTTAAAAAAACTCAATTAAAATGTGTTAAAAGAAATAAAAACGTGTTTAGTTGGAGTCAACAGTCCACACACACACACAAACGGAGGTTAGTTCTGTAATTGATTACTAGAACTAGTTTCCATGATAATGGATTACTTAACTTACATAAAAAGTATAAAACATTAAAAATAATGATTTAATATATTTTTGCAGTAAAACAATATTGCAACAATAGTGTTCTAAAGAGGAGTTTATTTGTGGTTTTCCTAAAACTTTAAAAAGTTTTATCTATTTAATGTGTTGACTCAAAATTGTTCTCTCTATTAAAATAAAAGTATAATATATTTTTTTTTACATATAACTTTAAAGACTATTCTTTTTATTTCTGTTTATATGTGATGAAATTTAATGCATTTGGCTAAGTTGATAAATGTATTGTTCAAGCGACTCTTTCTTACACTTAAAGAAATCTAAGGAATCTGTAGGAACAAGTGTTTTAACACTTTCTGAGTTATGTATCACCCGTTTATGACAAGGTCATCACACTTTTAAAGAGTGTACACACACACTTCTTTGTACCTCTAAAACATAACGTTCTTCCTAGAGGTGTTATTTGTTGTTTGTTTTTAAAACAAAAACACATATAAACATGCAGGGATATTTATTTGAATTAATTCTATTTAGAATTTTAACTAAATATTCTTTGTGAAATATATTTTAGTATTTATATTATTTTTTCATGCCTGATTATTTACGTAAAGGAACAATCTTGAATAAATGGAGTCAACCCCCTTTTAAGGTTATTTTTAGAATGATCATTTGTGAAAGAAAATAGTTATGATTAAAGGAAGTATGTATAAAAATACAATCACTTGGAAACTGTTCAGAATTTAGTTTCTTCTGTTCTAAAGAAATACAGCAATAGAGTTACATTTTATATTAATGTTGAAATAATTCTTTTTTTCCAAATTTTTTCTACTTGATAATTATTTTCTCATCTATATCCTTTTAGAACAAGATTTTTTTATGTCGATATTATAAACTGTTTTCTTTATGTTACTTTTTTTCTTTTTAGAGAGCACAGTGTGCCTATATTTTCCGGTGGTGTTACCATAAATTTTAACTGTGATATCCTCTTAAAAAGTTATTCATGAAATTGATATTTTAAATAAGATTAGCGCTTACGCTGCTCCTTGTTATTTTTACAAACATAATGTAAAAAATACCGTTCGGGACCTTTTAAAAGTTATAAATTTTGAAAATGATTATCCATAATTCACTGTAAAAATGCAAATAATTGTAATGTAGTTTAAAAAATTAATACACCTTGTTTTACTTTTAAGGTTTCCTTAATCCATATTTGTAATATTCACAAGCAAACCTTTTCCTTGCTAAGGCAGAAAGAAACTGTTATATATCTATATCTGTGTATTGTAACGAAATATATATTTTTTAAAAAAAAGTTGAACAATGAGTATATAAATGAAGGATACTGAAATGGACACACGGGCTCTTTTCTAAAGGAACTGAATGTATTAGCTAAGAAATCAAATGTAATATTATTGTAGTAATGCTCCGTTTGGTCTAGGTATATAAAATAAAGAACATTTATTAACATAAAATGATTTGTCTAAAATCTCCTAAACATTTTCAATACTATTGTTTTTTGTATCCGATACATATTTGGAGTTTTTCGAATCCTTTGACACACTACTCTTTCCTAATATGTCCTTCTGAGTTTCTTTGGCATCAGTGAAGTCAAGTTATTTACTGATTTCTTCATGGAATACTTTTTATAATTCTTAAAGTTCCAATAATAAATGACTGGTTAAAAAAGCAAGATTTGCATCCAGGATATTTTAATATGAGTATACTTAATCGTGCTTATAAAATTGCATCTGAGTTATGGGATTGTTGAAATTCAGTCATGAATATAATATAAAAGAAATGTTTTTATTTTATTTTGAAGGAGAAATATAATTAAGCGTAGAAAATGCTGCTACGAAATATTTAGAACAATGCTTCTCAAACTGTGGGGCGTGCCCCCTGGGGGCGAAGTAGCCCTGCGAGGGGGGCGTGAGCATGTTGAAAATAAAAGGTTTAAAAATAATTTTTTGGAATGAAGTAAAACAAAATGCTTTCTGAAATAATAAAAAATACACATTTACACTGATATAATTTATTTTTATCATCTGGTGATCGTCAAAAATAAAAGATTCCATTTCAAACACTCATTAGCCATCTTTGATCCTATAACTAAATTTAAAAAAATTATTTTGTTTGCTTTGAGGTCAATATGAGAACGATAAGATATATATATATATATATATATATATATATATATATATATTACGTTTCTTTTAACGATATCAAACGATGAGATATTTTTTATTCCTTTTTTTTTTAAACCTAAAATATTACTTTAGCTGACCTTCGAACTTAATGGTATGGTTATCTCCGTCTTTTTTTTAGGGAAGTTGTAAATATATATAATATATTTCTGTTTATCTTTTTCCATGTGAAAGATTTTTATGATATATGGATAAGCATGAGTATTCTGAAACATATAATGCATAATGAAAAACGTTTTACACAATTATATTTTAGAACATGCTACACTTTCCCCATGAACAATTTGGTAGTTTTGATTGCTGTGTTGTACGACTTATTATGGTTTATAAATGTAAATAAGCAGAATATTAAAAAAAGGGCATCTGTGATCCTTATTGAAGGAAGTTCAAACTGATAAAACAATTGAAGAACCTACTGAAATAATGCATATTAATCAAGATATATATAACGAAAGTAAATATCAGAAAAGCGCTAGACAGGAAACGTTTGAGTTGATTTGAAATTTTCAAATGCTAACTAAAGATCTCTATGAAGAAAACTATGAAGCCATAATGTAGCACTTCGCCTTGTCAAAAAGACACAAGGAAGAAACGTTCAAAATGCTACTTATAGATCATCAAACAACAGCGCGCGCGCAAAACTACAAAAACCTGAACAAAATATGAGCGTTGTTAGCGAAAAGTGTCTGTGATTTATGTCTTTTATTAAGGACACGCACATTTGGAACATTTTCTTTAGTTTTATTGGATTTTTTTTCAAATTTTCTAAGAAAAATTGAAAAGTCCTTGAAAGTAGGTAAGTATATTTTCTCTTAATTAAATTATTCACTGGAGTTGTGATTTTTATCGTATATAGTAACAATAGCTAAAAATAAATTATAGTTTTAAAACAAACTAAAAAACATGCTTTTATAGTGAATCGAACTAAAAAGTAAAAAAAAAAAATATATTACTTAAAAGTAACATATACAAAATTTAATACTTATCTTGTTAATTTGTATGGTTTATAATTATGATGGTATTGTAGCTTTAGCGTCAAAGTGCATTATTATTGCATTCAATACATAATTATTTTTAGGGGGGGGGACGATAAAAATTATGATTGAAATTGGGTCGCCAGTAGTGAAAGTTTGAGAACCACTGATTTAGAAAGATTGAATGGAATGTATTTTCTAAAATTCCGTTAATTAAAACTCCAACATAAACTAGGGTGGTAAATGTGTATTATTTGCTTTTCTATATATGTCAATTCATTATTACTGGAAATCCTAAGCATTGTTTAAAATGTATTACAAAGGTAGATTTTGTTGGAGAAATTAAAAAGCAAAAATAAACTGTTTCAGAATAAACTTTAGGAAGTTATTTGAAATTCAATTTGGAGAAACAATGCTTTTTTAAGTCGTAATTGATAAGGAACTAATTTTGAAATGAAAAGCACGTTCATTCTTCTTTGCTATTTAAATATTGAGTAAAATTTCGTGGAAACAGATTTAATAAAGACATTTTAAAAGACACATTTTTAAGCAAAATGTTAAAAAAAGAGCTTTCAACAATGTACCCAAACTTAAATAATTTAAATTTAACAGATTATATTCTGATGCTAAAAGAAAACTTTTCAAAAGGTCCAAATGTGGAAAAGGTAGTAATCTGAAAAAAAATGTTTTTTTAGTTAACTTTTTCGCTTTTCCACTTTTATCGGAAATGCCACCATGGTATACTTTTCATCTCGTCTTTGTTTTTCTCTCATTTCTAGAGTATTATCGAACTCTAGAAACCAAAGGAAGGGACAGAGTAGGGAAAAAAAGCTTCCAAGTTGATTTAAGTGAAAGGAAAAGTTTTCAAAATGACTTTAGTTCTATAAACATTTCATCTTTCCAAGAAAGTGTGTTTTTCCTTCAAGAAAAATTTCAAATCTTTCCAGACACGATTTATTATGTGTTCCACAACATTAAAAATTCATACTATCCAATTCATTCAATATTCATATTTAAAGCTATCTTAAAGTTTGCCAACCTTTTATATTAACGAAACATCTTTTATGACTACGAAGACGTCTATATCGGATTCCACAAATTTGAGTTGAATGGAAAAGTGCTTTCAACTATTTGTATGCTTATGTCAACTACAGATTTTGAAGATACGAATATTTTCTTTACACATGTATGCTTTTAATGGATTGAAATAAAATAATATCAATATGAAAAACGAATGCTTATAGTAAACTGCTAAATACATAGATATATTAGACCTTTCTAAAAGCTTGATACTTTTTTATTTGTGGTCTTTGTGAAGCATAAAAGTGTGTTCAGTATTTATTTTCTAACCTCTTCATACGAAAAAAATCTCAACAAAACAAACTTAAATGCCAACTTAATTCTATGTTCTGTTTTCGGGTACATAATACTCAATGTAGTACGTGAAATGGTTCAAATGATACATTACACTGATAACTTTTATAAAAATGAAAAAAATATGCTATTTTTACTGCCTTTTCATTCTCTTAACTCATATATTATAGAATATTAATGGTTTGAGTGATTTATATGTGTATTACATTTCTATGTGAAATATAATTTTTTTTAAGTTCTTCACACCACACACACTAATCATTTAGAGCATTGCTTCTCAGACTAAATATTTTCGATCCAATTTTTAATCATAATTTTCATCACCCCCCCCCAAATAATAACAATGTATTGAACGCAATAATAATATACTTTGACTCTAGTTATCAAGATAAGTATTAAATTTTGTATATGTTAATTTTAAGCAATAAATATTTTTAGAAAGTTACTTTTAGGAAATAGGATAAGCACACACACACAGTACTCGTATGTTAGTATAGGGCACGAATGGCAAACCAATGGCACGCGACATAATATTTTGGTAAGACACCGATTAAAATGGTTTGCATTTTTTTTCAGAATAATACAGTTCACCATGAAGTATACGAGCAAACGCGAGTGATCGGTTGCGGGGCGACAAACACATATGTTACATATGTTATTGTCTTGCCTTATAGTTACGTCATAGACTACAACTAAAAATGCTGTGTAGGTTGTCTAAGCATAGCATAATCGATTTTGTGGACACAACTGTATTTGAAAGTTTACTTGTGTTATATTTACTATTTTTTACTGCTATTTAACATGGCTAGTTGAGTAAAAAAGTGCAAGAGACTTTGTTGGCTGAAGTAAACTTGGTGTGTAATGGACTACTAATGTACACTGCTGGCCACACGAAATGCAACACCAAGAAGGACCAGAGATGTCACAGCGAAATTTATTTGGCAGATAACATGTTGTACAAAGATCCAACGACTTAAATTGCAGCCTCTTGTGACGTGGAGATGATGACCAAATCAATAGTTAGTATGTACTTCATTGTTGGCAATAACCACTGGCATATGCCTCAGCATAGAACCAAAGTGGCTTTGGATGTATCCTTGGGGTACTATGCGGCTTCCACATATTGCACAAGTTTATCTGTTGTAGTAGCGGGTGGTGTATCCCGGAACCGTCGTTGTGAAAGCATGGACAATGCGTTTTTGATTGGAGATAGATCAGAAGAACTAGCAATCCAAGAATGCAATTCAATCTGATAAGTAAAGAAGAGCTCTTGAACATTGCGTGCCACGTGGGGTCATGCATTATCCCTTTGGAATATGACTGATGGAAAGCGTTGAATGTATGGGAGGGTCCCAAGGGCTCCAACACATCAGAGATTTAGCGCTGGTTGTTCAGTGTAACAACAATACGTACAAGAGGGGTCTGGCAGTGATATCCAAATCATGGTACCGGAATCAGAACCAGTGTAGCGAGGCATAACGCAACAGTGTAGCAGCCTACCACCATGGTGTCTCCAAACTCGAATCTGTCAATCTTCAAGTTGTAGGCAAAAACGAGATTCGTCAGTAAACACAATGTCGTTTACTTCCGTTTTCCATGCCCAACATTCTTTGCACCATTGACGGTACAAACGCTTGTGGTTTCCAGACAAGGGTAAATTAAGCAATGGGCGCCTTTCGGACATTCCAGTCTTCTGCCAACGGCGTCAAATGGTGCGAGCGGACACAGAATGATGCATAACAAACTGTTGTGATAATATTCGTGACGTGACTGCTTGATTCATCTCTGTCATGAGCACAATCTGCCTATCATCACGGGTAGTGGTGCAACAAGGTGAGTGCAATCGGCCTCGTTGGTCCCGCGTTTCCTCCTGCATCCAGGGATGGCAGATTCGCATCACAGTTGCTTGGTTTCGTCCAACACGTTGACCGATTTCCTTGAAGGATAATCGGAAATCCCTATAGACTACTTTTCTCCCTCGGTCAAATTCAGACATTTCGTCAAGCGATGCTCGATATCTTCGCCAAAGTACATGTAAGCAGCTTAAGCAAAAAAAATCACGAAATACACAGTTGCAGTATTTAAAATCGCCAATCTGTTCTCTTATATAGCGCTTGTGGTTGGAACTACGGTCACCCGTGATGTGCGTCTTCTTTATAATGCTAATGATTTGCATATTTCATCGCCGCAAAACATATGATGTAAATTTCACACGGTTTGCATGCTTCCTCTAGGGTATTGCAGTTTGGGTGGCCCTCAGTGTAAAATAATGCTCACAGGTTGACCCGTGGGAATGTACTTCAAAGGTTTATTGACTGCTTGGAAGAAAGCAAACTGTTTCTACAAAATATTGGGGAAATTGAACGATACACACAGTTTTTGGATGGTATGTGGCTTTCAAAATTGATGTTTGTTACAGACCATATTTCAACAAAGTGAACGTAAAGCTACAAGACACAAATAAAACAATGATCGTTATGAAGGATTTTATTCGCGCTTTTGATGCTAAACTACATACTTTCAAAAATGATATTATTATAGGAAACTACAAGTACTTCCCAAAACTGAATTTTTTTTAAAGATTTAGGTGTACACATGGGAAATCAGACGTAGAAAAAAGTTACTGAAGAATTTACTTCTGTAAATGATTTTTCATTCAAAGAATTTTCAGCGAGATTTTCTCAGTTCAAAGAGTTATCGGAAACTCTCAAGTTTACTATGTTCCCTGATGTGATTTCATTTGACTAACTGAACTTGTCCTAATTTGATTGATTGAAAATTGGAGAATTTGAAATGCTACTGACTGATTTCCAGTATAGTTCAATGTGGTTTAAAAATTATTAAAGGAAGGAAAAAGTTGGAATTGATTGAAATAGAAATATTAACCAGCAATATAAGTAAAAATTCCATTAACGAAATTTTGGAGATGTGGAATTCGATTCCAGACACATTTAACTGTTTGAAGAAGCTGGTTCATGCTATTTTAACCATATTTTCATTTATCTCTGCCTCCGAGTAATTATTTTTAGAGATGAATAACATTAAAGACTCGATTAGAAACCGTTTGGCAGATGACTCCAATTCAGGACGCATTTTGCTGAAAGTAACAACTTACAATCCTAATACAAATTATTTGTCATCTAATCTGCAACAACAGAGAATTCACGCTGTTACTTTAATTTGAATTACACGTATTACACTAAAACATGTACTACTATACAGTATAAAATGTTGTTTTTTTTCGCAGTAATTGAAGTGTTTTGAGTTGTTAATTTTATTATTTTCATAATAATCATGAGGCAAAATTATTTGACAGCAATTTTGGAGCCAAGTTTGTAAATATAATGAAAACATTTGCTTTTAATTTGAAATTTAGTCTCTGGGCGAAATTTGATTATGGTGTAACTAGAAGGAAATTGTGAAATTTCTCCTTTCGAAATTTTTATACTTTTAAATACTTAATAATTTGTTTGTGAGGATTCTATTGAAAACATGCTTTTTGAAAAATCGATAATTATAAAATTTTTTCAATAGCTTAAAAATGAGATATATGACAGAAATGAGGGTGCATTTCTTGCAACCGATATGAGTACTGGGCAGGTAATAGTTGTTGAAATATTGCATATGTAAAAGACCTGATTTTCATCTAAACAATAGTAAAATACATTTCATACAATCCAGTTAATCAATGGAAATTGAAGGGGAACCAAGAATCCTATCCTTCATTACCCTGCATAATAAATTATAGACTACATTTTTTTTTTAATAAGGTAAGATTTTTTGTATAAAAATTTTAGTTTTCTAAAATTTATATTTTTAAAATTGTGTAAATTTAATGTATGCATGTTTCTATGTTTCTTAAATGCAATTGTGTGTATTAAAGTGTCAATTTTGAAATATTCTTAAAACATTTATCTAGAAAGCAAATATCGTAACAAAAAATGACAATTTTCAATAAATTCATATTAATTTTACGTAAAAATATGTTTTGAAAAAAATAATTCATATATTCAAAAAAAATTTCACTTCAGTATAAATATAAATTTATAATTAATACACAATGAAAATCTCGAGTCCTTATGTTTAATATTTTCTGAGAAAAAGTTATGGGATGATACATCAAATGTAATGTTTATTGTCGTTGTGAGAAGCTTGTTACGTACATAAAAAAACATAATTTTTATGTTTAAAAACATAAAAACAGTTTTATTTTGGCTGTTTTAAGAAACTTTTTTTCCAGTTTAGAGTAACTTTTGAAGGTTAAAACTTAGAAACTGTCCGCAACAACAACACCTAATGAAAACTTTACAAAATATTAATGAAAACTTTCAAAAAGTCGTATAATCAGGTATTTTTAAATATCATCACCAAAACTATATTAATACATTATGATATTTTATTGCCCACATTGATGTTTTCTTAATGCATTAAACCTAAAAATTCTTCAAAAACTAATACAGAATTTGAGAAAACTGATGTAAATGATACAAAATATCTCGTTAAACAAAAACTAAAAAATGCTGTATATGTAATTTCTGAGCAACTTACGACTTTTTTGCTTCTTATTTCACATAAAATAAATTAAAAAGATAATAATGCTGAATAAAATAGGGCAAATGCATGTTCTCATTCATTATTTTTGTGATGAAGCGACTATTTACATTAAAAATGCTATTTTCTCAAAAATGATGTTTTTAAAAAATGCATGTACCTTTTTCTCAGAATATAATGTATGAATGCACAAGGCATTTTTTTCTTCTTGTTACTGATATGTAACATCTGAAGGTTAAAGCTTAGAAACTGTGTTTGCAACAACAAAATCTAATTAAAATTTTCGAAATATCGTATAAGGTATTTTTAAATACATTCATAAATCATACCTAAACCATATTGATACATTATCACAATGTATTTATGATGTTTTGTTGTCAACTTTGATATTTGTAATGCATCAAATCTAAAAATTCTTCAAAAACTAATACGGAATTTGAGAAAAATGATATAAATGATATAAAAATATCTCGTTAAAAAAAAATTGAAAAGTGCTATATATGTATTTTCTGGGCAATTTAAGATTTTTATTTTTGTTTCATATTTTACTTAAAATAAATTAAGAAAGTAATAGTGTTTAATAAAAATTGGACAAATACATGTTGTAATTCATTATTTTTCTGATGAAGTGACTATTTACATTAAAAATGCTATTTTCTCAACATGATTTTCAAACTGCGTGTACCATTTTCTTAGAACCTACAGAACAAATGCTCATGGAATTTTTACTGCATATAACTAATGTGTCACTATATATACCGAAGTTAGTGTTTTGGAGATTTTCCCAAAATATCGTAAAAAAGACAATTTTCAAAAAATTAAGAGTGATACTTTTACGTAAAATATTTGTGAAAAACTGAAACAATTTATTTGAAAAAAATTAACTTCAGTATAAATATAAATGTATAATTAACATACAGACAAAATTTGAAGTTTTTATATGTAACAGTTTCTGAGAAAAAAATACTTAAAAAACTCAATTTAACATTGTCGGTATAAGGGTAGCGACTAATTTTAACGCATGCAAGAGACCGTTTTCTTGCTTTTTTGGCCGGGATAAGAGAATACATTACTATACTTAACTCACTGAAGATCATTTTGTCGCATAAGAAACAGGAGTTCCGCTAATGTGATGCAAAAATCTCTTTCAATGAACCAGTCTCTTTGCAAGACGAACAGTTGAGAATTGTCCGTCCTACATATTCCATCAATAGGGATAGGCCTAGTTGTTTTGAGTAAGGGAGCATGTTTCCTTATCCCACAGCAATGGCATGTATTGTAGAGGAATACAGGTTCACAACGAGCGATTCAAAGCATTTTCTGGTTTGCTGAGAACAGTGTCCTAGATACAACGAATGCAACAATTATGCAAGACACGGTAACAGAGATGGTGGAATCATGGTTTGGGCAAACATCTTTCTCGTTCGTGTCACTGACTTACATGTGTCCTAAAGAGGAGCTCTGAGCTGGTAGGAAGTATTGAGATGAGATCCTTAATGAATATACTCTCTCATATGCCTGTACTATTGCTAAAATATTCACTAATACACGACTTAACCGCGTTCTGATTGTATAGGACTATTTTGAGGATAATGGTTTCGAGTAAATATAAGAACTTGCTCAATCATCAGACCTAGATCCAAATTGACATCTTTGGGGCTATCTTGGTAAACTCTTTGCTGCTTTAAGTCTTCCTCCAAGGTTATTCCATGAGCAAGAACAAAGTTTACGCTATGTCTGATCTTCGCTTCCCACTTCGGTGTCAGACAACTTAAGTTATTTGTCTACCTTAAAATCTTGATTTTTTTCAAAGATTCACAATTTATTTTATATTTTTATTTAATAGAGCATCTTATTAGCTTTATAAAAATACTAAGTGTTTTATTTTTCATTTACTAGAACAAAAACTGCATTTGTTTTAGTAAAAGCAGATGCAGTAACTTTCAACAAGATGCCAAACTTGAAAATGTGTTTTACTCGAAATGTGCTTTTAGGAAATACTCAAACGGGTACAGCGATTATTGAAAAGGTTTTGAAAGTAACTGACTAAAACTTTTTGTGTACGTTTTGTATAACCGTAGAAGTGTTTAATCTTCAGATTTATCAATCATTGATTTATTACAAAATTTACAGTCACTTATGTGAATATAATCACTATTTTTTTTAAAGAAATTTCATATAATAACCAAGATAAAGTGCTCTAATTTTTGTAAAAATATTTTTTACAAAAAGTTCTCATAAGTAAACGGATACCTTAATTGACAGCACGGAAGTCGATTCCGCTATAGTCCTGCAGTTACGGATGGAAACACTCCTTATTATAATTTTTTTTTGTAATATTTTTCTATAAAAAATGTTAATGTAATATGTTTTGATTTCTCCAATACTAATTTCTTCTACCAAGAGTGTTTTTTATAAATCATTTTTTTATAAGTATGAACGTTTATGTGTCACATTCTTTAAAAACTGTTCAGTGCGTATTTTCTCCAGATGTCTGGTTTTTTTGTTCATTCGTTTTCAAATTAGATACAAATACAAATTGTAACTTTTCATGAATATAGTGTGTAAATAAGACGAAGGTACTATGAAATAGAGCAATCTTGGCAAATATGGGCTTCCGAACGTAAATGCTTTTTTACACAAATTACATGCTCAGTAAATGATAAGAAGTAACATTAAATCAAGTTTTTATCTATAATTTAAAAATAATTGCATGATGAAAATCAGATAAACCCTTAAATGAGCACAAATTAATACAAACTTAAAGAAAAACAACACTTAACGAGAACTTGCACTTGTACCATACGCTACACTTCTTACAATAAAAGTAGTCCCCTTTAAACTCGACAAATACTCATGAAAGCAGAATTAATAAGAGTCACACACTTGCACTAATTAATTAATGTCCATGATTTTCATCATAATAGTTATCTACCACAAACAGGACAAATGCAGGATGCATTGTGTTTAGCTGGCACACGCTGTTGATGTGCGTTTTGCCACTACACCTTTTCTTGGATCTCTGTTGGCAACTCTATTCTTTTTTTAGGTTAGTTGGTACCCCCTATACTGATAATGTTAAATATAGCTTTTTTAGGATCCTGTTTCTCAGAAACAGTTAAATGTAAAAACTTCAAATTTTGTCTGTATATTAATTAGGCTTTTTTTTATTTAAATAACGGTAAAATGTTTCAAATACATTGTTTACTTTTTAAAAAAAATCATCGTAAAAGTATCACTTTAAAATTTATGAAAATTGTCTTTTTTACGATAACTGCTTTTTAGTAAAATATTTTGGGAAAATCTCCAAAAAAGTAGCTTCATTATATATAGTTACATATTATTTTTGTACAGTAAAAATTGCATGTATATTCATTCTTTAGACTTTGTGAAAAAGGTACACGCGGTTTGAAAACAATCATTTTGAGAAAATTGCATTTTTGATGTAAAAAGGCACTTCCTCACAAAAATAATGAATTACAACATGTATTTCCATGTCACCATGCAGCGTGTATGCATTGTCATGTAATGAAAGAACGAGTAGGCGAATCACTGGTCTAGGAGTAGAGGTGGAAAGCATTACTTCATCAAATGAAATACTTCATTTGTTATCTTTAATCTTATTACTCATTCATATGTTATCTAATGACATTATTCAATAGTTTGCATTACTATTGGAGATGGGAGAAAGATATAAGCCACGCACTACCGCCAATGGACACAACACTCACATAAGATTACAGCCATTTATAGATAATGCAAAATTAATTGATTTTACGTGTTAAATCTTAACTAAGAGAACTAAAATATAACAACAACCTCAATTTGAAGTATCAGGCAGTTGTACTTACATTAGAAATGGTCCATTTGCATTTCTTTTTCAACCACATAACAGCACAAACAAATCAATCAGTCACGATGGCACTTGAGCATTACCAATGCCGCAGTGCGAATGCCTCTACTCAGAACATACTGTGATTATTTGTGAGTACATACTGAAACTATTTGTAATGTGAAATATCACTTGTCAAAAAAGTACTATTTACTTTGTTCTAATAAAAAATAATTATTTTAAAAAAGTTACAAAAAGAAGCTAGTATGGAATAGTCGGGTAATATGGAATGGGTGGTTTAAATCGGGAAAACTAACTAGACTTCATAAAACGTAGTTATTTTTTAACTCTAAAAACCGTAGTTTCAGATTACGTTTAAGTCATTTCTGTTTCGAGTTTATACGTAAAAGTCACAAATATAACCTTTTTTTTAGCTCATGTACGGTCGAGTTGAGCCCACAGAATAAAAAAGCTAATGTATTTAATTCAAATTTCTCTTAGTTGATCTTCGGAGAAATTTCCATTTTCCAATAGTCCCGTTTACATGGATGAAACCTGACGGCCAAAAATATCGGCATTAATCCTCTCTAGACCCAATTACATGACGATCCGGCATTTTACCGGATGGAAAAGGGGTAAGAATTTTGGACTAGCTTGGGAGAAAAGCGTGTTTGTTTTAAATTTTTCCCATAATGCATTGAGACATAGATTCATTTGTTCAAAGCAGATTTCAAGAATCTACACGTTGGATGACAAAAGATATTAACGTTGTAATAAAAATATATTAAGAGTGAAATGTAAAGTTAAAAAAAAAATTTTTTTTAACGAAACAAGAATGTGAAACAAACGTAAAAATTTGACTTATTTGTATTATTTGACAATATATAATAAGTTGAAAATGTCTCTCATACTGAATTAAAGTATTCCAATGGATCAGAAATTTACGCCCAAATTAAACAGCAACACTGAAATAACTACTTTTAACTTCATAATAAATCATGCATTTAAAATTTCATAGTCAAAGTTTTTGCCTGAATGTCGTTGTATAAACAAAGTAATAAAGCTGAATGGACTTCTATTTAACGAAATCGCTAAATCCTGAAAAAAGCTCGTTACATGAAAAATTCGTTATATAGAGGTTCATCTTTCATTATACTTAATAAATCACATAAAGCAAATTTTAAATTCATAAGTACTACATATTAAAAAAAAGAGATTATTTGCACCTTATGTAAATCAATATTTATTTAGTTTAGATATCTTATCCATAAAAAAACTGTAAAGGAAACAAGAGTAAAGAATTTCGAGGAATATATACAGTATTTTTTCAATATTAAAAAAAAATAATATTTATATTAAAGTAAATTAATGTTAAGAACATTTTGTAAATCAAAGCATGCAAAATAGATTTAAACATACATTATTTTATAACAAGAAATTCTAAACATGCATTAACATATGCGTCCTTAAATTCAATTACTCTAAAATGTGTTAATTTTGTTTGAGTGCTTTTGATTGAAAAAAGGTTTTGTTTCATAATGCCCCTCACACCTTTGCAATGCCCCAAAAATCCCTTCAGGCGTATTTTTCCGTGCCTTTTCTTAAATTTTTCTAGACATTCATTGCTACCCTGAAATGGTTCGTATCCCAAAGCCTTCCCAAATTGCAGAGTTTTCCCTATTACGAAAGATCTAGAGATTGGAACATTTTATCTCGCATTGTGTGTCTCCACTTCAAAATTGCCTCGTCATCATCTTCATAGACACATGTTCTGAAACGTTTTGAACAAGAATTCCCTGAATCATAATTTTGTAACTTATCTTGATTTCTTATAATAATTGATTTGGAGGAATACTAAATTTTAAAGCAATATGATTTCTCCCGGTGCCTTTATCCACTCTCTGAAGAAATGAGATTTTTGTTTGATACTCAAGCGCATACGTTTTGACATTTTGGAGCAACAAGAAATGAAGTTACCGGTACGACTGATCAACACTACAAATTAACGTTTACTAGTTCAAGAACACGGGGACACGAGACAACTCCACTGAGGGTGATTACCATAATATGTGTTAAAAGAGTGAATAACTTTAAATGCCCACACACACACAGAAATACTTTAAAAATAGGGTGAAAAAATTGAATCACAAGAAAAAAAATTCGTTGTATAGAAAAAGTACTTCGCTATTGGGAGGTTATTTTACGAAAAAAATCGTGAAATGTTCTTGGTTGCGGAAAAAAGTTCACTTTATAGAAAAATTCGCAGCATAGAGGTTCCTAATATTGAGGAATAAATCACATTGCAATTTGGAAATTTTATCATCAAATTTTTATATCTCCACATTTCTTAGCACATTAGAAATAAATACATATTTGTAAGTCTAGGATCTGATTATAGATTATTAATTTCGTCTGGTCATTCATCACCAAAAACAAAACGAAACAAACAAACAAACAAAAAATATGTGAAGCATTGTGGTTTTGCGATGAGTGGCCAATAGCGAAGACTCTGAACGATCACTGCAATCAACATTCTGGATGTTTCCATGGTTATACTGTATACTCACGTAAATCTATCAACCAATCACTTGATTTTCATGTAAACGGGCTTAAAATAAGTACCGTATTTTATCTACAACTGCATTTTGCCTGCTATTGGCGGGTTTGCATGTCAACTGGGCCATTCAATGTCTATGTCTTCTGGTGCCTTAGTGATAACATGGAGTTCATTACAGAAGATACACCTGAATGGATTCATTAATCTCTGCTTACATTGGAGTCATCTTTAATAGTATAAGGTCTAGAAGATTGGTCAGAGTTTAATTTCTTAGTAGAGAGCCGTAGAATGCTAGGTTTCTTTTATCAATTTTGAAGCTTATGGTTACTTCTTGTCATTCATAAAGTTCATCCTCTAGAGCTGTTATATATGGGGGATGTGTTATTATAGAAGAAAATCCTACATTATCGGCCAAGTATTCTACAGTGTCCATCTTAGATAATATACCTTTAAACTGAAGGGAAAGATATTGTCAACTAAAAAATGATCACATTATAACAAACTATAATAATGTTCATTAGGCTTAGCAACAAGGTTCAAGTAACATGCGTTCTAGTAAGTTAAATTTTTTGAAAACATTTCTGCAAAAACTTTTGAAAATTCCAAAATACACTTGGTTTCGTAGCTAGTGATTCGACAACAGCATGCGGTCAACTCTCACTTTAATGTATAATGGCAATCTTTTTTGTGTAGTTAATAGTTTTAGCAGCTTCAAACAGGGCCAAAACTCAGTATTCCATATTTTCCAAATATTTCATAATACCCTAACTCCTCTAAATAAAAATAATAAAAAAAAGATTGAATCATGTGTTAAAAACTACCACCTGAAGAATTTTGAAATACGAATCAAAATGTGTGTATAAATTTTGATCTAACTACAAATTAAAGAAAGTAGTCAATAGTTTGAATTTAAATAGGACACGGAAGATTAATATTTTCCAAGAAATGCTTACTGAACATTTCAATTGAAGAATATTTCATAAATATATAACAAATAATAAAGAAATCTATGTAATGTACACAATTTCCAAAATATCCGAATTCTTCAACTTAGTATTGAGAAACACATAAATGAAATAGCATGATAATGAGTATGTGAAGTACATACTCTCAATGCACAGGTTAAATAAGTTTGGAAGCGTTTGTTTGGATTTAACTAAGCAATTTAGACCTGGTGTTAACTGAGGTAAATCAAATCATTATCGATAGATGGAGTCCATGCCATGATTATGGTTTAGCCTAGTCATTCACACGTTGGATTCTAAGTGCTGTAGAAATTACCAAGTGAGATACTGTGTATACTTTCTAACAGCATTTCAACCATGCTCCCATGAATATGCAAGAACCTATTTGCAGGGCAAATGCTCTTCCTGAGAAATAACCGTTAAGTTAATGAGGAAAATGCCGTAAAGTTGACCATTATATTTGCAAACATACTACTTACATAAAGTAATTCAATGGACCTTGACCAAAGATACAATTGGTTCCTGAACCTTCCCACAAGATTACTTCGATCAGTGGTGTAATACTCTGATTCTATTAAAGAGCATCTCGATAGATTTGAGAGGATATGTTTTCTTTTCAAAGGAAAGAAATACGTAATCATGCATAGGAAAATGCAGACCAAAATGACGAAATTGATTTGTGTCAATTCGTTCCATTTGCTCTCCTCTAAATGTATCTAGCGAATTAAAATAATACTGAAACGTATAAATAAATCACTCAAAGTAAGAATTACCAATGGTTGAGAAATCCTTTCAATTATAAATGAAATTCAAAAGGCTTTACAGAGAGAATTCTTGTAATATTTAAATTTTGCTATTTTAATATATATAGAGAGAGTGATGAATTTTTAAACTCAAATTCTAGCTCTTTATCTTGACCATATCAGAATATTAATTTATGCTCTTGTAATGACTGTATTTCAAATACTTAAAAAGCAAACATAAATTCTAAATCTGAATAATAAATGAGGTAAAGTTAAAGAGTTCATTAAATTTTTCATTCTTTAATTACATTTTTTATCATATCTATCTGTGTTGTAACAAAAAGAAAATTTAAAATTTTAATATAATCATAAAATAATTATATACATTTTTATAGTATAAAGTGATACTAAAGATATTTTTTTTGTGTTAAAATGCTCCAATCCTTTTAAAAACGGTTGAAGCTTGCAAATATAAGTGTACAAAGATAGCAAAATAATACATTGCATATCAAAGCGACGCAATGCAAATACAAAAAAAAATTCCGAAATCTGTCAAAACATTCAATAACAAAAAAATAAAATAAAATAAAATAAAATAAATAAATAAATAAATACACACAGTTAAAAGAAATATAGTCAACAAATTTCCCATGAAATGAAGAGTCAAAAGAAATAAGACAAATAAAAGTTCCTATCAGAAGCAGCAGTGATCCGTTTGTTCTTAAATCTGAGAAGAAGTTGCAAAGCCTCCACAAAATTCCATTTAATCATACACAACTAACTGTAGATTAACTGTGTAATAATTGCAAGTTTAACTGTTAGATTTTGGAATGAAGTTTGTAGCTTTATGGTTTGAGTGATTTTAAATTTAATTATGAACTAAATGTATAATTTTAAAGGTAATATAAAAATGATTAGTAAGTAGAATAGAATGCTTACTTTGATAAAGTAAGATTTTTATAAGAATTGCTGTTTTCATTAACTTTTATTTTTAAAATTGTATGGGTTATTTTACCTTAAACATACTGCATGCATTTATATATATTTAGATATGCTTAAGTGAAATTTTTGAAATATTTCCAAAGCATCTAGCTAAAAACAGATGTCGTAACAAAAAAATTACAATTTTTATTAAATTCCTAATAAAGTTATACAAATTTTTTTTAAAAAATAATTGAACAATATATTTTTAAAATTTCTTTCTCTTAAGGATAAAGATAAAGGTTTAATTCATATACAGATAAAATCTTGCGTCTTTATGTAAAATTGTTTCTGAGAAAAAGTTACAAAAGGCATATAGTCATTGTCGTTGCGAGAAGCTTGTTACATACATTAATAAAAAAAAACCCTTTTTTTGTGTCTGTCTTAGAAATCACTTGTCTAACTTATAAGAGAAACTTAAATTCTGATACTTTAGGAAGTTGTTACTATATAAACATTCAAAAATTCATAGTGAAAACTTTTGAAATGTCATATAATCACATATTCCGAAATCATTACTTCTACATATTGATAAGTTATTACAAGGCATGCATGATATCTTATGGTCCACTTTGATGTAAGTAATGCATCAAAACTGAAAATTCTTTCAAGATTGATACAGAATTTCACGAAAACCATGAAAATGCTACAAAATATCTCGTTAGGCAAAAACGGGAAAATGCTATGTATGTATTTTCTGGCCAATTTAAGACTCTTTTTGTTTCCTATTTTACTTAAAATACATTGTGTGAGAAGATACTAATGTTTAATAAAATGGGACAAATACATGTTGTAATTCATAATTTTTGTAATGAAGTGATATGTTATTTTAAAAATGCAATTTTCTCAAAATGCTGTTTTTAAAACTATATGTATCTTTTTCTCAGAATCTGCTATATGAATGCACCTGCAATTTTTATTGCATATTACTAATATATAACTATACATACTGAAGTGTGGTTTTTGAAATATTTCCAAAATAATTTTCTATAGAAATTATAAAAAAAAGACAATTTTCAAAAACTTCATAGTGGTACTTTTACGTTGCATGTTTTTTGAAAAATTAAAACGATATATTTGAAACTTTCACTTCAGTATAAATATAAATGTATATTTATTGTACAGACAAGTTTTTAAGTTTCTGAAAACTAAAGTCTTTTGACAAAATGTACCTAAAGAAAATTCAGATGTGCAATGTCATTTGTCATTGCAAGTAGCTGATACATACATAATATTACATAAATGTTATGTTTAAAAAATAAAAACTGTTTTATTTTGGGCTGTTTTTAAAATCATTACTCCAGTTTAAAGAAACGTTTGAATTTTTTAACTTTTAGAATCTTGTATGTTCATATGTGAACACAAACCCTAATGAAAACTTTCGAAATGTCGTATAATCATGTATTCCAAAATGAAGTCATAAATTCATATCAAAACCATATTGATACATTTTCACATAATATATATGAGGCTATATGGTCAACTTTGATGTTTGTAATGCATCAAAGCTAAAAAAAGTTTCAAAAATTGATACAGAATTTGAATAAATTGATGTTAATGTTACAAAATATCTCGTTAGACAAAAACTGAAAAATACTATGTATGAATTTTTTGCGCAATTTAGGACATTTTTGTGTTTAATTTTACTTAAAATAAATTGAGAACATACTAATGTTTAATATAATGGGACAAATACATGTTGTAATTCAAAATTTTTGTAATGAAGTGATATGTTATTTTTAAAATGCAGTTTTCTTAAAAATGTTGTTTTTAAAACTACATGTATCTTTCTCTCACAATCTACTATATAAATGCACTTGACATTTTTATTGCTTATTACTGATATGTAACTGTATATACTGAGATTGGCTGCTTGAAATATTCTCAAATTATTTTGCAAGAGAGCAGTTATCGTATAAAAGAAATAACAATTTTCAAAAAATTCATAGTGATACTCTTACGTTGTGTGTTTTATTGAAAACACTAAGTAATATATTTGAAAGCTTTCACTTCAGTATAATTATAAATTTTCACTTAATACACAGACAAAATTTGAAGTTTTTATATTTAACAGTTTCTGAGAAAAGGTACATAAAAGGGCTCAATTTATGACTGGAGGTATAGGTGGTACCAACTACTCTTCAAGTATCAGGGGTCCATGAAAGAAAGAGCTCATCTATAAAGTGTAGGACCGTGTTATGTGGTCGACATCTAAGGGAATCGAGCAATGAAATAAAAAAGCCCCCGCACCCGAGCTGTGTGGTGGACGATAATGAAGCATTGCACTACTTTCCTGATGTCTCTAGACAATAATTCACAGATCGCAGGGAATTAGTCCGAAGAGGTACTCATTTTCGAAAGGAATTGACTCCAGTCTATGGAATTATTGGCCGAAGTCACTTTGCATAGTGTGGGTAACAGGGACGAGCAGTTCATACAATGTGACCTCTATTATTTCGATCCTCGTTTATTGAGCCGTCTACCGGAGGTTATTGCAAATATGGGTTCCCCTTTTTCCACGTTGGATTTTGGATAAAGAATCGCCAAGAACTGTTTACCTCAATTTGACGGTCGCTCAATCTTCACGTTCTGTCGACGCTTTTGCTTGACCGCTAAATTCTTGACTCTTTTTACGGATATATTTCACCCATACCTGCCAAATCAATATATGGCCGCATCTCACCAATCCAAATATCTAGCAATCCTACGATTTGGATTTGTCAGATTTGCTTGCTTTATACTGGTTGTCCTTTCTTTCTCAATTGGTGATATCTGCTGATAAATTCGTGAATCCGCAGGAGAGACAAGGGTAAAGTCCAGGTGGGCTTACGCGACCACATTCGTCTTTAACTTATACCTTATTATTGGAATGTTTTTTGCTTAACATCTGGATGCTTCGTTGCAATGCGTCGCATTTCTAATTAGTTATTCATAGTTAAAAATTACTTATTTGCGTATTGTTTTGTAAGGTATATGCAGACATAATTTTGTCGCTTTAGAATTAAGTCTAATTGGTGTGTGTTCCATGTTTTATGTTATAACATATCTTTACCTATATCATGTAACTCAAAATAAATTAAGATGAAAAAATAAGAATGTACCAATTTTAAATTTCTGCAATTTGGTAATATTTTTAAAATACTTCTTTTCAAAACAAGAGAAAAAAGGCACCAATAAAAGTTGAAATCTGATGATTGGTCAATTGTTTTCTTAGATTAGATATATTCGAGCATTCGTGGTCACTGGTGAATTTTTCTAAGTGTATTTTGATGTTCCAATATTTGAGATCATTTGTGATTTTAATAAAGGAAAAATAAATATCATCTGCGTAAATTATTAAAATTAAAGTTGTGTACAACTATATTGAAATAACAAAATGGTGTAGTTTCAAAAGCAAATTTTAATTCATATTATAAGCAATTAAATTTCCATTTACTATTATTACTATTCCATTTATTATTATACAAATGATGTATTTTGCTTAATATAAAAAGAAGAAGATCCAGAAAACAAAAATATACATGGAGAACAATTTATAATAAAGTGTGGTTTGACGAATTTTTTTTTGTTTTGAGAATTTATTGATGAATATTACTCCTGATCTGAATTGATTTAAAATAGTGAAATGAATCTCATTTATATTGAAATATCTTTTTGTTTCGTTTGTTCTTCAAAATTCCATTCTAATTTTAACTCTACACAGCTAGTGTTAACTGTATCATTTAACCCCTTAACTGGTTTGTCTGTACACCGTACAGGCTACGGAAAGCTAGCCACACCCGGATTAATAATGCGCCAGGCGGGCGTTTTCTTTTTTCTATCTTTGATTTGCCCATACTTTTACTTCTTATAGTGTGATCATTAGTACGAATGTTTTCAAGAGATCTAGTTTGCCCATGGTACTAAAATACTTCGCAGCCGGGATTTTCTCTGTGTTGAAGGTGGACATTTTTTATTGAAGGCAAGAATATAAACTCTGGAAAATATTTGATAAAGAACAGATATTGGCAAAGCAATGCGCAGTTTAATGCCGGAGAAGAAATACAAATAGAAAGACAATCCAAAAGTTCCGATGTTATAACTGTCTATATTGCAATGTAAGACTAAGTATTACACCACGCTTCAAATTGTGTGTGTATATAAGTATATATACACAGACAAAACCCTCTTCTGTTTGAGAAAGATGTTCGAATATGGATTTTTGTACGTAAGTATGAGAGAAAATCCTTTAAGCTTTACGAAACATTCTTCATAGCATACAGAGTGTACTAATAAAAAGCAAACATTTAGCGATTTTTGTGTTCCCCAATTATAAAATAAAAGATAGTGTGAAAACTTTAAAATTTAAAATTAAAATTAAATTCTTCTATTTTCGCATTCAGTTATGTTTAGTTATATGGATTATTTTGGGTA
Source organism: Trichonephila clavipes (assembly GCA_019973935.1). Classification (NCBI taxonomy): domain Eukaryota; kingdom Metazoa; phylum Arthropoda; class Arachnida; order Araneae; family Nephilidae; genus Trichonephila; species Trichonephila clavipes. The sequence continues at coordinate 409,939 of BMAU01018263.1, forward strand.
AAAAAAAGACCGCTTAAGGGGCTAAACAGATTGTTTATTCAAGATAATTCTGGGTAATATGAGAATAACGCATAAAAGTGAAAGAAATTTTCATCATTATTAAGCTTTAGAACCTTAAATATTGAAAATACAGGTGGCAGTCTGAGTTATTTGAGAGCCATTCTAATAAAGTAAATGTTTGAACTGTATAATATTGTCTCCTTTTTTACAGAATGTGTTCCAGTTCGGTTCGCATATTTGGGAGTTCCTGGATTTGTACTAAAAGGTCAACCAGTATGGCTGGATTGTGGATATGATTTGGAAGGAAATGAGCTCTACTCTGTGAAATGGTACAAGGATAATGTTGAATTCTACAGATACCTTCCAAGTGACAACCCTTCCGCCCAAATGTACAAACTAGATGGAGTTCATCTGGATGTGAGTAGATTACAAACTTGTTTTACCTTTTTGATTTGGATGCTCAAAATTAGGAACCTTCTTAAAAAAAAAAGAAAAAAAAGACGCACTTGCATAAATGACATATTTTATGTAGATAAAATTTTATAATTTATCTGCATACATAAAATTTCATATTCATTTGACATATTTTTATAAAAATGTAAATATTAATTATTTAAGACTTTACTAATAGATCCAACTTGTAGTAGGCCTTTAATTTTCTTCAAAAAAACTACGGTTAAAATTAATATAATTTTCCTTAAGAAATAAATTATTGAAACTGTTAAAAAAAATTTTAAGTATAAATTATCATAATTTTCAAATAGTTCTTTAATATCATTTATATCTATTAATTTAAGTAGGTTTTCAAAATCATAATTATGTATAGATTAATATAAAGAGAACAAGTTAAAATTAAGGGGATATTTTTACTACTTTTTTGAATGAAATTTTTGATAATATTTTGTAAAATGGATTATAATAATTTAATAAAAGCAATAATGTATGTTTTCAAACACAATTATTTACTGTTATAATTTTAAATGGATTCTTATGAAATTGAAAAATTAAAAAAAGTATGCTGAATTTCAACTTCGGTAGATGAATGTCTAATTTATTATAAAAGGCCGGTTTATGATTACTAATTTTTCTATTATATAGTTCAGATCAATGAAAGGAATTATTGCTCTGAAAATGCTTATCAAGCATAATGCTATAATATTATTTACAAATAATTGCCCGATTACTAGTATCAGTTTATATAGTTTTTAAACAACCTTTTGATGTAATAAATTTCACAATTAATTTTAAAACTAAATTTCAAATGATTATTTAAGGAATTGTTTTTAAAAATATTTCAAAAACTTTTAAAAATAAACCGTATTTAATAGCTGATTTTGTAAAAAGAAAGAAACAATGAAGTTTCTTTTGATTTGTCGTTTAACAGAGTGATGCTGTAATTAGAAATTATATTAAGCTATAGTCTACATTTATATGCTACATCTATTGATTGAATTAGATTTGAATTTTACTAACTCAGAATCTTACGACGCTGTTGCCATCGGAACTCAAAATTCTGTACCACGATGAGGTCCACACACCTCACTCTCCAGAATCCCACTCCACGCCAATGTATTAAGACCCTTAAAAGACTGTAATAATTTTCAAATTACCTGTAACAATATGTTGGTAATGCTTATCAATAAATTCACGATATCCCTAACATTTCATTCCTATACAATGTGAGATACTAAACTATTGTAATAACTCAAGTTTAGCCTATCTTCTTTTTTCAATTCCTATTTTTAGTTCACACTCACCCTATATCTATTTATTTATGTATCTTATTAAAATTTACAATCGTTAATAAAATATTTTTATTCATCCACGTAAGTGCAAATACATTTTTTAAAACTTGTAGTGGATGACACTTGGTGTTAATACAGTTTTTTCAAATATTAATGTCTTAATTAAATTTAATGAATTAATTTATTTTTATACGGGAGAAAAATTAATTTTGTTCGGAATGAGAACAATAGATGTCTGCACTCTCCATTGATTACCCAACTACCAGACAAACAAAAAGAATACTCCAACACCATATATAGAAAGGAAAATGGAAAACTGTAAGGAAGTTCACTTTCTATTTTGTTTTTTAATATTGTGATAAGCATATTTATATTAACATATTTATATTAATTGTAATTATTTAATAAAAAAATAACTAAAATAAAAGTTTTCTTTGTTGACCTAAGTAGGAATTGATTTTAAGATAAAAATTTTTATTACTTGTTTTCATTATATTTGAATGGCTCTTCTTAATAATAATTTTTTAACTAATTATGTATCAAAAGTTTAGTAAATTATTCGCAAAATTTAAATTGTTACCAGTTTTATTTATTAAAAGGAAATCACAGTATTCAGTTTAAGGTGCAATATGTTTTTATTGGCTTTTATGTTAAATTTATAAATTTATGTATAACATGAAACTTAAATATGAATTTATGTCTTTTTAAAAACCCATTTCTAACAACGCTGCAATTTTTTAATGTAAGTAAGTTTTATTTAAAACAGTTATGATAAACCGTGAAAAATTATTTTTTTCAAAATTATCGCTATGAGTTTCTTACGATATCCAGTTCTACTTTTATATCAAAGATTGAATTTCAACCGGAAATTTAACACAATTCCTCATTAATAGAAGGTTACTGATCGCAGAATCTATTAATATATCACATATTGTTATTTTCACAGAAAAATTTCTTAAATGTAATATAAAATTTATTTTCAGAATAAATGAGAAAAAAATAAAATATCTCTGAAATTGTAATCAAACTTATAAGTCTGGTAAATGTTCCGAAGGAATGAGGGGGTATATTCCAAAAGAAATATTTAATTTAAACTTGGCAAACATGGGCTCCAAAACACTTATTTGAAAATACATTTCTCTGAAACACTTTCCATTTTTCCAAATTTATTGTGTTCTTTAATTTTTGCGTCCAAGAACAGAATCGACTTAACCGCCAAATTAACATGCTTGAATCTTTAAGTCTTCGATTTCATATTATTCAATTACATGTTTTCCACAAAGAAAAAATGAACCACATCTGTGTCTTTTTCTGTTGATGAAATTTGCAGAAATGTTTTTCTCTGTCCGTTAAAATAGCGATTTCTGCTAGTCTAAAAGCAGCTAACAAGTAGAGCATGGGGCAAAGAGAATCCTTGAGGGATATTATCGTACCTTATGTAAGCTGACATAAATTAATATCCAAATTTTTGTCGATTCAGTCGCTTCATGAAAAACAGCTTGATGAGGTGGGCTAAATACGGATTGACGAATAATTTTATCTTTATCTGATATTTTCTCAATAATACCTTGATTCAGATAATCATCTAATATTTAAGAAAATGTTTGTAGTATCTTGTGTGTGTCATAATTAATTCTTTTTACAAAATGTTTTAACCCTTTTATCTCTAAGGCTTACTTAACAGCTAATTCGCTGATCTCTCTTTTCCAAGGTAAACTCACACATTGTAATGACCAGCTCTAAAACAAACACTCTCATTAAAATTTTCTAATATTTTGATTTTTGCCCTTTCATGACAATAAGGAAATTTTTTTAATTTCAATTGATTCTAATTCTAAAGACTTTTTAATTTCTCTCTCTCGGCAATATCATTAATTAGTGTACAATACGATGAATTATTTTGAAATGATATTTTTGTACTTTCTCTACATATCTGAATACACTATTTTGTAAAGTTAAACCTATTTTTGGTACGCAGATGTTTCCCTAGCGAAAAATATCATAAAAGACTTTCACATCGAACAGCAAAATTATTTTTTCCGATTTATAAAAATGGGCTCCGCTGAATATATTTTTTTAGGTATCAAAGGAATACGAACGTCAATACATTTCAAAGTAGTTGTGCTGGCTATTTTTGGAGTTTCCATAAATTATAATTTCATTTTAGGAGTCTGTTCTATATTACAAATAAGTGCATATATTTTTCTTTTAACTGTAGTTGAAATGCTTAATTCACTACAATACCAAATGAATACTCTTTCACTTTTTAAATAAGTATATCCACTGATTTATAGGTACAAGAAAAAGAAACTTCCACTATGATAATGTTTTCGCTTTAATTAAATTCCCTTCATTGGAATTTATAAATATATTGACAATAGATGAAATTAGGTTTTTCCCTATATTAATCCCTCTTGTGCCTGTAAAAGCTTTATGTCGATTTTCAACTTCAAGTGGTATCTAATTTACATTTAAGGTACTGTTTTGACCATTAAAGTTATTACGCGTTGCCCATTCTTTTATCTTCCTATTATTGTCACTTTGATACAAAACAGCAATGTTTCTTCTTACAAGTTCGCCACAAGTAATTGCTAGCGTAGTTTCTAACCATGTGCGATGAGTTATAACAATAAAAGCACAAGTTTTGCTTTTAAACAAATTCAAATAACATAATTTACATGAATTCTGTGCATAATTCGCATTTGCATCTTAAACGACAGCAATATTTTCATGCATAACTCTTTTTGGTATTAATTACACTTTGTGAAGCATTCATAACTCTTGCATGATCCTTGAAAAAATAAAAAAAAATATTAATTAGATGGCAATTTCTCTTTTTCTAATTTTCTCTCACGCCATATTTTAGAATTAGGATTTCATTTGGCCCCAAAATATTAGGGTTTCTTGACTCTCAACGTCAGGCGGGTTCGGGATGAAGAGGTAAGGATCGTATCTGATCTGGAAAAATGACTTATGAAAATTATATAAAATAATATATTTTTGAAAATATGGGAAACTGACATTTTACATCTCATCACTAACTACTGTAACTAACAATTTCCCAATTTTACAATTATTTTTTCACTAACGTAATCTTACATAACTATGCTATTAATTACAGTCCCATGTCGGACAAAAACACTGCTGCTTTAGTTAAAATGAACGTTGTCGCAGTTTGAAAAACTGATGGCACCTAACTGCCAAGTTTCATAAAAAGAAAAGTATTGCTTATTATTCTAAGCAAAATATTTCAAAAGATAACCTGTTTAGTGATGGTTCTCAAATGGTAGAACACTTTACTACTTTTCTATCATAAACAATAATTGCCATTTTTTTACAATGTAGCCTTATTTCAAAAACGCTTAAGTGCGTAATCCAATTCTAGCAGTAAATTTAAAAATAAAACGTAAATAATTTTTACAACACTGAAATGAATTGCATTTTTGAAGTATTTGCCTTCTACACGAATGCAGGCTCTACATCTTTTTAAAAGTGACCGCCTGATGAGTCGGCGATAATGAGTTAAATTAATTTTTTTCCTTTGTTGCAGCAATTTTTTCGTACAGTAAGGTTACATCTTCAAATGGTTCAAAAAAACTTTTTCTTTTATGCTACTTCAGTAATAAATTGAAAGGGCTCAGTGAACGAGATGGTGGTGAAATTGAACCATGACGTCCAATCCATTTTCTGTTATATTCCATGTCCAAATACTCTCTTACAGGACGCACATAATACGCTGGGTAATCATCTGGTTGGAACCCCATATCCTTGTAGTCTTTGATTGGCTCATCTTCCAGTAGCTTGACAAATTGTTCTGGAGAAAATTCAGGTAGTTGTCTCCGTTTAAAGTTTTGGTTAACTCAAACGGTCCAATTATTTTTCTGTTTAATATTCCGGTCCACAGGTTGACTTTAATTTGGAATTGGAACATGTCTTTTTAAATACTGGTTTTCAAATTCATCTAGCAAGTTGTATAAGTTTAAATATCCGTTTGTTTTAAAAGTGGAATCGCCAGTCCACATTTAGTTGAGGAGTTCACTTCATTTAAAATGTTGTCATTGTATTTCTGAGGTCTTCCAGCGGGCATACGAATACTTGGCAATCGTCCTAGCGAGTATGCCATATGAACAGTAACAAACATTAGGTGATCTGAACGGCACATTACGCACATTTCGATACCTCTAACGATTCACTCCGGCTACAACAGTGGCTGTTACGAGGCATTTACCGTAAATTAAATGCATATTTGCGTATTCTTCCGCGGTGTTCTTATGGTGAATGTTACAAAGGTTAACATCGTGAACACAACACAAATGCAGCCCAAAGAAACGAAGCTAAGGCCGTCAGTGCAAGCAATATCAAACCTAGCTTAGCACTAGATAAAATCTTCAGTACGATAGTAAGAAATTATGGAAAGATGCGCAGTAAATGAAGAAACGCAGCCACTCTAACTGCATTTAACAATACTTACAACAAAGGCGATGTAATATTGTAGGATAGTTACAATCACTAAGCATCTACGTCGCTATCCATCTGTCTCACTTGTATAAAATAGTACTATTATCTATTTTGCTTTGTTGATCTGTTTTTGTGTCATCTGTACGCGTTCTCATTAATCCAGTTTTCTGAATCTTTGAGTGTAGAAAGCTAATAATTTGAGCATTTAATTCATTAGAGTATTACAAATATGTTTTACATTTTATTTTTAAATCAATTGCTTGATTTGAGTTACATATTTAAGATTGAACTTTTTTTTTAAATGAAGATATTTTGTAAGAAAAAAGAGCAATGATTGTTATAGATAGAAAGTAGTAATGTTTTACTCTTTGTGAATCATCACGAAATTCGGTCATCTTCTGAAAAAACTTTCTGAGAGTAATATGTAATATTTTTCTTATTAAGGCGAGTCAGTAAGGTGACATCATTTTCTGAAAACCCGACTTATATAAAATACGTTGATATTAACTACACCAGCTAAGTCTCTTTGGATGTAACAACACATTATTAAAAACATAATTGTAAAATTGGGAAATTTGTGGTAACAGTAGTTATTGATGTGTTGGAGGGAGGGGGTGTCAGTTTTTGACGTTTTCAAAAACATGCTTATCATCATTTAACTAAGATATAGATATTTTTTAATGTCGCTGGTACAATAAGCATGCCCATTATTGCGAAAAAATAAGCGGAATCCGTTTTGTTTTTGTAAAGAAGATGGCCTTCAATAGCGTTGTGGTAAATGTTTTGAACTCATATTTTCATATTAGCAATGTAAATGTGAGGTACTAATTATAGACTTATTTAGTTACATATTATATATACTTACCCGATTTGTATCAAATTTCGCAAAAATCACTTTCATTTACACTTAAAAATTCACAACACAGTCACTTCCAAAAAACATCACTCAACAGACTCAGAGCTGATTAAAGAATGAATTATTGCATAAACCCATTGCATACAATGAGTTTCTGATATATGTTGGAAACTTGATTAATTGCTAGGAGTTGACCTCTGAGGTGGTTCAGAGAATGTACCATCTAGCATCAATATTTGAGGCATTCAAATAAGTAGCACGTTTTAAGTACTACCACACAATAAACTAGTAAGAGTTGGTGGTACAATATATGTACCACCAAGTATGAAAGAGTTAATACTTCTAATGAGATCTCAAGGATCCATTTCATATATCAATCAGATTTAATATTGCTAACTCCTTTTGAATAGTATACATATTCAAAAGCCGTTTAAAATGAGCATACATTTGCTCTCCATGATTTGAAAATCTTTCTTCCAATGCATTAAACTCTAACATTATTATTTGAATCATCTATAAACATTGATCTAGCGATACGATAACTCTCACTTCTTAAAGTCTATTTAACCGTATCTTTTAGGTTAGAATTTGAATTAACCCTAGTTAAAAATATATCTTTAAACGAAAGTCATAATGGAAGTTACCGGAAAACCTCGGGGAAGTAATTTTGAGTGATTTAGCAGTGTTCTTACAATCACATCGGTGAAACCAGATTTCTCAGATTTGTTTGTTTTAGGAAATTTGGCTAACTTACGATTAAATTCCATTTCGGCTTTTAAAATGGTATCTTGAAACTTTTCCTTCTATTTGATATAAATCTCAACATTTTCTTTGTTACACAATCCAGGTATAACATCAAAAGTTTGAAGTTATATCTTCTTCAAAAACTTTTAAGTTATTTGAGTTTATTGTTTCTAAATCACTTCTTTGGACATCTTCGTCCGTTGTTTTTACTTGTAATCTCGTTACTTGAGATTTTAACAGACTATTTTTACCAACAGTTATTTCAAGGACATTATTTAAGCAAATTTTATATATATTCATTATTCCACTAAAAACAATGCATTCAAATAGTAGGGAACGTAAATTCCATTTATAAAGAAATTAAAGTTGCTGGCTCAGTCTCGGACGGATCAACTTAAGGTAGTTATTCGGTGTGACGGACGGAATTTTGACGTTTCTTGTGCATTTTTTTAACAAGAAAATAAAATGCAATCCTTTTGTAATTTTTTCATGTTTTTATTAGTACATTAAAGTGAAAAAAAATCTTTTTTGACTTAATTTCACATTGATTTGTTTATATTTTTTTATGTCAAAGGGGAGTCCTCGAAAAAAAGGTGAGCTATTTTGGGGAAGCACACAGTTTTTCTTACTGATCTAAAATACAGAAAAAAAATCAAAGAGATTATTGTTCTGTAGACTTAAGGCTACAAGGTACCCTTTTTCAAAAAAAAATTTTGAAAACAGTAATATTAAAAGTTATTTTTGTATTTATTTCAGATTATATTATTAAACTGATTCTGAAAATAAAAAAAGTATAAATTTAACAATCACTTATTTTAAATTTTTTTAATTTTTTAAAATTATTTTGAGTGATTTATAATTCTTATATTATTGTAAACAAAAGTTAGTATGGATTAGAAAATCTCTTTCCTCTCTCTCCTCTCTCTCCTCTTGTAGATTTTTAATAACTATTTTTCTACCAAAACCTGGAAAAAACACGAAAATTTTGAAAATATTAATTTAAACATTTTTAAAAAAAAATAACTAGAAATCCCAGACCTAAATACATTCTATTTTTTGTAGAACATACATATCTAAGTTTCTATAAAAAATTTCAAGACTGTATCTTGAACAGAAGAAAAGCTTTAGAAATTAGAAGCACTTACATCTTCAAAAATAAAAGTCTGAGAAAAATGCATTTAAAGTTTGTTTTGGCATATTCAAAAATTATTAATGCTTGCAAAGCCCTTAATTTTTAGTATATTATTTTACTACTTATATAATATATGAAAACATTACATTAAATATGATTGAAAACATTTTCACTTATTCAAAATATGTTTTTGTAAAATATCGATATAGCATTTGTTACAATGACAGATTATTCAGCTTAAAGTTAACATAATAATTTTGCAAAAGTTTTAAAATACAATACACTCTTATAAAGAATAATAATGATATAAATAAAAAAGTTAAAAACCACCAGATATGTACATAGGACCTAATTTTTTCTCACAATTTTAAGTCTACGCAATTTAGCAAGTTTTATTTTTTGCTGCGCGACTTTAAAATTTGCAGATTTTATTTCCTTTTTGAAATAGGTTGTCCTATAATCAGTAAAGCAGGTTAAATGTTCAGATGATAAACTTCTTGAAAGGCAATTGGCATCTTGAAATGTTTTTAGAGTTTTTAATGTTCTAACATTAACTTCAGATATTGCACTCGACACGGCAATCAGCACACGAATTCTAGAAGCTGAATTTTCTTTGGAACATGTGTTCCATATCATAGAATGCAATGCTTCATTAGAATTTTGTGTCAGACCTCTAATACACCTACTTAATAATTCAGATTATGCTAATCGTTGATAAATCGGGAAGACTTTGGGCATGTATTCTTCATTGATTAGTGTTTTTACCCAATCATTGTGAAAACCTGGTTTCTTACCACGTGCTAATGATGATTGGTAAAAACACCTCGAGTCTATACCAGAAGGGCACTTTTTATGTTGTGGCTTCTAGTCTATAGACATTCAATGAAATAGGGTAACATAAATTGCAGTTTTCATTGCTTCTACATCACCTTTATTTTTGTATATGACATTAGTGTAGTATCTACTTAGTTTTTTTTATTGTCTCTTCTTTGAAACTACCGTGTTTCCTTCCTCCCAAAATTACACCTTTCTCTCGCCAATTTTTAACTGTCTGCCTCAAATCTGTTCCCAATCTTTTGCTTACATGGTTGATACATTCTTCTTTTTTAATCTGTGTCTCACTTCCATACACGTTCCCTTATTTTAATTCTAAGAAAGACTTAGAATACCTATCAGAGAGCTAGGTTGTGATTCGGAATCCAATGCTCTCAGATCTTTCCCATAATTTTACAGCTGCATTTACTTCATTGCACCAGATGATCTAACAAGTGTTGCACTACAATCATCCTGATGACCTTCATACCAAATACGAAATTCAGCACTGTCTTCTTCAAGTGTAAATTTAGTCTGCTCACATTTTCCACACCGTTTTGGCATTACTTAGCATTCTATCACAAAACCAGTCAGCAAGTCGATAACACATCCTACTCCAATGTTTGACTTATGTCCTTCTGTTAACCCTGTTCCATCTCGTATGACACTCCAATATCGACGATATCTTTATCATTGAACCATAACACTCTCTGACATTTTTACGAACATCAAGCAACACAGCTGATTGGACCCAACGAGATAATCATTCAGAACTTTTGCCTTATAGGAATTAAAAGTTTTACTAGACATTGTATTTAAATTCATGTGCATGCAGAATTTTTCCAACGCCGAATAGCCAAGTCCCAAACTTAGTATACCTTGCACTATTCTCCTATTTACATCAAATGGAGCATTAAGAATCTATTTTTGCTAACATTTGATATTTAAAGCAATTTAGTATGAACCAACTGTTTTGAAGAACATATTTTACTTTGAGTTTGGTCACAATTAACACATACAACATTCATTTTATATGCAAATCCATTTTTTTGACCAAATCAAAGTTTTAAAGAAGCAGTATGATAAATATTGCATAAATGCTTTGTAAATAAACTACTTAAACATTCAGTATCCACTATAATGTAATTTGGAACATCAGTGAAATGTTTACTTTTACCTGTAGTATTCGTTTTTAAAACATTTGAGTGGCGGTTTGCTTCTCAGTAATCCCTAAAGGGAAATATGTGTAAAACTTCCCTAACCGATGGGGGATTCAACCAGTCTGTAACCCACTTTGGACGAAATCGGTGGATGTACCCCTACCCACAAAATAGTAGTTTTCAATTTATATTTAATTGTTTGTGTGTCTTCATAATAAATATTTAAAAAACCGGAAAACAAGGACTGATATCTTGAATATGCTACAATTTGTATTTTGAATTTTTGTAGTTATATCAGTTAAAGGCTGGTTTTTAGAATTATCATTTCAGCAGTACTCCATCGCTTAGTAATATTGCTTCTCTTCACAAGGTGTGAAAGTTTTGTCCTTGGCATTTTCTTAGCAGAAAAAACTTTACTTAAACAAAGTAAAAAAAGCTTTTAAGTTATATAAATTATATGTCTATATGCAAAATAAATATTGGTCTTGAGAAAGATCCTTTTTTTAATCAGTTTTAGCTAAGTAACTATAAGAACACCAAAAACTCAAAATATAAACAAGCTGAAACAATTTTAGCAATTTTAGTAGTGAAAGTTGAAGTTAATAACAACTCCTCTGCAAGTATCGATTTTATTCAAAAATATTAGTAACTAATTAAATTTAAAAATGGAAAAATGCTTTAAAATGAAACCAATACTAGCCACGTCTCCTCAGCTGTCAAATATAGTGATTGACAACAATCTGAAAACTTCAAATAACTTAACAACTAATTGGTTATTATATCGGAAATTTAGGGCGAAGATTCCCAATCGTACGAGTTACAGGAAAATGGAAAAAAATCGATAAATTTGTCATTTTTAGGGTAATGTGTAATCTTAACCCTAATGAACTAACCAATAATATGCATATTAAAAAGAAGAAAAAAAAAATGACGGACTTGTGAAAAGAAGTTCCCCAATTCTAATTTTTTTCGTTGATAAATTGCTTAAAACAATTACTTTATTACTAAAAATTAAATGTTTTAAGGGCTAAGTCTTTAGCTATGTGTATCTAGAATAATAAGTCAATTTTTTAACAAATAAATTGAATAGTTTTGAGAGTCAGTGCTTCCCCGAAATTTCAAAAACATGGTTTCGAGAAAAACACGTTTTAAGTTTTGACAATACTTACATTAATCAGCTATGCCTGGTGCATAGAGCAATCGTTCCGTTTGGTCAGTTTTCATTTTCAACGGCTTTCAGAGCCCTGCGTAAGGTTTTCGCATATTTACAGTTGGCTTCTGCAGCTTTCTCTGCCACCAAAATTCGAGAATTGTCAATAGTGTCAGCGTAGTTCCTGGCTGTTTGTGACGCCTATCATCTCCATAACTTTGAGCACAGGTAGACAATCCTTATTAACGGAGAATGTTAGGGTTCCTCTGCAAAGTCAGGTTTTGGGCCCAAGCTTGATCTCACAAAGAATTCCAAAACCAATACATAACATAAGCTTTGGGCCCCCTTTAGTCCTGGGCCCCTCCGCGATGCGGGGGTGTACGTTACCCACTGTTAAAATGTAGGCAGTCTTATAGGTAGTAATTCGCCAAACATTTTTCCCAGTAAAAGTATGCTTCAGAGTGAAATTCCATACAGAGTGATTGAAACTTTCTTTCTTTTCAACATCTTTTCAACGAAACGACAGATGCTTAAGTACCGTAGTCTGGTTCTATACGTTATATAAATTGCTCGTCAAACGTTGCTGGGTGTTTATGAGTGCTTTTTTGATTTTCCGCTTTCAATTGTTGATATTTGCACCACGATTCTTGGAAGTAAAAGTGTTTAGAATTTTGTATACTGTACAAAATTCTTATATTTCGTCTTTGTCAATCAAAAAGGTTTGCTATAACACGCATACCTACGTATCCTAAAATAATTGGGATGGAAGAACAATAAAAGAGGGATTGGTCAGAGCAATTGTCACTGGCTCTTCAACACACTTTAATACACACTGTGGTGTGCTCTCTTCTTTTAGCTATAACTTTGAAAATATTATAAATTTAGGTCTCAAGTTTTTGGGGTACATTTCTAAAATGTTTTTCCTCCGAAAAATGTAAAAAAAAAAGTAAATTGATTAATGAGCCTTTTTCATCGGACTACTACCTTCAATTGATTTAAACAATTTTTAGATGTATGTTAATAAAAATTAGCAACTCTCTGGCGGTAGAACGATATTTTCGTAATATTATCTCGATTCAAAATTATTTTTACAATACAACATTCGATTAAATATTTCTCAAGATCACAAAATAAAGATATTTACCACAAAAAAAATAATGGTCACATCACACTAGTTCACAATTTTTAATAATCAGTAATTGAAAACTGATATTCATTAAAACAAATTACATAAAATTTTATCTTGTGTATGTAAAGCTTCTTTTCAAAACTTAATATGAGTTTATAGTGAAATCTTGCATTTCGCAAACGGCGCAATGAGAAGAGAAAAATTTAAAACGACTTCATTGCTAAAATAAACATTTAATCCTTTATTTTCAAGTTGTGAACATCATATGAAATAATACTTTTGTATTTATTTAACCAATTATAACATTAGGTTTATTAAGATATCAAAACCTCCATATACAATGATTTTTTGTTCTATTCTCCCCCATAATACACTCATGTCCATAAATTAAGGATAATTGAGAATCACACAGAAAATGAACTCTAAAATAAAAAATTCACCTGTAGAATTATCACACACATCTTGAAGAAGAATATGCAAATTACAGGAAACCACCAGATGGCGCGGATAGTACGTCACAATGACGAGAGTAAAGAGAGGGGTATATAAGGAATATTATAAAGAAGTAAAATTGTTCACAAGCGCTATAAAAGCCTTTCAGTGCAATAACCGCATAGTTATGGCACAAAGGAAGCATTTGGATTATTTTTCACGTGGTAGAATTATTGGACGACTGGAATGTGGGCGTACCCAGCTGGAAGTATCCGAAGAACTAGGAATGACCCAGAGTGTCATCTTCAGGCTTTGGCAACGATTCCAAGATGATGGCAATGTGAGTAGGTGTTACAGCACAGGTCACCCCCGAGTTACAACGCCGAACGAGGACCGGTATTTGGCAGTTCCTGTCTAAAGAAACAGACGGAGCACAGCATCAGACCTGTCTCGTCAGCTCTCTTCAGCTACCGGTTCGACTGTGTACAGACGCTTAGGGCACATTGGTCTATAAGCTCGCAGGCCTATCAGATGTGTTTCACTTACCGCAACTCACTGTCGCCTGCGATTAACCTGGAGTAGCGAGCAAGCATTGTGGACACAACAACAGTGGTATTGTGTGATGTTTTCCGACAAGTCCAGGTTTAGTTTGCACTCTGATTCTCGCCGGACTTTAATATGGAGAGCGCCAGGTACCCGTTACCACCAAGAGAACACAATTCAACGACACCGTTACGGGGGTGCAGGATGGCTCGTTTGGGAAGGCATTATTCTTGGTTCCAGAACTGACCTGCATGTTCAGAAAGTAACGATGATAGACCACATCTTTCGGGATGTCATTCTGGAAGAACATATACGTTTGTTTCGGGGTGCCATGGGTGCTGAATTTCTGTTTATGGATGATAATGCTCGTCCTCACCGTGCAAACATTTTAAACGAATGCCTTCAAACGGAGGATATCACCCGTGTGGATTGGCCAGCATACTCACCGGACTTGCATCTAATAGAGCAAGTGTGGGATATGCTTGGTCGACGAATTGCAGACCGTCAACCCCTTCCCATCTGTCTTCCGGAACTTCGGATGTCATTGTGCTTGATGACTGGTGTAATATTCACCAAGATCAGATTGATAATTGGTACTCAGCATGCCTAGGTGTTGTAAGGCCTGTATTGCATCGTCCGGGAGACATACTCCGTATTAACCATCATACTATTCATGTTATACTGTTTTTTGTAAATAGGTTCTTTTTTGAAATTTGCTCCAGGGAGTAAAAATAGCAATTTTTATTAATTATGTCAAACATAGAGCATCTTTTTTGCTCTTTACCTTTTGTTTAATAAATAGTCTTAACAAATAAGTCAAATTTGTTTTGCTTCTGTCTCTTTCTTTGCCTGAACTTCAGTATCCTTAATTTATGGACATTAGTGTAATTTCGACTTTAGGAATGCATAAAATATGAGAAGAAATTCACAGATTAACAAGATTATTTATAGTTTGGGATAATTGAGAAGAATGAAGAAACTGAATTCAAATATTTGTTTAATATTTAAAAATATATATGCTGGTTTTTTCATTTTTTAAAACTGAAAATCATTAACAATGAAATGCAAAAAGATAGCAAAATTATTTAAATTCTTAAATTAATGATTTTTATTTCAATTCGTATATCCTATGCACATTAAGCCTCGTTCACAATTAAAAACTTTTATCAGAATATATTTTAACTTAATACTTTTGTTAATAGGAATGAACTACATCTGTATAAAAATGGATATATTAATACGAAATGATGCTTATCTAGTCAATTTTTGAAAAACATTTAAGTAATTTTAGACTTCATTTGATAATTCCGTACCTCTTCAATGTATATTATAATTCACTTATAAGCGAAACTAATTATTTAGTCATAACTTATAATATTTTGGTGTATAGTTTTTATTTTTTACTGTTAGAAGATGATAAAATGAATTTCATTTCAATCTTTGAATAACTAATTCAGTAGGAAAGAGTGGTAATCATTTTTGATTATATTATTTTAAATACGAGCACGCCTTAATTTATAATATCATTTCAATCCGCGGGAAACACTGAAAACTATTATCAACATTTCTCAAATTTATCAATTTAATTCCTAATGGGAAGCTAAAAATATTCTATAACCTTATTCCATAATATTTTAATAAGTGCAAGAAGCAGAATAAACTTGTTAAGGAATTTTTATGAAATACATACCGGTTTAATATGGTTTCTATTTCATGAAACCCGTTTTTTTGTGCAGTAAAGAATCACAACACTATTTCGTAAAAAGAAAAGTATAGCGGAAATTATGAAAAAAGACTTTAATTTCTACAGCACATTAAAAAGTAGATTTTTGAGGTAAGGTAACTTTAGTTATAATATATATAATTTGTACAGTGTATTAACTTGGTATTCAGTTTCATCTTAAAGTACTTTACTATTTCATAAAATAATGTGTTTCTTTTCCTTATTTTATTTATAAAGTTAATAATGTTACCATACGTAATTAGTTTTTTGTATCTGTGAAAGAAAAATGTATCAAAATAAGCATTACTAACAAAATTTATTGTTTTGCTACATATTTTATTAGTTACACATGTGTAAACAACACTTAATCATTATTAGCTGCATAGCCCGGCGATGCACGGCCTTTCTCTACTTTTATAAATTTTCCTTTCCTTAAAAAAATCAGGACTTCTAATACTATTTTTCAAAATGACTTAAACCCCATCTCATTTGCGTTGCTCGGGCTTTTACCGAGTGCTTAACTTACAAATCCCTATTTCGAAATTTGTTCGCTTCTTTTCTGTGTCAGACAGGTTTATTTATCCCCCCGGTGTTGCACGGACATTTTTACGTGCATAACATATTGTCATGAAAAAATTCCTCTTCCCCTCTCACTGTCAGCCATTCCTGGTATGTGTGCTTGATTTCTATATTAACGTCATTACAAAATTCAAGCGGTAATTTCCCACAGTTAATTATTACTGCCCTTTTAAAATGCTGGCTACCACTGAAGACCAGCTGTTGAATGTGTCGAGAGTTTAAACGTCCAAGCGTTGGTGTTGTATGTTAGTTAATAGAGATGGGTGCCAGCTCAAGTCTCATCCTCGTCAGTTGATAATGACTCAAAATGTCGAGGTGCGTCGCCTAAAACTCTCTATTAAGTGAAAAGTGGGACTTTAGTATTCACTCATTCACTTTGCAAATTTTAAGCCCCGGAAATGACAATGTAGCTTTTAAAAAAATAGTTGTATGCTGAAAAAAGTAGAAATTTTTATAATTATAAAATATCACAACTATATTAGTTGTTGAATTAAAATTATGAGCATTTTTTGAAATGTTTGATAAACGGGAAAAAGGTTTCATGCAATTAATTATTTTTGTAAATGAAGAAGTTATAAAAATTTTGAATTTGATAGGTAGTTATTAAATATTTAAAATTTGAGTATTTTTTTAAAAATTCGTAAAAAAAGTTTTCGGCATTTTATTTTTTTAATCATTAACTTTAAAAGATCAAAGTGTGAGCTTCTTAAAATTCATTTTCATATACACGCATTGATATTGATTCATTTTAGAAAAAAATCATAAAATATGTAAAGTATCGTTGTTTTGTAAACACATACACACACTGTATCTTTCCAATTACAAAATTGCTAGTGAAGTTATTAAATGCGCGAATAAAATTTTGATTATTTTTTAAAAACTCATAAAATTAAGTGATGATGTTGTTTCGAACTCGGGTACAAACGTTAGTAATCAAGCGCTCTAACTGATTGCGCCACGAAATTTTCGGAAATAAAGAATTAAAAAACCTTTCAAATAGAAGGAAGATATATTCACTTTCGCCCAATCTGGTGATTTTCAATATTTATAGGTGTCTCTTCTTTTCTAGTGTAACGTTTTACCATTGCAGACCTAGTAAATGTCCAGAAACTGCTATCTCTTTTAAGTGCGGCACCATATAGGGGGATTCCAATCGCCACATTTCATTTGGACGCCCAGTTTCCTCCCTAGAGAGAGGCACCTGAGATCTGACCATGCAAACTTGTACTAGGATTTAATTTTACTGATAGCACCCAAGCGAAACAGACATTGTAGGGATTTTTACATGCCGTATAATCATAAGAAATGACCACCGTCGATTTACTGCATCATGAAATTCCACCGACACATCATGACCCATTCATCCAATTCATGACCTTTCTAGTGATATAAAATATTTGCTATTTTATAATTTAGAAGTATGTCAAAATGAGACTTTTAAAAAATAATCAGCTAGCATGCCAAGCTCAATTGGACAGATAAAAAAATAAACACCGACCTTTTAAATCAAAGAAGCACTTTCAAAGCCTCAAATGGTTTAATTTATTCATAGACACATAACAGTTGACTAAATGCAAGTATAACTGTTTTTCTGCTTTTGTAGGGAAGTTGGCATACTTTCGTAAAATCAATCTAATTAAATCTAATCAAACAATAATAACTAAAGAAACATTTTTAATTTGATTGTTATTTTTCTTCTTTGAAGAAAAAGTACTTGCATTGAAGAAGTTTAACTTTATGCTTATTAAGTAGCCTATTAAATCGAAATTTAAAAAAATGCAGTGGAAATGTAATATTTCCAAATTTAAAAAAATGCATCAAAAATAGGGAATATATTAAATAACCTACTACTTTCCTATTGAATAAGCTGTAAATGTGCCTTGAGATGTCACGATATGGATAGTCTAAGAAAGACAGTAAGTGCATTTTTTCACAATGCAAAAAGAAATACTATTACATATAGGAAGAAGATAGTATTAAAAAAACAGGCAAAATTAGGGTATAATATTTGATGCCGTAAGTTTGCTATCAAAAATTACTGTTTCCTAAAAATATATATTTTTAAAAATGTGTTAAAAAATATTTTTTTTTAAATTTACTGTATGTTAATACACTGCAAGTTTATATTATGTATACTTGTGCATACTGAAGTGATATTTTGGAAATATTACAAAAACATTTAGCTAAAGAGCATATGTCGTGACAAAATTGACAACTTTGAATAAATTCAGTAATGATAAGTAAAAGTTTGTTTTTGAAGCATTTAACAAAATGTTTGAAACATTTCACTTCACTATATATATAAATGTTTTTTTTATTGTACAGACAAGTTTTTAAGAGTAAATATTCAAAAGTTTTTCAATAAAATGTACCTAATTATAACTCAGATGTGCAATGCCTTTTGTCGTTGAGAGAAGTTGGTTACATACATAAAAATACACAAATATCATGTATTTAAAAAAACAGTTTTATCTTGGCTAGAAATACTTTCTCCATTTTAGAGAAACTTTTGAAATTTAAAAGATTTAGATTTTGCGTTTCCATGTAAATACACAAAACACTGATAAAAAATTTCAAAATGTATAATCATGCATTCTCAAATGCACTCTCAAATTCATACCAAAATCACATTTTTACACTATATTTATGTTGCTTTGTGATCATTTTTGATATTCGTAATGCAGCAAAGCTAAAGATTCTTCAAACATTGATACAGAATTTGAAAAAAATTGATGTAAATGCTACAAAATATCTCGTTAAACTAAAAGTAAAAAAATTCTACGTATGTATTTTTCGAAAAATTTAAGACTGTTTTGTTTCCTTTTTTACGTACAATAAATTAAGAAGATAATAATGTTTAAAAAAATGGACTGATACATGTTGCAATTCATTATTTTTGTGATGAAGTGACTTTTTAAATTAAAAACGTAATTTTCTCAAAATGATTGTTTTCAAACTGCGTGTACCTTTTTTCTCAGAATCTAGTGAATGAATGCAAATGCAATTTTTTTGCATATAAATGATATGTAATTATATATGCTTAAGTGAGCTTTTGGGGATTTTCCCAAAATATTTTACTAGAGAACAGTTATCGTAAAAAAGTGACAGTTTTCAAAAAATTCGTAGTGATACCTTAACGTTATCTTTTTTATAAAACTGATCAATATATTGGAAATCCTCATTTCAGTATAAATACAAAAGTATGATTATTATACAGACAAAATTTGAAGCTTTTATATTTAACAGTTTCTGAGAAAAACGTCCATAAAAAAGCTTAATTTAATATAGTCAGTATAGGTGTACCAATATGGGAGGTTAATAATTGATTATAATAAAATTAAATTATGTACTCTTGGAACACAATTTCCCTGTCTGTGGTCAAAATTACCTTAATTTCGCTCTTAGTTATTGGACCTCCGGTCGCTATTATTAGATTCTATCTTATTGACGAAATCGTAAATTAGCAATCTTTAATCATTCATCAATTACTCGTTGACTAAATCTCTACTAGTTCTCAAGTACTCTCCATTAACTAACTTTTAACCACTAACTGCTCGTACCAAAAAAGTCAATGCTCAAATATAATCCTTCATTTGCATAAACCGCGTCTTCTTCTTCGGGAGAAAGTTTTCAATAGAACAACATTTAAAAGAAAGAATGGGCTCATGGATAGACCCGTTACAATTTCAACTGCTGTAATTGAATAGTATAAGTAACTGCTGTAATTGAATAGTATAAGTAAATAGAAATTGATGAAAATGTAATTAACTATTTGTTTTTAATATCATAAATATATTTGAAACTGAAGCTATTTGGATATTAACTTTGTAATCAATATATATATATATATATTAACTTATTAAACTAACGGAAAATGTAAAATTTAGGAGAAGAAAACACACACTCACTGACAAATAAAACTATTTTTGAATCTAAATATGTATTAGATATATGCTAAGAACATTATGTTTTTACATTGGAAACATGTATTGTCTATATTTATTAGTAAGTCCTTCTTTTCCTGAACGCCTTTCCCATTGTGTTGATTTCCGTTGTACTATCCGTTTTAGATCATGACCAGAGATTCCAAATGTAATATGCATGAGTATGTCACATAAATGAACGGCGGAAAGTATACATTTCTGTAATGAATGTTGGAACTGAATAAACGCCTAATGTTATGCAGTGAAAGCGATTTCCGGCTTTCCTTCAGTTTTACATTAAGATTTTTATAAAAAATATTTTTGTCCTATTCGTTCCTGCTTGGTTGTGAAAAGAAACATTGAGGAATAGCTTTATAATACAATAAGTGATAAAAAGTTGTTCAATATACTTTGATTAAAATATTACTCATTTTAGATTATTAATTTTAAAAGAGAATTTAAGTGTAAATGAATTAAATTATATTAATAAATCGTTACTTCTAAGAGATCAATTGTTTCTTGTAAATCTAATATATATATATACATATATATATATATATATATATATATATATATATATATATATATATATATATACTGTTTTCATAATTTATCAGTTATATATATAGTCAATTAATTAATATTAGTAACATATAAATTAAGAGACAAAACGTTTTTTATGTGCATTTTACTCCTGACTACCAATATATTTACCAAAGTAAAACTTTCGGAACTCTTCGATATGGATCTATTACAAACATTATTGCCTCCTGTTTGAAGACACATACACATACAGTTTCTTAATGTAGAAAATACACGAAAAGTGCATTAAGAACCTGAATATTTGAAAAGAATTGGAATAGGATTATTTATATATATACTTCCAAGACACTTAATTCTGGCTCACAATACTATGAGAAAATTTGTAAAAACAGATGCAATGATAAACATTAAAGCTTAAATTAAAGGAAATTTGCACATTTAACAGCATTTTTAAAAAAAAATGTATTAAAAATTCAAAGAAATACTTTCAAACACGGAAAAAATTATTTTGTGTTGATTTCACAAACGTACACGAATGGCGATCTTGTACATTTTGAGAAAAAATTCTCGTACTTTGTGAACGTTTTTCAATTTTTACGCTTCGTTCGTTCACATATCTTGCCTACATTCACAGTGTTTTTCTCAGCATACAGAGAAACTCATGAGTAAAAAAATTAAAGTGAGGACCCACCAGTAGTTGGATAGAAGAATGAGGCGGTGAATCTTTGGAATAATTGAGTCGGTGCGGTATCGTGTATTTTAATATAACGCTTACTTACGTCTGCAACTTATGAAGTCAATTTAATGAGGCCGAAAAATCAAAGAAAAATTCCACAAGGAGGGTCGTCAAAAAGCCACAACGAGCAATGAAGATTGTGTGATCAACATCATCTGGTTAAGGAACTTAAGTTTTTAAAGTTATATGGTATCTGGATGATATTGCATGTGATGTATCTGTTATCAAAAAGACTTAATGCTTAGGTTCCACTCAAGAGAGTTCTTTAACGATAGCATTATACTGAGAACTTCGACATTACATCAGAGATCAGTGGAAAACTGTTTTATTTAGGATGAGTCCGAATTCATCCAAAACACTTATTTTCGATACCCACAATGTATCCTCAACAACTGAGAAAAAGATTGGTAGAAAGCCTTGGTTGTATGATCTAAAAAAGCACCATACGGGACGTTTGCACAAATCTCGAGGAGTTTGACAGGAACACTGTAGTGTGTGAAATATGAATTGTAAATATTCAATTTCCGTGTTTACTTTAAGGGTACCTTTGAAGATAATTTCATTCTAATGAGCAACAAACTTATATATCGATGTAGCACTTATCTGAACGACGAATTTTAGGAGTCGGAGATTATTTGGCGAGAATGGATTGACGAGTGAAATCTATATGAATTTAGTATCACTGAACATATTTCCGATGTTTTTAAGATAGCAATTTGTGAAGATCCCTTAGGACCTCACTTTGAGAACGAGAATAATTTTGAGTCAAGGAAGAACCAGTAGCCATTTTTATAAATAACTTTCTTTATTTAGTTATCTTTCCCAAATAGAATCAAAGACTTATTAACAAATACTTCTACTAATATTATGAGGTTTTAAAAGTAATATCCTTTAAATTAACTTAATTAATTAATGATCCAATTAATTAATTTATTAAATAATGATCACGCAGAAATTACCACGATAAGAGATCCCAGAATTATATTTAATAATGTTCTTATTGAACATTTAACTTTAATCTCACTCTTAAAACTTTAATGAGACTTTAAATACAAATCTATATTTACCGCTCGGAATCTCAATTCTTCTTGAGATTAAATATCTCTAACAAGAATTCTCCAATTTACATCCACTATAACTTTCTGCTTCAATCTCTATCTCCTACTGCTCTAACTTTACTATTTCGTTCGACTTAAATACTTAATCTAATCTGCATAACAAGGAATCCCGTCCGCTTTTTGGAGTTGATTGGAAATAAGTAGGGAATTAAATTTCCCTAAAAAGGTCGACTCAGAAGGTTAGTGATAAAGTTCCGTATAGATTCGTCACAATCCCCTCCAAAAAGAAAACGGGATTTATTCGAAGGACTCATACGTCCTGAAAATAAATTACGTAATTCCTATCTTTGTCTTACAGTTCCGACGATATTAATTTCTAACTGTATATTACTGAAACATCTTTCTTAATGAAAAAGGACAAAATTACGATTTATAATTAATTGCCAAACCTCATAATACTTCACAAGTTTAAATTAAACCCTGCACTCAATCCATTTGGCTAAGGAGGCGTGGGAAAAACCACCCTAGTGGTGGCAAAAAACCAGCCTCAGAGTATTACTTAGTTATTATACAAAAAAGAAATACAATCTTCTGTGGCACTGGAACATCGAAGACTTCAGGGTCAGCTACCCTGAAAGATTGATATCCATTTGAGAAGTAGGTAAAAGCAGACATGAATTTATACATTTGTTACATGAATGTCATATACAATAAATATCTGGTTCCTTTGCCTTCCCATTCGAAAAACTTGAAGCGCTAGTTAGTGTTAATGGTTAATCCAATCTAACTTCGCCGCGCTCCAAGTCACCAGATGTGAAACAAAACATACATAGAAACACACACAGCATACAATAATAATCATTTTGCAATAAACAAATAACACAAACAACCAAATGAATTGTCGCATCTTAGCGAAGTCATACATCGAAGTAAACAAATGCAAAATTTACAGATGTTTTCTCCAAAATACAAAAAGTAACACAAAAGCCGTTTTTTTCTGGTATAGAAAAAAACACACACAATGCAGTGTCCACTTTTGTCAGTCTTCTTAATTTTAGAGTCCGCCCGTGACTTGCTTTAATTGCAAAAATTCTTCACTTGTTCGTACCGCGAAGATAAAGAAACAATACAACCTGGATTTTGTCTGTTAAATCCTATGCACTGGATCTCCATCCAACGCTTCCATACTGAGGCTTCTTCTGCGGAATGTGTTACCAGGTATGCCGTTGATTTCGATGTTGTTCAGCTCCTCAGGAATTCCGTCTTTTTCTTGTATACGGCTCCGTAGATAGTATGGGCAAGGTCTCCTTGTATTGGCTTGATTCGACCGGACTGGTTTCTCCGCTTGTTTGTTGCGTCCTCTCGTTGTCGCTCTGGTCTGACGGGTCTGGTTATCACGTCCACTTACTTCCATTCGGGATCCGCCTGTAGTCGTAGCAGTCCTGTGATTAGGCAACCTTGATGAACCTGCAATGGACTCTACTCCTGGTGAAGAGATATTATGTTTTTGAAACTGATAATTCCTGGACGAGATAGAGGAAGGGATCGACCTCTTGACTCCCTGCCCTTGTTCAGGAGCGCGTCTTTTCCGGTCCTGATGATCAGATCCTTGTCGTGATCTCTTCCTACATATCTTTGATCGTTTTAAAGCTTGGTCCTTCGACGCAGTACTATTAATTTTACGGTTATTTCTGGGGATCTCCCGTGTGTTGTTACCCTGCCGTGATCTACACCCCTCACTTTCCTGACTAGAGGTTTTCCTATGCTCTTTAAACTGTCCTTGATGTGATCTATTCGACCCATGACTAACTTCTTGTTCGTCATACAGAGTTTATACCGGACTATCCGGACTAATCGTGTCTGACTGACGAGGCCGATACACTCGAACCTGATCAATATTAACAGTTATATTTCTTCCGTTTTCCAAATAACTAAATTATTTCCTTTTATTTCCAAAACTTTATAGGGACCTTCAAACTTAGGCATAAATTTTCCAACCTGTTTCCTACCCGCAGCACTTAAGAAATGTGTTTGAAGTAAAACCAAATCGTTCACTTTGATGTGAACATCCCTCCTTCTGAGATTGTAATGTTTTTCCCAAGACTTATGCTTTTTTCGCATATTTTGTCTTGCCTCATCGAATAATCTTTCGATGTTCCTACCAACATATTTCGCATCCTCCGTAACATTTATGAGCTTGCTAAACGGAGTTATGATTTTCCTTCCCAAAAACAACTCAGCCGGAGTTTTATTTGTCTTCTCATTTACCGCCGTGCGCAATGCGAAAGCGAACTCTTGTAGAAATTGGTCCCAGTTTTCATGATTTTCTTCAACAAAAGAAGCTATCATTTGAACTAAATTTCTATTCACTCTCTCCGTGAGATTAGACTGTGGTCGGTACGTTACCGTTTTCATATGTTTGATGTCCAACCTGTGACTGAGATGTTCAAACACGTCAGAAATAAATTGGGGGCCGCTATCACTTATCAAAGAAATCGGAGCTCCGTAACGCGCTATATAGTTATCAAAAAAAGCATTAGCTATTGCCTGGGCTGAAGCTTTACGAAGAGGAATCAGCTCACACCACTTAGTGAAGTGGTCAGATATAACTAATATGAATTTATATCTCTCGGGTCGGGATGCGGGGTAGGGACCTAATAAGTCTAGAGTTACAATTTCATTTGGATATTTTGAAACTATAGGCATTAAACGACCAGCTGGTAGCGCGTTTTTATAACTAAACTTTTGACACCGGTCACAGGTTGAAACATATTCAAATATATATTTTCTCATAAATGGAAAATAGCACGTGTCACGAAGTTTAAGATATGTCTTCCTCTTTCCGAGATGTCCTGCCAGTGGCAGATCATGAATTTCTTTTATTATATCTTTTCGAAGAGAACCAGGAATATAAACTCTTAGTTCTCCCAGATTAGAAAAATACTTCGCGTAAAAGAAGAGACCATTTATTAACTTGAAGTCCTGGGACCAACTCTCGCAAACCGTCGCATTAACAGAACCGTCATCAGGGTTTTCTAAGTATCGATAAATATGTCCTAATTCAGGATCTTCCCTTTGCTCCTTAATGAATTGTTCACGGGAATTTATTGCGAGGGCTCTAAGAGCTGCGCACGAAATTTGCGTCCTCTCGACACTGTCTACTGGATTTCTCGATAAAAGATCTGCGACCACGTTTTGAACACCAGGTCTGTGCTCCCATTCTATGTTAAACTCTGACAATTTCAATGCCCATCGGATCATCCTACTTGATAAATTCTTACCATTGGTTAACTTCGTTAACGCTGCGTGATCTGTGATCACTTTCACAGGTAGGGGTCCAAAATAAGTTTTAAACTTATTTAGAGCCCATATCACCGCCAAACATTCTCTTTCGGTAACCGTATAATTACGTTCTGCTTTATTAAGGGTTCGAGACGCGAAAGCAATAGGTTTTTGATTTTGCTGAAGCACAGCACTAATTCCGACCCCACTGGCATCAGTGAATAAATTGAACTGTTCAGAAAAATTTGGTAATTGCAAAATCGGTGCCTCCGTTAGTGTGCGTTTGATCTGATCAAAAGAATCCTGTGCTTATCCCGACCAGTTAAACTTCGCCCCCCTTTTTTTTAATTGGTACAATGGTTCGCATATATCTGCGTATCGCGGAATAAATTTTTGGTACCAACCCGTCATCCCTAAAAATTTTGACACTTCTCGATTATTTTTGGGAGGTTTCATTTCCGTAATTGCCCGAATTTTCTTATTGTCAGTTTCGATTCCTTCTTTACTAATAATCAGGCCTAAATATTTGAGTTTGTCACGAGCGAAGTGACATTTTTCTTTATTTAACGTTAGCCCTGCGTCTCGTAATAAGGTAAAAACCTGAGTTAAATGATCGAGATGGTCTTTAAACGATGGAGATGTTATAATAACATCGTCCATGTATACCAACACGAAACGCCCAATAACAGGTTTGAGAATTGTATCAATAGCCCTTTGGAAAATAGGCGCCGCCCCAGAAAGACCAAAAGGCATGCGTAGGAATGCAAAAGTGCCATTGCGAGTGATAAACGCTGTTTTTTCTATGTCCCTTGGACTAATCGCCAACTGAAAATAGCCACTTCTGAGATCTAGAGTGGACATAACGTTGGTGTGAGGAATATTGGTGAGTAAGTCATCAATCACCGGTAATGGATATCGAGGATATTTGGTAATTCCATTTAGTTTCCGATAATCGATCGCGAAACGATACGCCTCGGGAGAATCTGGAGGAAGGTCATTTTTCTTTCGTGTTAGAACGACTGGAGATGCATAGGGCGAATTAATAGGACAAATTGTACCATCCCGTAACATCTTATCTATGTGATAATCAATAATGCCTTGTTTGACCCGGTCGTACTTGTATGGTCTCGACACTACCGGTCCCTTGTCTCCAGTATCTATCTCATGATATACAACATGCGTTAATCCCGGTTGATCGGAAAATAACCCTTTAAAATTATTAAATAAGGCTTTTAATTGCCTCTGTTGTTCGTCATCAAGTTTTGATTCTGTGAGATCAATATAAACGAGTTTCTCCTCTTTAGGCATTTGTTTGATCAGATGATCGGGAATGATCAAGGATTTCTGATCAAAATCTAATGTTAATCGTGACGCCTTCATAAAATCTATCCCCAAAATGCACTGATACTGCATGTTATCAACTATATGGAATTCCCAGGGTTTCTGAAATTCCCTGATTCTAATTTGTAACTCGACTCTACCCAAATGACTGCACGGGGCTCCCTGTGCTGTCACGACTCTGTCTTTCGTCTTTTGACGAGGTCGGTATGAAAAATAATTGCGGTATACATCCTCCGAAATAAAAGATTTCTCCGCTCCCGTGTCCCATATTGCTGTAATAAAGGTTTCATTTAATAGAATAGGGACATACGGTAATTCGACTGGGGTCATTCTTATAGAGGATACTCTGATAGGCCGATGATCCCAAACTGGAGGATTTTCCGTACCCCGCGATCGATTACCTCCATATTCACATCGATCGCTTAAAAGTTTAAATTTCTACTTCGTTCATTTTGACCTCGAAATGAACTATTTCTCGACCCACTTTGTCGACCGCCTTGACTGTGGAATGGTTGATCCGATTGTCCACCTTGGCGTCTACCCTCGAATCTGCGATTTGCGAAACCTTGGTTTTCGAATCGATTAAATTCTCTTTATGGTCGGCTATTATTGGCATAACTCTCATTATTTCTGTTTTCCCTCCAATTTTCCTGTCTATGCCGGGTATTAAAACGATTGCCTTCATGAGGGCCTGAACTTCTCAATCCCTCACTCGAACCTCTGATTTGTCTATGCATAAAACGTTCTTCGTATTTATCAACGATTTGTAGGAGATTGGCAGTATTTCGTGGATGTCTAACTTCGACATAATCCAAAATTTGAGGTTCCAATCGACTACCGACGTGATCTATTAATTTTTCCTCCGACATTTCTAGTTTAAGGACTTTATGAATTTTCAACAATTCATAAATAAAGTCCGAAGGCTGTTGATCTCGTCTTTGTGATGAGGAATAAAATCGCGTTTCTAGTTCTGACCTGTTTCTGACCACGGGGAATTGTTCCGACAATGCCTGTTTTAAGTGCGCGTAGTCTGTTGTCTTATCCTCAATGACCCTATAACCAAGAACTTCGAACCAGTCGAGTGCCCGTCCTTTGAGATGACCCTTCAAGTAAGCACATGCTAATTGTGCAGGTATCTCATAATACGCGAGATTATGATCAATATTCTCCAAAAAATCTATGTTCTCAATCCCCGAAAAATATTGTTCCGGAATGATTCTAAAACTGGATCCAACTCTATTCTCGGGATTTATACGTTGGGCGCCATTGTGAAGATCCCTTAGGACCTCACTTTGAGAACGAGAATAATTTTGAGTCAAGGAAGAACCAGTAGCCATTTTTATAAATAACTTTCTTTATTTAGTTATCTTTCCCAAATAGAATCAAAGACTTATTAACAAATACTTCTACTAATATTATGAAGTTTTAAAAGTAATATCCTTTAAACTAACTTAATTAATTAATGATCCAATTAGTTAATTTATTAAATAATGATCACGCAGAAATTACCACGATAAGAGATCCCAGAATTATATTTAATAATGTTCTTATTGAACATTTAACTTTAATCTCACTCTTAAAACTTTAATGAGACTTTAAATACAAATCTATGTTTACCGCTCGGAATCTCAATTCTTCTTGAGATTAAATATCTCTAACAAGAATTCTCCAATTTACATCCACTATAACTTTCTGCTTCAATCTCTATCTCCTACTGCTCTAACTTTACTATTTCGTTCGACTTAAATACTTAATCTAATCTGCATAACAAGGAATCCCGTCCGCTTTTTGGAGTTGATTGGAAATAAGTAGGGAATTAAATTTCCCTAAAAAGGTCGACTCAGAAGGTTAGTGATAAAGTTCCGTATAGATTCGTCACAAATTGTAAAACAGGCCATCTTTTAGCATGACTAAACCCATGCTATAACCCATAGCATGGGTTATAATCATAACTTCTCAGATATCCTATAACAATACAGAAATTAAATAAAATTTAGGTGAAAGAATGAAACTGACTGTCATAGTATTTTACTGTCTCATTTTCAGGAGGAATTCACATTATGAAAACTAACTACCATACATCTATTTAATTCCTGTTTTTGTCACAACTTATGGTTTAATTTAATGTGTACATGCGATTATGCGTATGTAATATAATTGTTGTATCTTTGTATTATTTTAACTTATGCCAATATACCTATTTTCATTATAATTCATCCATTATTTTTGAGATATTGAACAGAAAGTCATATTTTCCTAATATTGAACTTAGTGAACTTTATAAGATGTTCATTTTATCAAAGAAAAAAAGAAATATAAATTCTTCTTACTTAGAAATTGTATATGTGAATGATTGATTTCATACTTTCATTCAATGCTTCTCAAAATTTCAATGTTTGCGACTCTATTTTCCACCATAATTTTCATCGCCCATCCCCCATACAATAATAACGTATTTAATGCTGTAATAATGTATTATAGGACGCTAAACCTACAATATGATCTTAATCATAAAACGTACAAATCAACAAGATCATTATTAAATTTTATGTGTGTTACTTGTAAGTAATGCTATATTATATTACTTTTCTTTTCTAATTTTAAAAATGGAACAGATTTCAAAATAAATTTTAATTAAATTACCGTAAAATCCGGCATATAACGCGGACCTTTAACACAAAAAATAAGAAGGAAATTTAAGGGGGTGCGTTATACACCGGGTATAAAAAATTATAGCTTTAAAAATAAAAAAAGAAATGTGTGTGTGTGTGTGTGAGCACAAAATAATTAGACTTTTACTTAGATCGGAGTACTATTTATTTAAAAGAAATGTTATACTTAATGAACTTAAAGGGTTGTAGAGTACTAGAGGAGTGCACTAATTAAGATAAAAACACCTAACTTAAGATAATACCTCGAATAAACCATCTCAAAACATAAAGCATTGTATGCGTACATTTCAAGTTTCTTCGTAAAAGGGGTGCGCGTTATAAGGCGAATAGACCTAAAAATTAAAAAAATGCAGCTTGAAAGTATAGGTGCGCGTTATATATAGACCAGATTCTACGGTATTAAAAAAAACCTCTACTCATTGTATTCAAATAATACTCACTGTTCACTTTAGTAATTAATAAACCTTGTTTAGAGGAATTTTATAAATAGTTTTCAGTTAAAATATTTAAAAAAAAAAGATAGTTTCTCCCTCACATTGTGTATGTTGTACTTCTTTTAAAAACTGCAAATAACTGCTGATATTTATGTAAGAAACTAGTTCAAACTTTTCAATGGAGCGAAGGGATGCTTTTTTATTTTCTTTTTACGTATCCTCTCTCTCTCTCTCTCTCTCTCTGTACAAATTCTAAGAAAACTACATTTCTTGTTCCCAACCCACCAAACAAGTCATAAATAATCATTCGTCAATGGGATATACAGGGACATTTCATGTATCCTTCCGCAAGAAGGCGGAGTTACAAGTTTACTTCCCCCTTCTTTCCAAATGTGTGACGCTGACTTAATAACTGTTGTTACTGATGCCACCTGATCAGCAAATGGCAGATCAAGACACACGAAATTCATCATGACAAAGGGCTAAGTGACGCCTGTCGTTAGCCATAACTTTGAGCACCATACAGGTATCAGAATGATTTAACTCGGTTTCACCCCAATTCTGAGAGAGAACACACTGGGGGTATTCAGGAGCCTCCCACCTCTTAAAATTTACTCGCAAATAAATTAATTTAAAAATTTTAAAATATGTGCGTTTGAAAAAGCATAAAGTTAATGTGTTTCCTGTTTTTACATTTTTATCCGATAATTTAAAATATTTTTACGATCGTTTTAATGCACTAGATATTAATTTTCAGACCTTTAAATAATATTTAAAAATACTTAGAATTTTTTTATAAAAAGGTGAAACAATGAAAAAACACTTCCTTTTTTTTGGCTGTTTTAGATGCATTTTATTTTATGCAGTTGAAATCAATACCCAAGACATAAATTGAGAAGTAAAAACTCCTTAGGATCTTTCGCGGTGGCGTGTCAACGGGAGCCTTAAACAAAGTTTTGAGACTAGTTAACCTTCACCTGTAATTTGCCTAAACTTAGGTCCATAGAGAAAGGAAGAAATACTAAGAGAAATGTAATTTATTACAAATAAGGTACACAATACTATTAATATAATACGATAAAATTTAATAGCCTACGAGTATTTACTAATATAGAAATAAAGTCGATTTAGTAAAACTTGAGGATAGAACTAACTTCGTGAGTAAATCAACAAGTTATATTTCCCACCAAATACAAAGGAGTAACAGCCACGTAAAAGTAAAATTAGTAAATTATGATAAAATAATATTAAGTCTATATGTATTCAAAACCTTAAATGTTGATATAAAATTTATTGAAAAATAAAAGGACTTCCTAATAAACACAATGATTGTTAAATAAAATAAAGTATTATTAATTTATGAAACATGTAGCTCTCCTTCTTTTGATTAACTGTATGACTAATTATAAAAAAAAACCTTTGATGCAAATATTATTACAAATTGTCATTTCAATGAGAACTATAAATGTAAAGACAATTACTAGGATATTCATGTTCAATATATATGGTTAATAAATATATTAAAATTTAAAAATATATTAGATCATTTATCGCTAACTAATACATAATTGCGATAAATATAGTTAAAATAATATTTCTATATATAGATATAATATTGATAAATTAAAATTTCAATATGGCACCTTAAGAATGTTTAAATTATATATATATATATATATATATATATATATATATATATATATATATATATATATATATATATATATATATATATATATATATATATATATATATATATATATATATATATATATAGTGGTACGGTACATTGTTATAAAACGATAAAAATGAATTTAATAATTAGAAATTCTATTTCTGTGTATTGAGGAAAAATAATGTGGCCGCGGTAGCCGAGTGGTATAGGTATCGGATCGTGGCTTGCCTGGTCACGAGTTCGATCCCAGTACCACTAAAGACCCGCCGTGTAGGGCAGCGATGCACGTTAAATCTGTCGAGAGCTGAAACGTCCTCCCGTTGGTGTGGTGTGGTAGTTAGGAGAGGGGGTGCCAGCTCAGGTGTCGTCCACGTCACTTGACCATGGTTCAAAATTACGTGGTCCGTCGCCAAAAGCCCTCGTGTTGCTGAACAGTGCGACGTTAATATTAAATCAATCAATCAATGAGGAAAAATAATAGTATCTGTGTTTATTCGCCAAGAATAAAGTCACAAGTATTTATTTATTATACTTACACTCAAATCAGGATAGACTGGAAGCCGACCCCCTAGTGAGATTGGGAATAATAAGGCTTGGAGAAAGAAATGCTTACACTCAAATTTTTTATGGTTTTCTTTTTAAAGCTTTACATGACATAAAATGCATTTATTATTGGTAATTTTACTTAGGAAAGAAAGATGTACCTAAACAACATATGATATTGTTTTTGTTCACAGGTTGCGTATTATTGGTGCATTTTTCATAATTCATCAATCATGTCTGGCTTAGGCACTAAGAGAGAAAATGGAAATCTGGTGCTACAAAAAAAGCTTAAAGAGAGTTATTTCTAACTAGGTTTTATAAATAGAGGTATGATGAAATTTTATGTTCAGAACCGAGACTGGCAGTAGAGAATCAAATGAATCTGTTCTTTTGAGTCTCCGTTGAAATTGGAAGTTACTTCAGATACACCGATTGTTATTGGCAGAGACGCAGTTAATTCATCAGTGTCAACAAACACATTTTTTGGTCTTATTCAGAATATTTTTTTTGCTATTTTCATGTTCCAGAAAATGCTGGAAAATTATTCAAGGTAAATTAAAGCTTATTATTTAGCTTTTATCAGACACAAAGTGAGAAAGCATAATCCAGGCGCTAACGACATTGTTATTACAATTTGATGATGTTGTAGAATGCGTAGAAAACTTAAAACGCATACGGAACAATCCGACACACTCAATGATTACGATTCCGTTTTAAATGAAATTTTCAGTTTGGAATTTATCGTATCATTGCATGTATGGTATGAGTTATTAACGCGTGTCAGTACCATAAGCAAAATATGGCAATCTGTTCAAACCCATTTATGCATACTTTTGAGCATTTGCGTACATTCTTAACTTGATCAAAAATTATCGACAAACTGGATTTAGAAAATGTTTGTCTGACGCTCGTAAGTTTATTGAGAAAAGCAGTTGTGACTTGCCAAAATATTTTAAAAATAAAATAGTAGCCAAAAAGAAAAGAATGTTTGATTAAGAAGGCGGCCATCAACCTATAGAGTCTGTCAAAATCTGGTATGAAACAGATTTTTTTAAGGCCTCATAGGACTCTTAAATTTCACTTTTTTCGATTTTTTGAAAAAAATATATGTTAAAGCCTCAACGTTTCTGAGCAGTTTGCAACCAAAATTTTGTTGATACTGGGAAAACTTCCAAAGTTATTGAGAAATAACTAGTAACACGTAAACAAAAACTTGCATCTGCCACGCCCACTTTTGACATCTGTCAGAACACATTCCAAACATTTTAATATTTCGCCGATTAGTTTTATTAAAAGAGCCACACCTAATATCAAATTGATTTTGGGAGTAGCATAACTACAACTCAACTTTTAACTTCGTTAAATCCAAGCGGGATTGTTTATTTACATTTCGATTGTGGATTAGCATTATTTTTCATTTGTTATTGAAAGCTTTTAAACATGGATGTTCCATTGAAAAAACTTCATCCGGAAAGAGACCAAAGAAGAAAAGATTTCAAGGAAACATGTATCGGAAGAAATCTCTGTCTGAAAAAAGTATTATTTCTTTTGAAAATGTTTCGCCAAACAAAAGTTCATCGGCGAAAAAATTGCCAAGTGCACACAAGATTTCAGAAGCTTACGAAAATGATGTTTCAGTTGAGTTTCAAGGTTATAGACTAATCGACATTTGTTTATTATTTTCAAAAATTGAAAAGTTACTTTGTTGCTCTGTGTGTTATGGCAAAATAAAAATGAGTGAAAAATCCACTGTAGGATTATTTTCCATATTTCAGTTCACATGCAGAAAATGTAGCATTGAAAAAAACTTAATTCCTGTGAATTGATTGGTATAAAAAATATACCTGAAATCAACAGACGGTCTGTTTTGGCCATGCGCTATATAGGCCAAGGATTGTCTTCGCTCGAGACGTTTTGTTCTCTTATGTGTTTGCCAAATCCAGTGTCTCAGAAAGCTTACGACAGAATAAATGCAAAGATAGCTGATAAAGTGAAGCGCTTGCAAATGCATCGATGAAGAAAGCTGCTGCTGAGGAAAAAATTATTGATCGCACCGTAAATTCTGTTTTAGTTAACGGTGATGGGACCTGGAAGACCCGTGGGCATACTTCACTTATTGGAGTCTGTGCATTGATTGGAGCTGACTGCGGGAAAGTTCTCGACATGGAAGTCATGTCCTCTTATTGCAAAGGATGTGACTCCGATAAAGGGCCAAAGCATGGATCAAAATATAAAGCTTTTTTGGCTAAACATCACATTTTCTGCAGAAAAAACCATAGCGGATCTGCTGGAAAAATGGAAGTTTGTGGAATGCAGAAATTTTTTCTCCGATCAGAACAAAAACATGGATTAAAGTATCAGCGATACATAGGTGATGATGACTCAAAGACATTTTTGTCTATTGCTGAAAAAGAACCATATGGGGATAGTGTTCCCATTGTAAAAATAGAGTGTGGTGGCCATGTCTAAAAGCAAATGGGTAACCGCTTGCGGAAGTTGAAAGCTTTACGGGGGAAAAGAAGGTTTCCGATGGAAAAACAATTGGTGGGAAAGGTCGCCTAACCGATGCTATTATAAGCAAATTGACGACTTTTTATGGCAATGCTATTCGTGCCAACTCCCATAATGTGAATGAGATGAGGCAAGCTGTCTAGCTGTGTGGGCTCATACATCCAGCACAGATGATGAGCCGAAACATTGGTTTTACCCAAAAGGCAAAAATAGCTGGTGTAAGTACAATGTTTCGGTTCACAACAATACAGTGAATGGATTTTCTCACAAAAACACCTTATCAAAAGCAGTTTCTGAAGTGATTAAACCGTTTTTTTAAGATTAATCACACTTGAAATTGTTAAGAAGGTGTTTAGGGGGGAAAACTCAAAATGCTAATGAGTCATTGAATTTACTGATTTTGAAGTATAAGCCCGAAATTGATTTTATCAGGAATTAATGTCACAAAAATAGCTGCATTTATAGCTGCATGTGAATATAATGATGGAAGTAAGAACAGAATTGATCTGATGCGTGCTTTGAATTTAAAAATAAATAAAACAAATGTTTTGAATTGTGTAAATATTGACAAAGTGCGCAAGTCAACGGCTAAGAGACAAGCTTCTAAAACCTCCTTTTAAGCTCGTAAAGCTAAAAAACTTAAAATACTCAAACAAATTGAGCAATGCAAGCTTGCAGAGGGCAATATTTATGCTGCTGGGACTTTTTAAAGCATACTGGTATGTTTAATTTTCTTTTTGTTATTTTTATCTTTAACTTCATTTTTTTCAAAATGAAAAATTTTGCCTTGCGCGCAGAATTTTTCAAAAACTATTTATCATATCAATATGAAATTTCATACACATGTCCAAAATAAGTTTTTTATAACTTATATACAAAAATTTTTAAACAAATTTTGTATAATTTTGTTTTATTTGTGTTTTAATTGAATTTTTTCATAAAATTTTAAAATTTTCTTCATAATTGTATTTTAAAAATATTTTTGTTCTCTAAATGCTTTAAAAGTGTGTATAAGTTCAAAAAGGAACATTTTTATAACAAATAAAATTAATTTTGTGAATTTTGATCAATTCTGCTCTTCAGATTTCTGCGCGCTGTAAAATGCTAATTTTCAGATTTTTGAAAAATTGACCAAATTTTATTTCTTAATAACTTTTTTAATTTTCTCTCAAATTTTCTGAAAATTTGAGAAATAATGTAAATTTATATGATTATCATGTGGTAAAAATTTCAAAATATTGTTTTGTTTTATTGCTAAGTTACACTGGTTAGAAGAAAGATGTTTTCTTCGAGTGCACGGATATCTGTTAAGGGTCCTATGACCCCTTAATACCATAATTGATTCTGTGATAAGCAAAAAGGATTCAAGATTTACGTGTTTAAATCAACATTTTGAAAATTTTGGTTTTCTGTATGACTTACACAAGTTAAAAAATATTCCAAAAGAGCAAATACTAAAAACCTGTCAAGATTTACGCACAGTCTTGCAAGTAGGTGAGAGCATTGACTTCCAAACTTACGAAATATATGAATAGTTACAAATTATAATCCAAAACTTACCCAACACTATTACAAAGACGTGAAACATCTGCTTTAATATGTCGTAGAGAAGAATTTGAAAGAAATTTTCCCAAATATTTACATTGTCATTCGAGTTTTGTTAACAATACCTGCAAGTATCGTTTCCACTGAGAGAGAGAGAGAGGAGCTTTTCAAAATCAAAACTGATAAAACAATTATCTAAGAAATACAATGGGTCAGGAAATACTATCAACTTTAGCAGTTTTACCTATTGAAGCACATACAGCATCCAAGATAAATTACGATTCGATAATTAAGGATTTCAGCAAAACTAAAAGCAGAAAATTTCTGTTTCTTAAATTTTTTCTTCCATTATTGTTTAATGTGACTCAGAAATATGAGTAAAGAGTTTTTTTAATGAATAAAAAATGCCTTTTTATAAACCATCTTTTTACGCCATCAGACAGCCTCGCGAAATGTATATAGCCAACATTAAGTTCAGGTTTCTCGCCGCCACTTGTCACAGGCGACCATTATCGAAGCATTCCCGCTGATCATCTCTTCCCAATATGCTTCAGACTCTATTTCCGGAAAAGCACCCTGAGTTCCAAGGAAACACTGCCCCTATTCACACGTTCCACTGTGTTCAAACATGATTATCTGAGCATGAGGATGAACTGGAATATCTAAAATAGGGTCCCTAGTCACCTGATTTGAGCACCATTGTTTATGGACTTTTTAGAGAACAAAGTAGGTGTTCGGTTTCCTCCTCCACACACACTGTCTGGGTTAGAGATGGCTTCTGATAAACTTTATTCAAGTCTTTTATTTGTGAATCCCACTTTAAATAAAAGCTGTCATTAACCCTAGAATGCTACCGTTTGGAAAACTTACGGGGATAGTACCCATTCGTCACCTTAACAACATAAATTTTGACATGCTGAAAACATAAGTTAAAAGTTAATAACATAAGAACTACACAACTGCAGAAAAGTTTCATGACATCCAATTTTTTTTACGTAAGCAAGAAAATAAAAATTATTTATCTCTTATGCATATCAGCAAGATGGTCCCCGAACAGTGCTCTAGAACATAATAAACAAGATTTGCGTGTCAGTCTACGCAGACTACAAGGGAAAAAAGAACAATTTTTTTTAAAGTTTCTGATTGTTCAGGATATTTAATGTTCTGTTCCAATTTCAGAAGTTCACAGATAATTGTTAATCGGTGCAAAGTTGATACATTTAGACGTGTCTTCATCCATGACACAAGGGGATCTTCATTTAGCAAACTTTTTCTAGATAAACATTTTTCAGATTTGGGAGCCATATTATGCACATGTATAACGTGTGCATTCACTAAATTGATATATTTGTCATATATTCAATTAATTAAAAATTTTCACTTTCTTCATTTATATTCGTTTATTTCATGGAATGTAGATAAAAGAACATCACATTTTTTTTGTTTTACAAATTAAAAAAGTTTTTATATCATCCCATTAACACAGAAAAAGAGACGAAATTCTCAATTCCATACGTTACTGCTACCCATTCGTCCTAACACTAACATTGTCCTAAAATTACTACATGCGAAAATATTTTGAGAAAAAGAAATATCCTTATCTCTAGGAGTCAAGGTCATATGAAGATACTGAATCGCACGTTCCATTTCCTGTTTTGGGGAAGAGAGTACAAGGATATTTGTTATAGGTGTAGTCTTCTAAAAGAAAGGGTAGTATTCAAGGATTAAGCTTAAAGGTGGCCCAGATTCTTACTAATAAAGAATGTTATTGTTTCACATGTGTTCAAATATCCATAACAATTTTTGATCCCCTAATAAAGTCTACCCCTAAAATACAAGGATATTCCAAATCCGCCAATATGTGAAACTGATAGTAATAAATTCCCGTATTCTGATTTGCAAATCAACTATCCCTATATTTAGACATTTAGTACTTTGCACGGTCATCACTTCCACTCGAGATTTTCTAACTGGTTTATATAATTTTTTCTTTATAAACCCTCTCCGACAAAAATGATTTTTCTGCCCCAGTATCCCACAGTGCTTTTGTAAATGTTTCATTCAAAAGAATAGGTACATACTAAAGTTCTACGTGAGACATGCATATAGCTGAAAGTGAAATAGGAGGATTCCTTACATTTTGCGAATGATCATCCTGATCAACTCGAACCTTGAAGGAATTAAGGTGAAAACCATGTCTTCGGTTCCCTCAATTAAAATTTTCACTCGAACCTCTATTTCTGGACTGATAGCGTCCATTACTAATGTCGAATCCATGAGTATTCCTGCCAAACCGATTCCTGTTCTGCAATAAATGGTTCCTCTGAGGTACATTCCCGTAGGTACTTCTGTAATTATCCCTCTTATCATTTTGTTGATCCAAATCGTCTGCATTCCTCCAATTTCTATTTCTACGATCTTTGGTAAACATTCGAAGCATATCCCAATCTCGTCTTTCCATATTATAATTTGTTCTCGAACCCTGAGTTTCCCTGGACGAATACTTTTCGTCAAATTTTGAGATTACCTGTAGCAACTGAGCTCTCGTGGAGGGGTTTCTAACCTCAACATAATTTTGCACCTGAGGCTCGAGACGACTAACAATGTGTTGTATTAAATTCATCTCAGTCATTTCTAACTTAAGGACTTTTTGCAGCTTCAGTAATTCGTAAACAAAATCCACCGGAGCTTGATTTCTAGTCTGGCAAGACGCGGAAAATCGGGCCTCTAATTTTGCCTTATTTAGTACAACCGGAAAACATTCCTTCGAACGCCTGTTTTAACTGATCGAAATCAGTTTCCTCAGCCTGCACCAGGGCATAACCTAATACCTCGTACCAAACTTTAGCGCATCCCGTGAGGTGACTTTTCAAATATGCACAGGCTAAACTTGTGGATGTCTAATAAAACATTAGATTGCTATCAATACCCTCAAAAAACTGATCTACATTTTCGGATCCAGAAAAAAAATATTCGGGTAAGACCCTTACACATGGTCCTTTTCCTACCTCGGAGTTAGGGAAATTAAACTGCACTTGGGAAAAATTAGTTGGGTGCTATTGGGATACCCCCAGCCTGGGAGTACCATCCTTTCATCTACGAGACCTAGATTTGTAGGAGGAAAAGATTGATCACCATAATCCACCATAATAAATCTTTTATTATTATTCCAATATATCGATCAAAGTACCACAAGTTTTACTATAAGGATATAATAAGGAGTGATACAAAGTATTTCTAAATTCTAAGTAAATAGCGCCTGAAAATCTAATCACTTATATTTATTAGAAATTATTCTGAGAATGTTTATCTGCCTTAAATTCCTTAACACGCTAAAGTCCATTCTAAAACTACGCTTCTATAGTTAATATCTTACCAACAGCTGACGGAGATCAGCATCTCAGTTTTCTTTCTGCTTCTTTTATTCTACCATTCTACCGCGTGAATACTAAAGCTCCATTATATATATATTTAATAATCTGCATATATCGGTTTCTTCTTGAGAGGATTGGATATGAAATATTCCCATTCTGGCCCCAAATATTCCCCAAGAGGATTAGTAGGAAAATCCGATAAAGCCTCGTCAAAACTTCAACGGGCGTAATATGTTCCATTGTCCCCCAAAATCTCAGACGTACAGTGTTCGATGCATTACATGGGAATTCGCATCCTGGTGTACGCGCAATACTGCAGACCTTGGGAGAAGGCCTTGATTTTGGCCCTCGCTTTGTAAAGACTGTACACAGAGTGTAAACATGACTTTGTCCAGTGTCAATTTCACAAGGTCACACGACATGTTCGTACTCTAGTGGTTCTCAAACTTTTCCTACTGGCGACCTAATTTTCAATCATAATTTTTATCGCCCCCCCCCAAATAATAATGCATTGAATGCAATAATAATGCACTTTGGCGCTAAAGCTAAAGGGTGTTATTTTTAGAGGTATAGAACTTTAAATTGCAATAAAACATCGATGTATTATTCGATTGACATGATATTTTTTTATTCGAAAGATAATCTTGGGCATTACATTTTAAATATGATTTCTGGTATATGACTGCCACGGCTGGCTCGGATGTAGTCCAATCTGGACGTCCACTTTTCGATGACTTTTTCCATCATTTGTCTCCGTATATCGGCAATAACACGGCGAATGTTGTCTTCCAAATGATCAAGCGTTTGTGGCTTATCCGCATAGACCAATGACTTTACATAGCTCCACAGAAAATAGTCTAGCTGTGTTAAATCACAAGATCTTGGAGGCCAATTCACAGGTCCAAAACGTGAAATTAGGCGGTCACCAAACGTGTCTTTCAATAAATCGATTGTGGCACGAGCTGTGTGACATGTTGCACCGTCTTGTTGGAACCACAGCTCCTGGACATCATGATTGTTCAATTCAGGAATGAAAACGTTAGTAATCATGGCTCTATACCGATCACCATTGACTGTAACGTTGTGGCCTTCATCGTTTTTGAAGAAGTACGGACCAATGATTCCACCATCCCATAAAGCGCACCAAACTGTCAGTTTTTCTGGATGTAACGGTGTTTCGAAATACTCTTGTGGATTAGCTTCACTCCAAATGCGGCAGTTTTGTTTGTTGACGTAGCCATTCAACCAGAAGTGCGCTTCATCGCTAAACAAAATTCGCTTATGAAAATCGGGAACAACGGCAATCTCGTTTTTGGCCCATTCGACGACAATTTGAAAGCATTGTCAGGCGTGAGTCTATTCATGATGAATTGCCAAACCAAACTGAGAATAAATCACTTGACAGCTGTTAAATCGGTCGGCATCTTGGAAAGTAATGCCAACTTAAACTTCTGTACCGGAAAAAAACACTCTTTACAATGCGATCATAATTTTAAACGTACAAATCAACAAGTATTAAATTTTGTATCATTGTTACTTTTAAGTCATATATATTTTTATTTTTTTACTTTTTAGTTCGATTCGCTATAAAAGCGGGTTTTAGTTTGTTTTTAGACTATGATTTATTTTATAATTATTTTTAATTATACGCGATATAAATCACAATTCCAGTGAGTAATTTAATTAAGAGAAAATATTCTCACCTACTTTAAAGGACTTTTAAATTTTTCTTTGTTAATTTGAGAAAAAAATCCAATAAAACTAAAGAAAATGTTCCAAATGTGCGTGTTTAATAAAGGACATGAATCACAGACACTTTTCGCTAACAGTACAGGTACATTATTTTTCGGAAAAAACTGATATTTTGTTCACGTTATTGTAATTTTGCTGTCGTTTGAAGATCTAAAAATAGCATTTTGAACTTTTCTTCCTTGTATCTTTTTGACAAGGCGAAGTCCTACATTTATGGGTTCAAAGTTTTCTTTATAGAGTTCTTTAGGCAGTATTTGAAAATTTAAATTCAACTCAAAACTTTCATGTCTATCGCTTTTCTCATATTTACTTTCGCTAACTTGATTAATATGCATTATTTCAAACGAAAAAAAGTTTTATTAACGAATAAACAGTTTTCCAAGAATTAACGATTTCGTGAGCCTGGGTTGACTCGGTAGTTGTAAAAATTAATTGTGTAAAACGTTTTTCATTATGCATTATATATTTCAGAATATTCATAAAAATACATTTTGTCCAAATAATCCTTCAAAGTCCTCAATATATGCTTATCCATATATCATAAAACTCATTCACATGGGAAAAAAAGCCACAGAAAAATATTATTTACAACTTTCCTAAAAGAAAATGAGACGGAGTGTAACATATCAGCAAGTTTGCAGGTCAAATATATGATAATCAAAAGTAGTATTTTAGGGGTTAAAAGAAATGTAATAAAAAAAATCTCTCCTCGTCGGATTACAGTAAAGCAAACCGAGTGTCTTTTTTTTATTTATTGTCTATTTTGTGTTTGTAAGTGTAGCGATTCCATGCTGCATTAGGCCTAAGCTACCATTTTGACTAGCAAAGTGAGTTGAAACTATAACACAAACCAATCGAACTTCCTATCAGTAAGGTTTCCAGATGAACATTTTAAAGATACTGGTTTAAAGAATCCATTCTGCATGATTAAAAAAATAATATTTAGTATAAATCAAGTAACATTTAAATTAGCGTAACTAGTTACATCGGAAAACGAAAAGATAGAATTCCAAAAATATGTTGGTACGTAAATCCAAAAGTGTAATCCTAATAAAAGATATACACATTTTTCAGTCTCTTCCTATTGGCCGGGAAGAAACGTGACGCAAACAACTTTGAATAAAAATCATTTTCAGATTCAACTGTGATGCCACACTACTCCCCCTCCAGTCACACAGACGATGGCATTTGAAATCGCATGACTCATCGGGAACGTCTTCCACTGCGAGTGATGACATCTTTCGGCGATTTTGATGT
Source organism: Trichonephila clavipes (assembly GCA_019973935.1). NCBI lineage: Eukaryota > Metazoa > Arthropoda > Arachnida > Araneae > Nephilidae > Trichonephila > Trichonephila clavipes. Next base: position 453,049 of record BMAU01018263.1, read on the forward strand.
GGGAATCGGAGATGACGAAGTGGATTCACAATCTGAAAAGGAATATGCAGCTTTTAATCTGTCGATCGACACAGACACAGCCTTTCCGTTGATTTCCAGCTTTAACACCTTATCAATTCTTGAGAGCACCTTAAAGGGACCAGCATAAGGAGGTTCGAGAGCCTTCCGTACACTATCGATCAGCAAGAACACATGATACGCCTGCAACAGATCTTTGCTGATGAAAACTGGATTGGAGCCATGGTGCTTCACTGGAACTGGGCGAAATGAACGAACATGTTGCCGTAGACTCTGCAAGAACGACGTAGTCGAAGTAGTTGCAGGTGTGTTTACGAAAAATTCTCCGGGCAACTTCAGCGTAGTTCCATAAAGCAGATGATTCCTTAGATGATGCTTCCAAATCCTGTTTAAAACTGGATCCGGTGCCAAGCAATATCATAGGAAGGGAATCCAACCAACTCTCTGGGAGATGCGTCATCAAAGCACTTTTGAGATGCCTATGTTGCTACGCTTATGTGGATGATCTTCTCATCGCTTCCGCAGATCATGAGAGTCACAAAAGAGACCTTGATCTCGTCTTCAGCAAACTTGGCGAGCACGGAATCATAGTAAATCCTCAGAAATGTGTATTTGACCAATCTGAACTAAAATGTTTAGGTTTTCAGGTTTCTTCAAATGGTATTTCTCCTCTACCTGAAAAAATCCAGTTTTTGAAAGATTTCCCTTTAACTAAAACTGTTCAAGAGCTTCGAAGATTCTTAGCTACTTTAGTTTTTATCATCCTTTCTTAAAAGGTGCTGCTGAAGAACAGGCGTGTTTGCATGATCTTGTGAAAAATAAGGTCAAGAGAGATAATACTCCTGTTGTATGGAATGATGTAACAAAATCTGCTTTTGAGTCTAGTAAGAAATTGATTACTAATGCAACTGCATTGTCTTTTCCCGCAGCAGACGCCTTGTTGTCATTAATGACGGATGCTTCAGATTTTGCCGTAGGCTCTGTGCTTCAACAGCATATTGAGACTACTGTTGAACCTCTTGGTTTCTTTTCTCGAAAGCTGTCTGCTACCGAAAAGAAATACAGTACGTTTGATCGTGAGCTGTTGTCCATTTATTTATCTGTAAAACACTTTCGTCATATGCTTGAGGGACGTGAGGTTATAATTTACACTGATCACAAACCACTAGTATTTGCATTTACGCGAAAACATGACAACAGTACTCCACGTCAAATTAGATATCTTGAGTTCATCAGTCAATTTACAACTGACATTCGTTACATTGCGGGGAGTGATAATGTTGTAGCTGATACATTTTCTAGATTTTCTCAAATTGACTTACTGAATTCCAATGACTATAGTCGTTTGTCTGAAGATCAATTTTCTGATCTGGAACTGCAATCATTGAAGGGTTCTGCTACCGGTCTGGAACTCAGGCCCATGTACTTTGCTCATTCCGACAAATCTTTTTATTGTGATGTATCCATGGGCACAGTTCGTCCATATGTCACAAAACAATTTCGTCGTCAAATTTTCAATCAACTTCGTAACCTATCACATCTTGGAGTTAAAGCTACGCAAAAACTAATTTCAGCTAGATTTGTTTGGGAGAATTTGAATAAAGATTGTGCATTATGGTGCAAAAGCTGTACTCAGTGCCAGAGATCAAAATTAATTCGTCACACTAAGTTTCACCAGTAGGCACTTTTCCACTACCATCAGCACGCTTTTCGAATGTGCATATTGATGTTGTTGGACCTCTTAGTCCGGTACGTGGAATGTCGTATTTATTGACATGTGTAGACAGATTTACAAGATGGTCTGAGGTATTTCCTATCCCGGATCAAACGGCAGATACCATAGCACGGACATTTTTACTTGGATGGATTTCTCGATTTGGAGTACCAGAAAGAATCACTTCAGATCGTGGTACTAATTTACAGAGTAATCTCTTTTCTTCCTTCTCTTTCAAAGTTTTTAGGAGTGGAGCAGATCCGCACAACATCTTTTCACCCACAGAGTAACGGTGCAGTGGAGCGTTTTCATTGAATGTCACTAATGATGCTGTCAATGAATATTTGCATGGTCTGAGCTGCATTTCGACGATCAAACGTCATATACACGTATTCGAAAAGACCAATTGGTGTAATTACCGTAGTCTTAGGAATATCATTAGGCTCCATGGGTATTTGGTGGTATGCTTTAACCAGCTCAATTTTTGAAAAAAACAGTCTTACCCCTTAAACCACTAACAAAATCATGAATGTGAGGTAATGGGTAGCGATCGGGAATCGAAACCGAATTTAAACGTCGGAAATCACCACAGTTACGCCATGAACCGTCGCTTTTCTTAACAAAATGTATTGGACTAGCATACGAACTCTTTGAAAGTCGTATTATACCCTGCCTCATCAGGTCGCCAAATTCACGTTTTAAATAAGCCAACTTCTCAGGATTCAGACGACGAGTTCTAGCATGAACTGGCGGACCTTTAGTCTCAATGCAATGAACAACTGAGCTTTCATTAGTACTGGGTTGGACATTCGTGGAAAACCATTTTGTATATTTTGATAATATGGAATTGCAAGGCGAATTATTTTCGACCAATGTACTTTCGACCCAATGATTGTACTTGTTTAACAGTTCCTCTAATTAAAAAGGAAGTGAGACCATCAAGAAGTCTCCGGTTTCTGACGTCTATTAGCAATTCAAACCGCTCTAAAATTCAGCTCCAATAATTGGATCCGAAACATCAGCTACTTGAAAAGACCAGGGAAAACTACGTCTCAGACCAAAAAAAAAAGTCTAACTCTAGTTTAATAATGCCGTATGTTGATATACGAGAACCGTTAGCAGCATAAAGTTCCAAATCTTGTTTAACAGAAAACTTAGTCAATCTCTCTCTCTTAGGATAACAGCTCATTGCAGCTCCACTATAAATTAAGAATTTATTCCTAGTAACTAGATCTGTTATAAATAATCGGCTGCTAGGTCTAACCTTATCTGCTGCCGAAGAAACAGACAAACCTTTTAGTTTAAAGGATGAGCACAAGGTGTTTTACATTTAGAAGCTTTATCACCAAAATGGAAGTGGTACCAACATAAGCGTTTAGATCGAGCTTTATTTTTATCAAAACCTCTAGAAGATGTTAACGATCGGCTGCGATACCCGTTTCGATTAGGTGAATACGCGGAAACTGTCAACTTTTTAACCATATTCTTCAAATCGGCTATCTCACCTTTAAGCACATCTAATTCGATTTGATTCGATTTAGTTTCAATGCGTGCAACAGTCAGATCACTTCCAGACACTTCATGCACTTTATCTGCAATCTGTGCAAGTTCATCCAATGGAGCTTTGCAAACAGAAAGAACTTGTTGCAAATTAGCAGTTAAACGCTGTAGCCACAAGGTCTGCAAAAGATCATGTTCCAATTTAGAAGGAGCAAGATTTCGCATTTCACTCAACAAATGTGACAGGCGTTTATCACCAAGCTGCAAATCATGAAGCAACAAGTTTAATCGAGATGCATCTGATTGCGAGAAGTGTTGCACGATCTTATCCTTAAGGGAGGGATACGTACTTTCCTTAGGAGGATTCTTTACCGAATCTCGAACGCAAGACAGGATATTTAAATTGAGAGCAGCAATAACTGCATGAAATTTTGTGGAATTATTGGAAATTCCAGCTAAAAGAAATTGAGATTCAACTTGAAAAAACCAGAGTTCTGGGTCATTTTCCCAAAACGCTGGAGCTTTGAAAGCGATTCTAGAAAGTTGGGATTCCTGATCAACACTAAGCGGAGTTTCAGTTTTAGAATCATTCATAATGAAAAACACAAAAGATTTTAATAAAAGTCAACCAAAATTATACTATTAAAGATAACTAACAGGTCAAAAACATGCAATCATCACTGAGGGATCGGTAGCGATAAGGAAAACAGACACAACACTTTACTTACCAACACTCAGGATAGCTTGAAAACATTCGGCGTACAAGTAGTTCACTAGAAAGTGTCAGACATAGCTGGTTCTTTCCCAGAGGTGATGAAATGACGACTACAGCATCAAGAAATCGTAGAATTCCGAAGTTAATTTCAAAACAAAAATGACTTCTGCAGGTAGAATTCCATGGCACCAATATTAAAAATAGCACATCTTTAGAAATCGGGTCACCACTGTAGCGATTCCATGCTGTATTAGGCCATTTTGATCAGCAAAGTGAGTTTAAACTATAACACAAACCAATCTAACTTACTATCAGTAAGGTTTCCAGATGTACATTTTAAAGATACTGGTTTAAAGAATCAATTCCACATGATTAAAAAAAAATAATATTTAATATAAATCAAGTAACATTTAAATTAGCGTAACTAGTTTCATCGGAAAACGAAAAGATAGAATTCCAAAAATATGTTGGTCCGTAAATCCAAAAGTGTAATCCTAATAAAATATATACACATTTTTCAGTCTCTTCCTATTGGCCGGGAAGAAACGTGACGCAAACAACTTTGAATAAAATCGTTTTCAGATTCAACTGTAATGCCACAGGTTATAGGATCAAAGATAGCTAATGAGCGTTTGAAGTAAAATCTTTTATTTTTGATGATCACCAAATGATATATATAAATTGCATCAGTGTAAATGTGTATTTTTTATTATGTCAGAAAGCATTTTGTTTTACTTCATTACAAAAACTTCATTTTTTTAACCTTTTAGTTTCAATATGCCTTCCCCCTCGCAGTGTTATCGCTCTCCCCAGGGGGGTGTGCCCTACAGTTTTAGAAATACTGTCGTACTCCGGTGACCAATTATGACTTGCCACAAGATAGTTTTTTTATACACATTGATATCATCGGACCTTTACCTCTCTCAAGAGGCTACACTTTTTGTTTAACCTGTACCGACAGGTAGAACAGATGGCCTGAGGTCTTCCCTATGATATAATCAAACAACTGAAACGGTAGCAGAAACATTTTTTTCTGGTTCGATTTCACGTTATTGCTTCCCGAAGTCCATCGTTACGGACAGAGGCAGGAATTTTGAAGGTGATCTATTTTATGCTTTTTCTAAACTTTCAGGTAATGAAAAGACCAATTGTTTTTATTTTATAAATATGTAACATTGATTTCATAATTACATTTTTTGCAGGATGTTTTGACAAAATATTTGGAGGATTTTTTTAACTTGCACGATTTTTTAAAGCAATGGAAGGTATCCCCATATGTATATATATATATATATATATATATATATATATATATATATATATATATATATATATATACATACATATATATATATATATATATATATATATATATATATATATATATATATATATATATATATATATATATATATATATATATATATATATATATATATATATATATATATATATATATATATATATATAAATCTTCTGTGCGTGTGTATGTCACTAAACTCCTCTAAGCGGCTGGACCGATTTCGATGAAATTTTTTGTGTGGGTTCAAGTAAATTCGAGAATGCTTTAACACGTGAGAAAAAAACCTTTTGAAACTTTGACATAAGTCGCCAAAAGGGTCGTTAAGTCGCCAGCGTGGCTGTATTTGTAATTTTTTAAAGAATTAGTTTTGATCAATTAATTTTTATTAATTATAATTAAAAGTTATTGTATTGTCATCCAAAATAATCATGTACATTACATTTCAGCTCAAGTGAGCGCTTTAAAATGTATTTTATTAACGATTGAAAATTCCACTAAGATAAATAAATAAATAAACAAATAAAATATGAATCGAGATCGTGAGTTAATAGTAGGAATTAAAAAAGACGTAAGTTGGCGACGAAAATTGATTTTCAGCCAAACTAGCCAATTGATTGATTGATTGAATGCTTACGTCGCACTGTTCAGCTAAACGATGGCTTTTGGCGACGGCCCACGTAATTTTGAACCATGGTCAAGTGACGTGGGCGACACCTGAGCTGGCACCCCCTCTCCTAACTACCACACCACACCAACGGGAGGACGGTTTTGCTCTCGACAGATTTAACGTGCATCGCTGCCCTACACGGCGGGTCTTTAGTGGTACTGAGCTCGAACTCGTGACAAGGCAAGCCACGACTCCACTCGGCTACCGCGGCCGACCCAAACTGGCAAAACACGGTCTGTATTGTTATGAAAATGCAGATGATTCACGCTTTTTAGCGGTTTTAATTAATATCTTTTCAAATAATCTTCATATATGTAATTCTTCTATGCGAGTGTATGTAACTGAACTCCTCCTAAACGGCTGGACCAATTTTGATGAAAGTTTTTGTCTGTTTCAGTCGAGAATAGTTTAGATTTACAATTCGGTTTAGAAATGTTTATTTAATTAATTTATTATTTATAAATTGTTGATCTTGGAATGTTTTACATTGGATCCGGCAGACTGTGCTACGATCGCAGTATCGAATATTCAAAACCTTTTATTATAATTCAAGTTGTTCCCGACAGTTGGTGCTGTGATCATTTCAGAAAAATATTTTGTCACTTCGTGTTATTATTTTGTTGAAATAAATCATGTGTTCATTCAGATGTAATTAGTGTTTGAAATTTTACTCCATTTTAGTCAAATTTTACTCAAAACGGTCCAGATTGTTAAAGCTTATTCATAAAAATTTGGAATTTTTGAATTTAAGATGTGTGTACAGCACAACGTCTGTCGGGTCCTCTAGTATATATATATATATATATATATATATATTTATATATATATATATATATATATATATATATATATATATATATATATATATATATATATATATATATATATATATATATATATATATATATATATATATGATATGAGGATGTATTTTTGACACGATTTTTTGCACGTTTTTCTACCACGTATCTACCGTGTAAATAAATGAGTTTAATGTGTTTTAAAATCGATTGTTGTTGTTCTCGTGTCCATGAATAAATGCAGTAGATTACACTAAATTCCGTCGAAAGTCTTGATCACTGCCTCTGCTATTCTGGGAGCATCAGGGCTGTACAGGAGCTCCCGCAAAGAGTCCCTCAGAGGGACCATTCCCATTTTTAGTAACTTAGTTGCGACGGTTGGGCATTCCAAAATGTGATTGGGCGTCAGTTGAAGATCTGGGCAGTGTTTGCATTGAACATAAGATCTTGTCTTGTCTGGGTGAATCTTCTTGCCCTTGATTTTATGTAATGAAAATACCCCTAAAGAGTCACTTTTCAAATTATCTAAACACTTTAAAGTTGCTTTTCATCAGAAATACACCTACAAAACTCAAAAAAATATTTTTATTTATTTATTTTCAAACTAAACAAGTCGAAAAGTGAATTACTTATATTTTTTTAAAATATTTTGCACTCATAATTTATATTAAAGAAATGATTCTTATTTTTTAAAAAAAACCTATTTTAATGAATCATAATCTTTGCGAATAAAATTAGACAAAGAAACTATTGCAATATTCTTCTCATTCTGTATTGTCTAAGGTGACTTGGTAAAAAATTCCATCCTTAGATAATAAATACCCGTAATAAAATACGCATAAGACAATCTTTCACTATCTCCTGCAAAATACTCCCTTTGGGCTGCCACACACTTTTTTTTAACTCTTTAGCAACTACGATTCTCGGAAATATCGCTTTTGTGACGGTGGTATGTAGTTTTTTCATAAAGATTTCTATCAAATGATAACAAGATTTTTTAAAATAATTTGCTGCCTTAAAAAACAGCGGGACGTCTTATGGGGTCACAGGGGAGTTAAAAATGTTTCGAGAGCACAAAATACAAACAATTTTCGACTAGAAATAATTCTTTGAAGTTAAAATTAAATAATAAGATTCTTTTACACATTTCTTATAAAGAAATAAAGTTTAAAAAAAGTATAAAATATCTAAAATATAATCATAATTTTAAAAATAATAAGCACATAAAAATAAGAAAAAATTTTGTAAGAAACAAATAGTAAGTTTTACGACGTGCGTGATATTTTTTCTGCAATAATAATTCTAATTACTAGCAATAAGTTGATTTATAAAGTAAAATATATCCTTATTACATTGTAGCCTATCTTATATAAATAGAATAAAAAATAATATTTTTAAAAATAAAAAGTACATTTTTTAAATTTTTTTAAAAAATTCAATTTTTGTTGAATTTTTTCAAAAAATTTAAAATTTATAATACTATAAATAGCTAGGATTTAAAGATTATGAATGTACAATTCTGTAAAGTTTTATACATCAAAGTATGATAGGTTTTGAAACGCAATACACGTAATTGAATAAAAACACAAACTGAGAAAAAAGGCTTTAAAGTTTTAAATTGAATTTGAGAAAATAAATATTAAAACTTACAAGCCAAAATCCTCCAGAATCATAAGATATACCTTCCTGTTGATTAAACAGCTCAATTTATAAAGTAATTTTTTAATTTTCTTGGCTCTGCGAGCTTCAAAAGATGATGCTAAGCGCCTCTGTCTTGACGTAAAGATTCGACGATTGTCAGGTTCAGCCAGGGACACACAAAAATTCATGTTTATTTTTAAGCCAAATTTCTCTAAAATAGTAATAAGTATTTGATTTCCATCATTTAAAACGTTTGTTGTTAGATTTGCAGCAATATCTGCAATCTGAAGACTAGAACCAATCGTCTTAGGACAAAACTTCCAATATAATGAATTTAAACTTTCATTAGGATTATGTGTCTTACCTCAAAAACATTTCTTCAGGAGTGTCGGATGAGATAAGTCTACAAATACAGGTTTAATTACATCTCGAACAGTTTTAGCAATTGAGGGTTTGTTTTTATAATTTTGTAAATTATTATTAATTGCGGCACTTTTTACTTACACCATGTATTTGGATTTGTAGGACAAAACCAGTGCATCGGTTCATCATCAGTGCTGCAAGAATGACCCCAAACAGCCCAAATGGCTTTCCGAATTTCCTTTACACTAGTAGAATTGCATCGAATAGCATTACCATAGTAATGCGCAAGTTTATCAATTAAACTATCAGTCAACCTACCTTTACCGCCTATAGTTTTACCATCAGATAACTTATTTTTACTATATACCAATTTAAGCTTCCTAAGTCTTGTACCCATTCTCTTTTCCACATGACCTACACATTCTATTTTCTGAATAAGATGGTCATCGCCATATGGCTTGTTTTCAGAAGGGGCATTGAATGTTTTTGTGTCGCCATCTCCTATGTAGTTCGAATATTACAGGTTGTGAAGCTTTTCTAATCGATTAAAAATCCTTAACATCCCGTCAACCTCCATCTTACCAGCAGAGCCAGAATAATTTTTTCTACATGAAATCTTATGCGCTCTTTGCCATTTATTGTACTTGATACCAAACTTTACCAATTTATAACTGTCACATCCTTTGCAAAATGAGGACAACACTTCCCTATACAAAACCTTACCTGTTTCGGCCCATATTACAGTACATACTCCAATCAATGATGAATGTCCTCTCGTCTTCCAGGTACCATCACCACTTACCGTTAAAAGGTTATCAGGTGACGAAGAATTTTCTTCTACAACTGCCCTTTTCATGCTTTCTTCAACGACTTCCTTCATAACACGTGAAAGTTTATTATTAATAACATCATATGATTTTTGTTCAACAGGATTAGGAAGACTCATTACTGCACAAAAGGTTTTTAATGACTCTAAACCTTGGCCTATGCATCTCATTGCTAAAATAGATCTTCTGTTAATTTCTGGAGCATTATTTTTACTCCCAGTGTTTTCACAGCTTGAAAAAGTACAAACACTCCCACAGTTTTTACAACATATTTCAAAATTCGAACATAAACCACGAGTGGACTTTTCATTTATTGTTAATGGTTTATGACATTTTAAACAACATGATACTGACAAAAAAGAGCTAAAGGTTGAAATAAAATAAAAAATACGATATTCTTTTGAAATTTTCACTTACCTTAACAAGATTTGATTTTAATGAAGTCTGAATTCCTGAGATTTTATTACTGGAAGCACACTTACCAGTATCTCTCCTTTCTGCAACATTTGTATGAGGACATACCTTCATGAATTGGTTCCCTCTAAATCTTCCTTTCTTAGGACGTTTACCTGAAGGTCTACGATATGTATTTTCCATTTCAAATCAAGAGATAAATCTTGTTTTGAATTTAGATAAACGGTTTTAAACAACGCTGTTTTGAATTTCGATAAGTTATTTCAATCAACGCGCTAGCATTACCAAAACAGAATGAAAACAAATTAAAAAAAGTGTGTGTTGAGTTGCAAGCTTCTTTCTCATTCACCCAAGTGTTTAAAATACTTCATGAGGCTTTTTAAAAAAAGAAAAATAAAACATATGCGGAAATCAAGAATAAGTGGGTGTGACATGTGTCCATTTAAACACTGTTATTACTAAATTGCTGTTTGGAATTTTTCGAATAACTTTCGAAGTTTTTGTAGTACTATTACGTGGTTGGTATCAAAATGTTCAAAGGAAAATGGGAAATAACATATTCAGTCAGTAACATTGAAAACAGCGACCCAAGAAGGAAGCTAAGTACAATCGCGAAACTTTGCAAATAAGTACAGCGTAATGTGATATGCAAATGATCCAAGTTTTGTGCCAATACGCATGCTCATACACGCCTAGGTGGCTTTAAAATCAGGAAGTGGGTGCTATATAAGCCAGCGCAAATTCGAAGATTCATTAACGTGACGATTGTAGGAAGACTTTGGTAAGCGAAACATGCCAGGTAAACGTGCTAGAAGACATTTCTCACTGTTAAGAGAGTTTGAGAGAGGCCTGATCATCAGGATAAAAACTGCAGGCTGGTCGACGCGCCGTGTTGCTGGCCAGGTGGATCTTTCGGAGTGTGTCGTTAGGAACTGTAGGGAGCAGTGGATACGAGAAGGTACCCACGTGAAAAACCGGGTCTGAAACGACCAGGAAGATCACGAGGAGAGAGGATCGAAGGATTGTGCGGTAAGCACTTATGGACCCCACAGTGACTCGTTTAACGATACGAGCAGACGTAGGCGTAGCAATTGTTCCACAAACAATTTCGAGTTACCTTACAGAAGCAAATCTTAAATCGAAGTGCCCTTTCCGTGCACTCCCTTTAACACCGGAACATCGGCAACTGCGTCTACAGCGGTGACAAACCAGATCAATGTGGAATGTCACAGATAGGCAAATTATTGTGTTTACTGATGAATCCCGGTTTGTTTTGGGGACAGATGATAACCGTGTATGGGTTTGGAAGCACCCTGGTAAGCAGTACAATTCCCCCCACACTGTTCTACGTCACACTGTCCGCACAGCTGGTGTAATGGTCTGGGGGGTCATAGCCTATGATAGCCGGTCCACTTTAATTGTGATGCGTAGAACCTTAACGGGCCAACGTTACGTTGATGATATTCTTCGACCCAATGTAGAACCTTTCATAAATGGTCTGTCTGGAACAATTTTCCAGAAAGATAATGCTAGTCCGCATACAGCAAGAGTTGCTCAAGACTTTCTACGTCATTTTCAGACTGTTCCATGGCCAACCCGCTCCCCCGATTTGTCTCCTGTAGAGCACGCGTGGGATCAGCTAAAACGGCAGATGTCATCGTGTCACTCTGTACATGATTTAGAGTTGGCTGTTCAAGATTTGTGGGCTCATCTGCCTCAGGACAACATAAGGTGTCCAATCAATTCAATGCCGGACCGTGTGGCGGCATGTATTGCACCTGGAGGTGGTCCAATGCGCTATTGAAGTTGCCCCGTATTTGTGTCTTTGCACACCCTGTATTTTAATTGTCTGGTTTTTGAGATCAAGTGAATCTCTCATGTGTGTAATTATGTGTATTATATTTCATTTCAATCCAATGCTTTCTTCTTGGGTCACTATTTTCTATGTTCCTGAGTTAATTTTTTTCAAAAACTCGAAAACCTCCTAGATTAACACCCTTGAGACCTCTTAAGAAACCGTCTCAGGAGAGTACGGGGCTTGACACGATGGTAAGAGGCTCTATAATGATAAAGTTGCCAATTGCCATTTATCTACGAGTCCATCCACTTGTGTCTCAAAACATCACGAAATTCTTGATCAAATTTTTCAAATGTATTTTTTAAGAGGACTTGGTACTCTTTGAGCACACAACTTTCTTTATTTATATATTTAAAAAATACATTTTAGCATTTTTGCAATGTTTCTATTCAAGAATACGATACGAGATGAAATTTTTCACATATTATTCATACAGTTTTAAAATTTTAAATTCCTTCAAGAAAATTTGAAAATTTTTAAAATCCTACTCCTTTTGTAAAAATTAATTTTTTGACATGAAATTTTTTCATAACATTCCTATGGAAGTTCTAAACAACTTTAGGGATCGATTTTACAATAACTTTATTCGTTTTCGAGAAAAAAAGTAAAATGTTGATATACAGGCTAAAAATCAACGAAAAACCAACATGTCAGTATTTTATTTTTTTAAAAAAAAATATTCAGTTTATAGCAAAACGGATCCCTAATTTTATTACATGCTTTATTTTTAACACGCAAGAAAAAAATGGAAGTGATTGATAAATATTTGTCGAAGAAGAAGCTTTTTGAATGCACTAAGGTTTCGAAAAACACAAACTGAGAAAAACCACTTTAAAGTTTATAATTCTGAAAAAATATCTATTAAAAGCTTAATTAAACTTAAAATACCACTTTAAGATTTTAGTTATCCATTTTTCTTTAAAATAATTGCATTTTCATATTTTTCAACGCACACATTTTTATAAATGATCAGCTTTTAGAGAGTACTAATTGCACAAGAAAATTCAAGAAAAAGGTAAAAAAAGTTTTTTTCTGTCACTACAGAAATTTTAGCTGTTTTCTTCTTATAATATTAAAGTATTACATTTGTATGAAAAATATATCAGGAATAAGAACTGAAATTATATAAAATGATTAACATAAAATGCCTTAATTTAAAAATTTTACATGCACACATTTTACAAAGAAAGAAAATGATTGTATGTATTGCCTCCAAAATATTCTGCTTTATATATTACGCATTCTTTTTTAATGTTATTATTTCTCTTTATAAAATATATTTTTTTTATCAAAACGCTGCTTTTAGCTTTTTTCTCGAAAAAGGGGGCATGGCTGAATTGTCTAATTTGTTTTCAAACGAAGTTTTATTCATCTTCTAACTTTCCGACATGCACAAGTGATATATCAATCAAAAGATAATAATGCAACGAATAAGATTAAATGAAAATAAAAAAAAAAAACGATAGATATGTGATTTTTGGGGTACCAAGTCCTCTTAAATTTAGTGCAAAAATCAACAATGTAAAAAAAAAAGGTTATAATTTACTTATAAAAAAGCTAGAAAATAATTTATTTATTTCAATATTTCGAGAATATTCTTATCTACTCTTTATTTAAAAGATATCTTATCATTCTGTTAAATAACAAAAACAATATTACAAGAAATACATTAGCTATTCATAAATGAATTCGATGATGAATATGTAAATAAATTTTGTATTTTGAAAATAATGATTACATTTATGATTCTTAACTCACAAAACGAAAAATTTGTTTCATGTGGATATATTTTTCTAAAAAAAATTATTTTACTTTCTAAGAGCCAATGTTTTTTTCAATTTTTGAAAAAGCCAGTTCAATGATATAAATTTTGGCAGAAAATGAATGAATTTATATGAATTTTTTGCTAACAAATTTACAACTAACTTTATTTTCATTTTTTGATGTAATCAAAAGCTTTGTTTTTTGGCATACCTATAAATTAAGAATGTTATAAATTCATTAGGATCGACTTTGGATATTAGGCATACAACAAAAATATGCCATTCTGGAAAGAGATAAGTAAATGTCATTTTATCTAACGAATGTTTTTCCTTCTTCCTTTTTATTGGAAGAAGGACAAATATAAAAAATACTTTAAATAATCCATTTCTTCTTAACGTTAATTAAGAACTAACATTGACTTATGCTTGATATTATTAGCAAAAATTGATAGTTTATATATATATATATATATATATATATATAATTTCATAAATATAATTCTTGTAATATGTCAGTACACCTGAATGAGGAAGGCGTAAAGAATGTGGCTGAAAGAAAAAGAGTACTACTGAGACGAGTTTTGCAGCTTAATAGGCACTTCTCTGCCATTAACACGCAAATATTTAATGTAAATCTTGTTGACTATAGAAAGCACTGTGTCAACAATAATATAATTACAATATGTAAATAAAAACTGTTAAAATTATGAATTATTACAGTTTCTCTTACTTGGAATCAAAAGACTGGTCAAAGGGGGTTAAAATGAAAATAAAAGGAGAGGTAATATGATTCAACTCCAACAGACGTGTTACAATAAGAATTATTCATAATATGAACTGGGTCTATTAGACTCATACAGGTAAAGCGTGATATATGACATTATTTCTCAAGCATAGATAGATTGATACTTAAGGTATCCGACTACCCTAAAACCATGATTTTTTTCAAAAATTGGCAAAAATTTTTATGATTTTATTTTATAGACCATTTTATTAACCTAATAACAATACCAAGTACTTTATTTTCCCTCCACTAGAACAAAAACTACAAGTGTTTTAGTAAAAGCAAATGCCATAACTTTACACAAGATGTCAAACTTTAAAATGCGTTTTACGCGAAACGCGTGCTTTTTTCGAAAAACTCAAACGGGGACCGCGATTGCTCAAAAAGTTTTGAAAATAATTAGCTGAATTTTTTTGCTTATGTTCTGCATAACAGTACAAGTGTTTTGATCTTCAGATTTATCAATAACTGTTTTATTTCAAAATTTGCAGCTCTTTATGTGAATATAGTCAATGTTTTTTTAAGCAATTTCGTATAATGACTTAGATAAAGTGCTCTAGTTTTTGTAAAAATTAAAATATTTCTTATCGTCAAGATCACTTCAAACAGGAATAACAAAGTAACACATCAAAATTGAAAAATTGAGAATTTGTTCATAAAATCTTTGTAGGGAGCGGGCCCCGTTTATGTAATTCTTCGTACATTTTTACTAGTTTTTTTCCCATTTTAATAATAATAATTTTTTTTTCTTTTACCAATTTTAGGATTTTTTCCTTAAAATATACTATATAAATATAAAAATCACAAAAAGATCTCCATATTTCCTTTTTTTCAAAAAAAAGTTGTCGCAAGTAGTCGGATACCTTAAAATGTAAAGTACACTACTGAACGGTTCTCTCCAAAGACTTCAGCAATCATATCGAAATAAATCTATGTGTAACATGATAATTATTTAAAAATATTAAATAATTGGTGGGTACTTTAAATAATTAATTTAAAAGTTTATTTGTTGGTTATAATATAGTAATAGTATTAAGGAAATTGTATATATATATATATCCCTGAATAAAAAAAAACGTGTGAATTAATAAGAATACTAAATAATATCAGCTAAATGTGATGATAATAAATAATTACAAGTTATTATATACTTTGGACATCAAAATAATAGTTTTGAGCCATCCTATCTCTAAGATTTTGGAAGAATTTATGTTTTTCTTTAATTAGGGATTCTTAAACTAAATCCACCAAAACAAGTGTGAATTAATCATGTTAAATCTATATTAAAATTGAAGTCAGAGTTTGACATAATGTCACTTTATATTCATGCCAAGTTCCATAACAATGTTTGAGAGAATCAGGAAATTAATATATGAATTCTAATTCATAATATTTCAAGCTAGGACCAGAAGTCCTCAAATTTACCTGAAAATAAACTTCCTGCTTAATTTAGACTTCAAGATGAAAGCTCATTTGAAAACATAAATGCCTTGGAATTAGATTTGAATGCTTATTTTAAACCACACAATCTAAATTTGAATGAAACAATATTTTTGTAGCATGAAACTTTTGCTTTCACACGATTTCTGTTTTCCGATATATTAAAAATTTAGAAGTTATAAAACAATATGCAACAGTAAAAATCAGTTTTATGCAAATTAGAAGCAATCTCCCTCAAACATAAACATAAAGATAAACTCTTTATTGAAAATTTTGGGAATCTTGTACCTCTATAATAAAATATGAAAAGCTGTGAAGGATTTTAGTAAGTATTTCTTAGTTATAGAACTATGCACGCGTGGGAAAATGAATTTCCGGACACCATAATAAGTTAAATATTATTTTAATTTTAAAAAAATAGTTCTTTTTATGCTGTAGTCGAAGTTCTCCCCTAGATGGAATGATTTTAACTTATAAAATTTACAAAACAATATTATTGAAAAATAACACCAAAAGCATTGAAAGAAATTAGTCATACTTTTTCATTATTGAATGCTGCATGCGTTTCTTGAAATTTATATATAAACGTAATATAATAAAAACTGAAGGACACGTTTCATTCTACTTCAATAAAGTATATAAACATTAAAAAAATCATTTTTTTTTCAGCTCGATCGTTCCAATGCGACACATGCTCTGCTTTCCACCAGTGAAATGAAAACGGAAGGAATGTATGGATGTGAAGTTTCCACAGAAACGCCCCAATTTCGAACAATTAAAGCGGAAAAAGAACTCTATGTCTACGGTAAGTATGGAATGATCATTGATTCACTATCAATGAAAGAAAATTTTAGGAGTAAAGGGCACAAAGACGATGGGAAATTAAAAAACCTTGCAGAGTCTGCAATACTTTCTTTCTTCACGCTTTAGAGGGCGTTGTTCGCAAGTTCCGACTGTACAACGATATCACCTTGAAACCAACATTTGAGAAACTGTCACTAAGAGTAGTATGATGCACAGGTACCGTATATTTCCGTATAAGTTAATTAATGTTGATGCATAGAGTAATTTTCTTCTTCAAACATTTACTGAAAATTCAAATCCCATTTGCCAAATTGAAAAAAAAATCTCTTTAATTTTAAAACATTTCGCATTTGGGAGAAACGGATGGAATATTTTCCAATCCAACTGACATGAAGAGTAAAATGACAAACACCAATGGTGATAGTTTCATTTCTGGTAATCTTATCTGAGCTAACATTTTTTTTCACATTTGCTATCTTGTATCTTACTTTATACGATATTTTTTTGTTTGGGAAATAAGCTAGAGAAATTCATGTACTGAAAACTACACAATCAAAATCATACACAAGTCTCAACCTCACAAAAGGCATACATGCATACCGCTAATTGCAGGTGATTGCGTTTGTTGAAAATTTTAATAAATAGCTCGGCATTTCTCTGTTAATGAGAAATACGTTCGAATGAACTGAAAAACATTTTAATTATTGGAGAATCCAAAATAAATAAAAAAAAGGGTAGCTCGTGATCGTGAAAGCACGGATTCTGACGCTAACTGTGGATGATTTATATATGTTACTTTTTTCTTTCAGAATAAAACTTTATTGAAACATCCCCAAAATAAAAAGATTAAAGTCACTAGCGCATTGCTAGTGGAAACTGTAAGAACAAAGTTTTTTCTCAACTACGTATTTTATCCGAGATCTGTATATAAGTTTACCCCCTTTAATTTAACTTATTTTTTTTAAATCTTCGGCTTATATATGAATATGTCTGATACTAGAACATTACATAGCTAACATGCACTTATCGTATGAATCTGTGAATTTCTAACGGGGAATTCACTCGGTGCTTGTACCAAGAATGTTTCCTGAACAGTTATGTTCCTCAACATTCAGTCTTTTCCCAACTGCAAAAAAAGGTTACGCGGGGATGATGGTTTTAAAAGAGCTACCATGAATTGAGAGTAATTGAAGGATACAATGAAGACTATATTTTGTAGAAATACATCCAAGTAAACGTATTTCAGCAGTAGTCCAACGCTTTGGTACTTCCACACTCACTGTGTGAATGTTACTGTAACCAAACCACATGAATATAAAGTATTTACAGCGCGTCCAAGTACCAGGGGACCATAATTAAACGACCCTAATTCAAAATTGTCTACAGACGAAACTATTGTTCAGAAAGTTGTAAAATTCTGTGTACGATATAAATAAGGGATGTGAATTTGTTTGAGCGAATAAAAAAAAACGTTCAAAATTTCGACACTTGAGGGAGCTTTTGAATGAAGGCCACATTTATTACCGGTTTTCTATTTGTATTTTATCGCTTTTTTATCCACAGGTCAAAGTAACACTTTAACTGATGCTCATTAGAAAACACAATCTCTAAAATAAACTGCAAACTTTAATTAAACTTCTTGGATGACTAATTTTCAAAGAATTTACACGAAGGAAGATGAAAATATGCAAATTTTTGACGTCACACAGCCACTATTAGAAAAGCAATAAACTTTCACGGGAGATTAGTTTATTTTCAGTGTGTGCTCGGTATTGCTAGTAAGAATGTCATTACGTTTACTAGATCGAGCGTTGTTAGTAAAGTTATTCTATCAAAACGATAATTCCACAATAGTTGCTCTACAGAAATTTCGGACATTAAAGGGAATTCGAAAAGGTCCATTGTCTGCTAAAAATCTTCGATTAATGGTAACCAAATTTGAAGAAACAGGATCGTTGAATGTGCGTTCTGGAAGAGGAAGAAAACCTGTTTCTGCTGAAGCAATAGAGAAAGTTGCACTTCAGGTGGAAGAGGACAAAGCATCCAACGTGCAGGCTAGTACAAGTGTTCGCCGTGTGGGAGAAGCATTGGATCTGCCTCGTTCAACTGTCAAGAAGATCATACGAAACATCTTCCGTTACTATCCATACAAGCTTAAACTTGTGCAGGAATTGCTTCCACATGATTTCGAGACTCAACATCTGTTCTTACTGCAGTTTCTTGCTCTTTTGGAAATTTATCCAGAATGGCCTTGGAATATCCTCTGGACAGACGAAGTACACTTTCATTTGGATGGTTCGGTGAATACTCACAACTGTCGAATTTGGGAAAAAGACAATCCACATTCCACCTTACAAGTTCCGCTACACTCACCAAAAGTAACGGTGTGGTGTGGGGTTTCCGCGTCTTTTATTCTTGGCCCATATTTTTCGAGGAATTAGGTGCTGGAGGTCCAGTAACATGTTTTACCACTGGATAGCGATATGCATTGTTATTATGGAATAAAATTATTCCGGATCAGCAAGCACGTCAGTGCCTTTCACGCATAATTTTTTATGCAAGATGGAGATCTTCCACATATTACACGTTGTGTTTAGGGCGTTCTCAATTATAACTTCACAGAATAACGTGTGATAAGTCGCCAATTTCGTCATCTGTGGCCTCCACGATCGCCTCACCTCAATGCATGTGATTTTTGGCTTTGAGGCCTTTTAAAACAGCTGGTAAGTTGTGATCAACCAAGAACTTTATCTGATCTCAAAGACAGTATCTCACAACATGCTCTTAACATTTCCTAGAACAAATTACGGTCTACGGTGGAACAGGCTATCTGACGATTTCAAATAGTAACTGAAAATTATGGTCATCATGTTGAGCATTTATTGTTGTAACAAAATTTGTAAACTGTTATAAATGTATGCTAAGTATCAATGTATGCTAAATATGATCTCCATTAAAAACGCCCTCTAGTGGCGAAATTTTGAACTAATATTTTTATTCGCTCAAACAAATTCCCATTTTTTATGTCGTAAACAGAAATTTACAACTTTCTGAACAATAGTTTCGTATTTACACAATTTGGAAGTAGGGTCGTTTATGGACACCCGATATCTTTCTGTACCAAATTCTGTCAGAACTTATTAAAGTAGCACATATTCCTCAATCGTTGCATTAACACTTTCATCGCACAAGGGAAGAGATAAATTGAATTCCAGGATCCACGAATAAATGATTATAGTTGAGAACTGTTCGTAATGTTTAATTCCTTTCTAGAGGATTTGGTGTAGGGTTCATCGTCAACAATTTTGTGCAGAAGTTACACCGTTGAAGCAGAGGCCGTTTTGATATGTTCGCAATAACTGCAATTTCTTCTAGAACAGGGATGGCGAAACAGTCGCCCGTGTGCCATCAATGGCACGCGACACAATATTAAGGGAACGCAGGTGATCAAAGCGGTTTACATTTCATTTCAAAATAACAAAGTTCACTGTGAAGTATTACGAAGAAACGCGAGTAACCGTTTGAGAGGCGGCGGTGAGCACCATTGTTTGGTATTGTCTTGCCCTAGTTAGGTCGTGAACTACAGTTACTTATTAAACAAAATTTGTCTACGCATAGCATAGTCAGTTTTGTGGACACATCTGTATTTTAAAGTTTATTTGTGTTATATTTACGATTTTTAACTGTTATTTAATATGAATAGTTCAGAAAAAGAACAAAAAGTGTATAATAGTAAGTGTAATAGAGAATTTCAAACTTAGGGAATCTATAAACATGACAATATTAGTAAGGGCAACAAAGTGGTGTGTGTTTTATGTTATGGAATAGTGATATACAGAACAAGGTCTGTAAAATGGCATTCTAAAACAAATCACAAATCCTCTTGTCAACCACAGCAAAAATAATTAATTGCTTAGAAACCATTTGGCAGATGATTCCAATTCAGTATACATTCTACTAAAAGTAACATCTTACAATCCTAATATAAGTTATTTATCATCCAATCTGCAACAACAGAAGTTACAGTAATGTTACTTACAACTATATAGTAACATTTACAACTATACAGTACAAAAAGTATTTTTTTCGTTGTAAACAAAGAGTTTTGAGTTACTATAGTATTTAGTTCTTTATTATTTTTTCAATAATCACAAGTCGAAATAATTTGACGGCACATGTATACATCGTTGTACACTTATTTAGAAAAAAAAATAGCACGTTGATCTATAAAGGTTCGCCACCCCTATTCTAGACAGACCATCGTACTTAAATATCTTCAGAACAGTAAAGGAGTAAATTGGAACGGACTCACCGTTGATATTTCCGTCGTTGAAGCGTGGTGGTCCACCAGTCTAGATTCGTCGTTTTTTCCAGGGCTCAATAACTATTTTAACTTAATTTGAGGCTGAGCCCCCAAATGTAATGTTGTCATTGGTATAAATTGCTAAAACTGGGTTTGGACAGAATAATCTTTTTATTTCTGAACAAGAATAAAGAAAATGGGGAATAACAATTAATGAATGAAGTGAAACATTTAAACGCGCGTCTTTGCCTATATATATATATATATATATATATATATATATATATATATATAATAATTCCCATTAATTTAATATTCAATAGCTTTTGATTTGCCTATGGTCCATTTCTTAAAAATGCCTAGTTGTTTCAAGATGTGCAATAAATTCAATTTACTAATCATAAGACTGCCTCATCAATAACAGTGAATACGCAACATCAACCAGCTTAAAAATGTACCTAACATACCAAATTACTTCCAATGGCCATGCCCTATACTTTCGTTGTTACAGTATAATCGTCCACTCGCCACGACAAGTCATGCTCCACTATACGTTTTATTATATATACATACATAAATAATTACTGGCCGCTCGCCAGGCAGGAGTTACTGTAACCGATATTCTCTAAAAAATCTCTTTGCCACTTTTGGCTTCCTCAAAACGTAACGCGTGTGTCTTTTAGTGCTGTGTATTTTCTGTGTTGTATTGTGTTTGGATGAGTATGTGTGTGACGGATCTATTCGCGATCCTTCAACTAATTTTCACTAATTTTCTTGGGTAATCTTTGGGCTATCAATTCGCATTATTCACAATCAACCCTTCGGAAGAAGAAAATCGTGATATTCAAATTAACTTACTATGTATATAGTCGACGTTTTCTTGCTTGAATTGAGAGTAGAAGAGGAGATATACTTGAATCAGGTGCTTCGCGTACATTATAAATCAATATTAAATTAAATCTAATGATAGGTTAGATCCTTTATAAAGTAAGGATCAAGTTAGATAGTCTCCTAATCGTCCGTGTATTACCGACGTTGTTCACTTTTGCGGTTAGCATCTAGAAATTCTCTTACTATTATTAATTTGAATTGTGTATTTTTTTGTGATAAATACATAGATTGCTTGGATCATGACGAGTGTTTCTTCCCTACATTCCACATATGTAGGTGCCCAAGAAAGTGGTGTCAACTTCTCACATGTGTCTATCTATTTAATGTACAATAAACAGGATTAAGATTGAACACCGGACTGCCTAGTCCAGGGATGGCAAACCTTTATGGATCAACGTGCCCTTTCTTCTGAACAAATGTGTAATGAGTAATGTAATGTAAAAAAAATAATTCAGTCGGTTTCTCAAAC
The DNA here is from genome assembly GCA_019973935.1 of Trichonephila clavipes. Taxonomy (NCBI): domain Eukaryota; kingdom Metazoa; phylum Arthropoda; class Arachnida; order Araneae; family Nephilidae; genus Trichonephila; species Trichonephila clavipes. The sequence goes on from BMAU01018263.1 coordinate 475,323, forward strand.
GCAAATTGCATTTCAACATTGTTTCCTGGCGAAAAGTTTTTGTGATGCCTCTTTTAAGAAGCAGAAATATGTACCACCACATTTTTGACTTTGATAAAGGATGAATTGTAGTGTACCGGGATTGCGGTTTATCGTATCGCAGTATTGCTGCTTGCGTTGGTCGAGATCCAATGAGTGTTAGCAGAATATGTAAATGGATGGGTTCAGAACGGTAATATAGAACACCTTGCTGGATCTCAACAGTCCCTTATCATTAGCAACCGAGAATACAGTCATGTTACTCGCAAGGACTTAATGGTACGTGCAGTCACGAGCCCTGAGTCAAGTATTGGGTTCGGTTACAAAACAACAAGAGACTACACGAACAGTTTGAATACGTTTGCAGCAGCATGGACTCTCAGCTTGGAGACAATGGCTGCGGCTACCCTTGACGCTGCATCACAGACAGGCCCATCTTCAATGTCGTGATGAACTACGAACTTGGACACATGAATATCAATGCGTCATTTTTTCAGATGAATTAAGATTCTGTTTACAGAATCAGATTGGTCACATTTGTGTTTGGTGGCATCTTGTTGAACGCATATTGACAGTGAGTATTCGTCATCGTCTTACTAGGCCATAACCTGACGTGATGATATAGGGTGATACTGAATACACGTCTAGGTCACTTCTTGTTTACATTGATGGCACTTTGAACAGTGCACGTTACATTTCTGGTGTGTTGAGACCCTAAACTCCAACCTTTGTACGAGCAAAGCTAAGTCTTAAGCTTCAGCAGGATAGTGCCGAACCGAATGTTGCTGGTATTGCACGGACCATCCTTGATACGTAAAATGTTTGGCTGTTGCCCTGGCCATGTACATTCACCAGATCTCTCTTCAAAAGAATACGTTAGGTCCATGGGGTTGCCGAACAACTGACTCGTTACCAAACATCAGTCACTGCAGTTGAAGAGCTGTGGCATTCTGTTGAATCTTCATGGGCATCTGTACCTGTGCATGCCCTCCAATCTCTACTCGACTCAATACGCAGGTGTATAAGTGCTGTTACTATTGCCAAAGAGGGTTGCATTGGGTAGTGTCTCCTCAGGATGTGTGCTCCCAAATTTCTTGAAACTTTAATCACTTGTTATTTCCAGTATAATATATTTGTCCAATAGATATCATTTTGTTTTATCTGCTTTTCTTGCTGGTGTAGCAATTTTAATGGCCAGTAGTGTAAATAATCTAACAAAAATCTGCATTTACTACGAAAAAATACATTTTGCACTGTATTTTTGTAAATGTTTAATTTTACGTGTAATTCAAATATAAGTAACATTATTGCGACTTTTGTTGCTGCAGATTAGATGACAAATAAATGATATTAGGTTTATAGGGCAGTAACAAAAGGATGCACGTTAAATCTGTCGAGAGCTGAAACGTCCTCCCGTTGGTGTGGTGTGGTAGTTAGGAGAGGGGGGTACCAGCTCAGGTGTCGTCCACGTCACTTGACCATGGTTCAAAATTACGTGGTCCGTCGCCAAAAGCCCTCGTGTAGCTGAACAGTGCGACGTTAATATTAAATCAATCAATCAATCAAGCAGTAACAAAAGAATGTGCTTTCCGCCACTTCGCGCACCACGACCGATCACTCGCATTTATTCGTAAAGCTTCATAGTGGACTTGGTGATTTTGAGCTAAAACGCAAACCATTTTGATCGGTGGCGTGCTCAAAGTATTTAGTCGCGTGCCATTGGCTCACCATTCCTGGCCTAGTTAATGCAACACCAACAAATAAGTAATGGTCTAGTTGGCAAATCCTTACATTCACCACGCCCTTTTTGTTACTCATTAACAATGGACACGATTATTATTATATATATATATATATATATATATATATATATATATGTGTGTGTGTGTGTGTGTGTGTGAGTGTAAGCAATAATTCATTTAAATTTAAATTTTCTTTCAACGGATTTATTTTAATTCATAACGGTTGTCACGGCTCGAAGGTCGTGGATATAAGTGGGATCGGGGAAGAAGCAGACATGGTCTTTAAAATAGCTACTTTTATTCCGTCCTCTCTTTAGTACTTTATGAATGAATAGACATTAATAGCTGAAATCTGGATGCAATCAGAAATTCTAACACTAATCTGACGTATAAATGCATTGAAAATTATATAGATCCAATAGGAATTCCTTGTAGCGATCCATATCGAACCCCGACACGTCAATCAGCCTCGATGTTATTTATTTCCACAACTCCTGGTGGATTCTACAATGAATAAAAATTTCAGGTTGCACGATCTCCCAATCGCAGTTCCCCTTCCTTTATTTTTAGATTTAGATTATTGGATTAATGATTAACCATTAACCTCTCTCACATACCCATCGTCAGGGCTTACTTTGTAGTTATATTTGCACAAAATCAAGTAATCTCATTGGAAAGTGGTTTTTAATCTAAAATCACAATTAATGAATAGTTTCCCCAAAGGGATTTGTAGAAAAAACTGAATAGTACCCGTTACATGGTCTTCAGCCCTCCAAGACTTTGCATGGTTATTACTTTCCACTTTAACTTATACAAACGGGAAATAATCATAATCTTATTTCGCAAAAACTGAAACTGCAGCATTTTAAAAAAACAATACTGGAATCTTGCATAAGCGCATGCGAACCATTTATAAAAACCTTTACAGGAAATAATAGGATTTAATACTTTCCGGTGGACCATAGTTATAAGGAAACCAGATCTCAGGTACGAACAAAGGCTATTTTTTGTATGCCATTTTTACATTACGTGCTAATCTCGTGCGGTGTCTTGCTTTTTCTTTTATATTTGTGAGTGTTTTTTACGTAACAGAAAAATGGAGAATTAAAAACACCAAGATTTTATCATTAACACGTCTGATATGAATACCAAAATTATGTAAATCAAGTCCATAATATTATATATATATATATATATATATATATATATACAAACTGAAGATCCAAATAATATGAACACCTTCTCACATTGCGCCACCTTAGACTTACCTAACCGCTGCAACTTGACTTGGCACTGATTACTATAGACAGGTACCTCCAAATTTCTAAGCAGTGGTCGCGCAAAATTGAGATATTCCGACATGGCGGTTTTTCATCTTTGAACTGCTTCTCTCTGAAACCCAAATTTGCTCAATCAAATTAAATTCCGACGGTTTAGATGACCAGGAAATTAGCTGTAATTCAGTATTATGCCTCTCAAGTCCCTCCAATACAATCAGTGTCTTGTGACATGGGGCATTGTCCTGCTGAAAGATTCCATTTGAAATTGAGAAAAAATAAGTGATGATGTAAGGGAGCATCTGATCTGTAACTAAGTTCATATAATACTCATCTTTAATTTTATGTTTTACTACAACTTTGGTCCATGAAAACGTGCCCTCAAAGCATAATAAAGCCATAACTAGTCTGTGTATGACCTACTGTACTTGGGGAGAGTTACTGTTCGGAACGAAAACGATCCACCCTCTTGCTGTCAGTGAATCTTCTTTAACTTATTCTATGTCTAGTCTCGATGTCTCCCGGATTACTGTAGGCATATTTGACAATGACGCCTGGTCAACAGGAGCACACGAGTGGGATGTCTGCTGCACAATCCCATATGAAACAGTGTCCGCTTGGGCTCAGAGTTTTGAAACGCTTGCACTTGAAACTTTACTGTATTGAGCAGTCAGCTGAGCCATTGTCTGGCTTTGATTTTGCTTTACAATTTGGGACAGCCTCTAACGTCCTTTCTCTTTCAAGTGTGGACGTTCAACAGCTTGATATCTACTGCTAGTTTCACCCACATTTATCCACTTGACATAAATACTAACAATGGTTGGTCATGATCAACCTAACAGTCATGCAGTTTTGGAGATATTTGTTCTGAGTCTATTATGTATTCTGCCCTACATCAAAGTCACTTTGATCAAAAACTCTTACTAATTTTGAAAAGTAATGGCAAGAACAATCTCAAATCTTCTGCAGCTTCAGTTAAATACCGTTTCCACTTAATAATTTCATGCTCTTTACGTCATCTGGACGAGTTAAGGTATCCGACTACCTTAAAATCATGATTTTTTTCAAAGATTGACAAATTTTGTTTATGATTTTATTTTATAGGCCATCATATAACCTTATAAAAATACCAAGTTTTTTATTTTCCATTCACTAGAACAAAAATTACAAGTGTTTTAGTAAAAGCAGATGCCATAACTTTACACAAGATGACAAACTTTAAAATGCGTTTTACTCGAAATGTGTTTTTTTCGAAAAGTTCAAACGGGGACAGCGATTGCTCAAAAAGTTTTGAAAATAATTTGCTGAAATATTTTGTGTATGTTATCTATAACAGTAGAAGTGTTTTGATCTTCAGATTTATAAATCGCTGCTTTATTTAAAAATTTACAGTCCTTTATGTGGATATAATCACTTTCTTTTTAAGCAATTTCGTATAATCACTAAGATAAAGTGCTCTAGGTTTTGTAAAAATCGAAATATCTCTTATCCTGAAGGTATTCTTCATATTCGTATTCTTCAAACACGAATAATAAAGTAGCACATCAAAATTGAAAAGCTGAGAATTTTCTCATAAAAATTTTGTACAGAGCGGGCCCCGTTTATGTAATTTCTTGTACATTTTTACCAGTTTTTTCCCATTTTAATAATAATAAATTTTTTTCTGCTTTCAGTTTTAAGATTTTTTCCTTAAAATATACTAAATAAATCTAAAAATCACAAAAAAATCCTCATATTTCCATTTTTTCAAAAAAACGTTGTCGCAAGTAGTCGGATACTTTAATTACAAAATGGGGGAAGGGATCTATAATGTTTTGATTCGTCAGAGTATATATATATATATATATATATATATATATATATATATATATATATATATATATATATATATATATGTATGCCCTCATTTAAACTCTCTGTAGAGGGACTTCATTTAATTCAGGATGTGACTATGAGCACCCCAACTCATCACGCGATAATTTGTTTCTTTAGCGTACCCACCTAACGGGAAATAACCATTTAACCCTAGCTTTATCGCTTTAAAAAGCGCCACTTTCGCATACTTCAGAATAAGATGATGCAATAATGCCTTATCCACTTATTCTGAACAATCGCGGTACTCACTAACGGAATTTTCAGAGCTTCTGTTTCGAAAAATAAAAAAGTTATCTGTCTGGAAAACCACGCTTTTGTGCATGCCCTGCATACGTCTTTGTGTTGCTTCTATTTGCTTTGTGTGTTAACATCAATAAATACGCAAAAAAAAAAACACCCAAAATGTTTCCTCATCCTTTCAGTAACTGCAACCAGATCAAGAGATGTTTGAGTAACTTTAACATTTCACATGAATTCCCCTTATTTTAATCGACGGAATATTTCATGAAATTGGAAATTCCCTTTCCCACCGCACGGTTAACTAGATGCAAAATAAAATTAAGAAAATCTTTTCTAGTACCGTGTTGAATTTGTGTTAAAGAATCCTTTCAAAGTAAAAAAAAAATATTGAAAAAGAACATATTTCTGTTGTGCTGTTCCTGATAAAAAAAGTCCCGTATCTAGTTTTACGAATTCAGTACTACATGAATATTATCGTCTATAGATCGTACAAGTGCGTGAAAACAGCTATGGAACAATTGTTTGGAAGTAAAAAAAAAGCAAATAAATTGCGTATCAGACGAATCATAAGCGAATCCAAGGATATGGTACATCTCCAATAGCATCATAGTTTCATAATTTACAATAATGTTTAAAAAAGTGTCACAAAATCATCATGTGAGCTTAAAATTTATATTAGATTTTAGTTAAAGTGTTACAATTGAGTCTTCAAATTTAAAATTTACTTCAAATTTACTTATGTGTGAAGGTTTTCATAATTATTTAGATTTTATTTTTCAAAATTATTCTTTAGTATTTATAAAGTAAAGTTTATATCATAAAGTTTCATTTATTGTGTGTGAAAAACTTTAAAAACTGCAGTGAATTTTTATAGTTTAATTTTCAAACAATTTAATTTTTTTCAATATGCTTATTTAAGAAATGTTAAAGTTTTAAATGTTTTTAACTTTTAAAGGGATTCGGTAATTTTCAAATATTTTTTTTTATGATTATATTTGAAATAGTATTTTTTTAACCCTTTATCTATGGACAGTACTTATAAGTACCACTCTCACTTTAAAATTACATAGAATAACCCCATTTTTAACGCGAATACTCTGATGATACTTAAAAGAAATATTTCTTAAAATCCACTCTTTCAATATGTATGGCTGCTCGGGTTCTATGATGAGTATTTTAGTGGGGAAGGCGAATAGTTTTATTGCAGAAGTTGCGTTTTCAGCTGACATTTTGATCGGATTGCGAAGATAGTCACTTTTGTTCCGAAAAGGTAGTTAATGTCAAAAGGTAAGTGCCTTATTTTTTATATTTTAAGTAACACCTTAGAAAACGATTTGACTATTTATTATTAGTGAACAGTTTATATAATTAATTTTTTTTTAGAGTTGAATAACTTTGTGGTACATAAAAGTACCGACCGTACACTGGGTGCTGGAGCAAGAAATTTTTTTTTCGCCTACGTGGATTATTGTTGTTTTTTGTTGTGTTGTAAAGCCATCACTAAAGTGCAATAGACTTATGCCTTTTGGCATTTATTTTAGCTTAACTTATTTATTTTGCTTTTTTATTGTTTTATTTCAACGTTTTCAAAAAAATTTTGAACTTTGAATCTGAGGTGTTTTTTTTTTGCCCCACAATTATAGGGAATATCTATTCTTATTTTAAAAATTAACAACATTTTTTAATTTCTTCATGAGTAACTGAGATTTAACAGTAATAGGAGATTTTCAAGATGCTATTATTATTAATAGTATTATTTCTATTTCTCAGAATGTCTGGAAAAAAGAAACTCTATACTCAATAGGCTTTAGATTTATTATAGGACCCACTATCTGAAATCAATTATGCAATAACAGATTGTGACGGGCTCACGCGTCTTTTCTTCAACATGTCCTTTTGGTTCTTTGGGCCAGAATTAATGGCAACTCTTTTCCAACCAAATCCAAGAAGTGAAGTGTGAATGAAAGATGAAAATGAACAAGCTTTTAAATATCGGGACTAAAGTGAACGTGATGGCAATTTGTGTTAGTGGATGGAAATTGGCGGTAGTTGATGTCTAATAGAGGAATCGTGTTTCAAGTCTGAATGAACCTTACGTGACGGTAATTAGAAGTTATAAGTTATTGTATATATGGAATTCAAGTTGCACATCAGTGCATGCAAATAAAGACAAGATTGAGCATAAGACAATATTGATGGTTTCTTCAACCATTCAATAAGGTAGGATTCACTATTTAATATTAGAATCAAAGATTGAATTAGAATCGAGTTTAGGTGGTTCAGTTATTGATCGTGGTCTGAATTAGATTAAGTTGCTTATTATATATATATATATATATTGTGTGTTGCGAATTTTTCCATCGTAGATTCTCTCCCATTAATTATTATAATTAAATTTGTTAAAGGTTTCAGTTGAATATCTTACTAAAGTCATATTAAAGTAATGTTGGATTCTTTCGTTAATCCTACGCCTCTAGCTCACGCTGACACTCGGAGAGATCTTCTCCCAAGGGGGGAACGTCACAAGAAGAAGTTCCGACAAATCATCTGCAGAAATTTTCGTTAGATTCTTAGGATGATGATCAAGAGTATGAACTCAAGATTCAGTAGTTCATGTTAAAAAATACAGCATTTCTTATCCCATGATGCAGTGCTTTAAAAAACACTCAATCGAAACCTCACTTAAAATGCGCAACGTGCAATGAATTTCTGTGTATTAATGAAAAAAAAACTGTTTCTCTTTGAATATCATCAAATTAATTTTCAGTGTAAAAAAGTAAATAAATTTTAAAAATTTAATAATCACATTAAAAATAAATATTTTGTTCTGCAAAATATTAGTGTTCTTTGGTACTTAAGCATTTTAAGAGTTAAAACTGTTAAAAAAGTCATTCGGTCTTTTCGTATTATCAGAATATTTGAGACAGTGTGGACTGATGCTACTTTAAATTACCAATTTAATTAATTTGCTTTAATGAATTAAATTTCATAAAGCCGAGTATTTTATTTACGTATATACCTTAAATTTTAATTCAGTAATTGAAAAAAATGCATTAAATCATATTGTGGTAGATAAAGGGCTTAAAATTCAGTGTGTGTGTGTGATTTATCATTCTGCCTAGTGAGGGTGGTTACTTAACAGATCGTGAAGATATGCAAATATGTTGCCTCAAATTATACAATTTGATCTCAAAGCTAATATGGGCATAAATTAATGATTTATGAATGGAAATGTGCAATTCGGAATTTTTTTTAATTCAAAGGCAATATTGTCTGTTTAGGTTTAGACTCAAGGTTTAGACGTCACTAATTATGCTTTGTTACAAAATTCATTTATTGAATCATGTTTGAAAGTATCCATTAACACTGTAGGGAATTTACAGAAACAAAATTTTAACCAAATTCGGCGTTTATTTTGGGCGAAATGAAAAATACTTGTAACAAATATCAGTAGAAATAAATGGTTTTGTGATCCTGCGCCTCATAATTCTTTTTTAAAAGTTACATTAATAAAATGGGAATGCATGACATCCCCACTGGACTCAACTTCTCGACATTTAAAATATATGTATATTCTAGCATTTTTTTAAATAATAGCAGCTTTTATATTTTTCGGGTAGCGAAAATGGTTATCTGCCCGTCAATGCGGAGAAATCATATTGCTCGAACACTCTCTTTGCTTTGTCCACTAATAAAATTCTAATCATCATTATAGTTATGCTTCGCATGTCCATCCTCTAAATTGCTAGCATCTGTAGCTGTTGGGCTTGTTGTGTTTCGAGCCTCAGCCTAACGGACCATCTGGGGAGATGTGTTCTGTGAGTTCAAATTATAATTAAATGCACATTTTACTTCCTTATATTAGTTAAATATCTATCTTACTTCACAGTACAACACATTACTAATTACACATCACTTCTCATAGTTGTGTGGTATTTATATACAATCATCCACTCAGTCACAGTTAACAGTCTAACTGGTTGCAGTTAAATATACCACATCTCCTCCGTTCTTAAAGAACAAGTCCCTCCGGAGGTCGCCTGATTCTCCCGGAACGCCTAGGAAATGGCCTGTCTAGAACTGGTGGACTCCTCGTCTTGGAGTCAGTCTCTTTAGCTGAAGACTGTGATAGATCTGGAACCGCCACATCAGTTGATGGCACTCCTTGTACGGAAGATGAACCCAATTCCTTGTTCAGATCCTTTGAAATATCTCCCACGGTTTATGCATGCTAAATATTAGAGTTGTTTTCTCAAACCTCTGCTGATGGAAATCTCTGGTGAATAAGTGAAATGATGTTTTCTTAAACTTTATCCCCCACTGGACATATCTGATCAACATGTCGTCTCACCAGGGTTCCTTGAACACCAATTATGTAGTGGAGTATGCCATCCTGGTTTACAATGGTACCAAACTTCTATCTAGTATCAGCTGCTCTGTAAACTCTCACAGCCACTCGATCTCCAACATCACATTTCCTATCACAGAATTCGAAATTATCTCTTCGTAATTTATCCTGAATTGTTGTTTTCAATTCAGGTAAAAGTAAATCTATCCTGGTTCTAATGTCTCTTTTTAGGAATAACATGGCTGGACTAAGTGTTGTAGTTACATAATGTACTTAATTTCTGTTGTATAGTACATTCGTACTTTTGCATAGCTCTTAATGACTGCTTTAAAGTAGCAACATAGCGTTCTGCTTTTCCATTACTAGATGGCTTGAAAAGTGCACTAGTTCTGTGCTTAACTCTATTTTTATGCATAAGTCACTGAAATTCATAGGATGTAAACTGAGATTCATTATCGCTGACAAGTACCCTAGGTAATCCGAATCTTACAAAACTATCTCGAAGACATTCGATGGTTTTCTTGGTTGTGGTTATCTTCATAGGATATACTTTTAACCATTTGGAATGAGTGTCAACGATCAGAAAAAACGTGTGTTGAAAAATTGGTCTATTATTAATCTACATTAATACATTTCAGGGGCATACTGGGATATTCCCAGTATTGAACTTTAGATTTTGGGGGGATCAGCCTTATATCTAGCACAATTGATACAGTTTTTTGCGGCTTCTTCAATATATTTATTTATATTTTTCCAATAGACAAACGATCTAGCTATAGCCTTCATTTTTACTATTCCTAAGTGTCCAGCATGTAATTCTTCCAGAACATTCTGTGGAGACCCCCCTGGTTCTCACCCTGGACACCAAGATTAATTTGAGGCAAAGAATCACCAAGAGCCATTTTGTATAATAATAATAATTATTTATTATTTCAATTCTCAAAAAACTCTAATAACATATAATAATTTATGTTACGTCAAATAAAGGGATTTACACTACACACCACATTTATACTAAATTGAATTACGAATTATACAACTAATTAACAATTACGCTCAAGATCAAGTAAGGTCTACCGAAATAGGAGGTCTGAAAAATACACGTACTCGAATTCTTAACTTTCATTAACTTTAACTAATTCGACTAAACTAACGCTTCTTTTAAGCGTACGTAAATTATATTTACCGCTGGCTATATCAGCTTTCTGGTACTTCCGTAGAATAGCAAAACTACGTCTTAACTATCTTAATATCGTGGAATCCTTTAAATTTGAGGTTAATGTTGCTGGCTCAATAGCCTTCCTCATCAATCTTGCTGGCTTGCAACGCTCGACTTAAATACCTTATCTACTTTGCATATCCTGTTCATCTTTTTGGAGTTGATTGGAAATATACGTGAATTTATATTCCCCAAAAAGACGCCTACGAAGATTAGAGGAAAGGTTCCGTACAGATTCGACACAATTCTTCCAAAATTTCATTGGAATACAGACCCTTTGTCCTTACATAATACAACCATCCTCAATGGTATACTGGGCTTCCCTCCCTTGCAAATCTTTACCTTCCCTTAAGGCTTTTAAAAGTAGACCCAGCTCTATATCTTTACCTGTCTCCTGTCGTAACTCCTTAGAATTAACAGGTAATGCTTCAATCTGTGACATCTGAAATATTGTGATGTCATCTTCAACTTCAAACTCTTCCGATGTTTTTGGTAACCGAGAAAGAAAGTCTGCATTAACGTGTTCAATCGTTTTACGGAATATTATATCAAACTCAAATGACTGCAAAATGAGCGCATAATGTAAAAGTCTGGTAGCTGCCAACACTGGTAAATCTCTGAACCACACACACACAAAATAGCTATCAAAGGTTTGTGATCCGTTATCAAAGTGAATCTTCGACCTTTCAAATATGGATAAAACCTTTTTACTGCCCAAACTATTGAAATAGCTTCTTTATCAATTTGGGAGTATTTTTTCTCGAACCCAGATAAAGTTCTTGATGCGAACGCGATCGGACGTTCAGAGCCATCTGGATATACGTGTGACAGAACACAACCAATACCAACTGGAGATGCATCACCAGCTAAAGTAAAAGGTATATATATATATATATATATATATATATATATATATATATATATATATATATATATATATATATATATATATAGTCGAGGATCATAATGCACCAAAACTTTAGGTGAACAAATTAACTTCTTTATTTGCTCAAAGGCAACCCTTCGACCATAAAAATCTAACATTTTTCTTTGTCAAATTATTAAGAGGATTAGCAATAGTTGATAAATTTTCACAAAATTTCCCGTAAAAATTAACTAATCCTAAGAAACTTTTTACTTCATGAACATTCCAGGCTACACGAGCATTTACAACGGCTGTGATTTTTTCATTAGTTTTATGTAACCCTTTTAAATCGATTCTATGCCCAAGAAAATTTATTTCGTTTTGGAAAAACTTACTTTTATTTAAATTAAGCTTTAGCCCGTGTTCTCTATATTTCTTAAAAAATTCCTTTAAATTGTTTTCCCTCATTTAAACTACCAAAAATTTCTTCCAATCTTGGTAAAGGATGCTGAGGGACAATTTAATTTAGATTCAGCGTTACTGAATAATCAGCACATATATAGAGAGAGAGTCTTATACTACCATCGGTTTTAACAACAGGAACTACTGGGGTTGCCCATTCAGAGTTGTCGACTTTTTCTATGATGCCCTCTCTTTCAAGTCTGTCAATTTAGTTTTCAACTCTACTTTTTAGAGCAAAGGGTACTGTTCGAACCCTACAAAATATAGGTTTTACTCTAGGTCTTAGTTTTAATTTAGCCCCTTATTTCTCCTAATTTATTATCGAAAATATCCTTATACTCTCTCAAAAGATTATTTAAATTATGTTCGGTTTTTACTCTAAAATCTTTAATAACCGGCCAATCTAAACGAATTTTATATAGCCATTCCCGACTAGAATAGTATCTAAGTTTTCTTTCACAATGTATAAGTTCAAGTTTACTTTTTGATTTTTATATTGTACCCTTACAGTAACATATCCTAATGATATTAATGAATCTCCTTTATATGTTTTAAAAACTATATTTGTAGGTTTAATTTGTTTATTTGAAATTTTCCTGAAATTTTTTTCCAATACTCACTACACTAACCCTTCCCCCCGTATAAAATTCCATAGAACAATTTTTGTTTTCAATTTTTAAATTTATCATAATTGGACGTCGTTTCGGTTCTTTCTCGTGTAATATGCAATCCTGAATTTTTAATTCGTGTAGTGGAATTCTATTTGTATCCTCAACTTCATCTAATAGAATTACCTGTTTTTGTGTAACCGATTTCGCATTTGTCTTTTTAGATGAGAAGCATGCATGCTTAATGTGTCCAATTTTCCCACAGAAATTACATTTACTTGAAATAAGCCTACAATTCTCTTTTGCATGGTTGATACTTGTGCATCCTGAACAATATAATGTTTTCTTTCAGTTTTTTGTAAAATTGGATTTTTTATCCATGTGTTTTTAAAAGTTTACATTGAATTTATTCCTCGGCCCATAATATCATTTGCCCTTTTAAAACTTTTTCCATAGCCAGAGCTATATTTAGCGTTTTCTCGAGATTTATATTATCTTCCTCAAATAATCAATCTAAAATCATTTTATCCCGCAATCCGCTGACAAATACGTCGCGTAACATAATATTCAACATAAATTTATCATAATTGGAAGTCGTTTCGGTTCTTCCTCGTGTAATATACAATCCTGAATTTTTAAGTCGTATAGTGGAATTCTATTTTAATCCCATCTTCGTGTGTCACCAACTATTGTGTTGTGCGAGTTCAAACTATAATTAGATGCACATTTTACTTCCTTATATTAGTTTAATATCTATCTTACTTCACAGTACAATACATTAATAATTTTACGCATCATTTCTCATAGTTGCGTAGTATTTATATACAATCCTCAGTTCAGTTCAGTGAAATCACTGAAAAGTGGAGACTTCGCTAACGCCTTATGCTCCGATAAAATTTTGATCAGTTTTTAATCCAACTTATAACACACAATTCGTGATTGCACTGTCTATTAGTAATTTGAATTATCACATTGTGCTTCAACTGAGATTGATGAAAATATACAATCCTCCACTCATTCACAGTTAACAGTCTAACTGGTTGCAATTAAATATACCAAATCTGACCACCTTTACTCAAGAAGGGCACAATCAACTGTTGAATGGGTATTCTTAAATTGAACAGCTTGTTTAAATTGTAAAAGACGAAACGCACTCTGAAGGCGACAGATCCCTGTTCTGCTTAGAAGCGTAAAATTAGGCTTCTAATTTGAACCGTTCACTTACTGAAGCAAAACTCCTAACCAATGCCGCCTCCAATTGGGTAAAATATTTAGCTGTAACCTTAACAAAAGAATAACCAACCACTTCGAACCAGTCCTTAACCTTTTTCATACGGTGAACTTTAAGAAACGCGGACGATAAATTTGAAGGTATTTCATGATGTATAATATCTCCGATAATATTTAAGAATCCAACCATGTTCAACTTTCCCGAAAAGAACATCTGGGGTAACATTGTCATTCATGAAGCAACTCTTAACCCAAGCTTAAGAAATATTAGACACTATTTTGTAACTCGCATTTGTCAGCGTTGTTGTACGAGTTTATAGATGAATGAGCCATCATTAAAAGCAAACATTTTTTTTTTATCCTTTGAATTCACTATCAATGTTTAGTTCAGTTAATGAAAAACAAGTAAGTTTTTATCTGCTCCCAATATTTATAACGAAATAATTGTACTTATCAAGAACTTTAGTATGGTAATTAAAAGGCTAAAAGTTTTTGCTTTTATAACACGAACGCAGGCTCTACATTTTAAAAGTGAATTCTTCATGAGTAGCATAATTTATTAGCTAAATATATTTCGTCCACTCCATCAGTAATATTATGGTGCAGTTCGATTGCATATTCTATTGAAGTTGAAGTTAGTGAAAAAATCACTAACATTGTAAAATTTATGATCGGAGCATATAATGATGGGATGGAGGGTGCCAATTTCCCACAAATACAAAAATATACAAGTCATCCCTTAACCACACAAATGGTATGGAATTGATCTTTCAGAATCCGAAAATCTTATCTGATAACCCCACTCTTTTCACCACGTGTCCACTTGACGTTGAGTTTCGGGACCTGCTGTGTATTACATATAAAGGGTGTCCAGCCTTAATCTGACCCAATAGCTAATTCCCGAGCCGTTCGGTTTAGATATACACTTGCAATTTGAAAAATGTTTTTAAAAAAAGTAAATAATGTTTTTACGTGCTTTTCGAACCAAAAAAACTCCATTTAGAAAAAAAATACCAAAAATACGTTTTTATATGGTCCCCAGCTCCTATCACTTATATTTAGGAAAAGATGTAGTACTCAAAAACGAAGTAAACACAAAAAGTTTCGTTTTATTATGATAAAAACTGGCCGAGAGTTATGGAACTGAAAATCATACATTTTATCCATTTCCTTGGCCATTTTCAAGAAGCTAGTAAGGGGCCGTCTCCAAAGTGAAATTAATTTTAACTCTGCTAGGAAACTTTCACTCTTGCACGTCACTCTTATGTAAATCGTTTTTAAATTTAAAAGTACAAACATTACGTACAATAATTGAGTATTTAAGAAATAAAATTTATTCTCTGTACGTGTAAAACATAGAAAAAATAAAAAATTTTGGACGAAGAAAATATTTCAAAAGCAGTTCCAAGAAAATAGACATATTTTCTGTGGCTTCAGACTGATTTGTTTTGGTACTGATCATGGTGAACGTTAAAACTCCTTTGTGTAGTCACTTGCAATTTCATACAGTCGTATTCTAATATTACCAATTCTAGTACGGGAAAAAGATATGTATACAAATGTTATACTGTGAAATGGTACTTTTTTAATGGACGGTGTAATCAAAATAAGAGAGAGGTGGCAAGACATTATGCCATTAAATTTCCCAGTCGAAGACATCAATCTTATTGTACAGGTACCCCTGCTGTTCAACGCATGTATAAAACTGGGAGTTGTCATAGATGCAATCCGTTGTCTCGTGCAACCCCTTCAAGCTTGCACATACCCGCTGAGGATGTTCTAGGATATGCCCTGTCTCATCCTTCAAGTAGTGCCCTGGATATTAGCAAGTTTTGCTCCTACTCAAAATCGACGGTATGGAACATATTACAAACGTATGGTGCATAAGCTTATCATCCAGTACTGGTGCAGGAACTAATGCTCGGAGACCAGGGGTGTTATTTTGATTTTTGCAATTTCGTGTTAAACACACTGGATGAAAATCCATATTTTTTTAATGAAGTTTTGTGATCAGATGAATGTCAGTTCTAGAGGCAAGGCACTATTAATATGTCACAGAAAAATGATAAAATTAGGCCTTTCATCAAATCCCTAACGGGGATGATTGATTCACGCAAGTTCTTAAAATAACGCCTCTTTGAGTTCATTTCCCTTATGTATGTTGTGACGGGCTCATCAGGCTTTCAATTAATAACTCCTCTTGGGTTCTTTGGGGCCAAAAAGACAAATTCTTTGCAAAAGAATCCAGAAGAAAAGCATGATATGCAAATTAAGAACCTTTTAATTAGCAGAAATTTAGCGTAAGCAGTGTGGCTTTTGGGAAGTGATTATGCTAGTCCATGGTTAGGAGTGTAATTGTTAAAAGTGAGAAGTTATTCGACAATCAAGAGCTCAGCTATTCGTGCCAGTGCGTTCAAGTCAAGCTGGGAACCATTCCACGCAAGATAAAGAAAAGTCATTTAACCCTCCAAGCGGTTAGCACGGAAAATTCCGTCATTGTAAAGATGCTTCATAAATGGACTGCACGGGATTTTTCGCCTTCAAGAAACATTCTCAAAAGAGGTTGAGCCGTACTTTTCTGTGAAATATACTTCCCCCCTTTAAAAGGTTTAACATCTTGAAAGATAATTAGGGACGGTGGAAACAACACAGCAGGACACTGATAGGAAGTTTTATGGCTCGCAGGGAACCCCGTGTTTTGACCCTGGAACAATCGTAAAAAATTGGGGGGAAATTTCTTTAGACCCCAGGAAGTGTTTGTTTGTTAGCTTGCATTTTAAAAGTTTTGAAAAGTCCCAACGCATAAGTAAAATATGTGTTACAATTCCCTTTTGAATTCATATTAATTTGAAACTGTAACAAGTTGGGGCGTGTCAGGGCAATCTGCTATTTTATATAGTTAGACAAATTATCTTTTTTAAGTATATTCTTTCGCTTCATTTTTCTTATCTTAATCAATGTTTACAGTTTTTCAAACATGATTATTTCATTATAAGATGTCAAAAAAATAATAAAACACGTAACACTTTAAAATTTGAAACCTTTTCAACTTTCCAACCACTAAAAATTAATAAATTTAAACTTCATCAAATAATTTGAAACATATTCTTACACTTTGATAAAAATAATAACGAAAAAAAAAACTAATTTAGATCTATTTTTTTTTAAGATTTCAAAGCCGAAATGTTCAGGGAAGTTTACGTACAGTGCCTAGTTATACACTGCTGGACAATTGCTAAGGACGGAAAACACTATCATCCATAGCAACCACAAAATGAAAGGAAGCAAAATGTGGAAAATTAGAATAAGTGCGGGATATTAGTAAGAGAAGTATGAGTATGCAATTTTTTTTTCCACGTCTGATCATCACGTGATAGCGTTCATAAGAGCTTTAAAGGTTTTGACGCTTGTGGACAGTTGTTGTTTCAAGTCAAAGTTTTACAGGAAAGATTTAATAGACGAACTTAAAATTTTTGGTATGTCTTCCCGATATCAGATAGATGATTTTATGCGTGGCCGAATTATTGGAAAGATCGAAGAAGGGCGAAAAATAACAGATGTTGCCAGGGAGTGTACTGGAATGTGTAGTAGACGGCACGGGGGAGGTCGTGTTAGAAGTACGACGCCTGCAGAAGACAGATATATCGTCCTATCAGCAAAAAGGAACAGGCGCACCACAGCTCAGCAGGTGGCAAATCAGTTTCTTGTAGCCTCAGGAAAGCAGTTCTCCCGAAAAACTGTTGCCAGACGTTTGAGGGGAGGAGGACTATACGCACGCAGACCTGTTGTGTGTGTCCCATTGACCAGACAGCACCATACCGCCCGTTTGCAATGGTGTCGTGAGCATCACAATTGGACTGAACAGGACTAGGCATGCGTACTATTCTCAGATGAGAGTAGGTTCAGTCTGTCATCGGATTGTAGACGCCAACTGATCTGGCGCGAGAGTGGTACTGCTTATCGTCCAGAAAATATACAGGAAAAGGACCGATATCCGACATGCAGTATCATGGTGTGGGCCGGTATCATGATCATTGGCCGAACGCGCCTACATGTGGTTGCGAATGGGACTATGACGGGCCAACGATACATTGATGAAGTTCTACTTCCTCATGTTCGTCTTTACCGTGGTGCTGTCGGTGATAAATTTGTTTTTATGGACGACAACGCAACATGTCATCGAACACTCGCTGTTCAGGATTGTCTAGACAGTGAGGGTATTCAACGTCTCGTATGGCCAGCGTTTTCTCCAGATCTAAACCCCCTTGAAAATGTGTGGGCTGGTTTGGGGAGGCATGTTGCTGGTCGAAACTATCCTCCCACAAACAAGAACACCCTCATCCGTGCACTCACAGAGGAATGAGATAAATTGAATCAACAGCTGCTGGATAATGTTATGCAAAGTATGGTACGACGTGTGGAATGTTGCATCACACTCCACGGTGGACATATCCCGTACTGATACCTTTCTTTAAGGTGCCTGCTGACTTTCAGATGCATTTTTCCATTTCTCCGTACGCAGATCAAATGAACATTTTTTTTCTTTCAGATGTTTCACAGCTTTTGTACTTTCCAGAACAATAAATATTCTTTATTCTAATGTCTGAACAGTGTGGCAACTATATTTTATCCTACTGGGTCTCATGTCTCGCTTAATGTTATGCTACATAGCAATTTGTGATCCGTCCTTAGCAATTGTCCAGCAGTGTATATTGTTAAAATGCACCAAATTCATGAATGAAGATTCTCCCACATTTTTTTTATAACTTGAATGTTTGAATAAATAGTAATCAAAAATATACGGAAACATTTACATTAGACATTTATGCATATAAATAAACATAAAAATCTATTTTAAATTCGAGCTATTCAAAAACATTCGAATTATTCTTCAAAATTATCTATTTTTGCAAAATACCTCAACATTTATCTTTTTTTAAAGTCTAACTGAATAAGTAATTAAATCTGGATATTTCTTTAAATCTCGACCGTATAAAGCTAGAAATTTTATGTTAGAAATTCCATTTGAAATTTCGAAAAAAAAATGTATTACGCAGTTAAAAATTATTTACCATAAGCTCTAGCAATTCTTTAAGTATAATATAAATTTCAAATTTTATTATATAGCTTCTTTGGTATTTTATAATATATTTCGAAGATTTAATACAATTCAGTTGAAAACTGCATGCTAAGAGAAAAAAATATACTAAAAAAATGACGAATATACAATAAAGTTGAAGCAAAACTGAGAAGCTAAAGCGTAGGAATGATGAAAAATTTTGAGTATATCTGAAGTAGTTTTCGAAATATTTATTTTAAAGTTCAGAAAATTTGTGTGCCTTATGTTATACTTAATATTAATTAAATGTTTAAAATAATATGTTAATAATAGCCATGTAATCGTTTGATAACACATTCATATACTAATAAAAATTATAATGGTCATTGATGCGAATGTCAAGAATTTTATGTAATTTTAAATTTAGTCACATTAAAATATTAATGTAGAAAATATAAAACGACCATCTAAAATACATGAAAAAATCAGTCTGCCATAAAACGATCTTGACAAACAAAATACGGCATTTTCATTTACGATGGCAGAGCCGGCTTAGTCAGGGGCGATCTGGAAAAACAGAGAGGGAACCGCGGTTTTGATGGATACCGCTCTAGCTTTTAAATCTATTAGGAAAGAAATATATAATTTAAAAATGCAAAAATTAAGTCTTGTAATTTTCCATACATTTTTATAACAACGAATTGTGGAATTGGCTAACAATACTTTGTTGTGTTTGAAAATATCTAAGGTAACCAACCTTACTTTAGATAGATTTGCACTACTTTTTCGTAACCGTATTCCTTTTAAAATTAATTCGTGCAGCCAAAATACACTTTTTGCACTCTTAAAACTTTATGTAATCTATAACAGTTAATTTTAATTCATGCAACTTGTGAAATGTTCATAATTAACCATTTCTGTCTAAACAGTTTATATGAAAAAAAAAGGTTGCACTCCCTCATTTATTAGGGAATTATATAAGATTATAACATTAAGTTTTATTTTTCACCGAATAGGGTTGAGTGGTAGTGTATCGTGCTTCCACACCACAAGTCTGGGGTTCTATTAATTGGCTGGGAAAGGTCGACTCTGCCTTTCATCCCCGCTACATTGGGTCGATAAATGAGTACCAAGCTTGCTTGGGGTCTTAAACACTGAAGGTCTCTCTTCAGACAGACCACCAAATCGGGACATCTGTTTATGCACCTCAGCGCCCAATGGTCACTTATATTGGGATGGGCATAGTAGTTCCTGGCCCTCATGGATTGTTGTGCCACTGAGTTTGAGTTTTAAGTTTGAGGATTGCCTCACTTTGCGGATACCCCTTAGATAAACATGTATTTCCACTCATTTGCAATTAAACATTTTCCTTTCAATTACGTTTATTTCAGAAGGAACTTTGATTTTTCAAATGTATTTGCTTAACAACATGTATATTTGTGTATTATGTTAAAATTTTGATCAATCCAAAATTACATGTTTTTTGCTCCTCTGAAAGCTTTTAGGATTTTAGAACTTATCTTACAATCCATATACTTTTTATAGTAGTATATTTAAAAATGATAAAGACATTTTTACGACTGTGTGAGCGTTTATAACTCGTTTATAAATATAAAAAATTGCATTCAGCTACAGTTTTTAAAATGTACTGAAATAAGTGGAGAAATATGATATTTACATATTATGAATATTTTTGACTGCAGTAAGATATATTTATATATATTATATATTTCAGTTTCTTTACAATTTGAACAGAAGTTGTAAGTGATTTTGGGAATAGTTTGATATTGAACATAAAACCTTAGGCTGTTTAATATTGTTAAGTGTTTTATTTTGATACCAGCACACATTAATAAAGGCTCATTTGCAGTTATATGATCAGCTTTAGTGATATTTAAATTTTAAAAAATAGTCTACACGTACGCAAAAATTCTTTCAAAACCACACACCACATCTCATACTATGTCTTCAATACAGCAGGAAATATTTGTGTATACTCAAAAAATTTAATACAGGATACATTTCAAAATGTTAAAATTGTTTTTAAAATTTGGTAAGGATACATTGTGGAACTGTCGGTTTAACTTCACTGAACAAAATTGTTTTAAGTCTACTGTTTTGAAAGACAAAATTAATTAGGGAGAACTTTTCTCACAATAGAATTTGTAATGACTTAATTGTGTGAAAATATAGTTATAGATGTATGACATTTTTCCTTGTAATAAAAGAAACAGAAAGATAAGAAATTAAATTTGAGTAGAATATGGTTAGAAGTACTGTCATACGCATTTTAAGAAGTATATCCCCCATTTAAATTAAAAATTAATGACTGAATGTGTTATGTCCATCACAAATGCCGATGTAGAAAAGTAATTTTTATTTAGTTTTTCTTAAAGTTTCATTAAAATCTATTCATTTGTTTTTGCGTGAAAGACGGCCAAACATCCTCACAAACTTTCGCATTTATAATATATATATATATATATATATATATTACTAAAAATTTATTTACTTACTTGTATCTAAGGCTAAACACTACACTCCATATATAAAGGATGTTTTTTTAGAGGTATAGAATTTTAAATTGCAATAAAACAACGATGTATTATTCGATTGACATGAATTTTTTTTATTCGAAAGATAATCTTATGGCATTACATTTTAAATATGATTCCTGGCATATAACTGCCACAGTTGGCTTGGATGTAGTCCAATCTGGACGCCCAATTTTCGATGACTCTTTTCAACATTTGTGGCCGTATATCGGCAATAACACGGCAAATGTTGTCTTCCAAATGATCAAGCGTTTGTGGCGTATCCGCATAGACCAATGACTTTACATAGCCCCAGAGAAAATAGTCTAGCGGTGTTAAATCACAAGATCTTGGAGGCCAATTCACAGGTCCAAAACATGAAATTAGGCGGTCACCAAACGTGTCTTTCATTAAATCAATTGTGGCACGAGCTGTGTGACATGTTGCGCCGTCTTGTTGGAACCACAGCTCCTGGACATCATGATTGTTCAATTCAGGAATGAAAAAGTTAGTAATCATGGCTCTATACCGATCAACATTGACTGTAATGTTGTGGCATTCATCGTTTTTGAAGAAGTACGGACCAATGATTCCACCAGCCCATAAAGCGCACCAAACTGTCAGTTTTTCTGGATGTAACGGTGTTTCGACATACACTTGTGGATTAGCTTCACTCCAAATGCGGCAGTTTTGTTTGTTGGCGTAAGCATTCAACCAGAAGTGCGCTTCATCGCTAAACAAAATTCGTTTATGAAAATCGGGAACAATGGCAATCTCGTTTTGGGCCCATTTGACGAATCTACGCCTTGCTTGATGATCGTTTTGATGAATTGCCAAACCAAACTGAGAATAAATCACTTGACAGCTGTTAAATCGGTTGCCATCTTGGAAAGTAATGCCAACTTAAACTTCTATACCTGGAAAAAAACACTCTTTACATGTTTTCATGAATGAAAATATAGTGGGGGCAAGGAAAACATCAAAGCACGAATGCGATTCTTATAACGAACAAAACTGTTCTCTTTTGTTGTTCAAAATCATCATCTTTTATTTTATAAAGGAAGATTCGAGACAAATCATTAGTTCCTAATTTCCAAACCTTAATCAAGCTAATTAATCTGATCTGCTGCCTTTGCATTATTACGTCAGCTTGCCGCCAAATATTCATTTTTTATAAGAACTTGAGCCTTCCTATGAACTAATATTACAACTAAAATTTTATCTCCCGCCAGCACTAAAATAAAATGAATTATGTTCCACGCGTTCTACAAGAGCGTTTTGGATCAAAATGCAAAAAAAAAAAAAAAAAAAAAAAAAAAACCTTTAAGAAAATTGAAATACAGTTAATCATTAAATTACACAGGTATAAATATTTATTATTTTTAGCTTCTTGGAATGACTGAGTTTTTTTAAAAAAGAATGCATATTTTCATTTTTGTAAGATTTACGAACACCAATATTAAGAAAATTACTTATTAGCACTTTTCAAAATGCTTTTATTATAGTAGAATTATGTTACAACTTCGCAATAAAGCTATACGAAGGCTGTTTTGTTGAATTTCTTAATCTTAAATATGCCTCACGGTAAAGTATCTAGGATAACATATTTGTTTTATCCTTTTACAAATTATGCTTAAACAAACATCATTGAAAATTATCATTTTGAAAGAAATATTAAGTTTGTTTTAAGAAGATAGCTGTACAAAAGTGAATGAAAAATTATTATTGAATATTTGAGATTATTTTAAACAAAAGTAAAATTGTACTCACAATCTGAACAAGAAAAAATTATATGATCAGCAAATATCCTGCCCTTTGCCGTTTATTTTTCACTACATACAGGGTGCCCCGAATGCCGTGTACAAACTTGGAGGGAAGATAGAGAGCGTCCTGAGGATCCATAATTACATAGGAAAGCATGGGTCGAAACGTAATGTTAAAGGAATAAGGAGACACAAAGACAGAGTAAGGCTATAACACAGATTGTAGTGAAAAACGCTTTATTACATACAAAAATAACAAATAAATAAAACAAAGGATAACACAGAACATGTTCGAAATTGCGGCCATTATCATACATTACAGCAACACCGATCATATGGATTGGCTGATTTGTTCGAAAATATTGGGCATTTCATGGATCGTAGCTGCAGCGATGGATATGGGCACCACTAGGTTCATTTCAGAATTGACGGGCGTGTCATACGTATGGCTCTTCATGGCAATCCAGAGAAAAAAAATCCAAAGGAGATAAATCAGGGAATCTGGGAGGCCAAACGACGGGACCATCACGACCAATCCACCTTTTAGGAAAATTCCAAGTCAAATTGTCACTTGCACACCACCGAACAGGTGCGCGGACATCGGTAAAGAGTTCTGGAATTACCTCTTATAGAAAAACGATATACTTTTCAGAATCCAGTTGAAGCGGTAAGATGTATGGACCGAGTAAACTGTTTTGCAGCACGTGGTCGGGTGCTGTGTGGGTTGCTTAAGGCCCACATGTGCACGTTGAGGAATTGAACACCCTTTTACGTAAAAGGTTGTTTCATCACAAAAAATCATGAAATTAGCAAAAGGTATGTCTGTCGCACTTTGATTAGCAAACAACTGAGCAAACGCGAAGCGTACTGGGTGATCATCTGGCCGTAATAACTGCCCTCTCGCACAATCTTCCGTGTGCAACGGCAAGTGCCCGTACACTGGTACTGGGATTTCGGCGCACAGCATGCAACACACCTTCTTCAAATATGGGTGTTCGTACTGTTAATGGTAGCCCAGTACCATCAATCATGATTCTGAAAGATCCATGTTCCGCTAGGTTTGGGTGCACCTGGTTGAACGTTAGATCATTTGGTTGCCTCCTTGCTGGATATCTCTCCCCATATAACCAAATAACAACACGCCCATTTAAGTTGGCTAGGCCGTAGATGAAGTGAATATCTGCTAATTCGGTGTTCGTATAACGATTCAGGTCCATCGCACGTTGGCAGTGTCTGAAATGAGGAAACCACACTTGCCAACCTTTCGAACTCCCGTACAGCGCCACCTATCACTTTCCGCCCATGCTTTTTTAAGTAATTATGACTCTTCACGATGTTTTCTACCGGATTCGGTTGCCCGGCGAGGTGGTAAGTCTTGATTATTTTGTTTTGATGCTGAGGTGATATGTTTTTGGAGTTTTGAATTGATGAGGAGTGTCCTTGGTAAAGGGTATTCGATTTTTATTTTATATTGAAGCACACACACATTTATACTATTAACAACAAATAAACACACATCGCAAACAGCTAATAACACAGTCAGATAGCAGCTACCATAAGCAGAAGCGTGCGTTTCTGATGACGAAGACAAGAAACGGGAGAATATTCCCTGAAAATGGGAGCTTTTATAAGACTGGCAACCGGAAGTCCAGAAATGCACATGATTTCAGTAAACGAACCTTGTGATTGGCGGAAAGACATCGTACGATGATGTCTTATGTAACTATAATTTAAATAAAATTGAACGGTTAAATTTTAAGCGATAAAGTTTTGATTATACACATTTATAGGCGAGTAAACTAAAGTTATTTGTTTACGCCAGTGGTTCTCAAACTTTCCGCAATTTTCAATCATAAATTTTATCGCCCCCCTATACAATAATAATGTATTGAATGCAATAATAATGCACTTTGGGGCGCTAAAGCTGCAATACAATCATAATTATAATCATTACAAATTAACAACATAAGCATTAAATTTATTGTATGCTACTTTTAAGTAATATATATTTTCCTTTTTTTACTTTTTAGTTCGATTCACTATAAAAGCGTGTTGTTTAATTTGTTTTCAAACTATAATTTATTTTATAATTATTTTTACTATACACGATAAAAATCACAATTCCAGCTATTAATTTATTTAGGGAAAAATAAACTTACCTACTTTCAAGGTCTTTTCAATTTTTCTTTGAGAATTTGAGAAAAAATCCAATAAAACCAAAGAAAATGTTCCAAATGTGCGTGACCTTAATAAAGGACGAATCCCAGCCACTTTTCGCTAAGAATACAGGAACGTTTTCTTCCAGCAAAACAGTCATATTTTGTTCACGTTATTATAGTTTTGCTGTACGTTTGGTGATCTACAAATATGATTTTGAACTTTTTCTTCCTTGCGTCTTTTGGACAAGGCGAAGTGCTACATTTATGGCTTCGTAGTTTTCTTCATAGAGTTCTTTAGGCAGCATTTGAAAATTTCAAATCAACTAAAACATTTCGTGTGTCTATCGCTTTTCTCATATTTACTTTCGCTATCATGATTAAAATGCATTATTACAGCAGGTTCTTCAATTGCTTGATCAGTTTAGAATTCATTCAGTAGAGATAACACATGTCCATTTTTTTTAAATATTCTGCTCATTTACATTTATGAAACATAATTAGTCGTACAACACAGCAACCCAAACCACAAAGTTGTTCATAGGGCTAAGTGTAGCATGTTCATAGATAATATTTTTCTATGAAAGCGGTCGCGATAGGAACTCGATCACAACAAGTACCTTGATTGTAAAAAAATGTTTGCAACTCTCAAAAAAGAGGCCTATCTTTGACAAATTCTTTTTAGTTCTCATGAAGACTTTTTAATAGGAGGATACAGTGAAGAACCCTGTTAACGAATAAACAATTTTCTCAGAATTAACGATTTCGTGAGCTTGGAGTGACTCTGCACCTCATGCGACCGCTCCCATGTTAAAATAATATAAAAATATTGATATCAGCTCTAAAAAAATAATTATGTAAAACGTTTTTCATTAGGCATTATATGTTTCAGAGTCCTCATAAAAATACATCTTGAACAAATAATCCTTCAAAGGGCTCAATATGCTTATCCATATATCATAAAACTCATTCACATGGGAAAAAAGCAACAGAAAAATATTATTTACAACTTTCCTAAAAGAAGGAGAGACGGAGTGAGACATACCAGTAAGTTTGAAGGTCAAATATATGATAATCAAAAGTAGTATTTTAGGGGCTAAAAGAAACATAATAAAAAAATTACATCGTGGGATTACAGCAAAGCAAACAAAATGTATTTTTTTATTTGGTTATAGGATTAAAGATAACTAATGAGCGTTTGAAATGGAATATTTTATTTTTGATCACCAGATGATATATATAAATTATATCACTGTAAATGTGTATTTTTTATTATGTCAGGAAGCATTTTGTTTTACTTCATTCCAAAAAATTATTTCTTTAAACCTCTTATTTTCAATATGCTCACGCCCCCCTCCTCGCAGGGTTTTTTCGCCTCCCCCCAGGGGGCGCACCCCACTGTTTGTGATACGCTGATTTACACGCAAACCCTGAAGGGTTAGAACCATTACAAATCAAAATGTTGCTTAAGATGAAATTAAAGAGAATTATTACATATATGTAATGGGGGGCCGAGCATATTTACACATATTTATCTAAATAGAGCATTGGTGAATCTTTTTGGTATTAAATTACGATTGATGATTGTTGTAGAAGTTCAATTGAGGAGGAAACATCTTCTTAATAACAATAAACATTCATTGACGATCACACACACACATAAAAAAGTTCGACAGAACACTCAGCGTAGTGACATTATGAATACAAGCAGTGGCATAAATCTTTCAAAAAATATCATGTAATTATACAAAAGGACTACTGAAAGCTCTAAAAATCATACGAATTCTATGAAAAGCTCTTCTGATTGTCTGTCAGATATTGTACGAGGTGAATTATATAACCACTGAGCAAAAAACGCTGATTACATAATTTTGAAATGTTCGAGTTACGATTAAATCCCGATAGGTAGGTAAGTGAAATCGTAAAGGGCTTAGGACCATCACAAATTAAAAATCCCTCAAGAGAAAATTAACGGGAATTATTATATACATAGACAGCAAAAATCATTTAACACTAAACTGAGGTTACTGAACTATTTTTTCATGTTTAAAGGTTAGTGAAAAAAAAAAAAGAAACACTTTGTCAATTTATCAAAACAAACAATTTGCTATCATGGTCATTGAAACTTAATTAAATTCACCCCAAAATATTTTTAGTACTATGCCCTTTCTTTTCTTGAAACGTTCCAATCCTATTGCGTATAGCCAAAATTGGCTCTTGCGCCATAAAACCTTACATTCACTCACTCACTCACTCCAATCCTATTGCATTTTCGAAAAAATGTAATACCCATTTGTTTAGCAAGCTCATTGCTTCTTTCTAGCATTAAAGGTCCTGATATAAAAGCATTCTTATAATTCGCTTGTTTGATCTAAACATGGGAAGCTCTCCGTTTCTCATCCGTTTTTGCTCTGACACAAACTTATTCCGTTAAAACGTTTCCTAAATTTTCTCTGCCTTTTTTTTCAATTCTTGTTAAGAATGTAGAGTTAGCAATACCTTACAAATGTCTATTTTCGTCTTCTGTTTTTGATAAACAGGCTTAAGAATGACTATCTTATTTTAAGTGAAATCAGAACTCTTTGTCATTGCCCTTGTAATAAAATTCATTTTTTTAAATAGAAAAAAAAAGAAAGAAAACGCTCAGTGATTTTTAATGACATTGGGATGTACTCATTACTGAATTCCAAAGCCACCTGATGATAAATGAAATGCTTTCGTACGATATTTATACGGGTGGAGGTTGAAAGTAGCTTAGATAAACAAAATTGACTCGTGTCTCAGGCTATTTCAATGGTATTTCAGCCTCCTTTTAACGAAACTTGTTGAACCTTCTCTTTCATTTCAAACCCCTCTTAAATCTCGCCAACCTAACTTGTCTTTCCCACATATTGTCCATTCGTAGAAGGAAAATATTTTCGTGTTCAGCGATCTTAGTTTCGTATTAGAAGCAAACAATCATAAAAATACATAATTTGTCGATAGTGTTGTTTTATTTCGTGTTAACCGATATTTCGTCTTAGGTGTTTTCCCATTCAACGTATATCATTGTATAGAAACTTTTTAGATCCATCCCATTGACTTGTTCAGTGATTTTGAGACTTAACAACAATGCTATTTTACATTTCGTTTCAGTAATACCTGAAGGAGATCCAGCGATATTCGGTGTGATGAATAGATATCCAATTGGTTCTGCTGTGAATGTGACATGTGTTTTCGGACCCTCCAAACCACCAGCGGAATTAACATGGTACATCAACGGAGATAAGGTGAGTCAATAAATAGATATACTAGCTGAGTCCGGGCTGCCAGTCTGTATTATAACTGCTTGCAAATGAATAAATTGGGTTTTAGTAGTATTTTCAATACTTGAATTTTTATTCTATATAACCAAGAGTAACTCAGTATAACACATCTAGCGTAACGCAAGCAGATAAACAACATTTTTGGTTTCCTGATTTAGTGTATAGATGTACAAAGTTTTTGAAGTTCTTAATCTGGAGCAAGCAACATATAGTTAAACATGCGAAAAACATGGATTCAATAAATTTAATCCGGCAACTCGTGGCGACTACCCTTGAGCTTTGTTGATTGTCATCGTGAAAGCAAGGCGTGCAGGAATTTGTCACCGATTAAATGTGAAGGATAAATCAGTAGAGATAATCGGAATATGTGGGTACTTCCTCCTTTACATTTACCGTTAACTAGAGTTGCTTCAAACTCATTTGGAATAATATTTTTAGCGGAAAATCTGGTTCTGTCTTATAACTTTGGTTTGTTCAGGCTCCGAAGGAGTAGTATTGGTGATCCAATTTTCATCACCAGTTTGTGCTGTGGTATCCCCAATGGCTCCAATGAATTTAGAAATTCCTCTGGATAATCAACAGCATCATTCTTTTCTATATATGTATCAAAAATTTGTATTCCAAAACTATGACAGGTATTTTCAATTGAATCTTATCATTAGTTCGATTAACATCAGCGTTCTTTGTAGCTAAGTTAGTAAGCTCACATAACTAGTTATGATTTCTGAATCTATTGGTTATGTTCGCGAGAAAACCATATTTTGAAGATCTTCTATTGATGACTGAAGTTGACAGAATCCATGTGGAAATATTTTCTGTGTTGAAGGATCGATCGGAAGTTTACCACCTCCCTATTCTAATAGCTGATTGGCAAATGTTTGTGCAGAATCATCTGTAAGCATTTAGTCGACAGTGTAATGTCTTTAACGTCCCTTTAAAGGAATGAATATTTAGGCCCGTTTTCAGCTTGTCTGCTGTTGTTGATCTTGGAATAACGTGCAAAGTTTGACGGAAATCACCGTTGAGCAGTATCTCAGCTCGACCCATTGAACGATGATTGTCTGGAAAATCTCACAGAGTACGAACAAATTTTCAAGTTCTTTTTCATGAGACATGGTACATTTATCCCAAATAATTAGTTGACATGTTTTCAATACAGTTTCCATTCCTGATGCTCTTCCAATATTACAAATGGGATTTTCAACTATATTTAGAATCAATGACCTTTGAGAGCCGAATGTGCCTTACATCCACATTCAAGTAGCGTTGCAGCAATCAACGATGAAACTACAGCCATAGCAAACTCACCCTTCATTCGAATTTTCGCGAGTATCAGATTGAGCAGAAAAGTTTTTTTAGTGTTTTTCCGGAGCATCAAGAAAACAATTCCACTATTTCCGCTCCGTACATGCTTTATAACTGAGTCATCCATAAGTCACTGATTATTTGTTGCGGGACTTATCTGAGCTTCAACATAAATTTGTAACGCATTGAAGCCGTATTGTTTCTCTCTTAATACTTCTATATCAATAACATTGTTTCTATAACATTCTGGAGAATATAACTCCAGCTGATTAAGGTTTTTTTTAATTGTCATACACATATCTTCAAGTAATATCAGCGATTCATTGGAAATGTTTTCCGAATCATGCACATATCCAGGTTACGATTTTCTTTGCGAGCTCGGAGAAACATGTGTGTCTTCGCTCATACTCTCTTCATGATTTCCCCATACATCTTTCGGATCAGAAGGCACACAGGTTGTCAATAGAATTCTCATTTGGTAAGCATGACATCTTTCAGGTACTTCTGTAACTGCTTCGTCCCAATGTTGGTCAATTTCAAGCATACCAAGTTTGAAACATGCTTCTTTATATGCCTGAAACACTTTGCCATCGATGCTTCTGAACTTTTCGTAAATAGTAGCATTCACTATTATTCAGAACATTGTATACTCGTCCCAATGTGCTCGTAGAAATTTATCCCGAGACACCTCATAATGTCTTGCAATTCCTTTCCTTCAGCAAAATTTCTTCATTGATTAATTTCATATATAATACTGTGGGACTTTATGATATAGAATTGTTTTCGCAAATTCATTAGTTGCATACAGTTGGAAAAAAATGGTCAACATTGCGTTTGGGGATCTACAGCTCTTCGAAGAGCGCGCTCTTCCGTGAAATAGACCCGTTGAACGTTTTCTAAGTGAACATTGAGATGCGTATTAGCAGGAAAGCGTTCATAGATAGGAAAATAAGCAAAAATCCTCATATAACTTATTTACTGCTAATATAACGTCCCCTTTGAAATCGTTCGACTTCATTAAAGGGCACATTGGAATTCACAAGTACAAAAACTGCTATATCACTGCCTTTATTTATGTATTTACAGATGTATTTCATGGACTTAACTGAATTGAAAACCTTTACGTTAATATGCTCTTTGAAGGACTTCAAAAGTATAAGAGAATAACGTGCAATCCATTCATTAGCAATTTCAATATCAATATTACTGGTTTGACAGGTGTTGTGTGTCCACCATCAGCTGGTTTCCATCGTGCGTACAGTAGAAAACCATTGTCACCAGTTTATGTGTTTCTCCATTAGTTGACGTGAATAATATTTGGTACATTTTCCGTCTTTCATGCAGGGTGAATGTGGGTTATGAAGCTCATATGGTCCGCGAATAATGTTCTTCTCAACAATTTCAAATAATCCGGGATCTTCCTCTTGGTCAGGTAGTTCAATTATAATGATCTATCGTCAATTTTAGTGGGAACTATTTTTTCAACCAAGCAAATTAAGGTATGAGCTTGCGGTAAACCTTTTATCTGCCATTCAAGGAAATGTATCTAGCAGCGTGTTTCTCTGCACATATAGTTCTTAGTAATAAGATCCATATTCATTTTTAGATCCATATATTCATTTTTGTTTGAACACTCTCGCTATATGTAGGAGGTCTAGAGGCAAGAGTAGATATTTAATTTCATCCCAAGATGGATTACATGTAAAAATTATAAAAAGATCTAAGCGTCCATATTTTCAAACGTTTGTCAAAGCGTTCTGAGAATATTCGTGCATGTCTCTTGGAATTTTAATGAACACAATCGGATGTATAAGCCTTTGCATAATAGCAAGAACTTCTTTATCATTTGCAATAGTTTGATGAAAAAGTTGACTAAATTTCAGAATACAGTTGGACTGTTTAGCTCGAATCAAGACATGGTATGCATAACATTCCAGACAGTGGACATTTTTGATGTTACAGCACATGTAGTACAACAATTTGATTCATTTCAAGATGATATCCGTCTTTTTATTGTGGAAGCAGTATTTGATATTGAAGTGTGCCGTACGACCGATATGTTTCAGCAACACGTTGCTTGGTTTGATCTCACTCTCTAAAAATAACATCTTGCCGGGTAATTTCTGTTCCCACACAATTACAGCTGCTATTTCAGGAGCGATTGAAGTTTTGAAACGTTTTTCATGCTCATTTAAAGGAGTTTTTTTCTACTCTGATAATGACTTTCCTCTCATTTGATTTCTCACCCTATATAAAGCTGATTTAAAATCTCTCACCAAACAGTTGTGCTCATGTAATAATGAATGTAATTGAGCAATAATTTCTCTAACTGTTTCTATACTGAACGCGCATCGTGAATTCATCTCGTCAAAATTGAGGATCTTGAACGGGTACTGAAAGAAGTGAACCAATCATATGATACACTTGTCCTTGGACTTCGAAAGTGGGCATGAAATTATCATATCTCACAATATTTGCCGTTCCAAATTATATTATTTGAAAACATGAGTTGTAATTCTGAATATGCTATAGAAAGTGTTTGGAGTCCTGAGTAGTTCCAGCCACATAAGTAAGAAGTGGCTGTGGTGATTTAGCCAGTGGTGGCAAATTGACTTAGTCATTAGAGCAGCACATGCCAGGTGTTTCTTTCTGAAATTTTAAAGCACAACAATGTACCCATTGAACCAATGACAACGTCACGATGCATTCCATAATCGTAGTCTTTATCGTAACGAAATGCCGCAGTCTTGAGATTGACTCCGGTACTTAACAGAGCCTGTCGTGAGCACTGAGCTTCACGTTAAATGGTTCGCGCTACTTCAGCATCTCTTGAAGTAGACACTAGTGTTCACAGGTCTGCAACTCGAACTGTTGAGATGTTTCAGCAGCTTTTGAAGTAAAGACGCCGATCCGGTTAGTTTCTAAGCATGTCTCGTTTTTCAAAAGTTTCAGTGTGACTTTCCGAACTGCCTTTCGATGCACATTTCTAGTTGACCTTAGAATGTTCGATATTTGTTTCTGTGGCATTTCAAATAGTTCTTAGTATCGAATGTTTATTAACATAGGAAATATCTGAAAACACGCCCACAGTTTATTTAAGTGTAGCACAAATTTCACCTTTCAAATAAAAAAGAGAAATGGAAATCTTTTGGATTTACATTTTAAACTTACTCGCAAAAATATTGAGCTTACTAACCGAATGACGCATTTAAGCGTCTTTTAAGCTCATTTGAGGCAGATTTATCTGCATTGAGACCAATTACTGCATATATCGGTGCCAATTCATAAAACCAAACATATTTTTTTTATTATATATTTTAAGTAATAAAAATATTGAGGTATAATTTGAATTAAATTCATTTGATTCTTCCACATATATTTTTTTATACTTTCAAGAAAAGCACCATTTTTAAGATTTGTTTTAACAAGTATGTTAAAAAATAACTTGATTTTACAGTTATGAATACTGAAAATACATTATTCGTGTTTAAATATATCAGGGTACCAATTTTCATAAGAATCGGCTAGCAGATATAGAAGTTGGTGCGCTGCTACACCTTCTGATGGGGAGCTGCTACAAAGTGAAAAACGAATATAAATTCTTCACGAAAAAGTACATGCACACACCAATTTTCAAGATGGTTGGTTGAACGGTACAGAAGTTTATATGTTGTAGTACCACCTGATGGGGAGCTGTGAGAAAGAAAACTGCGCAGAAAAACTTCTCCACAAAAAAGTACATATACATGCCAATTTTCATAGTAATCGCTTAAACCGCGCTACCGAAGCGATTCCATACATACAAACATCCATTGATATATATATATATATATATATATATATATATATATATATATATATATATATATATATATATATATACTGCTGGACAATTGCTAAGGACGGATAACACTATCATCC
Source organism: Trichonephila clavipes (assembly GCA_019973935.1). Classification (NCBI taxonomy): domain Eukaryota; kingdom Metazoa; phylum Arthropoda; class Arachnida; order Araneae; family Nephilidae; genus Trichonephila; species Trichonephila clavipes. The sequence goes on from BMAU01018263.1 coordinate 509,250, forward strand.
ATAGCAACCACAAAATGAAAGGAAGCAAAATGTGGAAAATTAGAATAAGTGCGGGATATTAATAAGAAGAAATATGAGTATGCAAATCTTTTTTCCACGTCTGTTCATCACGTGATAGCGTTCATAAGAGCTTTACAGGTTTTGACGCGTGTGGACAGTTGTTGTTTCAAATCAAAGTTTTACAGGAAAGATTTAATAGACGAAATTAAAATTTTTGGCATGTCTTCCCGACATCACATAGATGATTTTATGCCTGGCCGAATTATTGGAAAGATCGAAGAAGGGCGAAAAATAACAGATGTTGCCAGGGAGTTCGACATCGCTCACAGCGTTGTTTCACGGCTGTGGAAGTCATTTAAAACTACTGGAATGTGTAGTAGACGGCACGAGGGAGGTCGTGTTAGAAGTACGACACCTGTAGAAGACATATATATCGTCCTATCAGCAAAAAGGAACAGGCGCACCACAGCTCAGCAGGTGGCAAATCAGTTTCTTGCTTCTTCAGGAAAGCAGATCTCCCGAAAAACTGTTGCCAGACGTTTGAGGGGAGGAGGACTATACGCACGCAGACCTGTTGTGTGTGTCCTATTGACCAGACAGCACCGTACTACCCGTTTGCAATGGTGTCGTGAGCATCACAATTGGACTGAACAGGACTGGGCATGCGTACTATTCTCAAATGAGATTAGGTTCAGTCTGTTGGGATTGTAGAGGCCAACTGATTTGACGCGAGAGTGTTACTGCTTATCGTCCAGAAAATATCCAGGAAAAGGACCGATATCCGACATGCAGTATGATGGTGTGGGCCGGCATCATGATCAATGGCCGCACGCGCCTACATGTGGTTGCGAATGGGACTATGACGGGCCAACGATACATTGATGTAGTTCTACTTCTTCATGTTCGTCTTTTCCGTGGTGCTGTCGGTGATAAATTTGTTTTTTTGGACGACAACGCAACATGTCATCCAACACTCGCTGTTCAGGATTGTCTAGACATCGGGGGTATTCAACGTCTCGTATGGCCAGCGCGTTCTCCAGATCTAAACCCCATCGAAAATGTGTGGGATGCTTTGGGGATGCAAGTTGCTGGTCGAAACTATCCTCCGACAAACAAGAACATCCTCATCCGTGCACTCACAGAGGAATGGGATAAATTGCCTCAACAGCTGCTGGATAATGTTGTGCAAAGTATGGTACGACGTGTGGAATTTTACATCACACTCCACGGTGGACATATCCCGTACTGATACCTTTCTTTAAGGTGCCTGCTGACTTTTAGATGCATTGTTCCATTTCTCCGTACGCAGATCAAATGAACATTTTTTTATCTTTCAGATGTTTCACTGCTTTTGTACTTTCCAGAACAATAAATATTTTTTATTCTAATGTCTGAACAGTGTGGAAACTATATTTTATCCTACTAGGCCTCATGTCTCGCTTAATGTTATGTTGCATAGCAATTTGTGATCCGTCCTTAGCAATTGTCCAGCAGTGTATATATACTGTTAAAATAAGATAATTTGCACATTTTATTGAATTGCATAAAAAGAGCTGAATTGAATGAAAAACCTTCAAGATAAAAATTCAAAACTTGTACGGCAAATATGTGTAGGCGGAGGCAGCGCATAAGCGCATTATAAGCGCATGTAAGTTAAGACTTATTCAATTCGCCAGATCACCTCTCGGTGAGTTTCGTGGTGTTATTTTGAAGTAATCGGTTAAATTTAAACTGTAACATTAAAAATAAGTAACCATCAATGTTTTGATGATGGAATGAGGTGGCTAATTGTGGGGAGGCCAGAAGCAGGTCAGTGTCAAATCCAGATTTGTAGAAAGTACAATTTAACGCCAAGCATCGTGTGTAACTTATGGAAACAGTTCAAGGATACTGGATCCATCGAGAGAAAGCCTGGGCAACGCCATCCAAGAACCACGACGGCTAGAGAACATCACTATTTGTCTTTTATAGCGAGAAGTGACAAAGGGGCTACATCTTCTCAGCTCTCTCGTTGCTTGTATGCAGCCACAGGAACCCATGCATCAAGGGTGATTGTTTCAAAATGACTTCTTCATGAGAGAGGGTTGTTTGCGCCTCACTCACGTCTACAAACAGGTTAGTCCACTTAGCATGGCGCATACAGCATAGAGATTGGAGTACGGAACAATGGGAGGCCGTTCTGTTGACTGATGAGCCCCGTTCGAGCCTAAACGCCTATTCTCACCGTGAGTTCATATGGAGAGAACCCGGGTATCGCTACCTACCCTCTAATATCCATGAAATCGACATTTATGGCAAAGGAGGATTAATGGTATGACAGGCATCATGTTGGATGGCCATACACTTCTTCATGTCTTTGAAAGAGGCTATGTGACTGGTGCGAAGGTGAGGTATAGAGATGAGGTGTTGGAGTCCTATGTTCCATTTTTCATGATACATGTAGCCCCGAGTTCATTATAATGGATGATAACGCGAGGACACATAGATATTTTCTATTCGACGATTTTCTAGAGAGGGAGCATATTTGTCGTATGGATTGGCCAGTCAAGTATTCAGACCTCAACCCTATAGATAATTTCTGGGACGCTCTGGGGCAATTGCAACTCGCTATCCGCCTTGAAGAACCATCCAGGAAATGAAAACAGTGTTGCTGAACGCGTGGAACCAATTGCCACAGGAACTTACAAAACATCTTATTTCAAATATGACATCACACTGCGAGGCTTGTATAGCTGTAAAAGGAAGCCATACCCGCTATTAATCCATTTCTTTTGTTTATTCTGCAACCCCTGTTTCATACCTTCTAACTCCAACGAGTGTTACGTACGATCATGCGTGTGTATTGTAATTGTTGAATGGTTATTTGTTTTGTATTGTATCAATGGGTTCAAATATCAAATTTCATTAAAATTGGTTCAGTAGTTCTAGAGACAATCGATCAAACGTTCAAATTTTCCTAATTTCTTACACCAGTGCATATATATTTGTGTGTGTATGCATTTTCTATTAGATTCTCTTACTAAGCACTAATTGAAAAATAATTACTTATTACTGAATCTTAACATTCTACATTAAATAAGCATTACAAGAAGCATATTGGCGTTATGTGTGAGATCTATGTTTTAATGCATTGAGTTCTTGAACCGTTAAATCACATCGTTTAAAAGTGCAAACAGTTTCTGGTACTACTGAAAAACTCATATATACGAATTTATGTTCTTCATTTGATGCAAATTGTATGAACGCATATCAGTTGACAAAAAAATAATTAGTATGTTATGAAAATCAACCATGTAAATCAAAACAAAATATCCCTCTGACTTTTTTATGCTGATTGTAGTACATTTTGATTTTAGTGTGAAGTTCATTTTCTATTGCTTATTGAGTAGGGTGATTTTTAAAAAGACACAGCAATAAAACTTTTCTGTAAGAATGCTAGATAGTTTTTAAGGATAGAAAAAATGATCTTTATCGTGAATAATTATATTAATATCAAAGACATCATACGATTATAATATATGTTCGTAATTGATCAATAATCTATTTTTTGTTGAAGCTCAATAGGAACTTTCAAGGATAAATGTTAGAAAGATTATGCTTGAAGAAGACAAAATGTTTCATAACTTATGTTTAAATTTCATTTCATACGCACATTCTTGAGTGCACAAATTTGCAGATATTAATCTAAAAATAAAACTCAGTTTCATGAAGTTTTTGTACAATAATATGTGGACTAATTTTACTCATAAATGTAAATACACAGAAGGGAAATGAAATAGCAAAAGAATAAAATAAATTGAAATTTGAAGAAGAAAAGTAGCAATTAATATACATTCGAGTATAGGCATGAAGTTCCAGCTTCTCTCCTTACATGGAAACCTCGAAAACTGCATACCATTTTTAGTCGAAGCCGAACATAGTAACAGATGCAAATAAAAAATGTTACGTCCACTCTAAACAAAATATCCAATGGCATTTTAATATATTTTCTAAATATTAATTGGCATGGAAAAAATACTATTATGCGAGGCGCATCCGGAAAGTAAGTTTCTCTATTTTTTTAAAGAAATTACACTTTCAGGAACAGATTTATTGTCAAGAAGTACAGTAATGTTTCATCTATTTTTCAACATATCTACCACCAGAATTGAGACACTTGTCGTATCGTGGGATCGACTTTTGCATCCCTCTGTCGTAAAACTCTGCCGCCTGTGAATGGAACCAGCGTGTGGCAGACGTCTTCAGCTCTGCGTCGTTGTCAAAACGCTCACCGGAGGGCAGGAATTTCTTGAGGTGCAAAAAAAAGTGAAAATTCTAAGGACCAATATCAGGGCTGTAGGGTGGATGATCAAACAACTCCCAGGCAAATTCCGTCAAAACAGCTGATGTGCGTCGAGCCGTATATGAACGAGCATTGTCATGGAGGAGCACAACACCTGCAGTAAGCATTCCACACCTCTTCATTTGAATGACACGTAGCAATTTACGCAGTGTTTCCCAATAATGATCCGCATGTACTGTTCCACCACGTGGAAGGAAGTCAATGAGCAGAATTCCCTTTCTGTCCTAGTGCACCGTGCACATCACTTTTCGTACCGAAAGCGTCTGTTTGAATCTCCTACTAACCGGAGATCCCATATGCAGTCAATGCATTGGCTGCTGCTTGGTTTATGGGATGTTGTGCGAAATGCAAATCTCATCACTTGTGACGATCATATCGAGGAACTCTTAGCTATCATCGTTATACCGCTGCAGAAATGTCAGTGCTGCTCCTAAGCGTTTAATTTTGTGTTCGGAGGTCAGGTTTTTTGGCACCCACCTGGCACACAATTTTTTGAACAGCAGGTTCTTAGTGACAATCTCATGCAACGATTGCGATATCTGAGAAAAAGGGCTTCTCAGCTCCGTAATCGTGAAGCGACGGTTCTCGTATCACTCGCTGCCGCAAAGATCAACAAGATCATCATTGATGAGCTACGATAGCCCATTGTGCTCTTCATCATGGACACTTTGACCACCTTCGGAAAACTGCCTACACCAGCGAAGCACCATCTGTTTACTCATGATGTTCGCCCTTAAACATGAAAGAGCTTACGGTGAATTTCAATTGACGCAATGCTTTATGCATTCAAGAACTTTATCACCGAACGAACCTCGCAGGCGGGGGCAGAAAGAATAACAGCTTCAATTTCAGACCACTGCTACCACGCTACTGGCACGAGGCGGGATATGTCTGACTGGCATATGATTGATACATCATAGATCTATTGCGCATGCGCAATTGACACGGCAAATTGCGCTTAATTTAAAAGGGAAAACTTATGGAAACTTAACTTTCTGGATGCGCTTCATAGGTTTTAAATGATTGAATGAAAATATATCTTCTAAATCTTTCGAACGTTTAATCTGATTATTCCTTAATACCGATTAATAAATTTATTTACAGGCCCCAGAAGCCTATGTGCGTCAAAAACAAATTGAAATTTACCAAAATGATTTGGAGGCGAGTAAGTCTCAACTCTTCTTTGTTGTGGATCCAAGCCATTTACGCCATGGAACTTTGAGTTTGCAATGTACCGCATCAGTGTCTTTGGTGCACTCGAAAAGTAGCATTGAGTTGATTGTAAATGATGGCAGTTCTGGAGCCGAATTTCTGCATGGTAAGTAACTATTTTATATCAGACATGTAGTTTGTTAATTAATATTATGCAAAATGTAAGAAAATGCTATTTCGGAGCGCATTTTATTTAGTTTCTTAAATTTTCAACCCACTGCAATCTGCAAAAGCTCTCCAAACTACTATGCTTATAATATTAAAATTATGCCAAAATATATATATTATAAGAAAAATTATAATGTAGTTTTTATGACTTTTTACCATGCAGAGATAGCAGTAAAAAAGAATTAGAAGAGTTAAGAATTTTTTATCAGCACTTTTGCATCTGGTAGGATAAGGGATTAAAAGTACCAACTAATTAGGTCACCATCATCCGTGAAATCTGACATTTCAACCGATCATCCCCCTCGCGTAAGGTTTCAATGTTAGAAGGGGTGTTTTATCTTATTTTATTCATTCGTCTTAAGTAAAATATTTGTAGTCTGAGATCGAAAGTTAAAAATATTTCCTGGAATAAAATTTATTTTGCTTTCTCTTTGCAAGCAAAATGCCCTTGAATGATTTCTGAGAAATTTAAACACTTAAGAATTCTATTCTGTCTGAACTACCTAGAGCAAGGAGCTAATTCATGGCCATAAAATATGCCGTGATAGTCTAGTAGTTACATTCACGAACTCGTGACCAAAGTGTCACGAGTTCGTGTCCTGTTGCCACTGAAAACCCTTAATTAAGAGGGTATGATACACGTTGAATCATGCGTAGCCGCGTTATTAATTACAGTCACAAATAGAGAAAAAGCATATGCTGGTTTAATTAAAATCCAGGTACTGTGGATTGGGATTTGGGAAAATGTTATCACTTAACTTTATCTCTCCATACAAAGAAAATTATTCATAATGCCCTAGGTACGATCCTTCAAAAGATGACCAATTTAGTTAAGATTCCAAATAGAACTTCACTTATTACTTTTTCTATCCATATGAGAAACGTCATTTTTTTTGTCTTTTCTAGAAAATGACTTCATTAAAAAAAACGCAATCTTAAGTGTGTAACTCAATTTAACCATAAAATATTTTTGCAGTACTTTAAATGAATTAACTGTGTCAAGTCTTAGCGTTCTAACTACTATTATTTCGGAAATTAAATCGAACTGCGCCAAATGTTTGCGGAAACAATGGATAACATAAATTTAGCTAGTTACTCACGACTCATCAAACAGCTACTTTTAAAAAGGTGTACAGCCTACATTCGTGTTGTAAACAAACGCTTCAAATATTTAATTCATTACAGTGAATGGGTCGCCCTGCAACGTCCATTAGTTTGGGAAAGCCGGAAGGAAGATTATCCATATTCAAAATAACTTTAATCTATTCTCAGTTATAAACAACGACACAAATTCTATTCACCAAGTTAAGAGAGAGATGTACCCAAATACCAATTATGGATAGCAATAGTGAGGTAGATGAGATACAGGAAGACTAAATAATCAGATCACTTACGTCTAGGCAAAATCCTCTAATTCTTAATGGCCTGATCTAATTTGATTCCCAATTGACAAATCATCAACTTTAATATTACAATAATCAGCTGCGAGGTAACGTTTAATAAATCGCTTCTCGCCGTTAACAGTATAAACTCTCTCTCTTTCTAACCTGAAAGTTTTAATTGTATATACAAGTCTTAATTTGCATACTCACTTCTTCTCCGGGGAGGGGGGAGATTTATAATATAATACTTTTTAAAGACCGAATATTTCACAAGATGAAAGGTATTTGAAAAAACGCGGATAGACCCGTCACAACAGTATGTCAAAAATATTTTCTGTTTAATTTTTAAATGAATTGTTTAATTCGAGTTACACACTTACATAAGATTTATCGTGTTACCTCCTTCTCACATTGGTTAAGGTGAAGATCTCGTCGATCGTTGAGGTTCCTGGGTGATCCGAACAGTGTGGGTCCAATAAATCAGGGATGGGCAAACTTTTCTAGGGTACGGGCTACTTCTAATAATTTTAAGGCTTTGCGGTCCACCCAGTGGCGTAGGTGTGGTGAGGGTAAAAATAAGTCTGAAATATTTATTATAACTTAATAATAAATACGGAATATGCACTCACCTACAAATTACAATTAAAAAAAACTCATACTTTTAAAACCAGGTTAAATAAAATAAAAAACGCTAGCTACAAACATAATAATAAAGGTCAAATATAATATAGTATCAATTCATTTATTCTCGAACAGATGAGAACATGAGAAGTATTTGCGAAAGGAAGATTTTAAGTTTTATTGTTCTAAGAATTCTAGAAAATAGAGCACGGGGTGAAGAAGATCAAAGAAAGAACTCATATAAAAGATCGGACATCGCTAACTTCATTAAAGTACAATGAATTAAAAGGACAGACTGCGTTGTCAGAATGGACGAAGACCGCACCACTAAATTGCCTTCAATGCCCAACCAATTGGCACGCGGAGAAAATGCGGGGCAAATCTAAGATGGTTTCATGCCGTTGGAAAAGATCTCCTAGTTTTGAAAAGTAAAAAATGGAGAACACTCGCAGGACGAAGGCTGCCCTGGAAAAGGCTTCTTGAGAAGACCAAGGCCCACCCTGGGCTGTTGAGCCACTGAGGAAAGAAGGGTGCATTAAATCAAACAATTCAAACTATACATTAAAACATTTTAATCTTAAGTTTGTTCGTAATTGCAGTCAGTAGAGGACTTAGTCTGTATACTGTCAGTCAATCTTGAATATTTCAGTATGTAATTACTTACTGCTAATCTTCAGGTAATCCCCCCAAAATGCCTTTGTGGTCTCCCTGTCGATCACGATCGACTTAATGCCATTTTGGCATTAAATCATTCTCGTAAGGATACAGACAAATAATCACAATAATTCACTTTTATTAATTCTGCAATAAACCGGATTTTGCGACGTGTTGACAAGACAATTAACTGGTAAGAAATAATGGGTACTTATCTTGAATAAGTCAAACTAACGCATTATGATCGGTATGAACTGTTAAATGAGATCCATGAAGATATAGCAATGAATATTATCTAAACTATCAATTATCGCTGAACACTCTAATTCAGTTATTGTATTTTTATTTTCATAATTTCTCAGTTACCTGGAATGGAATACAATCGGCTGCCGACTTCCATTTGATCTTTCTAGGTTAAGAGTCGATAAGATCGAGGTTTTCGATGCCTCGAAGTAAAGATGACAAGGGGAATTTTGATTGAATAAGGCTAAAATAGGCTTTGAAATTTAGCTGTTTTTGAGTTTTTGAAAAGACTGTTGATATTCTGGGGTCCAATTCTATTTTTGATTATTTTTAAGAAGATTATTTAGTGAAGTTCTGAATTTTGCATATTGAAGAATGAACTTATAGTAGACATAAATACTACCAATGAATCTTTGTAAATATTTTATATTTCTAGAGGGTAATAATTTTTAAATGATTTCTGCATTCGAAATTGAAAATTCAAACGTGATATTCACGTGTATGCATTACTCATATTATTTCACTAATAGATCTCTCTGGCATTGTTTTGTGTGAATTAAAAGAAACAGCCATTGTAAACTGTATCGAGTTTTTCTAATTTTGTACAACACATTGAAATTTTTAATTAAATATAAGATGTATAATGTAATAAAAACTAATATGGACTTTTATCAATTAGGCTCTTAACCCTAAAACCCCTTTGAAAAACTTACGGGAATGGTACCCTTTCGTCTCCCAGACGAAATGAATTTTGGTATGCTTAAAACAAAATTTTAAAGTTAATTACATAAAAATTATACTTACTGCAAATGATTTCATTACATTCAATCCACACGTAAGCAATACATTAAAATTCATTTCTTTCCGAAGTAATATCTATAATATAATGTTACGAACACAACCTCATATGATCAGCAGTCAACGTTTAAGGTATCCGTCTACTTGCGACAACTTTTTTTTGAAAAAATCGAGATATGGAGATTTTTTTGTGATTTTTAGATTTATTTGGTATATTTTAAGAAAAAAATCCTAAAATTAAAAAAAGAAATTTTTTTTATTAGTATGAAAATTGGGAAAAACTGGTTAAAATTTACAAAAAATTACATAAACGGGGCCCGCTCTGTAAAAAATATTTTATGAACAAATCCTCAATTTTTCAATTTTGATATGTTGCTTTGTTATTCATGTTTGAAGTGATCTTCAGGATAAGAGATATTTTAATTTTTACAAAAAATAGAGCACTTTATCTTAGTTATTACACGAAATTGCTTAAAAAAAAAACAGTAGTTATATTCACATAAGGGACTGTAAATTTTGTAATAATGCAGTGATTTAAAAATCTGAAGATCAAAACAATTCTACTATTATACAGAACATACACAAGAAATTTCAGTAAATTATTTTCAAAACTTTTTCAGCAATCCTTGTCCCCGTTTGAACATTTTCTGAAAAAACACATTTTGAGTAAAACACATTTTAAAGTTTGAAATACTTTTTTATATATATTAATACTTACATACAGGTTTAAAATTCTCCAGATTTATACGTGACACCTTCCTTTTTCTCAGATAATGCACAGTTCCTTTTTTTTAAGTCCTCTGAGTTTTTTCTCTTGTTTTTTGTAGTTGGCAATGAATGTATCTCCGAGTCGACAATTCTTTCGTCATCAACCTTTGAAAATCCCTTCAGAATGAAATAACCCATTGGGATGTGTAAATATTCCAACACGGAAAGAATCCATTTAGATCCATCATTGTGTGAACTGTAATACAGCCAAGAATGCACCAAATTGTAATGTCAGAAGTTCAACAAAAGTTTCTTTTGGGATTATGCTCCACAAAACACCATTAAAACTTTCATTGGCATTTTGGGTCTTTCCGTGTAAATATTTTTCAGGAAGTGATTGGTCACATAAATCAATATAGGTGGTTTTCACTGTGTTCAATATAGCATTTGGTAAGCCAGCTGTTCTATGTTTATACAGTTTTCCTTCTTGCTTGGCCTTTTGGTATTTACACCATGTATCGGATCCAGAAGGGCATTGTCCATGCATGGGTTTTTTGTCGGTGGAGCAACAATGAAAAAATGCAGCAATGACTGCAGTCTGCATGTTAGACAAATTGCAGACATTACTCCGAATTGCAATTCCAAAATAATTTTGAAGTGTGTCGATGAATTTGTCGGTCAATTTACCTTTTCCGCCTAAGCCTTTTGTAGATTTTTCAGCTTTCGTAAACGAGAGCCAACTCTCTTCTGCACATGTCCTATGCACTCATATTTAACTACGCTATCATAACCATAAATGTCTTTCACATTATTGAACGCCTTTGAATCCCCATCCCCGTAATAAGACGTATATCGAAGACTGCGGTTTGCTTCAGACCTTTCAAAAATCCTATAAACACCGACAGTTTCCATATTAGACGCTGATCCTTTGTGATTTTTTCAAAAATGTGACACTACGCATTTTTTGGAGAATCCCGATGTTTTTCGGTTTTCGTACACACTCGGCAATATTGACTGAGCACTTCAATGTCTAATATTTTTCCAGAGTCCACAGAAATTGTCGAAACACATCCATTCAATGAAGAGTAGCCACGTTTTTGCCATGTACCATCTACACTAACGCCACACTCATTTGAACATTCTGCAATGGATTTTGCTGACTCCAACATAGAATTGTTTGCAGCTTGTGACGCAGCATGCAGCAACTTAATTTCATGTTGTCTGTATGTACATTTTGACGGATAAGGAATATTCAGCATACTGAACAGTTTCTTTCCAGCTGAAAATCCTTTGCCAATAATTCTCATTCCAAAGACAAAAAGAAGGTTTATAATATTTAAATTATTCACCTTTGATGTGGAAGTGAATCCTTTTGTGAATGAACAGTTCTTACACTTGAGACATAAATTTGACTGCAAACCAAGTCTTGAGTCTTCAATCAAGTACAGTTCTTGATTGTAACAAACAGGACAAGAAAGAATAGAGAATATTGACATCAGTATTTCGATGTCGAAAATCCTATTACCAGAAAGAGTTTCGGAATCAACATTAAATAAAATGTCACTTAATCCTCTTCCCTATTTTTCAGAACTAATACTTCCTTCACTAACTTTTTTTTGAGCAGTGCTGAAATTCCCATGAAACTTTCTCTTCTTCTGACGTCTCTTTCGTTCATGTCCCATGGCAGAAACTTAAAGAATACTAAATAAGTAATTTTATAAAATATGAAAATCAAAATGAACTTATTTCAGTAAAAACTAGAATGAAAAAAAGTTAGCAGTAATATCAAACGTTAAGAAGTAAATAAACACATATCCTGAAATTACCAGATGTGAAAACTTATTTTATAAAGAAAAATAAGTGAGGCTTTTTAATAGCGTTTAAACAAAATATTAAAATATACTTTAAATCAAAATATATTTTTCAAAAAGTGGAAAGAAACCGAAAAAAACCTTCAGTTTTGGTTTCAGAATCCCACTTCCGGTCGGCAGTTACCAACCGGAAGTGTCATCTGCTTTTACTAAAACAGTTGTAACTTTTGTTCTAGTGAACGGAAAATAGAAAACTTGGTAATTTTATAAAGCTAATAAGTTGGTCTACAAAATAAAATCATAAAAAAATTTGTCAATTCCTGACCAAATCCCCGATTTTAGGGTAGTCGAATACCTTAATACATTTAAAGTGGTTTTTTGAATTTTATTTAATGTATATAAATAGATACTTAGATTGCAGCATAAATTTCTGTTGCATTTCTTCACACACACTTTTAAACTTTTTTTCAAAAAACATGGAATTTATTTAGAAGCTTAAGTTTATTTTTCGGGTAATTTGATTCAATTGAACTCCTTTGTGTTGACTGAATTTTTGTATAGACAATAAAAAAAAAAAATAAGATGCTAAAAATACTTTCAGTTTCTATGTCGGTGAAGTTTGTTTTAATAATTTAACACGTGATTTAAATGAACAATGTTGAACAGCCTTAATGAAAAATTTAGCTCTGCATGTAATGGGTTTAATTTTAAAGTAATGTACTTTCATAATGTTTTTGTAAAAGTACCTTACCCTAGTAACTTGTTTGAATTTTCAATAGAATTAAAATACTGGTTAAAAATTAAAAGCGGAATTTCGATTGAAGCATATACATTTCGAAGCATATTCATCTCAGCATGATGCTCTCCGTACATTACTCAAGAACATAATAAACAAAATTTGCGTGTCATTCTGCGAAACTTACAAGGGGGAAAAAAGCATGATTTCTTTCTTTTTTTACTTTCTGATTGTTCAGGGGGTTCAATGTTCTACTCAAATTACAAAGTTTCACAGATAATTGTACTTGTTGATTGGGGCAAAGTTGATACATTTAGACGTTTCTTCATCCATGGCGCAAGGAGATCTTCACATAGCTTTATCGCAATCTTTCTTCTAAACAATGCTTTTTCAGATTTTCGTGCTATATTATGCACATATATATAACGTGTACATTCACTAAACTAATATTTTACATGCCATAAAATATGCAAAGAGTCCATAGACGTGTTTTTCTACTGCATAACATGTTGTTACACATCTGATCTAATGTTTCTACGGCTCCTTTTGTTGCATTGTAAAATTCAACTATTTATAGTTTTCCATTGTCTTCATTTTTATTTGGTTTATCACGGAATGTAGATAGGAGAACAACATATTTGTTTCATTTGTGTTATGAGATCAAAAGGTCTTAGCTTGGTCAAAGTAATACATAAAAGTTCTTACACCTCGAGATTGCAATTCTAAGAGTTCAAGTGGAATTTCTTAAATGTTTTACTGAATAGTCACAGAAAACTGTGAAATTCATTGCAATCTTCAAAAGTTTGTCAACTAAAGGTATCGAAGTAAGCCAATTATCCGTTGTAATGTAACTACTATCTGTAAGTTCGTGTGATTTTGGACATCTTTCAATAAAATCTTCATTTTCCGATTCATCCTCAGAAATTAAAATTTTCATTATGACTCAACTCTTTTAATAATTTATGGATAGCCTCAGGGTTTTACCCAAAAGGTTTTCTCCATGAAAACGTTCTATCATCGTCCCGACAATGCAAGGGAAAAAACTAAGGCAGGTTATCAATTTCAAACGTTACTAAAGCTAAATGTGTGTGGTGTGGTGCATAGATACTGGAGTCCAAGTTTGTCTTTTTTCTGGATTCATTCATAACATTTCGATAAACTTCAATAGAACAAAACTTAATAATTTTACAAAAATTAAATCCTTAATTTAACTATTAGACTGAAATTATTCTAGAAAACAACGGCACTCCTAGAAGCCGAAGTTAAGATCAAGATTTTAAATAGAAAATATCCGCTATAAACAACAGTGACCAAACGCGCTGAAGCCAAGTTTTCGATTTCCTTTTAGGATCTGCTACATTTCGTTTTCGTCGGGATGCACCCCATGGGGGTCTGAGCACGGTGACCGATACGCTCCGCCCACGCAGGGGACGGTAATTACAACAGTTACTGCCACCCATTTGTCTCTCAGACTAACATTGCTCTAAAAATACTACACCTTAAAATATTTTGAGAAAAATAAATACCCTTATCTCTAGAAGTCAAGGTCATATGAAGGTACTAAGTCGCACGTTCTATTTCCAGTTTTAAAGGAGAGAGTACAAAGTTTTTTGTTATAGGTGTAGTCTTTCAGACGAAAGAGTAGCATTCTACGGTTACTGACCTTTCAATTGCATTTTTCGGTGAAAAAGTCATTTAGTTTAGTCTGAGAAAATTAGTTGTGCGTTATTTATGATAAATGTAAATTCCCCCTCCCATCAATTTGCCGTATTTTTCATTTATTTTTTCTCGTTTTATACTCGAAACACATTCTTTGTTCCAAGAATTTTACTGTAAGTTATTCCTCTCCGTCTTAGAAAATTTCTGCGCTATTAAGTTGTAAAAATTAGAAATGAGCCTTTCATACCAATTTTTTTTTCTTATGAATGAAGTATGACTTACATCGAGGAGAAGGAGTGGAAATTTCATTTATGTATATATATATATATATATATATATATATATATATATATATATATATATATATATATATATATATATATATATATGAGGTGAGGATTCACACGTCCCTTCGGGTTTGAAATGAAGAACACGTAGAAGCGTTTCATAGTTTTAATTCTTTAATGTTAAAAAGAATACACAACACAAATACTAAAATAGAATGAATGAAAGGAGGTGGTGTCTGCCATTAACATCAGCTGGCGAACTATATGCGTAAAACGTCCATTCTCTCTCCACATAATTTTCCGCTTCAGTTCAGTTCAGTTCAGTTCAGTGCAAGCACTGAAAAAAGTGGAGACCTGGCTAACGCCTTATGCTCCGATAAAAATTTTGATCAGTTTCTGATCCAAGATATAACACACAGTTCGTGATTGCAGTCTATCTGTAATTTGAATTATCGAGTTGTGCTTCAACTGAGATTGAAGAAAGTAGAGTATAGAGTAACTGGAATTTTAGAATCTATTGGATGATGTCAGAAATTTTCAACTTTTGAACATGCTCTATTGATTTACACTTCGCTATTGAGAATAAGACCATTCGCCGTGGTTGGAGATAAAATTTTCAAATTTCACGCTGTGATTTGTATTTGGTACAGTTTAACATAAAATGTTCACTAGTTTCGGTACTTTACAATTTGCACACAAAGGAGAATCTGTTAGTTTAAAAAGGAAATATATATCATTTAACGGTAACTTTTTTAACTCGCAACTTATTGATTAAAACTTCTGTATTTCTATTTTTTGCTGCCTGTCTGTTCCATTTTTCAAGATGAGAAATATAAAAAAAATTTGTATGTCTCTTGCTCTTTTTCCATATTTCTTCACTTTTGATTTTGTGTTGTTTTTTAAAATAGGTATGTAGATCTTCATAAGTTATCCAAGAAATAATATTCCACGGCTCTGGAGAGGCTTTAGCTAATTTGTCAACTTCTTCATTAATCTCTATTCCCTTGTGAGCTGGTACCCAAATGAATGTAATTGATTGAGCTATTTGGAGGCACTGATGTAAAGTTGAACTTAAATTTAATATTATCGTATTGGATTTTCTATTAATATTTTGGATGCTTTTTAAAACTGATAAGCTGTCCGTCAAGATGATATAGTTTTCTGTTTCAGAAACCCAATTTTTAATGCAGTCCATATGGCTATAGCTTCTGCTGTGAATATTGAAATCATGTCTTTCAGTATGAAATTTTGTCGAATTTTTTCTTAGGGATTAAAATTCCTATTGATGTTTGATTAGTATTTTGGAACCATCGGTTGCTATTATGATATTGTTATTAAATTTTGGCTGAATGTAATCATTAAACATATTTTGTACTATATCATCTGGAAGATCTTTGTTTTGAAATGGTAGTTCATGAGTATATATATTTATTTTGCGATTATCGTAGATTGGGGGAGGAGGGATCCATTGAAGAATATCTACTTTAGAGATGCATAATTCTTGGAGAAGGTTGATCGTCTTTTGAAAAATACTGATCTCTTTTTCTCTATATTTATAAAAATTACTATCTATATTCCAAAATAACTTTGCGTTCGGTGACCAGTCTTTTAATGCTATTTGCTTGGTTATAAATTTTTGGCAAAGAAAATTATGGCGAGAATTAATATTTCCATTCATAGACTCTGCTCTTAATAAATCCAACGGGGTATTTCTTGGGAGACCTAGGGCTAACCGTAAGGCAGCATTATAAATCGGTTCTAGTTTTTGTCTGTTGCTATTGCTAGAAAAGGAAAATAGTTGACTTCCATAGTCAAAGATAGAACGGATTGTGGCATTAATAATATTTAAAGATGATCAGATCTTGTTCCTATTTTCGGAGAAGATAAGGCTTTAATTGCATTTAAATATTTGAATCCTTTTTGACGTAGGTAATTAATATGATTTTCCAGGTGGTATTGGGGTCGAAGATGATACCCAGGATTTTCAGACTCTTCACTTCGGGAATAGGTTTGTCGCATATTTTAAGTAATGGAGGTATTGTGCTTCTTTTTCTGGAAAAGTTGAGTAGACTGCTTTTTCTGGAGAGGTGGATAATTTCCATTTTTTACCAGACTGAAATTTTATTTAAAGATTCTTGCATTTCGCCTATTGTTTTATTCCAATTCGTACCACTATTATATAAAAACATGTCATCAGCATAAACCAGAAGATGGCTGTCGTGTTGAATTTCAAAAATATCTGACATATAAATCATAAAAGGAAAGGACTTAAGATAGACCCTTGGGGTACACCATAATTGTTTGTAACGATTTTTTTGAAAAAATGTTTCTCCATTTGATTTGAATTGTTCTTTGATGTAAGAAGTTTTGAATCCATCGTAGTAATCTCCCAGAGTATCCAACTTTTTTAGTTTAGAAATAAGGCCATTTGGCCACACTGAGTCATATGCTGCTTTAATATCCAACGCTACCAAAATAAAATATTCTTTGCGTTCTCTAGCCAGTATGATGTCAGTGTTGTAATTGAAGTAATGTATTAATGCTGCTTCTGTGAGGGTAAAAACCATGATGATTAACATGAAAAATTTTGTTTTGAAAACTGAAATCCAACATTCTATGTAGAATCATTCTTTCTAATAACTTGGCAATTACTGAGGTAAGAGAAATAGGACGGTATGACGAAACTTCCTTGGGATTTTTGTGAGGTTTTATGAAAGGTAGGATAAGTGCGTGAGTCCAGTCTTTAGGAATTTGACTTGAAAACCAACTGTCATTAAATGATTTTTAGAAGGAGATATATTGCTTTGATGGGGAGATGGTTTATTGATTGGAGAGAAATCTTATCATGCCCTGGACTACTGTTCTTTTGATGAGATATTGCTATTTCTAATTCTTTTAAAGAAAAAGGTTTATTAATATCCTGGCTATTGTCCGGAATAGAAATATTTGGAATACTATCGTTGTTTCGTTTTGCGTAATATTGTAAAAAACAGTTTGCTTGGGATTGTTCGTTTGTTAATATGGTTCCGTTATTTTCAATAATATTAAAGGATGAATAGTTAGAATTTGTTCTATTTTTAATTATTCGGATGATTTTAAAAGAACTTTAGGAGAAGATATTTTTCGCAGGTCTTGTGCCAAAAATTTTCTTTACAGGCTTTGATTGTTCGCTTAAGTTTTGCGCTTACTGCTTTATATTTTATCCAGTCTTCTTCTTTAAAGTTTTTCCTTGCTTTTATTAAGGAGTTTTTTTTCTCTTTTTGGCTCTTAAATGCCCGCATGCTGCTGTCCACCATGGAGCTCTGGAACTGATCAGGTTTTTTTCGGTTCCTTGAGATAAGATTTGAGCTTTTTTAATTTCTTTTATAATATCTATATTTATATTTTCATTTAAATTTATATTTTGTTGAATAATATTGATAAATTTGTTCCAATTTGTGTTTTGTTTACAATTAGTAGTTACTGACCTGTTTGCTCTTTTGTAATTAATTATTATAGGGAAGTGGTCACTTCAAAATTATCAGTATTCGTGGACCAGGATAAATCATAATTTAAATCTATAGATGCTAAAAAGAAAGATCTATAGATGTAAAAATTCCCGATGAATGGAGATAAGTTGGACTTTTATCGTTTAATAATATTAAGTCATTTTCAATGATCCAGTCAAAAATCTTTTTCCAGAAGCACTAGAGTTTTTGATCCCCATATCTCATGAGACGCGTTGAAATCTCCCAATATCAAATTGTGATTATCAATATATGATGCTATTTTAGATAAATTGCTGTCTTGAAAGTTACCCGGTGGGATGTATATATTAAAAATAGTGATAGGATTTAAATCTATTTGAACTCTGACTATTAAAATTTCTAAGTCTTCACTAATTTCTGAGAATATTTTTATTGCGCTAATATCTTTATTTAAAACTATCATTAATCCTCCTCCTCTTTTGATTTCTCTATCAATTCTGAATATATTCTTATTGGGAATTGTGAAAATATCATTTGGATGTAACCAGGTTTCTTGAATTATTAAAATACTTGCTTTTTTGAAAGTGGAGCGAAAAAGAATATCAGGCCTCTTGTTTTTAATTCCACGTGCATTCCATTGGATTATGTTCATGATTTAAAACGGAAAAAAAAAAAAGGTTCGATACTACGAATTAGTTGAAAAATTCGAAAAAAAGTAGATTAATAGTGAGTTTTTAGCGAGAAAATATAAGAAAATGTGATTATTTATTTAAGTTCCTTTATTTTTTCTACTACACGATCTAATGAGTTTCCTCTCTGTTCTGATATTTTCTTGAATCTTTTTGCCTTTTCATTCTGTTTTCTACTTATGATACAATCATCATCTTTTTGAATTGTTATATTGGATGCAACTTTTTTTAAGGTGGATTCCATGGTATTCATTAGGGAAGAAAATCGTAAATTTATTTGTGCGACCACGGTATTCAGTTCTGACGTGAAGAGTTGTACTATTTGTTCTAATTTCTTTTCGAATATGTTATTGGTTTCTTCAAATTTTATTTCTAGTTTCGCTAACTTTTTTTCAAGATTTTCTATCTTCTCTGTTTGATCATTATATGTTTTGGCCGAGTATGATGTTTTTTCCCTTTGGAATTTTTCAACTGCTTCGTTTCTCGAGATTTGTTGTTGTACTTTAATTTTTAATATTTCAATTTCTTCTTTATATCTTTTGCAATCTGTATCATTAGCTTCATGTCCCTCTCCACAAGAGCTGCATTTTTTATTTGTATTTCTTTGCATTCGTTTACAGAGTGGTTCAGTGAACAAATTCGGCATTTTATTGCGCTTCTACAAAATTTTTGAAGGTGTCCAAATTTCCAGCAGTTTGTGCATTGCCTAGGTTTTCATAGTAAAGAGTAGTTTTAATCATTTCAAATCCAATAGGAACTCTTTCGGGAATACTGCATCCAATTTGGGTAACTTTAACTGTTTTGATCGGTTTAAATCAGACTCCGTTTTTGGTAAAGCGTTGGATATCAAAAATTGCGTAATTGTAATTTTCTAATTCCGATTTAATGTCGTCTATTGTATATTCTGTGTCTATTCCGTGCAATATATAACTAGTGGTTAGGCCAGTAAAGGATAATCTTGTACTTATTTTTACTCTATTAATTTCTTTAATTTTTAAAGCTTCTTTGGCGGTCTCGCAATTATTGGTTTTAATTATGATCTCACTGTTTCTTGTTTTGCTTATACTTAGAATATTTTTTTAATTGTGAACTCTTTCATTATATTTTCTTTTAGTTTAAGAGGATTACTATTCTGAAAGCCATTTTCCGATTTTAAGAAAATTGTAATATTTGGCAACGTGCTTAAGTTTTGTCTTTCCGCAAACTTGGTCAATAATTCTATATCTGTGAGATTACACCTATATTTATTGAATGAAAAAGTTGAATTTTCGTGTTCCACTTCCATATTATTATTTGGGTGAGGGTAGTCACCCATTTTGTCTTCTCTATTCCAATACTCAAAATTGTATAAATACACTATCTTGTGTAAATAATTAAATTAAAAGCTCTCTTATCCGAAATAGAAGAAAAATTATATGAACTAAATTTCAATACAAAATAAAAATTCAAAACGATCTCACCCGCTCGAATCCGCTTGAAAAGTCAAAAGTATTTAATATTATTAGCACACTTTCACTCCAAAACAAACCTCTCATGTCTAATTTTCCGCTCAGTTTTACTATGTCTGCTGGAATCACAGTTACAGTGAATCTTGGGATTAATGGTGTTCCTGTTAATGATGACTGTCACGCCAACTGGTGTAGGTGGATACCACAACCAACCATTCTAACCGTACCAGCTGTCCTCAGCCCCTGAAGTAGGATCATATGTGAACAGGAATCTTAAAAAAGAACCAAAAAAAAACACACGAAACAGAAAAAGTATACACACTAAAACATAAAGAAAAAAAAAAACCGGTTGCTCTTGTTAATCGCAGTGAATTAGCACTCAAGTGATGTCACTACACAATTTGATATGGCCAGTTACTGGTGTAAGTAGCTTTTTATACTGTCGTAAGTTTTCCTTGGCCTTTTCGAGTATTCTACCGATATTTTCTTCGATCCTCTGTTGAAATCTTGAGTTTCTTCACAATATGGTTCTTGACAACCTCAAATTCAATTTCCTGTTGTTTTGAATCCAAGCGAGCTTTGGAAACATCCTTCACATTCGGTTTGTGGCTCATGTCGGGAGTTTTGGGACTGGTGTCTCATTCTTCTATCGTTTGAAGTTTTTGCTACAGCTTCTTAACATCAAATTTATGTTTGGTTATTTCTTCGTCCTTAATGACCCTTAAAGATCTTCAGAAATGACAATAAGTGATTTTTCTCTGCAGTCTGGGACTTCTTTCACAACAATCTTCATCTCACGTTCTTCCACTTTGTTTTCTAAGGATTCCTTCTCTTGTGCTTTAATATGTAGTTCTCTTCTTTTAGAGAGTATGATTGAACTTTTAAATATTCCATTTCTTCCACCAGCTTTTTGCTTCCTTTAATTTAATCCTGCGGTTCTGTTGGGGTCTATGTGACCCGAAAAAAATGTATACGTTTATAAAAAATATAGAGCAAGGATATTTTCATGAAACTTCTTGACATATTAAATAAACTATATAAATATGTACTCCTTCAGGGATTTATGTTTATTTGTATTTCAAAGGACTATTTTCAATTTACACCTAATATATCGTTCGGGTCAATGACAAAATGCAAAAAAAATCATTTCTTTTTTCTAATACATGTTCATTTTTGATTGAAATAAATTACAAGAAAAGAGAGAATAACAATAAATTCTCTAGTTTATACTTTTTCAAAACTTTTTTTCATTGATGTATGTGTTAGGTCACATGATAAGAAAACACGTGCAAGGTCAAAAGGTTGATACAACTGGCAGAAGGCCGAGCTACTTACTTTTATTGCAACGTTTCTTTCTTTTTTTTCCTGATGTATTTCACTTTCTGATACACAGCAAAGGTGTCACGCCACAGTAAAGGTGTGGGGGAGAAAAAATAACAAATCGCATAAATTTGAGTTACGCTGATATAGCTAAACTAATAGGAGCTTCTCTAACAGCGAAGAAGTAAGAGTGAAAGTTCTGACAATGATTTTGATACCAATTATCAACAAATAAACTACGAGTATAAAGAGTGTATTCTTTCCAAGAATCGTGAAACAAAATGAAAGCTGAATCCACCCCCACATTCTTTGCAATCAGCATCTGTTAATATTATAAAAACTACTCCAGGTGTCACAAGATATGAAATTGCAAGGGTAATATATGTAAAAAGTCCATTTGAGGTGGTATTCAATTCTACAATAGAAAACGAAATTATAAGATTAATATTGAAGGAGAAAACGTTTATGGAAAAAATTGGAAAGATATCGAAAATAAAACACTTCAAGCATATATTGGATTACTATTGTTAGCTGGTGTTTATAAATAATATGGATACTCAACAAAATACTTATGGGATAAAAAAACTGGTAGAAATATATTTCAAGCGATAATGTCCCTCGAAACCTTGTGCACCACATCGAGAGTTATTCGTTTTGATAATAAATCCACTCGACAAGAAAGAAGAAAATTGGATATATTAGCTGCAGTGCGGTACGATATATCTGTGAAAAGTGGATAGAAATTCTACCAAAATTATATAATAAAAAATTCGAATGAAAATATTACTGTAGATGAACAATTATTAGGATTTCATGGACGATGTCCTTTCAAACAGTATATACAAAGTAAGCCATCTAAATTTTGGATCAAAATATGGACTTTATGTAACAGTAAGGCTTCGTACGTACTGAAAACACAAATTTACACTGGAAAAGAACAAGGGTCAAATCCAGAGAAAAATCAAGGAATGTGAGTAGTGAGTGATTTCACTTATGGGTATTAGGGGCACAATATTACATGCGATAATTTTTTTACATCTTACAACTAAGAGCAACTTCTAAAACGGAAAATGACTATGCTTAGCACCATTAGAAAAAATAAATCAGAACTTTCTTAAGAAATGTCAAATAAAGAAGTTCACAGCTCATTATTTTATTTAATAGAAGATACAACAGTTGAAATCTTGTGAGCAAGTTCCCCCTGAAGTCGCTCCCTCACAGTCTTGCCTACCTAAGAGTGTGGCAGGAAACAAAGCAGGACCAGAAACTTCCATTATAAATATTACTTATTTTACTCAAGCACACTAATCAACATGAAATTAAACCTTAAGTGAATGCCCTAGGAGATGATATAGAGAAAGCAATAAAGCCTAAGAGAACAAGCACAAGTAACCAATTTAATTTAACCTAATCTATCGTTGACTACAAATTCCCAATCCACTAATTTAATACAGTGGCAAACACCGCTCTTAACTTAAACTACAAAATTCATCTTTATTATATCTCACCTTCGTGGCGACTGTAACAGTTACTCAGCTCCATTTCCTTCTTACAATTACAAAACTCTGACTTTATATAGTCGAACTAATCTACATATCAGGGTTTCTTCTTGAGAGGGATAGATATGAATAAATGCGTGCTAGCCAGCATCGCGAATGCTAGCTCAAAGATTCTCCAAGAGGATTTGTGAGAAGGTTCCATAAAGATCCGTCACAACCTACATCCTAAAAAGAACAAAAATGTTATTCTTATGAGCACTTTGCGTCGTGGCAAAGAAGTTAGCAACATACCAGACAAAAAACCATTAATGATCTGAGATTATAATTTAACTAAAGGGGCTGTGGATACTATTGAACAACTTCTAAACTCATACATTTGTAAAAGAAAAGCAAATCGATGCCCCATGATAGTATTCTATAACATGCTTGATACTTCTGCGTACAATAGATTTATTCTATGGACTTCAATACATAGTGATTGAAACGAAAACAAATAGACAAAAAGATGGTTGTTTTTGGAAGAACTGGGAAAATCACTCATTGTTCCATACATTGAAGCAAGGCCAATCCTACCAAGAAGTGGGGACTCAATAAAAATAGTGAAATGAATACAAAGAGAAAGGGAAAGCATACCTTCGGGATTTGCTGAGAATACTCCATTGTGCGTCAAATGTGCAAACAAATTCTGTCCACCTAGCAATGACAACAAAACTAAAACGTTATAATACAAGCGTAAAAATCCCATTTGCAAAACTCATGTAAGATATTACTGTTCAAATTGTAAATAAAAGTAAGTTTTAATTCCAAATATTTGTTTGTTATTTTTAAAGATGTTTTATGTTATTATTCTAAGTAACAATTTCAAATATTTTTGTATTATTTTTATGGATGATTTATGTTATTAGATCTACTTTTAAACTTACTATTACTATTGTTTGAACCCTTTATTAAATAGCACCCGTCATTTACTGCAAGAAGGGTTAGTTTTCTGAATCGGGTCATATTGACCCGAATGCTTGTAAGTCACTCGGTCGGGAGTGTCCTACTTCTAAATTATCCACGCGACCTAGATCTGTGGGAAGGAACGAAGAAGCAGCCATATCGTTTAACCTTAATATCTCTTTATTAAGATCTTAACTTAAAAAATATATAATAATAATAATATTCAATTCAAGTGAATCTGTAGTGAAGACACACATTATTCGTATTACCAAATCATCGCGTAACCGACCACTATATCTAACTCTACCGAATATTTCTAACTTCAGTAACTACACAGTTCTTAATTACTTAATTTAACAGTCTTACCGCTATATATTGGGTAAACAGCAATCCGCTTTATTCTAACTGGCGTGGTTTTTATCCTTGTGGAATTGTATCCACCTTTAATTTGATCACACACATACGGATAGATAAAATCTTGAAATCGGTATTTCCTCTCACTTTAACTTAATCGCGTTTAGTCAAAAACATAGACCTCGTATATTGACTTCTCATAGCCACACCGCGTACGCTAAACTTCTACTATTTATAAGATTCCTAATTTGAATATTCACGCTTCTCTTCTCGAGTTGGTTGGAAATAATTGCCATTCTAGCCCCAAAGAAACCGAAGAGGAAAATTAGTTGAAATCGCGATGAGCCCGTCACACGCTACATGCATGTAGTAAATGCTAACAGAACAGCAGGGTTAAAGCTTTCTGAATCTTTTGCTTCTTCACAATTTTCATTATTTGCATTATGACTAAAATTAGCTTCAGAGGTGGTTTCATCACAATCATTAGCAATATTTATAAGTTGATCAACATCAATTTTACCTCATAGGCGTATGCCATTTTTATCAAATTCAAACTGAGACTGTCGTAAAAAGTCAATGACAATGATTACATCAAGGGAAAATACATCATCATTAAGAACGTGAATTGCTGCGGGTAGTGTATAATTTTGAAAGGTAATGTTGTCCTGTAAGAAACCAATGGTTTGAACTAGTAAAGGTCTTGCCGAGACGCGTCTAAAAGTGCGGAGGAAATAGAAGAAAGACAAGCCATATTCAAAACAATTCAATTTACTTACAGTACTCATCACAACCCAAATTCAATCAACCAAAATTCAGAGATGCACCCATTATTAAAAATGAAGAGTAATTAACGAGGTATGCGAGATATAAGAAGTCTTTAAATACTTAGAACACTTACGTCAATTCAATAGCTCTGACTTTTAGCTACATATTCTAGATTAAACCTTAAGTGACAGATCGTCAACTTAAATATAACAATTTTCAGCCACCAAATATCTACGCCTCTTTTCCAGTTTAATTAATCACTGCTCCACTAGAAGTCTACCCTACCTCTCTTTCTAATCTTAAATCATAGATTTTATATACTAGTTTTAAGGAAAGTAAGTGATTTGATCAAATCCCTAACCTGTTTCAGATATGTTCATTTAGCAAATGTGGTGCATTATTAAAAGTAGTAATTAATACAGCAGAATTACAAATTATTTATTCGAAATTAATTTACAAAATAAATAGTTAAAGCTAGTATTTTTTTAAAAAAAGGATATTTATAGTAGAATTTCAAAAACTTTTTTTAAAAAATTATACGTTAATTTAG
Source organism: Trichonephila clavipes (assembly GCA_019973935.1). Taxonomy (NCBI): domain Eukaryota; kingdom Metazoa; phylum Arthropoda; class Arachnida; order Araneae; family Nephilidae; genus Trichonephila; species Trichonephila clavipes. The sequence continues at coordinate 534,905 of BMAU01018263.1, forward strand.
TAACTCAGAAATATCCTGCTTTATTTGTAACATCTTATTTTAGTTAATATTTCCCTTTTTAAAATAGCTTTTTTTACAATCAAAAAGCTTCATTTTATCTATATGTTGGGTGTGGTGGAGTTCCCTAATTTGTTTGTTTACATTTTTAAATTTAAATTTTATCCAATTCCTAATTTTCAGGCATACAAAATATATTTATCAATAGAAAGGTAATAATGCAAAGAATGTAACTAAATAAACTAAAAAACGATATTTAGGTCATTTTTGCTTTAGTGCGTTAAGTCAGAAGCTCGGTGCTGCTTGGCACGGACGAGGAGAGGGGGAGGTAAAAGGGAGTGGTAGCAAAAGAAAACAGGGCTTTACAAATGCTGACTTATTCAGTTCATCCTTTCACTAAAACAACTCCGGGATTTGATGAAATAACTTACTTACATCAGGGAAATGACCTCAAAGAGATATTATTTTAACATCTTGCGTGAATTTGTCATCTTCCTTAGGGATATGATGAAATCCCTCTAACTTCATCATTTTCCCACGACATATGCATTAAACATCATTAAGACGACATGGTATCCATAAAAATCATCGAACTATCGATATTTTTTTCTTGGTTTATATGGAACCTTCAATCATTATAAAAATACCCGGAAAATTTCAAAGATTTACCAGCATTTTTTATTAAATTATGGAACAATATGTGATGCTGGACAATAGACTCAATAAAACTGTCACACCCTTTTTTTAGATCGTCTGCAAGAAAAGTGCCTGAAAAAAATGAATTAATTATTTTTCAACCGCGTGCAAATGAGATTAACATATGTAGAATTACAGATGAAATAAATCATTTCAAGAAATAAATAAGCAATTCATGCAAAATTTCTAGTTTATGTATTGCTTATTGAAAAGAAAATGAATTTGGTCAAAATTTAAAAGTTGAGAGTGCTTTTTATGACATTATATTATATTTATATATATATATAATATATATATATATATATATATATATATATATATATATATATATATATATATATATATATATATATATGTACCATGTATGTGAAATATAACACAATTAATATTAAAATATTTTTAAGATATTTATTTAAACAAATGCACAGACGCAATTCTTCGATTTTGACGTATTTTACTTATTAATTGTTGTTTATTTTTGGTTTTGCTTTCATTCATGTACAATATTTAACATAAGACAGTGTTTCTCAAAGTTTGGGGTGCGCCCCCCTTGGGGGCGCGAGCATATCGAAAATTTGAAGATTGAAAAAGATAACCGGAAAGAAGTAAAACAAGATACTTTCTTCCATAATATAAAAATACACAACACTGATATAATTTATGTTTATCATCTGGCGTTTTTCCTTCATCAAATAGCTATCTTTGATCCCGAAACCAAATTAAAGAAGAAAAAAAACTTTGTTTAATTTGGTGTATTTCCTCAATGAGAGATTTTTTTATTATATTTAACATAAAATATTACTTGTTAAAAGAAAAAACGAAATCCAGATCCTGAGAAAAATTCTAAGAAGAAAAATTCATCACTTTTATTATTATTGAAATACTGTACATTAGTTGTAGAAAGAAAAGGAAGACATGATTCATTTTTCAGCCATGCAGCATAATACATTTGCTGATCATTTGATTGACCTTCAAACTTACTGGTATGGTTGGTTCTGCATTAGTTACGTTCCTTGAACAAAATATGACAGCTTTGCCAGCAAATGACATTTCTGTAATATTAGTGAAAAGTGTCTCTGATTTGCGTCCTAAGATCTTGCACTTTTGAATCATTTTAGTTTAGTTTTATTGGATTTTTTCTCAAATCATCAAAGAAAAATTAAATAGTCCTTGAAAGCCGGTAAGTATACTTTCACTTAATTAAATTATTCATTGGAATTCCAATTTGTATCGTGTTCAGTAAAAATAATTATAAACAAATGATTGGGGTGACTCAGTCCCCCGCACTACCATTAGCGTTAGCATCGACTGCGCAGTTTCTCCCGGGTTACATTTTGAAGTATTTCTGCTTTAAATATTAAAAAGTAACACAATTATTATTCATCGGAATTTTATATTCTTTTTCATTATTTAACATTAATTCTAAATGCTAATTCTGTAAGGTTTAAAATTACAGTTCTTTTAAGCAGTTGTTTTCAATTATAGCATTTATCTATAAAAAACATTTTACATTTTTGAATACAATTTCGTGCACGTAGTTTTGCTCTCCTTATAGTGCAGCTATTATATCACGAATAATGTTTTATTTTTTTAAAAAATGAATTCTTGCGAAGAGCCGGTGTTTCAGCCAGTATATGTTTCATGTATCAGTACTGAAGAATTTATTTTACAAATAATTTCTTAATACTAAATTAAGAACAAGTTTAATAATTATTAGTGACTTCTATGGGCTTGTCTTTTAGAGCAAAATTTTTCAAAGAAAGGTTTAATATCAGATATTGACACTCTGAGTTATTTTTCTATATTTAGCTGAGATCTATATTTTGTCTTCAAAGAATCCACCGAAGAAAATCCGGTTTAACAAAGATAGGATGTTGAAAATGGTAATAGTATACGAAGCGCTTTTGTTTTCAGTGCAGAAAATTCATCATCCACCTCTACCCAAAATACAAAAAAAAATTTATTACAAAATTGCCTTTTAATTTTTTACTGGACGTGAAATCTATGAAGATTTCTTTATCGGAAGTTGAGAGCCCTTCTGCAGTATCTTGAAATAGATCTCTAATCCACTCGTAACTTGCTACCAAGTTGTCCTCATCAAGAAAATACTTTTTAAAATTTTTTGCCAACATGGCTAAATGATTTTACATGGCTTTAAAAACAACTTTCACATGTTGTTCTTCAGATTTGTAAGTTTTAAAACATGACGAGCTGGGACATTTTCCCCCATCATTTACTTCAGTAGTGGTAAATCCAAAATTTATGTATTTTTGAGAATATTTCCTTGATTTATTTTCGGAGACATGCTCGTATGTGTACTTGTTAATCCTTTATTACCGTCGAATGTTTGCTTACGACTTAAAAATATATGTATGATTTTGTTTTAACCTAATGATGTAAATAATTAATTACTGTGAATTACAATTAACGTGCAAATTAAAAAATGTACATTCAAGGTAGATTCGGTAGCTATAGAAGTATCGAGTCGACCAAAACTGACTGGAATTGTGCGAGGAAAAGAATTTTTACATGTTTTGCGCAGACGTTCGATAGGTTACCCAGACTCACGCAAACGTACCCGATAACGCTATGTGATGGATATGATAGAGAGCAACATAGACTAGACTATTTTTCTAATGATATTTGTACTTTGAGAAATGGATGCTGAAGGAAATAAATCTTAATTAAACATATCATTTTGCGATCTGTTCCAATTTAAAAATTAGAGAAAGGAAAATAACATAATAATAAGTAAGTAATATATGTTTTAATTAATTTTCTTAAAATATATATTACTTAAAAGTAAAATATACAAAATTCAATACTTATACAGTTTATATTTGAGATCGCATTGTAGCTTTAGCGTCAAAGTGCATTTTTATTGTAGTAAATACATTATTGTTGTACAGGGGGCGACTAAACTTATGATTGAAAATGGGGTCCCCAGTATTGGAAGTTTGAGAAACACTGACATAAGAAGATCTTCAAAATCATGGAAATAAAAAAATAAAGATATAAGCATCGTTTGTACATGTTGTGCATGATTTAAGTTGTAAAACTGAGAATAGAATTAGCTCTGAGATATGTATATTTATTGTTTTACAATTATTAAGGCAAAGTTTTATGAAACATTGATATTTTATTTGTTTTCTTCTATATATTCATTATGCAAGAATATTGTTTAATTGATGCAATTTTTGCAATTTCTTATGGTAAGCAGTTTTAAATAAGCTAATTAACATTTCATAAAACTTTCAGATTATTCAATGAGTATTATATCATGCTATTCCTGGAATGAAACTTCAAACCGATGCTTCTAAGTGTTTAATTTTCGATCACACATATAACTATCATTTAAAACCTTAAGGCCTTTTTGATAATTGAAGTAGGGATGTGAAGTTTTTTATAAATGTTCTAAAATGTATGTTTTGTAAAACTGTGTATGGAATCAGCTCTAAGATAAGTAGAAATTTTTTAACAAAATTTCAGAATTAAAGTTATTCCTTTTTTGAGAATTTCTGTGAGTTTTACAAAGAAAAAAATCATATAATGACCATCATTATTAAAAACCCATACACACCAGTTTTATGTAGTATATTGTAAGGTACTTTGAAAAAAATTTTCAAAGAAAATATACATATTTAAAAAGCCTTAGGGATTTAAAAAATGTTATAAAAATTAGTATTTACTACTAACTTGTATTAATCTCAATTAAAATCACAAGTTTCAAAAATTAGAAATAAAAAAAAATTGTAAACACATGGTACCCAGTCGCCTTACTCAACAACATGAAACTTATACGTGTAAAGTAATTATTTTAAATGTATACTTTTACATAAACACCATCTAGGTTTTTCACAAACTCCCCGCCCATTCATGCTGCTCTGTTAGTGCTAGTTTATTCTACTTACGCCACGTCCCAAAACAGATATTATATACCTACATACAACAATACATACATAAATACACATACATAAATATATATGCAATTTTCAAATATACTACGCAATAAACAAACAATGCAAGGAATTCTCACCCAATAGCCAAATCTCATTTGGTAGTAAAACAAATGTAAATAAACAAATGTTTTCCACATTTTGGAATAAATTTTACACCCAAAAGTTTATTTTGCAAATTACATTAAAAATGCACTTATCTCGGTGTCAAATTTTACATTATTAAAAATCTTTGCAAAACCAGACTTGCTTTTCGCAAAAATAACCTAAATGTTTATCAGTAGGGTTCTAATCGCATAGGAAAACTCTTTGAGAAATTAATTTCAATTTTCACGATTTTCTTCGAAATACTCGAAATCATTCGGAGAAGAGTGCGGTAAACCCTCTCTGTTTGGTTCTATTGCGGTTTACATAGGACTGTTTTTACATGTTTTAAGTTCAACCTGTGACATATCTGCTCGAAAAACTCGAAGATAAATTTGGGGATAATATCGCTAGTAATAAAAGCTCCTTAATGCGCATATATGGAAAATAACACAAATCTCTCTCTCATTCTTAAATATGTTTTCTATTTACCTAGGGGTCCAGGCATTGGATTGTCATAGAATTCGCCCATAACATCTCCCCGCAGAGGATTAGGTATTTAAACTCCCAATTTTTTAAGAGTGGATAAATATTTGCGCAATACATCAAATTATTTATGAGCTGAAAATCATGGGACCAATTCTCGCAGATTGCCACGCTAACTGAGCTATCTTCGGGATTTTCTAAAAATCTATAAATATTTCTAAAATTCGGGATTCTACCTCTATTCTTCAATAGGAAGCTTCCGAGATGGAAACACTAACGATCGAATAACAGTAAGAGGTATATTGTCACGGAGTTCGAAAGAAGTACACAGTTCAATTAAACAAACAATTAGATTTATTCTAACGCTTGGAGCTCGATACAACACTGGACTGAGAACATGCCCAACTGGCGATGAACTCTGCTTTTATACACTTCGGAATATTCGAGAAATAACCAGTATGCACTCTAAAGAATGATCTGGATTCATCTAGAACCTAGAGAAACAATACATTAAAAACGGAAACAAAATTCCAGTCTTTGGATAAATCTGCCGGGGCCGGGATTCGAACCCGAGACCTGAGGAAGTTCAGTCCAACGCTCTGCCAACTCGGCTATCGGGACTTGTAGCAAATTATGCGTGTGGCATTGCTCCCCTCGAAAAAGAAGACAGCGCCCCGCTGTCATTTTGTTCAAGGGTCTTTATTCTGGAACGAGTGATGGGTCCTTTGTATGATTCTTTGGGAGGAATATCCTCGGTTTCGATTTGCTCGGCGGGATCATGGTACGGTTTCATACGCAGTACATGGACAACTTCTCTTAGTTTTCTTTTTCGTGAAGCAGGATCAAAATCTTGTACTTCGTAAGTCACGGCTGATAAACGGCGTAGCACCTGATACGGTCGAAATACCTTCTTAAGAGTTTTCGGAGAGACCGACTTTCTCACTGGAGTATAAACCCATACGAGATCTCCGGGAGCGTAGGATACCATTTGGTGTTTGGAATCGTAACGTCGACGATCTTTGTCTTGAGCTCTCAGAGTGTGCACTCGGGCTAGCTGTCGTGATTCTTCGGCTCTGGCTGCTATCTTGGTGATGTTATTGTCATCAAAATCGTTAGGACAGAATGGTAGCATTGTATCTAGTGTCGTTTCCGCTTCACGACCATGAAGTAAATAGAACGGCGTAAAACCTGTGGTCTCTTGTTTAGCGGTATTATAAGCGAAGGTTACAAATGGTAGAATTTCATCCCAATTTTTCTGCTCTACATCCACATACATTGACAACATGTCGGCCAAGGTCTTATTGAAGCGCTCCGTCAGTCCATTTGTTTGGGGATGATACGCCGTTGTGAAACGATGATCAATGTTACACAAGTCGACGAGAGAGGAAACAAGTCTGGATCGAAAGACGGCTCCACGATCTGTGATAATTACTCGAGGAGCTCCATGCCTGAGGACAATTTCTTCAAGTAAGAACTTCGCTATTTCGTCGACTTCGGCTGTCGGCAAGGCTTTTGTTATTGCATATCGTGTTGAGTAATCCGTGCAGACTATTATCCATTTGTTTCCATGAGCAGACTTTGGAAATCTCCCAAGGAGATCAATTCCAATGCGATGGAAAGGAGCTATAGCTGGAGGGATGGGAACTAAACGTCAGGTGGTCGTTGAGGAACGGACTTTCTCCTTTGGCACTCCCGACAATGCATGACATACCGAACGACATTTCGGTACATTCCCGGCCAGTAAAATCTCTTGCGTATCCTGTCATAAGTTTTCGCGAAACCAAGGTGTCCTGCGGTAGGGGCGTCATGAAAGTGCCTTAGTATGTCTGCTCGTAGATGTTTAGGAATGACTGGCAACCACAACTTTCCATCTGGATCAAAATTCTTCCTGCAAAGGATACCGTCGATAAATCTGAATTCTTCGTTTTGGATGAGTTGCTCAAAAGTTTTAATTTCGCAAGGTCTTGATCCTTTTTCTGTTCCATCGCAAGGTTCATACTCGTCGTGACTGCTAAAAATTTGTCTGATGTTTCCGTTTCCTCTTCCACTGGATTTCTCGAAAGAGCGTCGGCGTCACTATGCTTCTTACCGGTTTTATATTTTACGTCAAAATCATGCTCTTGAAGTCGGAGGGCCCATCTGGCAAGCCTTCCTGAAGGATCCTTTAAATTCATGAGCCAGCACAAGGAATGATGGTCAGTTACAACAGTAAAGTGTTTTCCGAATATGTACGGCCGAAATTTGTTGGTAGCCCATACGATGGCAAGACATTCCCTTTCTGTGGTGGAATAATTCTTTTCGGCTTTTGTCAGAGTTCTAGAAGCGTATGCTATAACTTTCTCGACATTATTCTGAATTTGTACTAGGACAGCTCCGATACCGTACCCGCTTGCATCAGTATGGATTTCTGTAGAAGCTCTTTCGTCGTACATCCCCAATACTGGATCCGAAGTAAGTGCTTTCTTAAGACTGTTAAATGCTTCCACCTCTTCAGGACCCCAATGAAACTCCACGCCACTTTTCAGCAACGACTGCAAAGGTTCGGCGAGATAACAGAAACCTTTAATAAATCTTCTAAAGTATGAACAAAGGCCAAGAAAACTTCGTATGTCATGTATATTCTTTGGAGTGGGAAAATTTCTTACGGCTTTTTTTTTTGTCGGGATCGGGACGAACGCCATTACTAGATACAAGATGGCCCAGAATCTTTACTTCTTGGGCAGCAAAAAGACACTTCTTTGAATTTAATTTAAGACCAGCTTCCTGAAGACATTTTAGAACAAGTCTTAATCGTATAAGATGGTCTTCAAAAGTTTCTGAGAACACTATTATGTCATCTAGGTAACAAAGACACATAGTCCATTTAAAATGGCGTAGCAAATTGTCCATCATTCTCTCGAAGGTCGCAGGTGCATTACAGAGACCAAACGGCATGACTTTAAACTCGTATAAGCCTTCGGGGTAATAAATGCCGTCTTTTCACGATCCGCTTCGTCTATTTCTATTTGCCAATAACCAGATCGGAGATCCATGGAAGAAAAGAACATGGCACCTTTCAGACAGTCGAGCGTATCGTCAATACGAGGCAGAGGATAAACGTCTTTTTCGTGACGCTATTCAGCTTGCGATAATCGACGCAAAAACGCCAACTACCGTCTTTTTTCTTACGAGCACAATGGGTGATGACCAAGGACTTTCAGAGGGTTGGACGATACCTTCATCAAGCATTTTCTGAACCTCTTCATGAATGATGCGTCTTTCAGTCGGCGAGACTCTGTAGGCTCGTTGGTTGATTGGAGCATGATCACCAGTAAAAATCCTGTGTTTCACATTCGTCTTCGCGGCTGTCGACTTGTCGGTCTTCGTGAAAAGCCCAGAAAATTTCCGGAGTAGTTCGGATAGCTTGTTTCTCTGTTCGTCACTTAACTCGGGTGACATCATTAACGAACAATTCATCTGTGACTCCGAAGTTTCTTGCTGGTCATCCAAGCAACCCGATGTGTCGGAAATAACACATAGATGCCCTTCATTTAGTGGTTCAGCTTGGCCTATGCACATTCCTCTAGGGATGATTTGGTTTCGGAACTGCAGGTTGGTAACCCAGACATCACTTTTTCCGTTACGATATGTGGATACCATGGACGGTGTAGCAATATTTTTCTCGAAGAGCAAATGTTTGCTGCCGTCTAGAACTACATTTATGTCTCCTCGGGTTTGATATCCTGATACTGTTATTCTAGTTAAAGAATGCGGCTTAAGTGTATAGTCCCTGGTGGCATACAAATTCCAGGCGTCAGGCGCTGTGGAGTCGCGACAGATGTCTTCTAGAACAAGTTCATTTTGTCCACAGTCTATAACGGCTTGAGACGCCTCTAAAAAGTCCCATCCTAGGATGACGTCATGGCTACAATGTGATAAAACAATAAATTCAAAAGGCAGTTCTCGATTGTTTATACGGACACGTAAAACACATTTCCTATCGGCCGAACAAAATTTCCATCCGCAACTTTCAGCATAACGCTCTTGGCATCAGCAAACAGAACTTTCTTTAAAAATCGGCGATACTTATCGGATATGACAGAAAACGATGCCCCAGAATCTACTAGAGCACGTATCGGCTTCTTATCTATTATTACGTCTAGTTGGTTACCAGTCATCTTGGCGGTCGACGGAGGATTTCCAGTACACGCGGCCTCACCTCCTTGGAAGGTCGCTCTCCTTAGTTTTCCTCGCTCCTACGGCCTGGCGACTGACTGGATCGGCGATATGGCGACGGGGACTAACGACTATTGGGGATCGGCCTCTCGTGGGACTTGGCGTAAAACGGCGAGTTTGGTCGGCGTATTTCTTCTTCAGTGCCAACGTCGTCGAAGTTCCGTCGGCGGTTTCGAGTTGTCAAAGACAGCCTTTCTCTCTCGGCAGTAGCGCATTACATGTCCAGGACGTCCGCAGTGGAAACAAACAGGTCTGTTGTCAGCCGTTCTCCACACATCTGTTTTCTGGTTCACACCTAGGAGAGCCCCCACCCTTGGCGCGAATTACTTTGGTTGGCGATAATTGCGCCGTCATGGTAACCTTGAAAGTACAACATATGGTAACCCTAACTTTTCTAGAATTTTCGTCATTTGTGGGCGCGCATTTCAAATTTCATTTTGTTGTTGGGCACCGGGTTGAATGTATGGCTGCGCTTGTAAGTGAATACACGTTAGAATTTTTTACGTTATTGAATGCTAGAGGCGTTGATTGAATGGTGTATGAAAGAAGGATTAATTGCTTCAAGTTATGAATGTCTAAATGTAATGAGCAAATGGGTTAAATGAACGAAAGAGTGTTGTTTTGGATGCATTTGAATGGAGATGTCGAAAAAAAGGTGTGAATACGCATTATGTTTGCAGAAGTATAAGAAAGAATTCGTAGTTTTCCAATAGTAAGTTAATCGGCAATAAAACGTTTTCTCCGTAATCACACCAGCCACGTAGAAGGCATGTTCGACCATTACCTCGCTGAGTATTTATGGCGGCGCTCTCGCGATCACTCACTCAGCGACGAGACTTTCCAGAATTTTTAAAAGCAGTTGTTACACTTTACCCTCCACTTGGGAAGGATCAACAATAAGAAAGTAAGTGCTGTTGTTATATATTTTTTATCTTAAATGTTAAATTTCTGTATTGTTTACATATATTTTCATTGCGCATCCATCTTATACTGCTATATTTACTTGTCACCGTTGTCGGGTTTCTTGGCGCCATTTCGTTTCGCTTGGCGCTTTTTCCGGTTTGGCGCCAAGGGTGGGGCACAGTTTACCGTTTTTCTTAGTTCAGGTGGGAATTTCTGAACAGGAGCTCTGTATTTCCTGGTTACAGCGGCGTATGTTGGTCGTGGTCTAGTTTCTGTAGGTTTTGTTGACACTGGGGCCAAAACCCTTTCAACTTCGTCTTGAACGATCTCTTCTAAGGATTGGGGATCGGAGTCCAAAGATTCTTGCGTCTGGTTAACTAGTCGATGGACTTCTTCTCGTACGATTGTGCGAATAAGAGAGACCAAATCAGTCTCATCCGTCAGGGATGCAACCGGTACGACGTTTGGAAGCCTTTCAAATCTCGGTCGACCAACTCTCTTCTGCTTCATATCTTCGATATAGTTGCACCATTTGATAAAACTTGCTGTGTCGTTGATTTCTCTCGTCAACAGGGCCTGATAAATATCCTCAGCAACACCTTTCATTAGGTGTGACACTTTTTCGTCTTCTTTCATCAGAGGATTTACCTCTTGGCAAAGTCCCTAATACACTTTGTATGTAGGACTGTGTACTCTCGCCTGAACGCTGGGCTCGGCATTTTAGTTGTTCTTCTGCCCTTCTGGTATATTTTTGACGGTCACCGAAAAGTCCACTTAGTCCATTTTTAAACGCTTCCCAGGAATCTAAGGCGTCTTCGTTGTTGACATACCACTGTCTCGCAGTTCCGTCAAGAAAAGAAATAAACGTTAGCCAGGCACATCATGTCATCCTACTTGTTAAAGTTGGCTACTCGATCGTACTCTTTAAGCCATTTGAGAGGGTCTTCCCCAGGCGCTCCTCGGAAGGTCGATGGGCTCCTCCATTGCTGTAACGAAGGTGTTACTACAGCGGGCTTGGCTTCTTGCTCGGTCGGCATTTTTTTGTCCTCTTCCTACTATTTTCTTTTAACAGTCCGAATTCGGGGATAATCCTCTTAACCGGAGGCTCCTGCGAAGGTTGTCACTATTATCCACGTTTGACGTAATTGTACCCCGCGCTTCCACCAAACTTGTCACGGAGTTCGAAAGAAGTACACAGTTCAATTAAACAAACAATTAGATTTATTCTAACGCTTGGAGCTCGATACAACACTGGACTGAGAACATGCCCAACTGGCGATGAACTCTGCTTTTATACACTTCGGAATATTCGAGAAATAACCAGTATGCACTCTAAAGAATGATCTGGATTCATCTAGAACCTAGAGAAACAATACATTAAAAACGGAAACAAAATTCCAGTCTTTGGATAAATCTGCCGGGGCCGGGATTCGAACCCGAGACCTGAGGAAGTTCAGTCCAACGCTCTGCCAACTCGGCTATCGGGACTTGTAGCAAATTATGCGTGTGGCAATATTAGATTCTCCGCTATGCTTACAAACGTGTTTCTCGACAACAAATCCGCTTCTACAAAATGAGTTCCTGGGCGTGTTTCCATTCCAAATTGAACAGGTAACTTAAGTGTCCACCTTACCATCCTGCTGGAAAAACTTTTGCCATTCGTGAATTTTGTTAGCGTAGCGTGGTCTGTAATAACTTTCACCGGTAGAGGATCTAAATAGGTTCGAAACATACACCCATGAACAAAACAATTAGCGCACCAAGAAGAAGTAGTGAAAATGAAACGAAATTTAACATACGTAATGGCTACATTCATATAAGTAAATAATAAGAAAGTCAAAGAAAAAGGATAATTTATTTCAGAGAAAAAGGCACAAGACAGGAGGATTTAATCTCATTTTGGGCCCACTCTAGTGCGAACGCAAGATCGCGGTGTGATCGAGCATTGAGGCAAACAAATTTCTGTATGATGTCTTGAGATATTTTGTTCCATATTTGCTGTAACCTTGCCTCCAGTTCATTCAAATTCGTGGGATGCCAAACTTGCCATCCCAAAGAATGCCAGATATGCTCGATTGGAGACAAATATGGGGATCGGACAAGCCGAGGAGGTGTAGTAGCAGTGAGAAGACAGTCTTGTGACACCCTTGCCGTCGAGGGCCGAGCATTGTCTTGTCGAAACACGACTCCTGGGAGTCGTTGCATGAGTGGCAACACATGTGGTTGCAGGATGTCATAGACATACCGCTGGGCTGTCAGGTGCCACGGATCAATACTAGAGATGACCGTGTATTGTAAGCAATGTCACCCCATACCATCACACCAGCTTTGGTAGCGCTGTGTCGCTGTAACGCAAAGGCAGTATTGAAGTGTTCACCAAGGGATTTCTACACACGAGCACGATATTCATCACTGCTGAGATTGAATCTGGATTCGTCGCTAAAGACGACCTGGTTCTATTCAGCTGCAGTATAGTTTCCTCGTGCGTGGCACCACTCTAAACGTACGCGTTCATGGGTGGAGGTCAAGAGCAGCACAAGTAATGAGCGCCGCGATCCCAACTGTCATTCAGCTAGGCGCCTTAGTATGGTTCGAGAAGACACAAAGGCTTCTAGTGAAGGTACTACTTGTGCCTGGATGGCGACCGATGAAGCAGTTGTCTGCACGCGTGCATTTCTTACGATGTGGCAGTCTTCTCGATGACTGGTCTGTCGAGGGTGTCCTGCGCCTTGTCTTCGTGCAAATGACATCTCTCGGATCCACTTGTCCCAACACGTCCTCACAACTTAATCAGAACAGCCTTATTGACGAGCTACTTGCTTCGCTGATCAACCAGCTTCCATCATGCCGATGATTCTCCCCCTCTCAAACTGCGCTAGCTGCTCATATTGTCTTCGAAAATGACGTAATGGCATGTCTACTTTAGCTCTTTCTATGTAAATGATTCAGCACACTTAAACAAGCTTTGGTTACCTGTTTTATACTCCACGGAGAACGACTTTAAACGCTCTCTACCGGCTTTACGTAAAACGCAATCACGCTGCATTTCATATAATTTACCTACCTCCCCAACATGTACCTTCATGCTAAGCTTCGTTACGATCCCGCAATTATTTCTTGATGCGCTAAGTGTTTTGTCCATGAGTGTATTTAATGCTCAAATGTCCGTCAAGCATTCTATTTCAGTTACAGTGTAATTAACAATGTTGTAATTTGAACTTTTATGTATATCTTTTTCTCAGAGAAACTGTTAAATATAAAAACTTCAAGGTTTTTCTGTACATTAATTATACTTTTGTATTTACATATTATTTTGTATTTTTTTGTATGTATATTGTAAGTGAAGTTTTTCAAATACATTGTTTAGTTCTTTTTAAAAACATGCAACTTAAAAGTATAACTGTGAATTTTTTGAAAACTGTCATTTTATTTACGATAACTGCTCTTTAGAAAAATATTTTACGAAAATCCCCAAAAGCTCACTTAAAGCTTATATAACTACATATCAGTTAAAAGGAGGAAAAATTGAATGGGTATTCATTTAGTAGATTTTGAGAAAAAGGTACAAGCAGATTGAAAACAATCTTTTGAGAACATTGTATTTTTAATGTTAATAGTCACTTCATTACAAAAATAATGAACTACAACATATATCTGTCCTATTATATTAAACATTAGCATTTTCTTAATTTGTTTTAAGTAAAATAGAAAACAAAATGTCTTAAATTGCCAAGATAATACATATACATTTTTCAGTTTTAATTTATCGAAATATTTTGAAGCATTTGCATGATATTTCTCAAATTATGTATCAATTTTTGAAGAACTTTTAGCTTTGTTGCATTAAAAATTAGCTTTGTTGCATTTGACCATAAAGCATCACAAATATAATGTGAAAATGTATCAATATGGTTTTGGTTTAAATACCTGATTATACAACATTTTTCGAAAGTTTTCCTGAGGTTTTTTTCAGTTTTCATTAGGTTTCATAGTTGTAGACACAATTTCTAAGTTTTGAACTTCAAAAGGTACTCTAAACTGGATAAATGATTTCTAAAACAGCCAAAATAAAACTGTTTTTATGTATTTATGCATAAAATTTATGTATTTTCATATATGTAACAAGCTTCTCGCAACGACAGTAAACATTACCCCTTTGATGTATTTTTATATCCTATACTTTTCTCTCAGAAACTATTAAACATAAAGACTCAAGATTTTGATTGTGTATTAAATAGACATTTATATTTATACTGAAGTGAAAATTTTTGAACATATTATTTAGTTTTTTCAAAACATACTTTTACGTTAAATCACAATGAATTTATAGAAAATTGTAATTTTTTTGTTACGACATCTGCTTTCTAGCTAAATGTTGTAAGAACATTTCAAAATTGTCACTTCAGTATACACAATTATAATTTTAGAAACATAGAGTACATTCCTGTCTGGTAAAGGAAGATGAGTATTGGATTTTGCTGTGGAATTGATAAATTTGGGGGGATCGGCGTGAACATGGCTGAATGTTTTGCAACCATAACATTGTTTTCCATATGGCTTATTGATACAGTGGGTACTCTTATATCCTTTCAAACCATAAGAATAACAAATTAACTTTGGGTTTGGATTACGCTTTTGTTCAAATTTCGTTTTACTCGTTCTTTTACATTTTCTTTCATTGTTTTGCCTAACATTTCCTGAAGCACTATAAACAGCTTCTCAACAATTTCTAGTTTTTCTTTAAATTCAGTGATTGGTTTGCAACCATACAACAATAATTGTATTGTTCGATGAATCAAGGATCCCGTTGAAGACAGCTCAATGAGTGATGCCGTATCTAGACAAACTTTGTGGGCTAAATATCGCATAGCTAAAATGTATTCTAGTAAAACTCCATTAGGTTTCTTACGTCTGGATTCCTTCGATTGATGTAATTGGATGCTATTCATTTTATCCGAATATTCGTTTAAAACATGTTGTTTCATTTAATTCCAATTTGTAATGCCTCGAATAGATCTAATTAATGTCAATGCCAGACCTGACAAATATTTTTTAACAAAGATTACCTGATGGATTTTGATTTGATATTTTGTACAAACTACAAAATATCTTCCACATCAGAAATAAAAGTTTCAACGCTGTAATTATCTCGATACGAAAAAGATTTTACTAAATGGACAACATTCCTTATACCAAATGCCACAAAAGAATTTATATTTCCTTCAAAAGTAATTTGAGCTAAGTCATCAAACTGATATTTGATGTTTTCAATTCGCGTTTCTGAATGATTTATTATTTTTTTTCCGCATCGGGTTATCTGAGAATCTTTGTTAAGCTCTAGGAGTTCAAAGACATCAATTTCACTAAACTCCGATGTTTCCGTTTGCAAAAGGGATATATATATAATATATATTTTTTAAAAATAATATTCCAACATTACTCTGTATCAGTAAATAATTTTAAATTCAGAGCTGCGCACAGTGCAATAAAGTCTTTAAGAGAATATTCAGAAAGGATATTTTGTTCAGTTCTCTTCAAACTGAAATTAGGTAGAAAACCGGAAAATTGTCCTAATCTAGACCGATTCATTCTGTCACCTTATTCATTAAATTTTAACCGATGCAAAAGTTGTAAGCGAATTACCCTTAAAGTCGCTTCCTCACTGCGCTGCCTACCTAAAGATGTCGGAGGGAACAAAGCATGACCAGAAACTTCCACGATAAATCTAATTTATTATTATTCAATCACACTAATCAAACACAAAGTAAACCACAAAAGGAAGCCATAGAAGTGATATAAAGAAAGCAAAAACCCTAAGTGGCAAGCAAACAGATCAAACTAACCTTAATAATTCCTGACCTATAAATTCCTAATCCACTAATTTAGTATAGTAGCAAAATTCCGTCATTAAGTCAAATATTGCATAAATCCTAAATCGCACCTTAGTAACGATGTAATAGATGCTCGGATCCTTCTCTGCTCTACTATTAACAAACTCTTTTATATACTCAAACTAAGTTGCATATCAGGGTTCCTTCTTGAAAGGGATGGCTGTGAATTAAACGTGAATTAAACGTGCCCAAAGATTTTCCATGGGGCTTAGCTGGTGAAGTTCGCGTAAATACCCGTCACAAAGTTTAACATGATTCGTACTTGCAGTTTTTAGAGATTGGGCAATTTTTTTAAAATTATTGAGGATAATCATTGTTCTTTATTTTTAAGCAACTAATATACAAATGTTCGATCACTAAATATACACACTTAATATTTGCTTTATAATTAACACTCAGTAGAAATTAAAAATTAACATCAAAATTTTAAAAGTTTCTTCTTTCAGTAACAAAAAAATAATACTCAGTGCAATAATAAAGTATCAGTTCGCAAAATTTGCAATACATAAAATAACTATTTGTTTCAATATATCATTTGAAATTTAAATAAGCATAAAAAATTGTATTTCTTCAAAATAACCGCATCAAATTGTACTCATAAATATTTGCATCTAATTTCTTCAAAATAATCACAACAAAACTACATTTCAAAACAGATTTGAGTTCAAGAAACGGGGTATGTAACTTCAGTTTCAAAGCATCAAAATTATTATATCAAAATCATCAAAGTATTCTTCAATTAGCGAAAATTCTTGCAAGAGAAAGCAGAAGAACCAAAGACGACTGCAAATTTGCGAAAACCTCATCAAATAATTTACTCTGATCTACATCGATTTCAACACTCTCGCATACATCCACATTTTCTTGAACAATTTCTTCAAAACTACAGTCATAAAAACGTACTTACATTTTTGCCGTACTGGCCTGTTCGGGTCTACAGGTTTTCAACAAAGTTCAGAAAAAGGACCGGTTGACCAACCATGTCAGGTTAGGGTTTACGTGTTACCTTAGGTTGGAAATGAAGACGAAAAACATTTAATATAATTAAAAAGAACGGGACAACACACATACTAAGAATAAATGAAAAGGGGGCGGTAGCTGACCTAGACATCAATTGGCAAACTATATGCGAAAAACGTCAATTATCTGTCCTCATCGTTTTACGCTCAGTTTTACCATGTCTGCCGGAATCACAATTACAGTGAATGTTGGTGGTTCCATTTAATAGTCACTGTCAAGCCAACTGGTGTGGCTGGATACTACACTACTGTCCATTAAAATTGCTACACCAAGAAGAAATGAAAATAACAATTATATTTATTAGACAATGTATAACACTGGAATCAGTAGCGCACACAGGAATTTTTCAAGCGGGGTGTCCAGGGTCGAAAGTCCACCATTCTTGTATCCTCCTCCTTTTGATTTTGTCGATTTTTGGGAACAAAAAACATTAAAAAACTAATTTTTGAATAAATAATTAGCATTAATTAATAAAATTAATCATTAACAACAAATACATAATTAAATCTTACGTCCTATATACTTAGAATTATAATCAATAGGAAAAAATAAAGCGCTTTGGGGGTCTGGAGCCCTAGGACACCCCCCTTGTGTGAGCCACTAACTGGAATTAACAAGAGATTAAATTTTCATGAAATTTGGTTGTCTGGGTCCCGAGAATTCGGAACCCAGAACAACCACCTCTGGAACTAATAAGAGCACTTATGCGTCTGGGCAATCAGCCAAAAAAAGATTGGATGGCATGTACAGGTACAGATGGCTATACAGCTTCAACACGATGCCACAGCTCATCAACCGAAATGATGGGCGTATGGTGAAGAGTCAGTCACTCGTCAACTACGACCAGACGTTTTCTATTGGATAGAAATCGGGTTAACGTGCAGGCCAGGGCAACGCCAAACACTTTTCGTATCAATTAAGGCAATATGCGGTCGATCATCATCCTGCTGAAGCATGGGTTATCGCAGAGTTCGAATAAAGGATAGAGCCGTGGGACGTAGCACACCAGAAATATAACTTAAACTGTTCAAAGTACTCTCAATGCGAACAAGAGGTGACCGAGACTTGTATTAAATATCATCCCATAGAATTAAGCCACGAATACACACTGCAAATGTGCGTTCACCACTATGCCACTAAACAGGGATGTGACCATCTTGATGCTGTAAACAAGACCTGTATTCATCTGGAAAAATGACGTCTCACCATTCGTGCGCCCTGGTTAGTCGTTGATAAAACCATTGAATCTCCTATGTGTGATGCAGCGTCAAGAGTAGCCGCAGCCATGGTTTCCGAGCTGGAAACCCATCCTGATGCAACCGTCACCAAACTGTTTCTCCAGACACTTATTGTCTTGCAAAGGATCCCCATTATTGACTCAGGGCTCGTGACACGGTTGCATGATCCGTTAAGGCTATGCATGTAACATGCCTGTCTTCTCGGTTGCTAGTGATAGGGGCCTTTGAGTGATACGGCCGCCATCCAGCATGGCGTTCCGTATTACCGTCCTGATCCCATTAGTTCCCTGCTCTGAAAAGAGTCATTAGATCTCGTCCGATTTGAGCAGCAAAACTCGAACACGATAAACCACTATCCTGGTACGCTAAAATTCAACCTTTATCATAGTTAAAAACGTGCTGATACGCATTTCTGCTGCTTTGTCTAGGCATTGCAAAAACTTCTCCCCAGATTACAACATTCAAATGCAATTTGTGTATAAGAAACCGGTTGAATAATTCCCTCTTTTATACACATTGTAGGTGTGATTTGTCTGAAATTGCTGAAAAGCTACTCACTTGCATATCTTACCACTTTCTGTCTGTCGTTTAAAATTCTCGTCTGTAGCATTTCGCCTTCTTCATGTAGCAATTTTAATGGACAGTAGTGTACATCATATATATATATATATATATATATATATATATATATATATATATATATATATATATATATATATATATATATATATTTGGTATAATTAAATAAAAGTGAAAAAGTTCTAAAACCTACAAGCCAAAGAAGAAGGAAATTGGAGTTCATATGACACAGCAAATGTAGATACAAAAAAAGTCTGTGGACTAAACAAGAGACATATTACGATTTCTAAAGCTGAATTAGGCCAGTGATTTAGGATTAAGCAATGCTTTATGGATCCACCTTCCCCGTACATTGGAAATTTTCGACATATTAGAATAAAAGAAAATTAGAGCCATGTTGAAAAGTTAAGCCTATTTCTAACACGTGGATTATACACCTGTCAATATAGTAAAATGAATTTATGAAAAGAGAAAAATAATGTTTCTCTCAAGGAGAAGAATAAAAAAACTCTTCCATAGAAAAAATTAGGATAAAAACTCACATGTAAAATTAAAACCTTAAATACCGAATAGCAACCTTCTACGTTAAGATCCCACGCGAGGGGATGTTAAGGATTGGAACATCAACACAGGAGAAAAAAACCCGTCACTCAACATAGATAATTATTTTGCAATTAAACTAACCACTATGATATTTTAAAATAAGCTAAACATAAGAAATTTTAAATAAAATAATGAACAAAGTGAAGAATAGTTAATACAAAATAGAAATATATTTAAAAATTAATTTATTTGGATAACTATATTGAAGATAGTTATATTGCAATTAAACTAAGCGCTTAAGATATTTTAAAATATTTAAAAAAAAAAAATAAACTAAACAGAAGAAATTATAAGTAAAATATTGAACTAAGTTAAAAACAGATTTAATTTGAAATAGAAATATATATATAAATAAATTTATTTGGATAATGGTATTCTAAACAACTATTACAAAATTGCATAAAATTATCATGTGTTAATATATATATATATATATATATATATATATATATATATATATATATATATATATATATATATATATATATATATATACATGTTATCAAGGACTAAATCTCTCATTGTTTCTTTTTATAAAATTTAAGATAGTATTTCTAAATATTGATAGGTGTAAGTTACTACACCAGAAAGGTATTTTATAATGTTAAAATCAAACGAGTCTCTTTTATCAAAAATATTACTTATTAGTAAATTATTTTTAACGTTTAATTAAAGATCCAAAAATTTAGCTGACTCATTATTATAATTAGTTTTTAATAATTTTAAATAGTGGATGTAATAATTAAAACTAGGAACAAAACTACTATATTGCTAAAAATGATTAGGTCATCTTTGTATCTAAAAAAGTAAAAATATTTGAAACTAATAATATCACTTTCATAAAAATGTAAATTTATATTGGCTAAACATTTACTAACAGATCCACCTTGTGGTAAACCTTTAATTTGTTGATAATGAGAGTTGTTATGGAAAATATAAGTTTCCTTCAACACTAATTGAATAATATATATATATATATATATATATATATATATATATATATATATATACTTATCATATTTTAGTATCTGATTGAAAAAATATTTGCTATAGGCTATTCTAAGAATCTCAAACATGTATTCCATATCTATGGAGTTAGATAAATCTTCAAAATTATAGGTATGGATAGAAATATTTTTTTTTACCTTGCACATACTTAATAATGTCCATACTATTCTTAACTATAATAGAATAGAGTCGATTTTGTCTAATGTAGATTGAATAATATTTTGTAGCTTCTTTCCCGGATGTGTAATATAAATTTTAAAGCCATTCGTAATAGTTCTAAATTTAATAAGATTTTTATGAAATTTATAGGAGTTAGGAAATTATGAGGGAATTTATAATCCAAAATATGTAAATCTATTTTTTTATAAAAAGCACAGATTCGATTAAAAATTTATCTTCAGCTTGAATTCGATTTCTTAAAAGCAGTATTATTTTGAAAATGTTTGCTAAGCATATTAGTATAAAGCCACTTGCAAATAATTGCATAATTACCCGGAACTCTCAGCCGTATATTAAGTAGAGACAATGAAGTGCTTACACATAGTATTATAGATATTTGTAATATAACTTTGATAACAATTTTAACATAAAACATATTAAATATTTTATGTATGGACTCCGTAAGACAGAATTATGTAATGCAGAATATGTACTAATTTCACATAAAATTAAAGATTGCGATGCTTTGTATATTATAAAGGACATTCACAAATTTTTGAAGCATAAACATAAAATAAAAGTTAATGTAAATAAAGATTATCAAATAGAATATTGTACACTTTTATATATGAATAAATCATATGATAATATTAATTTTTCTGGCATTTTTAAAAAAAATACACGTCTTCTTCCCCGTTACAAAATATTACTATTAAAAAAAGCTTTTAAATACAATAAAAAATAGGTAGATCAATTTTTAACTATAATGTGCCTATAAAGCAAGAAAACTTAATATGTAAATGTAATGACTTCAAAGAATTAATAGATAAACATCACAAGCATGTTGTTACTGGTGAGACCCCAATGTTGTAAAAGACAACATCTTAGAAACATTATAAATAAAAGTACTGTTTTTTTTTTAGATTAATGATTTCGAATAATAATAAAATTATAAAAAATCTGTTATAAAATGATATTGAGCAATTTATATACAAAATAGCAATTAAGTATAGTATGCCTATAGAGAAATTCACAGAATTCACACAAAGGTAATATTACACAGCAGATTAGTAAATATAATTTGGTACAAATAATAAAATCTTTTTTAATGATATTAAAAATCGGATTAAAAAATTACAAAATAATTTCATTACAGTTTATGTTGATAAAGTGCCAGGTAATTTTGCTTTCAGATGTAAATCTTTATACTATTTAAAACTCTTCTGTTCGTGTGTATGTCACTAAAATCCTCCTAAACGGCTGGACCGATTTCGATGAAATTTTTTGTGTGGTTTCAAGCAAATTCGAGAATGGTTTAGATTCACAATTCGGTCCAAAATAGCAATTAGTTAAAAAGATAATTAAAAACCTTAAAACGCATAATTAGTACCATTTCTCACCGCCAGGGGAAAATTTGGAACTTTTTTTTTTCTAATTTTTTTCATGAAACTCACACAAAAAATAATTACAGATTCGTAAAGATCATTTATTTTGCCACGATTTTCTATAATTTATTTTACAAAATATTTATATTTTGTATTTTTTTCGATTTTTTAAAAATGAGTCAAAATCGGTTCCTTTTTTTGAATATAAAATTCTAAGTTGTTCCGCTCGCACTTTCTTTCGAGTTAATGAAAAAAATATTTTATTCTAAAAAAGTTCACGATTTTCTCTTTTAGAATCAGTCATTTAAAAAATTTAACGTCAACAACTGTTTTTTTTTACGATTTTTCAAATAATACTCAACATTTTATTTAAATATTTAATAACTTCTTTATTAATAAAAATAATCTCACGAAACTTTTTTTCCGTGTGTAGAACGATATTATACGTAATCTGTACAAATATTGATAAAATATCTTAAAAAATAGTTTTTAAATAAAAAAATTGCTTCTCGTTTTTTTTTCCCTTTTTTTGCGACAAATATGTAAGCCTTACTTTTTTTAAGTTTTTTTGTTTAAAAATTACCCTTGTTTGCAATCGATATATGAAGTTTGAAAGCAGTAACTTAAAAATGAAGCCGGAAATAAAATTAAAACTTAAAAAAAATCAATCTTACAATAGCTCTGAGTTTGGCGGCGAAAACCTTTTTGGGGCAAGAAAACTCTTTTTCTACTCAGCCCTCTACGTTTGATGAAAGGTTACACTAGAAAAGGAGGTGCTCCTATAAATATTGAAATTCACCAGATTTGGAGAAATTGAATATCGAAAACCTTTTTTTTACAATTTTTCAAAAAATACTTTCGTTCTTTCTCCTTTTTGCGAGAAATATTTAAGCACTATTTTTGTTGCATTTTTTGAAGGTTAAAATTAAAATAAAATATCATAATGTTTTTATCAGATCGTTTTTTTTAAATGTTTTTTTCAGTACATGTATATAAATATATATATCTAGGCTTTCCCCATACTGTTTTTTTTTTTCTAACTTATATATATGTTTAATCAAACATTCTGAAAAAATAATCGTTTAAAGAGCTATCTGTAAAATTTTCTTTTATTAATTACTTATAGAAATTTGATTTTAATAAATGTATATATATGTTTTTTAAAAGGATTATTTCTCTTATTTCATTACTAAAGGAATTCTTTGTTAATTAAAAAGTACATCGTCTATTATTTTGGATCAAAAGCTAACTATATGTAACGATTGAAATATATTTTATTATTTTCTTAGAAATTAACTATTTTTAAAAAATGATGAACGTTTTTTGTTTTACTCTTAGCATCAGAGTCGTTTTCTTTTTATTGCTTCACATTAATATTTTTTTAATTCTAAAGCACTATTGTTTTTTGTAAATCATACATCGAAATTTGAAGCTATATCTTATCTGTGAGGGGGAGGGGAAGAGGGAACAATAATTTTTCGCTTAAACAAACGTGTTCGGGCTATAGAGAAGGGAAATAAACCTGTCTTAAATCAAAATAAGTGGAATGTAACAAATTTGGAAAAAGGGAAATTTTTTGACACACACAGAAATGCTGGTGTCATGAGGAAAAGAGAAAAACCGATCAACTCCGGGCTAAGCGGCTGAGGGGGTGGGGGTGGAAGTCATTTTGAAAGTGAGTATTAGAAGTGCTGATTTTGTGAAGGAAAAGGTAAATTTATAAAAGTAGAGATAGAGCCCGTGCAACACCGGACCATGTGACTAGTACTATTATAACATAATAATCAACAGATGTTTTGACAATAATGCAGCTTTTTTAAGACATCAGTTTCTGATAGAGAAATAAATAATTGAATTTTAGCTTTTCATAAGCAATTAAAAATTCAAATTAATAATAGTTTTAAATTTTCACATACATTTCTTACTCCCAAATTTCATAAAATCCCGGTCAAATTTAGGACAGTTACAAATGGATTTAATACATATATAAGCAAAACAGACAAAATTCTCCATAAAAATACTACATGATACAATAAGTAATCTTAAATCCATAGTCATACTTAAAAAATAGTAAATCACTTATTGAACAAATGGAAGATAAAATATTTATTCAGTCTATAGTTTAGATTTTGAAGATCTTTTTAACTCTATTAATATTGATGATATGATTAATATACTTGTCAATTTATACTTACATTATTTTGAAAGTAGTTACGTTAATAATTCTAAATATTATATTTATCGTTATGTAGATGAAATAATCATTTTTGGCAAGCAAGTCAATTACATACCTAACACTAATTTTTATCCACAATATCTTAATTTAATACATACAAATAGTAACAACAATGAAGCAAATTTTCTTGACATACATATCCAATTAATAGATAATGTAATAGTTTCTAATATTTATATGATAAAAGAGAAGATTTTAATTTCAATATTATAAAAGTTCCGCATTGGGAGAGTAATGTACATATTTCTTAATTCATAAACATTGTTATTAATTATAAACAACGCAATAAATTTCTGGTGTCAAAAAATGAAAAATAATAAATAAATATAAACATTTTACTAAATATTGCTTAAACCAGAAATACACAATTAATTTTTATAATAGTTATATGAATAAAGCTATTCAAAATAGTAAGGATTAAAAAAATTTAGATTAATAATAGTATATTACTATAAATTTACATATTTCATAGTTATAGTTACCTCTATATTCTATAATATTAGTTAAAAATTCTTCTTATTATTTAATTCATATACTCTAGTGTCACTAAACTTATGGTAATTTGTAACTGTCTTATTAATTTTTGTTTCTATTCTTCTTATACGTTTGTTAAGTGCTGCATTTCAGCCATTCACATGCTTTGAATCTGCAATAGGGTCAAGAATCTGGCAGTAACTTATTTATTGCACTCAGATTTAGCGCGGACTCTGCATTTCCAAGTGCAATTTTTAGGTAAGTTACCTCTAACTTGTAATGGATTTAGATATTCCTATCCATTACTTTCAATAAGTTTTTGCTCAGTTTTATTTACATAAAGGGGGAAGGTTGGCTGGCCAAAAAACATGTTGAATTCCCTTTTATGTAAATTATTTTATATATTAGCTGTCCTAAGTCAGCGATGTTTATAATACTGCAGCATCCATTTTATAATTTTAATCTCTGATGCTCATGTGTCCTTCATTGTATGATTTTCCTACTGTCTATGTATTTTTCGAATGTGATTGTTGGATGTGTATTTCTTGTTTGTAGAGAATACTATATATATATATATATATATATATATATATATATATATATATATATATATGTATATATATATCTCTATATCTCTCTCTCTCTCTCTCTCTATATATATATATATACACTCTTGGACCAAAAATTAGCGCACCAAAAAGGAGTCGACAAAAAAAAATGAAAATTTACATACGTAATGACTACTCATATAAGTAAATAATTTGAAAATCAAAGAAAAAGGATAATTTATTTCAGAGAAAAAGGCAAAAGAAAGGAGGGTTTAATATCCTGTTGAACCCCCTCTAGTGCCAATGCACAATGCGATACGATCGGGTATTGAAGCATACAAGTCCTGTATGATGTCTTGAGGCATTTCGTTCCATATTTGCCATAAACTTGCTTCTGGTTCGTTAAAACTCGTGGGATACCAACTCGCTGTCCCAAATGCTCGATTGGAGACAAATCTGTGAATCGGGCAGACCATGTAAGGGTATTAACAGTGCAGAGACAGGCTTGTGACACCATTGCTATGTGAGTCTGAGCATTATCTTGTTGAAAATTGCCTCCTGGAGCCGTTGAACGAGTTGCAATACATATGTTTGTAGGGTGTCATGGTCAAACCGTTGGACTGTCATGGTGCAAAGGATCAATGTTCCATGTATTCTAGGCAATGGACTCTCATACCATCACACCAGATATGGGAGCGGTGTGTCAATGTAAAGCAAAATCAGGATTGAGGTGTTCACCACGGGGTCTCCACACATGAACACGATTGTCATCACTGCTGATATTGAATCTGGATTCGCGTCGTTAAAGATGACCCGGTTCCATTCCATTGCAGTCCAGTTTCCTCATGCGTGGCACCACTCCAAACGGAGGCGTCGATGTGTTGGATTCAAGGACAGCACATGTATGGGGAGCCGCGATCCCAAATGTCCTCCAACCAGGAACCTTCGTATGGTCGAAGACACAGGGGCCCCTAGTGAAGGTGCTACTTGTGCCTGGATGGCAGCCGATGAAGCAGTTAGTTGTACGTGTGCATTTCGTACGATGTGGCGGTGTTCTCGACGACTGGTCTGTAGAGGGTGCCCTGAGCCTGGTCTTTGTGTAAATGACATCTCCCAACACAATAAGAGCAGTCTATTTGACGAGGTACTTGCCTAGCTGACCACCGAGCTTCTATCTTGCTGATGATTCCCCCTCTCTCAAATTGGACAGCAGCTCATGTTGTCTTCCATAACGGCGTAATGACTACATCAGCTCTTTTTTGTACGCGGTTCAGTACACTGAAACAAGCTTGGGGTTATCTGTTTTATACTCTACGTAGAACGTCATTAATTACCTTCTACCGGCTACACGCAATGCGCAATCACGCTGCATTTCTAATCATTTGCATAACTTCCCGACATGTACCTTCTTGACAAATTTCGTTACAATGTCGCAATCATTTCTTGGTGCGCTATTTTTTTTTTGTCCATGAGTATATATATGTAGGGTTGTGGCACAATTCTAGGGGTATTTTAATGATGATACTGTTTTTTACCAAAACTTACGTTTAATGGTCAGCTATTGGATCTACAGACAATATTTAACAACCATTTTTATATATATATATGCATTTCACGTAAAATTAACTCATTAAAAACTTCTTTATTCTTCAATCTGTGTTGTTTAATTTTTTAGTTCACCCGTGCGAAGAACGGGTATACCAGCTAGTTAAACATAACGTAAAAATGTCTGTTTAAATAAATGAGTTGTTCACCTGTTAAGTTGACTTTCTGCATGATAGAAATCATACGACTTCGGTGTGAATTCAAAAAAACTATAAATATAAAGCTTAGGATAGTACCTAGCTTTGATCTTGAATTAAAAAATTTTTTGCATCTTTTGCATTTAATAAAAGGATTATGAAAATATTCATCAAAATTTGATCATGTATAATAAATTGGAAAACACGGTACTGAAAAGAATCCAATATCGTAATCTGGATTGTATAGAATCTTGTTTCTCTCTTCTTATCTTTATTGTCTCTCTTTGAACAGCAAATAAAACACGTTGTCTTATTGGATTAGTTATCTTCTCTTTGCTGGGGGAATGTATTAAACAAAGAGAGTCTTTTAGACAAGCGTGAAGGGGGGTGCTCAACATCTTCTTTTTGCAGAAAATTCCACGAGTGCTACTTTTCAATGAGTCAAAACCATAAAAAGCCCATGTGAAATAATTCGAGAAATT
This sequence comes from Trichonephila clavipes, assembly GCA_019973935.1. Classification (NCBI taxonomy): domain Eukaryota; kingdom Metazoa; phylum Arthropoda; class Arachnida; order Araneae; family Nephilidae; genus Trichonephila; species Trichonephila clavipes. The sequence goes on from BMAU01018263.1 coordinate 562,607, forward strand.
GTGATTGCCCCGTGTAAATGTTCACAGTATACGAGCTACACTCGGGATGACCCAGAAGTACACGTTTCTCCTGCCTAAGCTCAACTCGGGAAAACCCGAGAGAAGAGGTTAAATTTCAACTAAAAGAGTGATCAAAAAATGTTTCTTTTGCCATCTTTTACAAGCATTATATAAAGGAAAATGAATGAAATTTAAAATATCAGTATTTTAGTTTCTTAGGGAGTCAGCCATAGTGATGTTTTCGATTGAATAATTCATCTCTTAGAAAACGGAATTAAAAGTTCAAAAATTAAATTCGCATGAAAGTTGTAATACGATTTATTTAATACGTTTTTTATGTATAAAAAAATACTTTTCAGTGATTTAGGCTTTAAGAAAGTAAAACTCCATCATAATTTAGATATGTAATGAATTCGTATGCAACAAAACCCACAATTACAATAAAATTTTCGAACAAGTAAAGAAAATTAGTGAAATTGTACACATAAACTGTGTATGTTGTAAAAAAGTTTTGTTAACAAAAGCGGTTAATTTTCCACGATAGGTTGGATTCAAATAATAATTATTGTCTACTCTTCCATTTCAAAACACAAAAAGATGATTGAGTGAGATGTGTGATTCGTTAACTTATCCGAGAATGAGCTGATCTTTCTTTTCGCCATTATTCATATGGATTTGAATACCAAGTATATGACTATAGTAGTCTGGATGATAATTTGAATTCAGTTTTCTATATTCTTCACAAACCTGTTGTACACTTCTAGATTTTAAAATTATTCAGGATAAGTAATGTCGACAAATATTAGAGCTAAATTTCTTATCATCACACACACACGCATAATAATAAATATTATCTTCTTACGTTCAAAATGCCGTTCACAAAGATATGCGTTATATTATAACCGAGAATATGTAGTAAAAAGTTTGGAATAGCATTTGGTTTAGATAGTACACAACATTTGTTTTCAAAGAATTTTAAACTTTTAATGTCTTATTGGATCAGTTTAAACAAGACTGTAATTATTTGATATGACTGTTATAATCATTTTCCAAATAAAAAATTTCTAGAAATAATTGATGACCTTGTAACTTTAAATTCAATATATATATATATATATATATATATATATATATATATATATATATATATATATATATATATATATATATATATATATATATTGAATCGTAATATTTCTCAAAATATTCTGGTTTAGCTATATTTTATTAAAAAATCCATAACATTTAAGAAAAGGAGCATTAATTATAAAAAAAAAAAACATTAATAAAAAATCCTGGCATTTTGCATTTATAAATTTACAATATTTAGTTATAGCTTACATATTTATAATTGTTTTAAAAGTGAATTATTGTAATCTTTATTTCCTAATTATTTATAAAACTAGGTTGACAATCCACAACATTTTAATTTTGTACTGGATGGTAATGTTACAAAAATTGATACTTGCAAAGTAAGAGCGAGAATCGGTCTAAGTAAAATAATAGTTGTAGAAAATATATGCAGCATCTTAAGAAACAAGTAATTTAAAAATAAAAGATCAAAGGATATGTAACACACTAGAAAGACTGAAACTTAGTATACACATATATTGCCCCAAAGTAGTCAAAATAACTGCATTGTGAAAGAATAACTAATGTGTAAAAAAATTTGTTTAAAAGTTAATTTTTAATATTTTTTATATTATTTACAGTCATATAACAAGTTATTAGTAAATATTAACAATAAAAAAAATTACTTCACTTGGGAAAGAAATGCATTCTAAAAAGTGTAAGAAGTTGTGTTATTATGCACGTATTTTTTTTTTCTAATTGAAATAAAAAAGCAGCCAAAATGACTTCCTTGGACAATCTAGCGTTAAGTATGTTTTATAACAACAAAATCTGTACAACATAAGCCTTTACTGGAAATTTTGTAAGGCGTTCTAATCTTGAGGGAAAAGAAGTTGAATTGAATGAGGGGAGATAAATAATTTATTATTTTTTAACACAAAAAAATAATACTTTTAGTTTATCCCAATAATATATTATCTCTATTTTTTTTAACTAAATAGATATATTTACTAGTTTTGTTTTATGCTTGTTTTCTTATCAATAAATTTAAGTGTCTTACATCAACTTCAAACTGTGCAAATTGATTTTCTTTGTAAAAGTACTTTATATGCCCTTTTTTTAGAATCTCCTTATCCCAAAGAGATTTAAGTTATATTAAATACGCAATACTAAAAAATAACTACGTAGTGCTTCGAAAGATCAAATGAATGACTACCGAAGAACCATGCAAGTCCATTCTACAGCATCTGTCGATTGATAATAAGGTGAACAATGAATGGAATCAATGTTCCCCTATTAAGATGTTCCGGAGTTAATACAGTAAAGGTGTTAATAATTATGTTTTTTTCTGGAGGGTCAAACTCTGAGCTTGCATTAATATATATTTATTTATATAAATGCATCTAGTTTCCCAATACTTAAGAACAATAAAATTCAAAGATAGGTGCATTCGTCAATAGGGCTCATATCCATGGGCTGTCCAGAGTTACAAAGTTATCCTGTCAAAAGGTGGATTAAATAAGTATTAAATTGTCATCAGTATTTTCTTTCATGAAAAAACCAGAAGAAATTGTAAAAAATAATCCTCTATTATCATAATGAAGCACTTTTAATTGTTTACCGGTCATTCAAAAGTAACTGCATGCTTTTCAGAACAGCGTGTGAAAGATTCTATAAAGCAGAATTTAAATCGTCTTTCTTTACCAAATAAATTTGATAATCTAAATAGTCACCGCGAACGAATATTTGGGAAAAGGATATAGAGTAACCTAACAAATACAGTGCTAACAATTTTTCAAGACTTTTGAAGTGCAATTTAGTTGGAATTAAAAAATAACTGATATATAAATGCTTTATATTCTTAAGTTGTTCGTTTCTAATAATTTTGCAAGTTCCATTTTTCATATAAGATTTCTCTCTTTCTTCAGAGCAGAGGAGTTATTACGCAGTCATTAGCGAAAATGTTGTTTATTTTTAGTTCCCCATGTGCCCCCAGGACTTGAAGGACCAAGTATTACAGGAAGCGTGTCTCGGTATTATGTTGGCGATACTGTAGATGTCAACTGCTCTTCTGCGAGATCTTTGGAACCTGCCCAACTACAATGGTTCGTTAATGACAAGGAGGTAAGTATTTTATTCGGTTTTTCTTTTCAGTATCGTGATTTAATAAACGGGTTTAAAGATTGGATGATTTTAAAATAGTCTTTAATTTTCATTAAATAAAGAATTTTCAATGTTTCAAAACAACATGCTCACAGTTTTTGATAATAATCCTTATTTAAAATATTTAATCATATTTTTTTCATCTTTTGGTGATATTATATATATTTATATAATATATCTTGACGGAAAACAAATCTTTATTAGAATTTTCTAAAAGGAGAGAAGGAAGCTAAAAAATATCATGTGTGTATCGAAAATGTTTTGTAAATATCAAAGTTAATTGGGTTCAGAATTTTAAACTAAAGGAGAGAAAATGCGAGCTAAAATTTGAAATACCAATAATTTTACTACGGACTATTTAAGAATCAAAAGATTGGCTAAGTTGGAACTGTCTTCCTAAAGATTAAGTGTGATTTGCTTTGATACAATAATATAGGAAACTAACGTTATAAATAACGTTTTGAATTACCGTGAAATGATAGGTTTTGTGAATTCTTTAAAATAAATAATCTAATTTTTCTTAACTTCTTAAAATAAATGTTGTGATAATATTATTTTTATGGTAATATATTAATAAAAAAAGTGCTAAGATAAAGCACGATATCTACCTAACCATGAATGAAATTTGATTAAATTTAATAATATTCAATTAAATATGATTCTTAATACTCATAATATATGAACTTTTTTGTAGCTTAAAAATATTGATAACATACACTATATAACAAAAAGTCCCATCCTACTTTGAAATTCAGATATTTGTTTGAAGTAAAAAATAAATAATCGACGAAGTATTTTGTGTGTGCGTGACTTTGGACATATGTAGGTTTACTAACGCACTTTCCAATGAAGTTTCAATAACTTGCATATTTAGGGAGTCACGAACATTATTTTTAAAGAAATAAAATTTGAATCTTCAGGCTTAATAAAAATGGTAATGATTTGTCGTTCTCAAAGGATATTTGTTCAATATATTTCGATGTTTATACGCTTTTTCGTAAAATTAGGTCCGGTATTCTTGAAAGATATAAATATCTCTTAAAAAACTTCAAATTTTTTCTTATTAAAATATATATGATATACATTCAAAGCAAGAATTTTAGAGAAATATTGAGAACACACTAGAAACATTAAACTAAATTTTGAAGTAAATATAATCAGTATTTAGTGAGATATGGAAAATAATTTTTTACTGCCATCCAAAAAAATGATGTTAATAGTTTTCTTTCGTAACTTTGTATCTAAGAGTGAATTTAAATTGTGTATGTAATGAGCAATTTCTATGAAAATAACCTATTTAATGTTGTGAAAATTAAAAAAAAATACTGATTATACTTAATATTAATAAAAATATATTAAATATGTTAATGGATGATGGAATATAACTAAACAAGCACCAGAATATAAAAAAAAAAACCTTACAATTAATTGCTGGAATTTAAATAGTAAAGTGATAACGAGCTATTTCGCATGAAATGGATACGTACTTGAATAACATGGCCAAGATGCATTCTGTGTGTGTGTGAGTTTATGAATGCACTCCATGCAACTGGCAATGTAAGGGAAGTTTAAAATGTGTACCAATAACGTCTTTCAACGGGATGCGTGGCCGATACAAAACCTTTTCAACGACTGTATCAACACTACTGTGAAAAAGGCTCTTCTAAGTTGTAAGCAGGCTGTCGGGCTGGAAGAAATGCCATTCATAATGGATAACATTGCTCTGTGGATCACAAAGAGCGCAGAATATAACAAGCGGAGATTGATCACTTGCGATGATTGGTGATTTGATTTGATTTTGTAGGAAAACTATTTCTTTATTAAAAAATCTTTAGTATCTCCATTCCGTCTCTATGCGTCCTGTTTTGATCATTTCATAAAGCAACACCCTTTGATCCTTTCGTCTTCAGTTCGAAACTGGTACTCCCCCGGTGCCTTGTACTTGCTTAGTTGGATTCAATCCGTTCCTAACGTGGGTACAAAAAACTTGGCTTGGAGTGAAATATGATTTCATAACTCTTTGAAAGTAGCTCAATATTAAAAACATTGCACACACACAATAACTATTTTAATCAAAATAATTACATAATTCAGCTAAATTGTATAATTGTTACACTAATTTTGTAATGGCATCTATATTATAGTATATTTAATACATGAATACATTTGTATTGTATCTCTTGTTGGGTGCCCGATATTTCCATCATTCAATGGGATTGTAAATTAAAGACATTCTATACAAAAAAACGTAATCAATTTTGAATTTTTATGGGAAAATTTAGAACTGCCAAAATATAGTGAAGCCTCGTTCAAGAAAAAATGCAATAAATATTTATATTCATAATTCAATATTTTCTACACTGTCAAATCAATTTCAATTTTTTGTGACTTAGGATGAACAAAAATGCTTTGCTTTTTCAACTGGGTGGTTTCCAAAATTCACAGCTCACTGAAACTTAAGGTAAAATGGGGTATGAATTATTGGGAAGTGTTGCATGTTGAACTTTTTTTTTTCAAATGTGGTAGTTTCATTTCGTTCACTTTTGGATCAAAAGGAAAATTGTGAGGGGAAAACTAACATTTTATTCAAAGAAAAATAATAATTTTGGCAACACACACCTACAGGCCCAATTTAAGAGTTCAGGACAACCTTTGTATTGAACCTCAAACAATTTCTCGGTGAAATGACATTGCATAGTATGAAGTTTCCAAGAAGCATTTTCAATCTTGCCGCTAGGATGATATAAAAAAACGCGTCATGCCTCTTATAGTATCTAAAGTAACAAACGAGAGTTACATGCATTAGCCATCTTTAATGAAAAATACAAAATTTTATAGCTATTTTCTTCAGTTAAAATTAATTTCTAATTTAAATATTGTAGAGGAGTGACAGAGGAGGGAACAATCGAGGGAAGTAGGAAGTAGCGAGGTTTTGGGTCTGTTTGTAAATGATTAAGTGAAGGAAAACCATGAAATGTTCCAAAAAGGGCTCGCAGGATGCTTCGTAGTGAGAGTGGACCTCTTACTGTCGTCGAATTAATCATTACACAACAAAATGTGCTTTGGGATTTTCAAAAGCTTTCACAGGTAAGTTTTCAAACATTTGAACCTACTGGTACACGTGTTACTTAACATGGATGCTAAGTATAATGTACCCTATTATAGTTTCTTGGTCTGTGGTCGTTTTTCAGCTGACAAGTTTTGTTCTTCAGCTTAAAGGCTTATTTTCCAAAATGGTGTATCGGGTACTATGGCAAATTTGGTTAATAAAGTAAAAAGCTGGATCTCTTCTTCTTTATTAACATACTCCTGATATAAAAAAGCGTTAGAAGATAAACTAAAATAAAAGGACAAGAAGAAACTTCAAAGCGGCAAAAGAAACTGAATGTTCAAAGACCCTCTATTAAGAAATAAAAATGAGACCAAGTTCTAGACCTTATACTACTAAAGATGACTCCAATGGAATTCTAGAGTGTCTTCTGTAATGAGCTTCGGGTCATCACTAAAGAACCAGAGAAACAAGACGCGCGATGAATGGATCTTCTGTAATGGAAATTTCTCCAAAGACCAAAGAGGGGGAATCGGAATTCAATGCTTCCGATTTTTTCTGTAGGCTCACCTTGATTGTATCCGAGCAAAAAAAAAATATATATATTTGTGAATTTTAGATGTAGACTCGAAGAAGAAAATATCTTTTAATTAAAAATAACTACGTTTTATGAAGTCTAATTAGTTTTCCAATGGCTTAAGCCCTCTGTTCTATATTACCCAACTATTCCAAAATAACCTCCATTTGTAAGAAAAATTGAAAAAATTATTTTTTATTACAACAAAGTAAATAGTATTTTGTTGACACATGACAGTTCACATTACAAATAGTTACAAAAAACTCATGTTAGAGGGCTATTCTCGACGGACCTCGTAGTTTTGAGCCACAAAAAAGAGACGAGGACGTCCCCTGAGCTGACACTCCTATCTCCAAACTTCACCAACGGGAGGACATTTGAGCCTTGATATATTTTACGTGCATTGGCCTTCTGTGCACAGCGGGTCTTCAGCGGTACTGGACTCGAACTCATGACACGCCGGCCATGAATCCGTAACCTTAACCACTAGGCTATAGTGGCATTTTTAAAAATAGAAATTGTATTCCATAATATAACCTTCGCTCATCTGAATAACTTTTTCACATAACCAAATGGATTGAATTTGTCGTTTTTATTACCGTAATCAATTGAACGAAATGAAGAAAGTTTTGGTTCAACATGTAGATTACTTGAATATTCTTCTTTTAACATTGTATACATGTTTTAGTAATGTTGTTGCAAATGCTATCTAATCGGTAAAAACCAGATCGAGGCCCACGAAATCCATCATGTCAAAGGTCTAAGTGATGCCTGTTATTATCCGTAGCCTTGAGCACTACGCAGGTGACAGTACGATTTGGCCCGTTCCCGCCCCAGCTTTCAGAGAACACCTTGGGGGCTGTCAAGGGCCTCCCACATCCCTTCTCCTTCCACAAGCTTCACAATAGGAATTGCAGCCCGGTGACTCTTTTCAGTTCCCCACGAAGGCTCTATATATTTACAAACATCCATTCCTTCTCGAGGATGGAAGCTTACGGAACAGATGTCGGCTTCACTAACCACTCTACCGGAATTAGCGACTGTTTAGTACAAACATCCTTCAATTATTTTGAGCAGTTACACTTTTCCAAAATAAACTCGGTAAATAATGCTGTTGAACTGAATGGCTTCCCTACCTCAAAATAATGGACATATTTTTATACTTTATGACAATTTCGGAAAATGTATATAAAAAGGAATAGAATCCATTCTCTTTTTAATCTATCATTTTATTATGTGAAATGTGATCTACTTATAAAGGCCGATGAAAGTTTAAACATTGATGAAATTTCTCAATTTTTTCGTTGGATTTGTATAAATTTCTCAGAAAACAAGCTTCTCTCAAACAGTATCCTCTCTCAACTAATTTATTTGATTTTTTTCTTTAAGAGTATTTTTCTATTTGGAAGGAATCAAGCTTTGTGTTCCTCAAAAAATACTTTGATCTGATTAAATTTAAAATTCTAATAGAATACTCTTACATGCATTACATAACCAGTCAGCATTTACAGAGGTTTGTTTACGCTTAAGACCACTTCCTTTACCTCCCTCTCTCTCCTCGTCCGTGCCAGGAAGCGCCAGGTTTCTGACGTAACGTGCACACATTAGCACCCAAAAATTAAGGAAGAAAGGTTGCAAGCATTTTTATTATTGTTATCTATCTTTCTGTTCTGTTTTATTAAGTAACTACGTCAGGGTTGGACCGTGACTTTTGGGGTCCCTAGGCTAACAATATCTGAGGATCCCCCTAAATAATTAATGTTTTGCCATTTTCCTAAATAAATTGACTAAAAGTTGGTCTACGTCATCTGATTAGTAAACAATAATAACGCGTGCATTCTCCAGGTTGACGTTCTTACTTTGTGTGTGTGTGTGTGATCTTGCAAATCCATCGAAATTTTAATTTCTTACTATATTCTTCCATTTAAATCAGTGATTAACTTACCTAACGCAACACACACACAATAAGCGCATCTCTTTTAAATTTTTCTCTCCTATGCACAGCTTTTTCTGTGGATTTATCTGCAAATAACCCGTCTCTTGTTTACATCGCTATGTTCTGTTTCTATACTAGGACTTAATTTTTTGGCTGCGCCTTGATACTCCTTTAGTGATTCAGGTCATACATTGCTTATAAACGTTTTAAATGACATAATTAACTTATTCTCTTCACAGATGTCCAAACTAGGAGCCTGTAATTTTTTGTTAACTGAATAAAATCTTTGTAAAATTCCTTCCTAAAATATAATTAAAATGGCAGTTTCAAGTTTTGTTAATTTATTAAGTAAATTTATTCCCTCTTTTCTAAAATAAATTTTCTCATTTCATTGTCACTAAATGTCTTAAGAATATTCATGATATTACCATAATTATCATTTAAGGCTTCAACAGCGTCGTAAGGACAATACCATTAGGTCTCACTTAAACTTTTTAAAGTAAATTTCGGTTTAATTTCACGATTTAAAAGTTCCCACCAATGGGTCGAAGCAGAAAATAAAACATATATTTCTTACAATAAACCAGTTTTTCGGTTTGGGAGTCACCCCTGCTTACTTAATATAGAACTTCTGTAAATTATCAACTGAAATGTCTTTTTGACTGCTGTTATAAAACTTCTTACTTTTTAAGATACTTAACTCTAAAAGATTTAAATGTCTAACTGTAAGGAAGTATAGTGTTTAAAACTTAAGAAATACACATGATAATGAAATTAAAATTTAATTGATACAAATTGAACAAATTTTTATTAAGTGAAGGATGAACCTGGTGCTTCAATCATTAATTTTCAACATTTGGCATCATTCTCGTCAGGTATAACCCGAAATCTCCCCGGTTTTTAGTTGTGTGTCCAGTCTTTTTCTTTCTTTTACTTCAGAGCACAGCAACTGCACTGAAACTCCTTTTCACTTGGAAAAGTAATTAAATACTCTATAATTCGGAATAAATATCAGGCATGTCTTTTTAAAGCCAAAATTGCTGACATTCGTTTTTAAACTTTACATTAAGATCTCAATTATACTGTCCATTTCGATCAGTTCCTCTTGTAATATGACATTTTTTTTTTCAATATGGCCATTTGTGTTTATTACCTACTGTGTTAATTACATAGTCAAAGCATTCTCAAACCTAGTTTCAGAATCTGAATAAAGATAATTTAAGTGAGTGAGTGAGTATTAATGTCGCAGTGTTAAGCTACACGGGGGCTTTTGGCGACGAACCTCGTAATTTTGAACCGTGGTCAAGTGACGCGGACAACACCTGAGCTGGCACCCCCTCTCTGAACTACCACAACACACCAATGGGAGGACGTTTGAGCTCTCGACAGATTTAACGTGCATTGCTCCCCTACATGATGGGTATTTAGTGTTACTGGGCTCGAACTCATGATATGTCTGCCATGATCCGATACCTTAACCAAAGGGCGTTTAAACGTTGTACGCAAATTAAAACGTCATTTTCCTAACAAATTTTTGCAAAAAAATATAGCATATTTCTGAGATAATTAAAAAAATTACTTAATTTATTTTAAAAAATAAAAAAAAATCTGTCTTTGCCTATACTCACTAAAACCTAAAACGCTGATTATTATTATTTATTGCCCCATCTATTTAAAGAGGTTTTTATGAAAATAAACTGAAGAATTATTTGCTCGGGCTTAAATGAATATTGTTTTTCCGTTGTCATCCATTATATGCTGTTGCTACCTATACTTAAAAACCCCTACTTATTACGAAAATCAAGACGACTTTACTTTTGTCCATAATATTCTCGGGAAATCTCCATAATCTACATAAAATGATTGGTATTTTTCCCATCCTATAGAAGTATTTAAGTTACCCATCCCAAATTTTATAATAAAATACATATTTATGGGAAATCCTGATGGTTTCAATCTTTGAAAAGTTTTAAATACTGAAAATACTTATTCATAACTTCAATACCTCCCTGCTTAAATCATTTAGAAATGTATATTGATACCAGTAGAGTAGCTACCGCCGTATCAATGATAATCCCCGAGCTACAGGAGCCCCAACACGTGTAAGCAAAAAATCCTAAAATGTTATTAATAATAGTCCCGTTAACAGAGCTGCCATTTTCAGAAAATGGCCCCTCCCCCAAAGAATTTTGATACAAAGTTCGCACAAGACTAGCTGCGCCACTGATTGGTACTTACTTTTTACTTGAATAAATAGGCCCTTTTAATTTCAGGTTCTATGCACAGGTCACAGCAACAAATCAGTATATTACTGTAACTTAGAATTATTGCACAAAAATAAATAGCTGCAGAAATAGTGCCACTACGTTTGTATAAATGCTCGATGTTCGTCGGCGCCGCTCTATGATATAGACTATGTCTATTATTAATTTCCGCGTATTCGGTGGTAGAGCGGAAGGACAAAGTTAATTGCTCTTGCACTCGAAAATAAAAATAAATTTCATACAGTATTTCGGGTATTTTATTTTCGATTTGTATTTTTTACTGGTTTATTATTTTATTACTATTTTGAATGTGTAAGCATCCTTTTCTGTTTATTATTTTTGACGGGGAACCAGGACCCCTACAACCCGGGGGCCCTGGGCTGCAGCCCATTTAGCACATACGTAGATCCGGTCTTGCATACAACGAAAAATGTGTTTAGATATAGAGAAAAATCAAACTCTGACCAAATTCGTTTCTAAATTCGTTTCAATTTTATGAAACTATCGGAATGTTTTTGAACAAACGCCGTGATAAAGCAAAACCTTTGTGGACTCGCAAAAGAATAGAAGAAGCTATAGCAGACATTGAACAATTTAAATCAGCACCTCTACTTAAATTGAAACGGACTCATAAACAATATTATTATGGGAAAAATATTATATATATATATATATATATATATATATATATATATATATATATATATATATATATATATATATATCATAGAAGTAGGAAATGAAAATCTTAGGATTTTAAAGAGAAAGTTTGACTCTGATCCAGTTGAGAAAATAGTATCAACAGAAAATTTTTACCACATATTTAGGGAAACACATCAGTTAGCTGGCCATGGAGGAAGAGATAAAATGCTTGTAAAGGCCTCACCCTTGGGGAAGCTTCCTCGTCATTTAATCGACCTAAATCTTTAGGAGGGAACGATGGATGACCAAGACTAACCATGATAAATCTCATTGATTATTAACAAAGATAATATTCCAGAACAAAAAATCTATGAAAGGAACCTTTGAAGTGATATAAAGTTAGCTCAAACCTTATGGGAATAAGCGTACGAAATCCAAATAGTTTAACTTTAATCAATGGTATCTTAATAATCCTAACTTCCCTAATTAATTCCAGTAGTTAAAATCCGTCCTTTAGTCACGCGGCTTAATTCTGATTCTTACCGTATCAGCACAGCTTTCAGCGACTCCGCTCCTGTTCTTTTTAATCCACGATTATTAATTTTTAACTACAAATGCACTAGCTAATTTGCCTTTCATGGTTTCTTCTTGAGAGGGATGGCTGTGAAATAACGCTATTGCTGGCCCAACGATTCCCCAAGAGGGTTATTAGTAGAAAGTCACGTAAAGCCCCGTCAAATGCTATACCGTTCGAAATCTAAATACCTCATTCCGACTTCAGTTGTACTGGAGTTTTTAAAGCTGTGCACTGTATGTCAGTCAAAAAAAGCATTTCCAAGAAAAGGAATCGTTATATCCCCAATTGTATCCAGAGACTTCAATCGTCATGACCAAGTCGATTTAGTAAAATTACCGTCGACCACAGATAGAAATTATAAATGGTTATAACACTATCAGGTCCACACGACGAAATTCAGCTTTCTTCGATCGTTGACTTCAAAAAGAGCAACTGAAGTAGTGTTGGAGCAATTAAAAATATTTTTGGAAGTAGGTTGTCCTCGTATACTACAAAGTGACAATGGCCGTGAGCTTACGGCCACTGTCATACAAGAGTTAAAAAATCTGTGGCCAACGTGCAAAGTTGTAAATGGAAGGCCTAGACATCCAGTTAGCCAAGGATCTGTTGAACGATAAAATCAAGATGTTGAAGCTATGCTACGTGCATGGCTAATTGACAATAACACAAAAACTTGGGGTCTAGGTTGTTACTTTGTTCAGTTCCAAAAGAAGTCCTCTTTTCGAAGAACCATTAAACGTCTCCTTACAAAGCTTTATTTAGATTAGAACCAAAAATAATATTCTAATCTAGTCATATTGAAAAAGGATTGCTTGAAAAACTTGTTACTGAAGAGGACTTGGATCAACTTCTTAATCAACAGGACCATGACATTATTTCAACACTAGAAAACTTACTAGAAAATTTAGAAGACCTACAAAATAATTAAATCATTTTCTTTATCTACAACAGGACAACTCTAAATAGTTAACAACTCTACTTCAACTCCTGCTTCTACAGTTAAAACATCTATAGTGTTACTTGCATCAGAATAGAAAGCAGCTCTGTGAAGGTCTCCTTGGACCTCACTTTGAGAAGGAGAATAAATAGGAGTCATGTAAGAACCAGAAGCCATTTTTATAAACAACTTTCTTTATTTGGTTATCTTATCCAAATAGAATCAAAGACTTATTAACAAATATATCTAACTAGTATTATGAGGTTTTAAAGGTAATATCCTTTAAATTAACTTAATTACTGATCTAATTAATTAACAATTAAATAACGATCACGCAGAGGTTACCACGATAAGAGATCCCAGATTTATATTTATTAATGTTCCTATTGAACATTTAACTTTAATCTCACTCCTAAAACTTTAATGAGACTTTAATTATAAATCAATAATTACCAACGGAATCTCAACTCTTCTTGAGAGTAAATTATCTCCAACAAGAAATCTTCAATTTAACTTCACTATAACTTTCTGCTTCAATCTCTATCTCCTACTGCTCTTACTTTACTATTCCGTTTGACTTAAATACTTTATCTAATCTGCATATAAAACAAGGAATCCTGTCCGCTTTTTTTGGAGTTGGTTGGAAATAGGTAGGTAATTAAATTTCCCTAAAAAGGACGACTCAGAAGGTTAGTGATAAAGTTCCGTATAGATTTGTCACAGCTCTCAGCGATAGTAAAGCATGTTGTGTTCTCTGTGGAATGGAATCCACTGGAGCCCATTCATGTGACATTTGTAAAAATCAAATGCCTGCAATATGTGGAAATACAGTAGGAGAAGAAGGATATGGATTGAAAATTCCATGCTATTTATGGGAAAAAGAAGAGGACGTTAAATATCAAAAAGAAAATGCTGCAAAACACCGGAACAGATCAGCTGAAAAAAATGAAAGAAGTTTCTTTGAAGAAATTTAAAGACTAGTCAGTGGATTCCACAGTTCTGGCAAATGTACCTAAAGAAGATAGAGGTCCATTAAATGGAAATAACATTGTGGGGATCGTATTAGATATAAAAAATAATTTGTATCAAATTGGTACCTCAATTCGAATTATAAAAGATTGGCAACCTAGAAACGCTCTTCAAATTGCTACTACAACATTTACCGCAATAGTTCCACGGATTAACCTAATTCTGAGTGAAATAACCAAAAAAATTATCCTTATTTGAATGTCAAGGATTTAAAAAGTGTTCCTGTGAACACTAAAAAATTCAATGTAAAACAAAAAGGTGTGCATATAAAAAAGTAACGTACTTTGTAATTAAAGATGCCAGAAATCAACAATATGTTTTGATTAAAATTAACCCTCCAAGCAGTTAGCACGGAAAATACCGTCATTGTAAAGATACTTCAAAAATGCACTGCACGGTTTTTTTGCCTTCAAGTAATATTTTCAAAAGCGGATTAGCCGTACTTTTCTGAAATCATTTTCCCCTTTTAAAGGTTTAACATTTTGAAAGATAATTAGGGTCGGTGGAAGCAACACAGCAGGACACTGATAGGAAGTTTATGGTTCGCAGAGAGCCCCATCTTTTGACCCTGGAGCAATCGTAAGAAATCGAAAAAATTTCTTTAGACCCCAGAAAGTGTTTGTTTGTTAGCTTGTATTTTAAAAGTTTAAAAAGTCCCAACGCATAAGTAAAATATGTTACAATTCCCTTTTCGTTTCATATTAATTTGAAACTGTAACAAGTTGGGGTGTGTCAGGGCATTCTGCTATTTTATATAGTTAGACAAATTATCTTTCCTTAAGTATATTATTTCGCTTCATTTTTCTTATCTTAATCAATGCTTTCAGTTTTTAAAACATGATTATTTCATTATAAGATGCCAAAAAAATTAATAAAACACCAAACACTTTAAAATTTGAAATCTTTTCAAATTTCCAACCACTAAAAATGAATAAATTTAAACTTCATCAAATAATTTGAAACATTTGCTTAAACTTTGATAAAAAATAATAACGAAAAAAGAAAACTAATTCAGATCTATTAGGTTTTTTTTTAGATTTCAAAGCCGAAGTGTTCAGGGAAGTTTACGTACAGTGCCTAGTTATATATTGTTAAAATGCACCGAATTATATTTCAATTTGAAGTGCTTGAACTTCAGTTTATATCAAAGACAACATGAATGAATATTTTCCCCCGTTTTTTTTATAACTTGAATGTTTGAAAAATTGTAATCAAAAATATACGGAACTATTTACAGTAGACATTTATGCATATAAATAAACATAAAAATCAATTTTAAATTCGAGCTATTCAAAAACATTTCAATTATTCTTCAAAATTATCCATTTATGCAAAATATCTCAACATTTATCTTTTTTTAAAGGCTAACTGAATAAGTAATTAAAATCTGGATATTTTTTGAAATCTCGACCGTATAAAGCTAGAAATTTTATAATAGAAATTCCATTTGAAATTTCGAAAAAAAAAATGTATCGCGCAGTTAAAAATTATTTACCATAAGTTCTAGCAACTCTTTGAGTATAATATAAATTTCATATTTTTTTTTATTATATAGCTTCTTTGGTATTTTTTAATATATCTCGAAGATTTCATACAATTCAGTTGAAAACTGCATGCTAAGAGCAAAAAATATACTAAAATAACGACGAATATACAATAAAGTTTTACATAGAAGCAAAACTGAGAAGCTAAAGCGTAGGAATGAAAAATTTAGAGTATATCTGAAGTAGTTTTCGAAAAATTTATTTTAAAGTTCAGAAAATTTGTGTGCGTTATGTTATACTTAATATTAATTAAATGGTTAAATTAATATGTTAATAATAGTCATGTAATCGTTTGATGACACATTCATATACTAATACAAATTATAATGGTCATTGATGCGAATGTCAAGAATTTTATGTAATTTTAAATTTAGTCACATTAAAATATTAATGTAGAAAATATAAAACGACCATCTAAAATACATGAAAAATGCAGTCTGCTATAAAATAATCTTGACAAACAAAATACGGCATTTTCCCTTATGGCAGAGCCGGCTTAGTCAGGGGCGATCTGCAAAAACAGAGAGGGAACCGCGGTTTTGATGGATGCCGCTCTAGATTTTAAATCTCTCAGGAAAAAAAATATATATAAATAACAAATGCAAAAACTAAGTCTTGTAATTTTCCATACATTTTTATAACAACGAATTGTGGAATTGGCTCTCAATACTTTGTTGTGTTTGAATATATCTAAGGTAACCAACCTTACTTTAGATAGATTTGCACTACTTTTTCGTAACCGTATTCCTTTTAAAATTAATTCGTGCAACCAAAATACACTTTTTGCACTCCTAAAACTTTATGTAAACTATAACAGTTAATTTTAATTTATGCAACTTGTGAAAGGTTCATAATTAATCATTTCCGTCTAAACAGTTTACATGAAAAAAAGTTTGGACTCCCTCATTCATTAGGGAACTATATAAGATTTTAACATTAAGTTTTATTTTTCACCGAATAGGGTCGAGTGGTAGTCTGTCGTGCTTCCACACCACAGGTCTTGGGTTTTATTAACGGGCTGGGCAAGGTCGACTCTGCCTTTCATCCCCGCTACATTGGGTCGATAAATGAGTACCAAGCTTGCTTGGGGTCTTAAACACTGAAGGTCTCTCTTCAGACAGACCACCAAATCGGAACATTTGTTCATGCACATCAGCGCCCAATGGTGACGTATATTGGGATGGGCATAGTAGTTCCAGGCCCTCAAGGATTGTTGTGCCACTGAGTTTGAGTTTTAAGTTTGAGGATTGCCTCACTTTGGGGATACCGCTTAGATAAATACGTATTTCCACTCATTTTCAATTAAACATTTTTCTTTCAATTACGTTTATTTCAGAAGGAATTTTGATTTTTCAAACGTATTTGCTTAATAACATGTATATTTGTTTATTATATTAAAATTTTTATCAATCCAAAATTACATGTTTTTGCTCCTCTAAAAGCTTTTAGGATTTTAGAACTGATCTTACAATCCATATATGTTTTATTGTAGTATATTTAAAAATGATAAAGACATTTTTACGACTGTTTGAGCTTTTATGCCTCGTTTATAAATATAAAATATTGCATTCAGCTACAGTTTTTAAAACGTACTGTTATAATTGGAGGAATAAAATATTTACATATTATGAATGTTTTTGACTGCAGTAAGATTTATTTATATATATTTCAGTTTCTTTACAATTTGAACAGAAGTTGTAAACCATTTTTCAAATAGTTTGATATTGAATATAAACCCATAGGCGGTTTAATATTGTAAAGTGCTTTATTTTGATACCAGCACACATTAAAATAAGGCTCATTTGCAGTTATATGATCTGCTTTAGTGATATTTAAATTTTAAAAAATAGTCTACACGTACGCAAAAATTCTTTCAAAACCACACACCACATCTCATACTATGTCTTCAATACAGCAGGAAATATTTGTGTATACTCAAAAAATTTAATACAGGATACATTTCAAAATGTTAAAATTGTTTTTAAAATTTGGTAAGGATACATTGTGGAACTGTCGGTTTAACTTCACTGAACAAAATTGTTTTAAGTCTACTGTTTTGAAAGACAAAATTACTTAGGGAGAACTTTTCTCACAATAGAATTTGTAGTGACTTAATTGTGTGAAAATGTAGTTATTGATGTGTGACATTTTTCCTTGTAATAAAAGAAACAGAAAGATAAGAAATTAAACTTGAGTAGAATATGGTTAGAAGTGCTGTCATGCGCATTTGAAGAAGTATATCCCCCATTTAAAATTAAAATTATTGACTGAATGTGTGTTATGTCCATCACAAATGCCGATGTAGAAAAGAAATTTTTATTTAATACAAGAAGTTCGAAAAGGAAAACACTAGGCATGAAAATTTAGATTTTTTCCAAAAAATATTCAGTTAAAATAAAGATATCATTTATATGATTTTAATTAAAATGAATTAAAAGTATTGAAATCTTCTTTATGTTATTTTAAATTAAAAATATAATTGAATAGAGAAAGATCGGTTTTATTTCATAAATATAATCATCGTATGTATATCACCGTATGCACCATTTATTGTCTTAATGTTTAAAAAATGAAATAGGGCCTTTAATCTTTTTAGCTCATTACTTTTTTAAAAAACAGGAAAGTGAGCGCGTTTTCTTAATCTCATATTCAAAAATGAATACATGATGCTTTTTTCTGATTCAAATCAATACCAATATATATATATATATATATATATATATATATATATATATATATATATATATATATATATATATATATATATATATATATATATATATATAATATATATATATATATATATATATATATATATATATATATATATATATATATATATATATATATAATATATATATATATATATATATATATATATATATATATATATATATATATATATAATATATATATATATATATATATATATAATATATATATATATATATATATATATATATATATATATATATATATATATATATATATATATATATATATATATATATATATATATGTATATTAAAAATGACCGAAAAATATATTTTGTTTGAAGAAAATATAATTATTTTTCAACTTCTAACACACTATTTATTTCCTTTTTTCCACCCTTCATTTTGTTTTTAATTTTACTGTGGCTAAACATATAGGGAAACGACCCAGTTGCACTACAACTTTCAAACAAGATTGCCCAAGGCAACTTGACAGCTAGCTGTAAACGATTGATCTCTTGGTTTTACTTTACAAAGGGACCGAACTGAGTCATAAAATTGTCCCCGTTCGACCTCCCAAGTTTTAAAAGGGGGAAAGAAAAGAAGTCTGTTGCATTTTTAAAGCGAATGGCAAAATAAGAGTAAACGCTTTCGGAATAACTTTTCAGGAGGAAGCTAACCACTCAGGGGGTTTAATGAACATTTTAATAACATACCCTAAAAACAAGTGTTTAAAATTTTACTAAGAATATCATTTTAGCTTTTAGAAATACCAGCTTAAGAGAACTTAGCACCCTTAAAATGACCTAAATATTATTTTTCAACTAAAAAAAGATGTTACAAATAAAGCAGTATATTTCTGAAATATTATATTAATTTCCTGCTTTGGCAGAATTTTTTTTACATTTTCCTTGAATTTTATGCAATTAATGCTCTATAAAAAGGGATTGCTTATAAAATATGTGGGTTGAAATAATATGTAAATGCTATTATTCTCAAGAAAAATATGCAGCTAATACTTTAAAGTGGTATTTTATGCTTAGTTAAGATCATAATAATATTTTTTTTTAGTTATAAACTTTAAAGTGGTTTATCTCGGTTTGTATTTTTCCGTATTCAAAACGTTTCTCCTTCCACAATTATTTACCAATCAATTTCATTTTTTTCCTGTGTTTGTATAATACATGTAAAAAAACTGGGGATGCATTTTGCTGCCAACTTAATACTTTGTTTTTTAAGAATAAAATTAAAATGTAGGAGATTTTGGCTTCTGTCTTGAATTTTATACCATACGAATTAATATTTTATTTTTTCTCCAAAAGTAAGTTTTTATAAAATCGATCCCTAAAGTTATTTAAATCATTTTTAGAAATATTATAAAATTATTTAAGATCGAAAAATCAGTAAATACACAAAATGAGTATTATTTTAAAATTTTCCATACATTTTTTTAAAAAAAATTTAAAATTGTGTGAAAACTATGTACAAAGTTCACCTCGCATCATTCTTTCAATAGAAACATTATATGAAATGCTAAAATATAATTTTTAAATACATAAGTTTTTTAAAAAGTTGTTTAAAAGGTGTCAAGTACCTTAAGTACTTATTTATGTTGTTAATTAGCTTAGAATAAATATTTTTGTTTCGATGTTTGTTGCTGTATTACTTGCTCAATATTTATAAATACATAATTCACTATATTAATGCTTTTAATGTCTTAATTATTGATTCGTATAATTAAAATATTCTTATATAACTCTCAGTTCTTGATTTAAAAAGGAGATAACTTCTAAATAATAATTTCTAAAATTGGAGTAGGATTCTCTTTTAAGCTCTTATAACTCAGTCTCAAAGTAGATTTCCACAAAACCCAATTTTAGTGTACCTCTACTCAAAAAAATAAACGTGCTTGCAAAATTTAAAGCTTAAATCGAGAAGTTTAAAAACGGAATATTTTTATCAAGTAAACATCAAAGAGTCAATTTCCAAAAGACCCGTTCTTAGCGGATTTCAATTCAACAAAAGAAACATGCATACCAAATTTCATTACTGTAGGTTTAGTAGCTAACACCAGCAACTCCCCGCTCGTTTCTAAGGAGTCGATTTTCTAACATCCTTTCTCAGTGGATCTATATTCAACAGAAGAAACATTCCAACCAAACTTCAAGTCTGTAGTCTAACTGATCAAAAACAGGAATTTTCCTCTATAGCGCCCTTTAACCCCTCGCAACCCTCCTTGGGCGTCGGATTCAGCAAAATCGGTTCTTAGAGGATGTCTATTCTATGAAAGGGATATGCTTGCCTATTTTCAACTCTGTACGCCTAATAGTTCCAAAATAGAAATATATTTATCTCCAACTCTTAATTCCTGACAAACCCCCTTAGGATTCGATTTTTGCAAAACTGTTTTGTAACACATCTTTGTTTTATGAAAAGAACCTGTGTGCCAAATTTCAAGTCTGTAGTTTTTATAGTTCAAAAACGGGAGCATTTATCTAGAATACATCTTAACCCCTCACAGCCTCCTTAGGGTTAGATTTTTACAAAAACCCTTTTGTAGAGGATCTTAACTTGATGAAAGGAACCTGTGTGCCAAATTTCAAGTCTGTAGGTCTAATAGTTCAAAAACGGGAATATTTGTCTATAACGCCCCTTAATCCCTTGAAATCCCACCTCCTCATAGGGCTCGATTTACGTAAAACCCGTTATTGGTGGATGTCTGAAGGGGATATTCCTGTAAATTTCAAGTCTGTATGTCTAATAGTTTAAAAATGGAAATAATTATCTATAACGCCCCTTATAATCCCCCGCAACGCCACTTGGGCATCTATCGGAGAATAGTTTTACTAACTCAGAGAACTTCGCCACTCCCGAAAGTTTCATCGCAATCGGATGAAGGGTTTAAGAAGGCATAAAAGACACACAAATAAACATTCATTTTTATTTATAAATGACGCAGGGAAATGTGTTGAGGAGAAAGAAGGAAGTAAAGGGCAGGTAGAAAGTAAAACATAGGTCTGCAAATGCTGACTCGTCCATTTCAATTTTTCACTAAAACAGTTCGGGGATTTAATTAATTCACTTACAAAAAAACAGGGGAAAACTTCAAAGAGATGTTATTTTAACATCTTGCGTGAAATGATCATCTCTTTTAGGGATTGGACGCAAGCCCAAATTGCATCGTTTCCCTGCGATATATATATATATATATATATATATATATATATATATATATATATATATATATATATATATATATATATATATGTATATGACATGTTTTTTGAAGTCAGAATCAGACTTAGTTTTCCTTTAGAATTCGGCATTCGCTGAGGTAAAATTTCCCTTGCATTCGGCGCATTCGAATCCGAGCAGGAAATTTCTATCCCCCTCGGGAAGGTGGCCGCGGTAGCCGAGTGGTATAGGTATCGGATCGTGGCTTGCCTGGTCACGAGTTCGATCCCAGTACCACTAAAGACCCGCCGTGTAGGGCAGCGATGCACGTTAAATCTGTCGAGAGCTGAAACGTCCTCCCGTTGGTGTGGTGTGGGAGTTAGGAGAGGGGGGTGCCAGCTCAGGTGTCGTCCACGTCACTTGACCATGGTTCAAAATTACGTGGTCCGTCGCCAAAAGCCCTCGTGTAGCTGAACAGTGCGACGTTAATATTAAATCAATCAACCCCCTCGGGAAGGTCCTGCTTGACCATTTTCTCCCCTTCTGGTATTGTAAAAGGTTTCACACTTTGCAAAGAACGAGGGAAGGGTTGCCAAATTTTAGTCAGGGATCTTTCAGGAGTACGGAAAATCGCAATATTTGGCGCATTATTATATCAAAATAGATTTTTTTAAAATTCTAAACCCAAAATACCCATTTTGAATTGAACGACCTGTAAATTTTCTAATGAATATTTTGTTGTTTTTCTTGTCTTTTTTAATTAAAATCTGAAATTAAAATAGATATTTTCTAGAGTTTGATGAATAGCATTTCAGAAATACTATGAGAGTAGAACAAGATTTTTATTGTATTCATTGTTTTAGAATGAGAAAACTATTATAGAAAGTTTAAAAAAAGGGTCTTTACAATATAATCATTTGTATGATAAAATGATTTAAAAAAGTTTTTAAAACTTTTTTTCTGTAAAATATTTCTTTTGTTATGTAAAATATTTTCATGTTCCAAAAAATTAGTAAATAATCATTTAGCGTTAAATACTAAGATATCATTACAGTTGTGTGTGTCTTACGTAAACTATTTTAAAAAGTTGACAATCATATATTACTAAAATATTTGTTCCAGTAAAACGTTAAAATATTATTTAAATACGCCGAATATTTAATTCATAGCTTCTATAATCAGAGCTTAATGACAACACCCTCTGAGAGTAGTATATTTCAATTATAAACTCGCAATAATATCGATGCTTGCATTTATATATATGTTTTGTAAAATAGGTAAGTAGGTAGTCATGTAATAAATCTGTTAAAATTAAGTGTACACATACTACCCCTTCGGTATAATTATTGCAGCTTATATATTCAAGTACAATAATGAAAATCATGTTATAAAAAGATCCACCCCATGTTTTCAAAATTATTCGACAGAATTTCTAACAGAAGAAAAACTTTAAGAAAATAAGCATAGCATTATTATACTAAATGTTTTATTTCACTCTAAAATAAAGCAGTTTACATATTTAACAAAAATAATTAAACCATGTAATAAAAAAATAACTCCTCAAATTTTCAAAAATATTCGATGAAATATGTAAAAACTTTAAGAACAACATGTAGGACATTTTTCTAAACATTTTAATTTTCGAATTAGCGCCCTTTTAGTGCACGAAAAATAATAATAATAAATGTACTCCAAATATTTTGTGATTAATTAGATTTGAGTTTTTAATAACATCGCATTCTATAGCAATATAAAGGCTACTGGGGCTGTACATCAGAAATCTGACCCTCTCTCACCAAACTTTCACACCATGCTAACATGGTGACTTCGAACCTCGACAGAGGGTTGCGGTAGCCTAGTGGTCCAGGCATCGGATCATGGCAGGCATGTCATGAGTTTGAGCCCAGTACCACGAAAGACCCGCCGTGTTGGGGCGCGATGCACGTTAAATCTGTTGAGAGCTCAAACGTCCTCCCGTTGGTGTGGTAGTTAGGAGAGGGAAATGCCAGCTCAGGTGTCGTCCTCGTTACTTGAGAATGGTTCAAAATTATGAGGTTCGTCGCCAAAAGCACTCGTGTACCTGAACAGTGCGACGTTAATCTTCACTCACTCGAACCTCGACATAATTAACAACTGGTTTTATGAATGTTTAATCTTGAAAAAAAATGTATTAATTTGTTTTAATTTTATTTTACGGTACTTTTTTGTTTCTAAGAGAAATTTATATCTTAAATTGAAAGATTTTGTAAGCATGTTTTTGAAATAACTGTTTGTGAAAGTGAGTTCTACTTTTTGAAATTTTGGCTCTTAAAAGAGCCCTTTTTTTTTTTTATTTTTCGTTTTATTTTTTAAAAAATGTATCAGTTTTAATATTTTGAACTCTGGTCTTTTATTTTTATTGGTTTATGTGTTAACAAAGTTTTAAATAAATTGTGTGATAATCTTCGAAGCAGTTCTGGTCAATACAAAGAGCCACATTGCATGACTTACAGATTATAGTGGTTCTTTTTTGTACATTTTTTCGCGCAATAAGCGCACCTTCTTTTCTTTTTCGTCAAATGGCCAATGAGAAAATGTATTATCAGTTGTCCTAACTTTTTTTTTTGTTACTGAATGCTCTGCATTTTTATGATTTATTTTTCCTATTAGAGATGTAATTAAATTCATTCTAAATTCTTTTAAACTGAATTTTGACGAAGTTCGGCATGATTTAAACATTAGAAAAGCATTCAGAACAGCAATATCGATGAGGCTAAAGAATAATTTTTTTGTCCATTTTCTAGTTCGTCTAGCAAAAGAGTAGGTGGATGCCATGCGGTCTCCTAAATCAACATATTCCATATGCTTGCTGTAATCTGCCACAATTTTTGGCTTGGTAGTTGTTAATTTTTCTTTTTCACATAAAGAAACGTCATCATCAAATTTTTTTTTTAAAATCTTTTTCGTTCTTCAGTGATTAATTCGTTTCGGGGCTGTGCATATTGGTCAGCATATATACTTGCCTCTTATCTTTCCAACACAATGCTGTCATTCTATTACAAAATTTCACGGCAACATCACCTTGTCTCATTTTACAAGGAGCCAGATCCTTTGGAAAATGTTTTCTATTAGATCGCACAGTTCCACAGGAGTTATATATATATATATATATATATATATATATATATATATATATATATATATATATATATATATATATATATATATATATATATATATATATATATATATATAATACTTCTTTCTTTTAAAAGGTCTCGAAAAAGTTCCGGTGAGGAAAAGAAATTATCCATAAAGACTTTATGACCTTTACCTTTTATACAATCTGTCATTGTATATACAACGTTATAGGAAGCAGATATTGAAAGGTTTTCTTTTTTATCATTACCTAGATATACTCTCATATCATAAGTATAGGCAGTGGCATCTGCAATTTTATACATTTTCAAACCCCACTGTTTGCGTTTTTTTGGAATGTATTGTTTGAATAACACTCTTCCTTTAAATTTAATGATAACTTCATCGAAAGATAAATTTTCTCTGTGGGATCATACACTTCTTTAAATATCCTGTTAAAAGAATCAAAAACTTTTCGTATTTTCCACAATCTGTCGTAAGTTGGAAAATCTCTGCTTTCTTTTAAACTATTATCAGAAAAGTGTAAGAATTTTAAATCATTAGGAAACTATCTCGGGGCATCACTTCTCTGAAAATCGGAGTTTCTATCAGATTATCAGTTGTCCAATAATCCTGTAAGCTATATTTTTCGATGTGTCCCAACAATAAAATAAGGCCAAGAAATTTTAAAATCTCATTTTTATCGGTTGGTTTTCATGAAGATGCATGCTTTCTTTTATCAGATGATTCTCCATGAAGGTTAAGTAGATCAAATGTATATCCATTAGTTTCTTCAACCAGAACTGCTAAAATTTCGTCCGTTAACATCAGTTTAAAAAAATCATTTTCAGTTTTGAAACTGATAGCATCAACTTTCAATCCAACTTTGCTAGAAAATGGCAGTACATTTATCATTTCCGAGCCTTCTACCTCTTTCCATGAGAATAAGCCATCAGCTTCCTCATCAGAATTAGCTGATACATCTAATTCAATCTCATTATTTTCCAAAATACTATTTTCAAATTCATCTTCAAATTCTGAATCACTATCATCAAAATTTTCTTCATCTAAATTTTTCATCAAATTCCCGATCTCGATTTGTGTGAGAAATTTTCGGGGCATTCTAAAAAATAGAAGGAACAGCAAGATAAAAAGAAAAATATGTTGCTCAGACAACGTATAGTCATCGAATGAATATATATATATATATATATATATATATATATATATTTTAAAGTCGAAACTTGTTCCTAAATGTCGCCAATGATAAGGAATGCGCAAAATGTTGGCGAAAAATAACCCACCCAATTATGGACAATAGAAGCAAAGTCATAAAACGGGTCAGGGAAAATCGTAAAAGGATATGCGGAAAAAAGCGTGGGGGAAGAATTCTCTCTAAAGCCTTGGTACGACAGTCGAACCAGCGCCGATGCGAGTGACAAAAGAATTTCTGGTACGGCAGTTGTACCGCCGATGTTTAAAGGTTAAAAAAGATCTGTATTTGATGAAATCTATACAAGCTCTGACGCTGTTTTTAAATGGGTTAACACTTAAAAAACACAAATGCGGTAAGTATCGCAAAATTTTATGATTGTACTTGAAAGTTAATGCTGACATACGGGGCTATTATATCTAACGATCTGGAATTATACATATTTATTGGGTAGGCTATATGTTCGGAAGAAATAAATGGGTGATTAGTTTGATACTTGAAAATCAAATTAAAAGAATATAAGTTAAGTGCTAGATAAGGAATTAAATTTTTAATCCAATTTAATAATCCTTACATTCCCCCCAATTTTAAAAGGGAGTCATGGCGTGGGGTTTTTCTGGCTTTACAAACTGAATCAATTTTCAACAAAAACAAAACAATACATAACATCATTTGGAAACCCATATTACACATAGTAGAACTATTTAAGTAATAGGAATAGAAATATCAAAATGCTCTAAAATAAACAAAACTATAACAATAAAAACAGTAATGACACTTCCAAAATATTAATTGATAAAAATGAATTTCCGTACATATAAATGAAGATTAGCTTGTTCAAATCTATTCAACATCCAGAATAAGAGCTCGCGCGTTTCCTCCCATACATTCATAATAATAGATTTGTAAAATAGCTAGGAGATAATGTATTCATTTTTTATATATTGGAAAATAATATCTCTCTCTCTCATATATATCAAACAATAAGATAGTAAATATAAAAATATATGTTATCATATGATCGTGAAAAATAATAATTTTGTATAAAAATCTACTCTGGCGCCATCATAGTAATACCTTATATTATTACACAAATTTTTGCATATATGAAACACATTTTTAAAAAAATTAAAATTATAGACACTAATAAAATGAAATTATTAATAATAGGAAAACGGGGTACACAAAACAAATTATATGCACTATTCAACACAATAAACAATATTTTATTTTATATGCGTTTTATAAAATGTAAGACTATAAAAATATAAGAATTATATAAGAATATAGGAATAAAAAAGAATATAAGAATTATAAGAATACCAGAGCTCTTTTTTATGAATTTTAAGTCGGAAAAGTGGACTCATTTCTATAATCTCCTTTAGTATTTATGTAAAATTTTCACAATATTCACTGTAACTTAACAATATCGTATACAATATTTTGAATCTCTCCGTAACCTTCTAAGTATTCGTTTCATAGACAAAATTCTCGAGTTTCTCTTACATTACACATTCAATATTATAAACTGTATCACACTACTTAACTTTGAACGCATCTCTCTAAGAAATCATAGAGTGTACATATCAAACTAAACACGTTTGTCCTCTTTATGTTTCAGGACATATACAAAAATTTATAATGATTTTATTGTCGCTTATATATATATATATATATATATATATATATATATATATATATATATATATATATATATATATATATATATATCCACTGTATAATATTCAAAAAAAATATGTTTCAAATTATTAAGTTAATTTTAAATTTAGACAAGGAAAATATCGAGAAACAATGAATCTTGATATGTGGCCGGTATATCAAAACACACAATTTCAAAATGAAAACAATTAAATGACTTGCAATAAGGTTAATGCTGAAAAAATACTTAACAAGATACTAAAATTTAGTGGAGAAAAAAATCAACGTGATTTTACTTTTGTTTCTGATAAAAATCAATATGAGTAGTATTATCACATTAGTCATTTCTATAATGTTTAAACTTATATCTTTCAATTTTAAGATACCGGTATCTATCATACATTTTAACTCATTCGACATTTTAAAATAAAATAATGAGGAGTACATTAAAATTTCTCAAAATTTTGTATAATAAAACTCATACACTGTGCTTTCACCATTGCAAGTATAAATAATATCTACACAAAATATAATATAAACGTTAAATATCATATTATAATACTCTTCTTGTAAAAGTTCTGTTCAGCAAAACTCAATCATTTCCCTATTTTTAAAATGAAAACTAATAACTTCACTGACCTTTATTTCTTTTCTTAGCGGCAGAAAGTTTGGTTCACGGAAAATCCACATTTTGTTGTCATTTGATTTGCACTAGTAAAATTTTATTTTTTTTCCATGTTGGTAGTTCACTATGTCATTCGATGTTGGTCAATTCACTGTATTATTGAAATTAATCCCCAATACCATTCGGAGAGGAATATTTTTTTTCTGGCGGAAGGAAGCGATGTTTGTCTTTATGAGGGGGGTTAGGGGATTCACGCTTCCTTCCTTGCCATTCAAAAGTTGTTTCTTTCATTCATGGCAAACTGGCTGGCTTCTTCAGCAAAGACAGAAATATCGTTCGGCGGTAAAAACGGTTTCTTCTCGGTATCAAAAATCACGTTTCTTCTTTTTCTTTACCACTCCTTTCAATTCCGGGAACCTGGCGTATTCAGCAAAGAGATATACGGCACAGTCGAAGTTCCATTAAATTCTCCATTGCATTTATTACGGTCGTTGGTGTTTTTTTAATTTAAATTTATTTTACTATTAAGATTAGTTTTACTTTAGAGTTCGAAATTTAATCGCCTATAGAATCCTGCCGGCTTTAATTCTGGCATACCTTTGAAGTCAGAATCAGACTTAATTTTAAAAAGGATCTTTATTTGAGGAAATCTACGCAAGCTCTGACCCTGAGAGGTCAGAGAGAAAAAGAACGCCACCGTGTTTTTAAGTGGGTTAACACTTAAAAAACACAGACGCGGTATTGCGGATTTTATGATTGTACTTGAAAGTTAATGCTGAAATATGGGGCTATTATATCTAATGTCTGGAATTAGACATGTTTATTGGGTAGGCCATATGTTCGGAAGAAATAAATGGGTGATTAGTTTGATACTTGAAGATCAAAAGAAAAAATATGATTTAAGTGCTAGATAGGGAATTTATTTCTTAATATAATTTAATTATCCTTACTTTTATATTATTATTATTATTACGTTAGTTAATCATATAATAGCACATTTTAAAATTAAGAAAATTATTTTGTGGAAATTGGTCAACTTTAAAAATCATCCATCCTTCGAAAGTATTAGTAAATAATTTGTCTTTATCTTAACAACAGATACTCTTAGCAGATTAAAACTCAAAGAATTACGGTATCATAACAAAATAGAATAATTTGTAAAATTAGAAGATCTGTTGTTGAGATTGGAACTCGCAGACCCTACTGAAATAACAGTAAAGACAAACTTGAAAGGAGTTTTAACATGTATTTTCTCCTTATTATTTAATCAAAGTAAGGAAATTATTCACACGTGTGTTACAGTATACTTAATTGAATTCATGAAATACAAATTTTACTTATCTTTAAATAAATGTTGCATACAGATAAGCTTGAAGAATTCACAATTACATCCTCTATGCGCCCTCTCCGGAGTCGATATAACTCTGTAAAACTATTAATATTTGTAGAACCTTCTCAAATCGCTGTTCTAATATACACATACTCTTCATATTATTTTATCAGGAAATCATTTCTTTAGATCTACTTAAATAGTAATGTTTACTTGATCACGGATCCTTCACAAAACAAGTTTCCCATATCATCTAAAACCGTCATAAAGTATCCAGAGGTTTATTGTTTGCCGCTTGGTAAGGTGGAAGCACTTAGTTTTTCCGAATCTTCATCTCCATTCAGGTCATTTTGGATGACCTTAAAACACTTTCAAATTGCCCTTTTTAAAAATAATACTTAAAATTTTTAAAAAAGCAACTAAATTAAAAAAAACACACTTTGATATGAATAAATTTACCAATACAAATAAAATAAAGATAAAAATTCTTGAAAAAAATCTCCCATATATTTTTTTTTCCTGATGAGAGTGGGAGAAGGGATGCCTAATAAATCCCTTTGCAGCAAAGGAGTTCGGCGTAAAAAGTTAAAATGAGTTGGTATTGAGTGAAGCTTTTCTGTGGATGGCACTGAACAGAGAGGTCAACAATTTTTGTATTGAATTTTAAGTGAGAAGCTTGACCCATCATTGAGTAGAAAATAGAGATAATTTAATAATTAAAAGAAAAAAATAATACAGACAAAATGCTGCATAATTAGGAATTAAAGAAAATGAGGAGCAATTAGGATCGATCTGGGTCTGTGGAAATAAGGATCAGAAGTGTATTTTTTTATGCTAGTGATCAATTGATTGCCTAAGATATCAATTTTATTAAACAAGTTGGTAGCATTTATCCTGATCGTTTGTCTAACAGTGGGTGTTTTTCTCGCAGCTCTGAAGTCTACATTCCTCATAAACAAGCAAGCGTA
Organism: Trichonephila clavipes; assembly: GCA_019973935.1. Lineage (NCBI taxonomy): Eukaryota > Metazoa > Arthropoda > Arachnida > Araneae > Nephilidae > Trichonephila > Trichonephila clavipes. Next base: position 593,196 of record BMAU01018263.1, read on the forward strand.
AAGAATTTGTCTCACATTTAAACTATGAGCACTTTCTAAATAATTAATATGAGTCTTAACTGCATGTCCCCAAACAGGGGAAGCATAGGTCAGAATCGGTTTTAGCATCAGTGAGTAGCTGGAGGTTGATTAAGAGAACTTGCGCGTGAGATCTTACAACATACTTTGATAATTCCGTAGAAGTATGCAAAATAGAATACAAATAGAAAATTCGATATTACCGTTGAAACTTTTGTAAAGCAACTTTTCCAAGAACAAGAAAATGAGAAGATACAGAAAATAATTTTAAGGATGTATCGGTTAACAGAAAGCATTAAATTAATTTTAAAGCTTAAAAGCTACAAATATTTAAATAGCTGACAAAATCAATTTTTTCAGTTTAAGAATTGATTATAAATTATTTAAAGTCTAAGATAAATATGGGAAAAATTATTTAACATATTTAAGGCCACCTTATATATATATATGCGCGTGTGTTTGTATATACTATACAGTTCAAATTAATTGGGACAAATGGTAAAATACGATTTTTTCTAAAACACTAGCTTTTAACTATTACATTTCTTAAGTAGTCAGAAAAATCTCTGGATTAGTACGTAGTATGTCCTCTTACAGCAGAAATGACCTTTTCTACTCGCCTTGGTATCGACTCCACTGGTGAAGGGCACATGTTGTCAATTTCATCATCGTTGAATCAGACTTGTATAGCACTTTTTATCATTTGTTCTTTTCCCCTACAAATCATCTTATCCAAACGATTCTTGAGAAAATGTCTTACAATCTCAATAAGATTTACGTCTGGTGATTTACCAGGACAATTAAGCCCCTTTATTTTATTTCCCACATAGAATCATGGACCAATATCGAATTGAGACAACAAGCCAAATCATTTTGAAATATTTCGTCAAATGTTTTCATGGATGGAATAATTCTACTAAGTAATATTTCTATGTATTTGACATAAATCATGAAGTCACTAATAAGAATTAAGCTTCTATTGTCATTTGTTGTGATAAAACTCCCAAAAATATGTTGAATAGGATCTGGCAGAAACTTCACTTCGTCTAACTGCACTTGATTTGTATCCTTACACAAATAAATGCATTTCATTACTGAAAATCACCTTCATCTAGTCATTAACAGTTCATAATCAGTTTTTTTTATCTATGTTAAACATTTTTCATCGTTTTCTGAGTTACAAATTGATGTTTCCTCAGTCTTGATATCTTACAGATAACTTCCAGAACACTTTTCTGCACACTTGAGGTACTCACTTCAACCACTGTAATCCAATAAATCCCTTCTAAGATCTGTGCTTGTCTTACTTTGAGTTATTTTGATATTTCTTATTAGAATTTTATCAGTCTTGGAGTAATTTTCTGTTTGAGTTTACATTTTCTTTTCTCTTTGGAGACGTTGATCAGGAATCTTAAATTGTTTTTAAAATCCTTAAAACACTTGATTGTCCCACGTCAACTACCATAGCTATATGTCTCACAGTCATAAAAGTGTGTTCATTAAGAGAGATTATTTTAGAACACTTCCTCGGGAGTAATACCCATCTCAGAACAAGAAAAGTAACATGTGTTAAGTGGAATGCAAAATTATAACCATCATCTACCACACTGAAAATTTCAAACCTGAACTACTAATGTACTATAACCAATCAAACGAGTAATTTATAGTCAAGGTCGATCCATCACATTATTTCTGGGCATATTTTACAGGTTTAAGGTGGTTCGGGACATAACTAGAAATCATATACTCAGACAAGAAAAAAATGTTTGTTCCAATGAATTCAAACAGTATAGTAAATCTACACAATTAAAATTCGTAGGTAAACAAGCGTATGTGGCGTACGAGTAAGAGTATCTTCTTACGAACCGCAAGACGCAGAATCTCGCCAAAGGTACCGAAAGGTCGGGAATATTCTGAGAAATCCGTTTTGATCATTTATATTCCGATATTCCAATTAAATAAAAATATATTGATTAAAAACCTTAAAATGCATAATTAGTGCCATTTTTCCCGCCAGGGGCCATGTTCAAAATCTCCGAACTTCTGTTTTTTCCAGACGTACTTAAAACGCGATCTAATTTTTTTCATGAGAATCAGACAAAAAATAATTACAGATTCAGAAAGATCATTTATTTCGACACGCGATATGGGGTACAATATATATTTTACAAAATAATTATATTTTATATATTTTTACGATTTTTTTAAAAATGAGTCAAAATCGATACGCTTTTATGAAAAAATGATTTCTAAATCAGTCCCTTTCAATTTCCTTTCGAGTTAATAAATTAATATTTTACACTAAAAAGTTCATGCGTTTCTCTTTGGGAATCAGTCCTTTAAAAAATTAAATGTCAAATACTTTTTTTTTTTACGATTTTTCAAAAAAAAAAAAAAAAAAAAACTCAAAATTTTATTTAAATACTTGATAGCATATTTAAATACTTGATACCATGTGTAGAGCAATATTATCCGTAATCTGTATAGATATTGATAAAGTATCTTAAAATTTACGATTTTTTTTTTAAAAAATGTGTTTTTTTTCTTTCCCCCTTTTTGCGAGAAATAATTTAGCATTATTTTTGTTTCATTTTTTGTTTAAAATTACCGTTTCTTTGCAATGTATGGGTTAAGTTTGAAGGCATTAACTTAAAAATGAAGCCTTGAAAAAATAACTACTTAATTAATAACCGTTATTTTAATTAACGCACGCCCACAAACGACTTATATGCATTTACCATCCAAATAATAGCCCAGGGTTTGGTTGCGAAAGTCTGTTTGGCGCCAGAAAACTTTTTCCACACAGTCCCTTACGTTTGATGAAAAGTTGTTCTACAAACTAAGGTGCGCTTATAAATATTGAAAATCACCAGAGTTGGCGAAATTGAAAATCAAAAACTTTTTTTTATACGATTTTTCAAAAATACTCAAAATTTTATTTTAATACTTAATAACGTCTTTATTTAAAAAATAATCTTATGAAACTTTTCTTCCGAGTGTAGAACGATATTATCCGTACTCTGTACAAATATTGAAAAAATTGCTTAAAAATTACGGTTTTTTTTTTTTTTTAAATTTTGTTTTTCATTTTCTTCCTTTTTGCGAGAAATATTTAAGAATTATTTTTGTTACATTTTTTGCTTAAAAATTACCGTTGTTTGCAATTGATATATAAAGTTTGAAGGCAGTAACTTAAATATGAAGCCCGAAAGAAAACTTAAAATTTAAACAAATAAAGCATTTTTACAATAAGAATAACTGTATCTTTTATTTTGAAGGTCTTTTCACTTCTTTTTCCCAACGATTTCGCAGCGTGATTATTATTTAAAGCACTTCATTACTAACTGTTGGACCTAGGTTCGAAACAACATCATCGCTAAACACATGATTTTTTTTAAAAATACTATAAATTTTATTCGCGCATCTAATAACTTCGCCAGAAGTTTTGTAATTGGAAAGATAGTTTATTTCGTCACGATACAGTTTTCTTTCCCTACAAAACAACAATACTTCACATAGTTTAAGATTTTTTCTAAAATGAATCAATATTGATGCGTTTATATGAAAATGATTTTTAAAAAACTCATACTTTGATCTTTTAGAGTTATTGATTTAAAAAAATAAAATGCCAAACACTTTTTTTTTACCAATTTTTAAATGTTTAATAATTACTTATCAAATGCAAAGTTTTTATAACTTCTTCATTTATAGAAATAATTGTATGAAACTTTTTTTCCGCCTATCGAACATTTCAAATTGCCCACAATTTTAATTCAACATTTAATACAGTTGTGATGTTTTGTAATTATAAAAATATCTACTTTTTTCAACATACAACTATTTTTAAAAAGGTACATTTTCCTTTCCGGGGCCTAAAAATTTGCAAAGTGACTAAGGGAATATTAAAGTCGAACTGTTCATTTACTCGACAGCTCTGATAGCGTCAGGTGAAATGAAATTTCTATGAAAATATGTTATGAATTTAAAATTTTCGTGCATATCCGGGGAAATAAACCTGTCTGACAAGGAAAAGAAGCGAAAAAAATTTCAAAACAGGGAATTTTAATTTATACATTCGGTAAAAGCCCGAGCAACGCCGGGGCTGAACGAAGGAGGGGGATGGGGGTGGAAGTCATTTTGACAAATACTCTATTAGAAGTGCTGATTTTGGGAAGGAATATATATATATATATATTAGCTGCATGGCCTGGCGTTGCACGGGCTATCTCTACTTTTATAAATTTTGTATAAACGCTTTTATAAACACGCGCACACGCAGATATATATATATATATATATATATATATCTGTGTGTGCGCGTGTCTCTGTGTTATATATACATACACGGCTGGTCACAGTAAATGCAACACCCTAAAGGAAGCAAGCAAATAACATGAAATTTACAACATGCATTAGCGGAGGTGAGATATGCAAATGATCAGAATTTCAGCACAGACACACATCACGCGCGCCTGTGGTGCCACCTCAAAGCGCTATTTAAGGCTTGGGGATTTCGACGATTTCTAGTTCGGCAATTGTGTTTTTTTTGTGTGTTTTTTTTTTCAAAAAACGATCAGGAACTCCGGATGTAGTCCATGGTTTCTCAACGATTGACCCAGATTACACCCCCAGTTGCCAAACCAGATCAACTTTGGAAACGTCTGGAAGCTGCTTAGTCTGCTGTACCCCAAAAACACATCCAAAGTTTCGTTGAATCGATGCTGAGGCGTGTGGCAGCGTTGGTCTCCAACAATGGCGGCTAATCTGGCTACTGATTCTGGCAGGAACTACACTTCACAGAAGTCTATAAGTTTAATCATTTGATACTTGGTCAACATGTTATCAACAAAATAAATTTTGTTGGGCTATCTCTTGTCTTTCTTGGTGTTGCATTTACGGTGGCCAGCAGTGTATAATTAGAAGTGCTTTTCCTTTAACCACAAAGTATCAACTTTGATAATATAATACGCAAGCAAAAGACATAGTAAAAGAGAGGAAAGAATACATACATAATGCTGCAGAAAAGTGTGTAAAGGCTTCTTTGAAAAGAAAACTGTCTTTCCATTATTGTAATGCTTTCGAATGCATATTTTTTAAGAACTTTTTGTTAATCTAATGAGAAAATTAATTTTGCCTAGGGAATAAAGATCGACTCTTATACCCATGCTTTCTTTGATTTCCGTTGCATTAATTTTAAAGATTTAGGGAAGTGAAAGAATGTTTTTTTCATGGAATTTGATAAATGTGATACTCTTGGAAAGATATTGGCGTGTAGATGAAATATTGTGATGGCAGTATCTATCAACAATGAGTTGATTTCAAGTTGTTTGTAAGTATATAATTATTTAAAACATTTATGTCTTGGACTTGCTATATTCTTCATATACTGCCTTGATTTGCCTCCGCATTCTTTCTCTTCAAAAAGATCATATGTAAAATGAGGGTTCTATTTATAATCTTCTACATAGGCACACATTTCTGTATCCATAGACATGTCTATCTGAGTTTCCGTAGTCGTAAATAGTTGCTTTTCCTACATTAGTTGCTTTTTGAGAAACAATAACTCTTTAAAAAGAAATACTAGGCAGCAGGTTGGCAGAATTTGTTTTGTCATTCATTTCACATCTCAACATAGGATCATTTACAAATACCCCATAAATGTACCTGAATTGACTTTCTTAGAGGAGTGTGTTACCTTTCCAGAACTAGCATGTATGGAACATTGATTCATATGTACTGATATAATTATCCATTATTGAGTGCCTTTGGAACATCCCATGTATATGCCTTCTTTTATTTCCTAGAACCAGATGGTGACTCAAATCTTGACCTTAAAGGTAGCCTACTGATTATTCTACGTAAATGACGACAAATGTTTGATTTTATTCTCTAATCTTTTTATACGTTTTGTATAAAATCTGTTGCACTTTAATTAAATAAATAACAAAAACTGCTGACACAAATTTACCGATAACTTATAAATTACTCACTCCCGATGTGTATATTCATTTCAACGTTTGCTTTGAACAGTTCCTTCTCAACTGTGTGGCCGAAGTAGTCAAGGTAAGGGATTCGTGGCTGTGTAGAGGTAAGAAGAATGTGAAATCTTTCGAAGCTTATGCGTCATTCCGTTGATGGGGAAGTTAGGAGTGCCACCTCAAACACTTAACCTTTTTTCAAAATCGCCTAACACCATTGAGTAGAGCAATGTTAATATTTACTCACTCACTTCATCCCAACTGCACCACACTTTGTAAAAGTAGGCCGGGAAATACCTCTTAAGCTTCCCTGGTAAGATAAAATGACAATTCAAACATTTCCGTTTAATTATTCTTTTCCGTCTATAAAACTAGGAATTCATGTTTCTGTCCGATGCAAAGCACACAACTTGGCAAACTTTTTTTTTTGTAGTTTAGAAGAAAAATATTTGAGAACATTTTCACAATTACGATTCTCACAAAAATTAAGAAGTTAATTTCCAATGAGTCTTTAAAGCGAGATTTAAAAGTATTTACTAAAATTTATTCACTTTTTAAACTATTAATATGCATGATCGGATTAAAAGGCTTTGTGAAAGAGCGCGCCGAAATTGGACACACCTACAAGAGGTCGAAGCCCGAGAAATTTATCATGGCAAAGGGCTAAGTGACACCTGCCGTTAGCCATAGTTTTGAGCACCATACAGGTGACATAACTATTTGGCTCATTTCCACCATAATATTGAGGGGGAGCGCCCTGGAGTGGTCAGGGTCCTCACACTTTTCTTCCCCTTTCACCAACCTCAAGAGAAGATATGTGAGAAGATGGCTATTTAGAGTACTCCCATGCCACGAGGGCAATATACGTTCTCAAACAACCATACCTTCTTTGGGATTCGACCCCAGGCCCTACGGCACATTAGTCAGCTGCGCTAACCACTCTACCGGATGGAAGACAAATGTATACGAACATAACGAAAAACTAGGGTAACGTTCTTTAAAATACTATTTGTACCTTTCTAAACTTTTCGAATAAACTTTCATTATGCAGTTTGAAATTGATTTTGAAAAAGGCCAACAGCAGTATTCTGTAGGGGAAATAATATTGAAATACAAATTCCTCACTCCAAAATTACTTCAAAATAAAATAAAAAAGTTACAAATATTTTACATTTCTAGTGATTATAAAAACTAGAAACCTGAAAAGTAGAAACATTAGAAACCTTTCTCAGTGAGTGAGTGAGTGAATATTACCGTCGCACTGTTCAGCTACAGGAGGGCTTTTGGAGACGGACCACGTAATTTCGAACCATGGTCAAGTGACGTGGACGACACCTGAGTTAGCACCCCCTCTACTAACTACCACACCAACGGGTGGACTTTTCAGCTCTCGACATATTTATTATGCATCGCTGCCCTACACGGCGGGTCTTTAGTGGTTTTCGAACTCATTATATGCCTGCTATGATTCAAAACCTGGACCCCTGGGTTACCGCAGCCCCCTAAACCTTTTTCAGAAAAGAGAAATGACTTAGCAAACTCTTGATGGGACATTATTGTAGGCAATCGAAAAAATTACGACAAAACTTAATTCCCTGAAACAATAAGTTACAGATTAGAAACGTGCAACAATGGTTTTACAATTTAAGAAACAATGTTCTTTCAGAAAGAAATCATCGTATGAACATCAGATAAAAATTTCTGATATAATAAATGTATACAAGTGAGTTCGAGTACCTTTTAGTTTCAACTATTTTGTATATGTTATCGTTGAAGTGCATAATTCAGTTATTCCATAGAATAACTATGTATTTCATGAAATAATTAAACGAGTCGATTAAAGTATACAATAGGTGAGACATTGTATATACTTTACCTAGTTATTCTATGAAATAACTAAGGATAGACCGTTAAAGCGAAAAATAAACAATTTTAAACATATTTTATAAATTTATTGATCCTAAATAGATAAATCTCTCGAAAAAATGTATTTTATTCCTTTTGCGGATGAACAATTGATCAATAATAAAGAAAAACAGATTACTTTTTGTTTATTTTTCCTCATATGCTAACATTAGTTAAGCAGGAAAGGGGAAAAATAATATGTTGCAAAAATAGATTACACTTAAATAGTATCAATAAAAATACACACACATGATGAGAAGAAAAACTGATGCTTCATAAAAAATTGAGTAAACTTTTGAAAATAAAAATGTAAGAGAATATTCAATTTATAAATTTTATCAGAAATTTGGAGAAGAAATTTTATTTCAAATATAGTATTCGACAGCAACAAAATACAATTTACTATCCTTCAAGATAATCTCCATTAATGGGAATGCACTTTTGGGAACAAGCATATAAGTCCTAGAAACTCCTGTAAAACAATTCCTTTGGTATGACTTTATGACAGGCTCATCGCGTTTTCTACTAAAATCTCCTCTTGGGTTCTTTGGGGCCGAAAAAGGCAAATTCTTTCCAACCAAATCCAGAAGCGAATTAGAAACCTTTTAAATAGCAGAAGTTTAACATAAGTGGATGACCTATTGGGAAGTGATTATGCTAGTCCGGTTTAAGCGCGTGAAATGAAGGAAGAGAAGAAAGCCGTCATTAAGTGTGAAGCTATCCGTGACAAAACGATCAAGTCAAGGTAGATACAATTCCACTCGAGCTAAACAGAAGATATTTAGGATCCCAATGGATTGTGGTTAAACAAGAGATAAAGGTAGGATAATTCTCTAGTATCTTGTAGTAAATGTGATATAAACAGAGATAAGGAACAGACGGGAAAGTTAAATATAGTGGTTAAGACCGCGCATATTTGGTAATACGTATTGTGTGTTTTCTCACTTCAGATCCGCTAAGTTATAATATAAATATTATCATTGCTAGTGTTTTTATCGAATTTGAGATTGTTGATAGTGTTGAAAATCGATTTTGAGTTTTTGATATTACTAAAATCTCTAAATCAGGACATTTCCAATGATATAACATACAAGCCATTATATGAATTAAAAGTGCTTTAAAATGATTTTTAAAAAATAATCTGCTTATGAACCACGTCCATTTGACAGATAGAAATGTAAACATTGTCTTTATAAATCTGGTGCAAAGTTGCTAAGCATCAATTTATTTTTATTCATATGCATTAGATACCTGTATAATAATTGCAAATTCAACTGTGTTAGATATGCAAAAAATTTGGAGCCAGATTTGGAAACGTGGTTTTAATCTGAATGTTATTTGTAATATTTAGTGATTTTACCTAAATTTAAGTCTGTACTCCACTTTAAATTTAGTTTTAATTAGATATTATTACTGATTATTTAAATTCGAAAGGCTTAGTAAAGAGTTAAAAATATTTGAATGCACAACTATGTTTTAATTTAACCATTCTGCATAAAACAACTGGATTAAAAAATAGTACAAAGGTAAGATTTTTTTATTTTTTTTTTCCTAAAATTTATGTTTTTAAAATTGTCTAAATTTATTGTGTATGCATGTTTAAAATTCTTGTCATTAAAAATGTGGAAATTTACTATGTGTATGTTTCTTAAATGCAATTGTGTATACTGAAGTGAAATTTTTCAAATATTCTCTTAAAACATTTAAGTGTAAAGCAGTTATCATAACAAAAAATGACAATTTTTAATAAATTCATAATAATAATCGTTCGGTGAACTAAAAGTTTGTCTTTGAAAAAACAAATCATTATATTTAAAAAAAATTCCCTTCAGTATATATATATATATATATATATATATATATATATATATATATATATATATATATATATAAATATAGTGTCTAATTAATATAAGTAAAAATTTGAGTCTTTATGTTTAATAGTTTCTGAGAAAAAGGTATCAGATGATACAATATATGTGATGTTTGTTGTCCTTGCGAAAAGCTTGTTACAAACATAAAATACATAAACTTCATGTTTAAAAATATAAAAACACTCTTATTTTGTCTGTTAAAAAGAAACAAAAATATTTGTTCAGTTTAGAGTAACTTCTGTAGTTTAAAACTTAGAAACTCTGTCTGCAACCACGAGACCTAATGATAATGTTACGAAAACCTAAAAAAAAATAATTACGAAACGTCCTCTAATGAGGTATTTTTAAATACCATCTCAAATTCACGCCAAAATCTTATTGATTCATTTTCACATTATATTTAAGAGACTTTCGGTTGAAATTTTATATCTAAAATGCATGTAAGCTACAATTTTTTAAAAATTGATAGATAATTTGAAAAAATTTTGAAGTTTTCTCGTTAAAAAAACTGAAAAATGCTGTTCTGTGCAATTTAAGACTTATTTGTTTACTTTTTTATACAAAATAACTTGAAACGGTACTAATGTTTAATAAAATGGGACAAATACATGTTTTAATTCAATATTTTTGTGTTAAAGTGGCAGTTTATAGCGAAAATTCAATTTTCTCAAAAATGATGTTTTTAAAACTGTATTCATCTTTTTCAAAGAATATAATGTATCAATGTACAAGAAATTTTCCCCTCATGTTACTGATATGTAACTATATATATTCATGTGAGTTTTTTGGGGATTTTTCCAAAATATTTGACTGGAGTCCATATATCGTGACAAAAAACGTCAATTTTTTAAAAAATTCATTGTGATATTTTTATGTTACATGTTTTTGAGAAAACTAAAGAACATAGTTTAAATATTTCACTTAAATTAATGTTTATTTATTGTACAGCCAAGTTTTTAAGCTTTAATATCAAAAAGGTTTATCAATAATAGCTAACTAATTATACCTCAGATGTGTAATGCTTTTTGTCGTTGCGAGAAGCTTGCTGCATGCATAAAAATACAAATTTCATGTTTAAAAACATAAAAACAATTTTATTTTTGACTTTTTTAGAAATCTTTTGTACAGTTTAGAGAAAATTTTGAATTTTGAAACGTTAAGGAATTGTGTTTGCATGGGAACATACAAATCCATAATTAAACTTTTCACAACGTCGTAAATTCACGTATTCCCAAATCATGTCTTTTACATATTGATACTGTGACGAATTTGTAAGGCACGTTTCCACTAATACTCTTAGGAGTCTTTGGGGATTGTAAATTCAATTATATTTCCAATTACCTCTAAAAGAAGAAAATGGGGTATGTAAAGTAGATAAGGTATTTAAGGAGAACGTTGGAGGTTAGCGGAGAAAAACGCGATTGAGCCAGCACAAGTAGTGACGAGATTTGCAGGATTTAATTGGATTAAGATATTGGAGTATTGCTGTTACAATTAAATGAAGAAGCCTTAGGAGGATTAATATACCTGAAGAGTTCATAAGTACAACCAGGTGATATATTCTAGCATCTTACCACTTACCACAAGCGTTAGTTTAATAAAATTTGTTCAAGTATAATGAAAGCTAATAATTCAAGTTGAGTGTATTTCTCAGACCTCCACTTCTGGTAAACCTTTTTGATATTGAGCGTAGTTATTGATTAATTTCATCTTTCGTAATTTAATTAAATATTAATGAAGTGATTCTCAAACTGTGCGGCGCGCCCTCCTGGGGGAACACGATAAACCTTCAAGGGGGGCGCGAGCATATCGAAAATAAAAGATTAAAAAAAATTAATTACTGGATTGAAGTAAAACAAAATACTTTCTGGCTTAATAAAAAATACACATTTACACTGAAATGATATATATATATATATATATATATATATATATATATATATATGTATATATATGTATTATCTGTGATATTACGTCATCAAAAATAAAAGCTTCTACTTCAAAACCTCATTTTATAGCTATCTTTGATACTATAACCAGATACAAAACATTTTAGTTGATTCGCTGTAATCCCATGATGAGAGACTTTTTTATTACATTTCCTTCTCAAACCTAAAATGCTACACTTTCAGAGAAAAAAAAGACAAAACCCAAAACCATAATCAAAAAAAAATTACGAAAATAAAAAGTTCATCATGTTTATATATTATTGCCATCAGCTGTAGGAAGCAGAACGTATTTGTTGCAGTTTGACCTTCGAACTTACATGCACGGTTAGTTACGTACCTGCTCTTATGTATTTGTTTTTTCATTTAGGGAAGTACTAGGCCAAGATTTATTTTAATGAGCTATCACAAACATATAAAGCAAAGTGAAAAACGTTTTACATAATTTTTAGAACATCCATATTGTAATAAATACACTTTTAATCCGAGAACGGTCACGCCGAGCACAGAGTGCACGAAATCGGTAATTCTGGCAAATTTATTTAATTGTTACCAATGGCCCTGACACTATCCTCCTGTTTTACAATCTTAACGTGAACTAAAATATATTTCTCACATATCTCCCTCTTTTTTTGGAGTAGCAAACGTTTTTTTACATTCTTAAAATACTTGTTTTGTCTGAGTTCCTGATGTGGTAACTTTTTTACGAAATATATTCTGTGTCCTTGAAAGAAGGTGTGAATATATTTTCTCTTAATTAAACTATTCACTGGAATTACGATTTTTATTGTGTACTATAAAAATAATTATCAAAAAAGGATTGGGGTGACTAAATAACCCCGCTCGACAATTAGTATCGAGTGCGCGCCTGCTCCTGGGTTAAAACATGTTGAAGTCTTTTCGCTTTAAATATTAAAAATGTTACAATTATTCTTCTTCGGAATTTTTTTTTATTGTTCATTATGCAACATAAATTCTAAATGCTAATTCTGTGAGGCTTAACATTACAGTTCGCTTAAAACTAATTATAATTTGAGCAATCATTTAAAAAAAAGTCATTTTACATTTTTGTAAACATTGTCGCGCACTTGGCTTTACTCTCCTTACAATTCAGTGATTATATCAAGAATGTTTTATTTTCTTATAAATAAACTCAGGCAAAGAGTGGATACTTTTAATGTATCAGTGCTGCACAGAGTATTTTATAACAAATTAAATAATACTAAATTAGGAACAAGTTAAATAAGTAATAGCGACTTCCATTGTTCTTACAGAGTGAAGTTTTTCAAAGGAATGCTTATGATTAGAAATTGACCCTCTGAGTTATTTTTTATATTTAGCTGATATATATATATCTATATTTTGTATTCTAAGCAACCACCGCATTTTGCAATATATTCTAATTTAAAAATTAGAGAAAGGAAAAATAACATAATAATTATCCTATTACTTATTTTATTTATTATTTTTTTTTGCTTAAAAGTAACATATACAAAATTTAATACTTATGTCATGAATTTGTACGTTTTATAATAAAGAAAATTGATTTAGCGTCAAAGTGCATTATTATTGCATTCACTACATTATTAATGTATAAGGGGGGTACGATAAAAATTGTGATTGAAAAAGGGGGCGCCAGTATTGAAAGTTTGAGAAGCACTGAATTAAAGGTAAATCCCTTTTTGATGTAGACATATAGTTTACTATTTGTCATTAGAATTTTAATACTTGAACTAAGTGAATAAATATAATTTATTACTATACAAATGGCGTCTGGTCATTTTGTGCCTCAAATTAATCTTAGTGTCCAGGGTGGAACCCAGGGGGTTCTCACAGATACATATTTACAATATATTTATGAGTTTTCATGACCAAATTTGATAGTTATAATGCATCAAAGCTAAAAATTATTCATAGATTGATACAAAATTGAAAAAATTTATTCCAAATGCAAAAAAAAAAAAAAAATTTGTTGAACAAAACTGAACAACTATATATCTTCTGAAAATTTTAAGACATTTTGGTTTCCTGTTTTATGCTAAAAAATTAAGAATATACTAATGTTTAATAAAATAGGGCAAATACATGTTTTAATTTATTATTTTTGTGATGAAGTGCCTTTTTACATTAAAAATGCAATTTTCTCAAAATGACTGTTTTCAAAAAGCGTGTATCTTTTTCGCAGAATCTAAAGAATAAATGTTAATGAAATTTTTACTGCACACAAATAATACATACCTACACATAATAAAGCTACTTTTTTGGAGAGTTTCTCAAAATATTTTGGTGAAAAGTAGTTATCGTAAAAAAATGACAATTTTCAAAAATTTCAAAATGATACTTTTACGATGAATTTTTATGAAAAAAGTAAACATTATATTTGATACATTTTAGCAAGAAAATAAATGAAAAAGCCTAATTAATATGCTGACAAAATTTGAAGTTTTTATATTTAATAGTTTCTTATAAGCAGGCATCTAAAAAAGCTCAATTTATTATAGTCGGTATAAGCGTTACCGACGACCTTAAGTTACAGATTAGGCATAAGGCATGTAAAGACTATTGTATATAGACCTCCAGCAAAAAGAACCGAACGCGTAAATTGCAATATTTTCAAAAGATTGCAAATTATGTGAATGATCAACATGATACTTGGGACTAATTCTCAAGTGAGTTCGCTTATGCTATTCGAACGGCTTTCAATGAAACGACGGGAAAAACCGTGCAGAATTATTTTTAGGTCGAAAATTGATTACATCTTTCAAAAATTAGTGATGATATCTGACGGAACTGAGTTTGCAGCAGGGGATAGTAAGAGATTTTTTTCATGAAGTTAGACGAATAACTAAGGTAAAGCACGACAAGTGGGCGAAACACACTCATGTCCATAAATTAAGGATAATGAAATTCAGGCAAAGAAAGAGACAGATGCAAAACAAATTTGACTTATTTGTAAAGTCTATTTATTAAACAAAAGGTAAAGAGCAAAAAAGATGTTATATGTTTGACATAACTAATAAAAATTGCTATTTTTACTCCCTGTAGCAAATTTCAAAAAAGAACCTATTTACAAAAAACAGTATAACTTGGTTAGTATGATGGTTAATGCGGAGTATGTCTCCCGGGTGATGCAATACAGGCCTTACAACGCCTAGGCATGCTGAGTATCAAATTATCCATCTGATCTTGGAGCATATTACACCATTCATAAAGCAATGCCCTCCGAAGTTCCGGTAGACAGGTGGGAAGGGGTTGACGGGCTGCAATTCGTCGGCCAAGCATATCCCACACATGCTCTATTGGATGCAAGTCCGGTGAGTATGCTGGCCAATCCATACGGGTGATATCCTCCATTTGAAGGCATCCGTCTACAATGTGCGCACAGTGAGGACGAGCGTTGTCCTCCATAAACACATGGTGCCCCGAAACAAACGTACATGTTGTTCCAGAATGACATCCCGATAGATGTGGCCTGTCATCATTATACTCTGAACATGCAGGTCAATTCTGGAACCAAGATAATTCCTCCCCAAACGAGCCACCCTGAACCACCATAACGGTGTCATTCAATGGTGCTCTCTTGGTGGTAATGGGTACCTGGCGCACTCCATATTAAAGTCCGGCGAGAATCAGTCTGCAAACGAAACCTAGACTCGCCGGAAAACATCACACAAGACCACTGTTGTGGTTTTCACAATGCATGTTCTCTACTCCAGGTTAATCGCAGGCGACAGTGAGTTACGGTAAGTGGAATACATCTGACAGGCTTACGAGCATATAGACCATTGTGCCCTAAGCATCTTTACATGGTCTGCCTTGAAACTGTCGTACCGGTAGCTGAAGAGAGCTGACGAGACAGGTCTGATGCTGTGCTCCGTCTGTTTCTTTTAGCAGTAACTGCTAAATACTGATCCTCATTCGGCGTTGTAACTTGGGGGCGACCTGTGCTGTAACATCTACTCACATTACCTTCATCTTGGAATCGTTGCCAAAGCCCGGAGATCACACTCTGAGCGATTGCAAGTTCCTCGGATACTTCCAGCTGGATACGTCCACATTCTGGTCGTCCTATAATTCTACTACGTAAAAAATCGTACAAACGCTTCCTTTGTGCCATAACTATGCGTTTATTGCACTGAAAGGTTTTAAAGCGCTTGTGAACAGTTTTACTTTGCCACTATCCCTTATACACCATTTTGTTGCACTCTCGTCATTGTAGCGTACTATCCGCACCATCTGGTGGTTTCCTTTGATTTGCATATTCTTCTTCAAGATGTGTGTCATAATTCTACAGGTGAAATTTTTGTTTTAGAATTCAATTTCTGTGTGATTCTGAATTACCCTTATTTTATGGACATGGGTGTATTATGATAGACGGAGGCGAGATGTTCAGATTAAGATTAAGGATTGGTTCCTGTTGAAAACGCATCCTTTTAAGTTTCCGCAGCAGAAAAGGTGGTAGCCAAGTTTAAGCCAAAATTTGAATGTCCTTATAGAGAAATAGAGGAAAAGCAGAATAATTAATGGTCTGGAGATCGGGGAAAAGAATAACGGTCAATGTGTAGATCAAGTTAGATTTTATCATCCTAGGAAAAGTGACGAGATGGAGAAAAGAACCAGTAGTTCTGATAACAATAGTTTAAGCTATGAATCGAATAATTTTGAAGGTAGGCAGCTTAGATGAAATGAGTCTCAGTATAGTAGGAAGAATGGGCCAGGCAAAAGGCGTGAGTTAGAAGAAAAAGGAACAGGTTGTGTGTGTGTGTAAGAAGGATCAGGGTGAGAGGCACACAGGTACGACCAGTAATCGCATACCACTTGTGAGAGCATCAACCTGCTCTTGGACAGAACCAAATAGAAGAACAAAAAAAAATTAAAAAACGAGACTTTGGGATTTAAAAGATCTTTGCAATCTGGTTCTGGTGGACCGGAGAGGAAGCACAAAAACAGTCCGAGACAGCAGAGTTTTAAACGAAAATTTTCGGTACATGAAAGCGATTTAACCTATTTTTCAAAAAGATACAGGAGAGAGATGAAACAGTGATGCATAGTGCCAGCAGCTACAACTTGCGATCAAGAAGAGGTGCAAAGGTGGAGTCCTGACCAGCCACTGAGAAGAGGACGAGCTGGATCCGGAGGAAGCAGGGGGAGAAACAAAAGTACAGACCCTACGCCGAGGAGCAAAGAAGGTCAAGCAGCAGGAATTACAGAAGCAGAAGTGGTCAACAACAACATTGAAAGGAGAGGAAAGGAGGAGCGAGAACAACAACAGATCCCTCTCCCTGGAGGTCCTAGTAGGAGACGTCAACTACAAGACATAAAAATCAGGTTGTGTGTTTCATCATACTTTTTCTAACAGGCAGTCAAGAGAATTATTGCAACACAAAAATCATATATTGGTTCTTTAATTTATTTTTATATTTAAAAGGCAATAGTTGACCATACAATGGGTGCATTTTTCTAGAAGATTGAAAAATGAACGTTTAGTCTTGTAAATGTTTTCAAATTTTTTTGAGGAGAAAACAAATGTATATGTACACTTGTTTACTGCTTTGTTTGACTTCGCTGAGATGCGTTTGTTCTTTGGGTAGTTTGTTTTAACTGATTATTGAAAAAATGTATGTACTTGTATAATATACATATATATTGTTGTATTGATTCATATTAATTTGCATCTGATTTTGGGAACGCGGCGTAGACAGATTATTAACATTAACACTAACAGAGCTGCATGATTAGAGGGACTTTTATTTAGAAAACCAAATGAAGTGTATACATAAAAAATATTTGTCATTTAATGATTGTATATAAAGTATGGAATTTGTAAAATGTAATTGTATGGTGAAATATTTAAAGAGTTTTTCTTTCAGGGTTCCTGACCCTGATGATTGCAGAAAGACAGATTTTCTTTTTAGGTCTGAATTGTAAGCCCTAGGGACAGCTATGAATATACCTTGTACAGATGAATAGTGGCATAGTTTTAAATATATGTAGAAATAATAGTTCGGTAGGTGTATGGTCCTGGTTTTTTTTAACCAGAAGCTCTGTGTTTTGTTCACGGACCTTTTACCCGAGTGGGATACACCCTAATAAATATGTAAATGTGAATCTGAGGTGATTAAATAATATAACTGATAGTTTTGGTATAGTTATTTGAGTGAAATTATTATGAATATTAAGAGTTAGATTTTACGACAAATACTTAAAGTTAAAATTTCAGAGGAATGTTTTCAGTTAAAATTTCAGAAGAAGGTTTAAAGTTAAAATTTCAGAGGTAGTTTTAAAGTTAAAATTTCGAAGGAAGGTTTAAAGTTAAAATTTCAGAGGAATGTTGACAGTTTAAATTTCAGAGGAATGTTGAAAGTTAAAACTAAGAAGAAGAAAAATTAGGATGGTAATTCTTAAGGATCATTAAGACCCTCGAAAAAATCACGTTTTGCTTTTGGGAAGGGATTGTGACTGGCTCATCGCGTTTTCTACTAAAATCTCTACTTGGGTTCTTTGGGGACGAAAAAGACAAATTCTTTCCAACCGAATACAAAAGCGAAATGTGAACATGAAAATTAGAAACCTGTTAAAGTATCTGTACACCTTCGAAGAAATTTTTTTTAAAAACTGTAATATTTGCTATTAAAATATTTTTTACTGATGAAATATAACTTAAAACTATGAAAAATACATTTAATATGTTACTTGTAGTACATAAAAAAATTTTAGGCAGTAAAGCATAGTGTAAATAGTAATTAAATTGATTAATAGAATAACGCACATAACTCAAATGTAAACAAAAATATCCCTTTTCTGTAAATTTGATGATAATCATCATGCCACTTTTTAGGGCTGGTACTATTTTCCTGATGATAATCAATTTATTACAATTTTTATCAAGTTTCGAGTAAAAGAACATTGAAAAATAATTAAAAAATTATTACAAGCATGATATATACCTTAGTTACTAAAAACATATCAACTATATAATTATAAAAGTAGTAGGGGTTCTTTAAATCTATAAAACAAATATATTTATAAAATTTGAACTAATTTGGTTCACAACTTTTTCTGATATTTACGTTGTCAGATGTCAATACGTTAAACAAATTCATTTAGAGATAAATCAGAAATAAACTTTGAACTGCAAATTTTAATATTAAGCACAATTTGATATACTTAAAATGCTCCTGATTTATAAATAACACCTTCTTTACTCTCTAAAACATTGATTTTTTTTTCCTTGTAGCTCTTAAAATTTTTCTACGCTGCTTTACATTTGGAGTTGAATGTCGTTCTGCGTCGTTAATTCTATTGATGTCAAGATGTTTGTATGCTTTTAAAGTAAAATAACCAGGAGTTATATTAAGTTTTTTAAAATTTCAACACAACCCTTGTATATATATCCATCATTAAATTGGATCACAGCATCCAATGCACCAGACTTTAAAATTTTGAGGCACACGAAAACTTCCTTGGGTACTCTCTGCCATATAACGCCATTTAAACACTCGTTTGAATTTTGTGTTTTGCCATGCAGGCATTTAGTAAGCAGTTCTTTGGTACACAACTCTAAATATGTAGGCTTAATCGTGTTTAGGACTTCATTTGATAAGCCTTTATATTTTTCGTTTGGCTTTTTGCCACAAGACAGTGTTCGCTGGTAGTAGCACCAACTATCTTTTCCGTTGGGACACTGCCCATGCATCGGTTTCTCGACACTTGATGAGCAATGAAACAAAGCCGCAATAACATTTTCCTGAAGACCGGATAGGTTTCCAACATTGCTACAAACAGCAATCCCATAATAGTTTTGCAATCGGTCAATAAAAGAGTCGGTGAGTTTGCCTTTACCAGACAGATTTTTACTTTTAGACTTAAGTTTGCGCAATCTCGCACCTACTCTCTTTTGAACATGACCAATGCATTCATATTTTGTGACGCTATCCTTCCCATAAGTATCTTTGACACTGATAAAGCCCTTAGAGTCCCCGTCACCATAATAATGTGCATATTTAAGGCCTCGTTTGACAATAGAACGTTGGAAGATTCTCGTAGCACCAACAGCTTCCAATTTTAACGCAGAACCTTGAAAATTGCTATGGCACACGTGATCTGCTGCAAAAGTTTCCGACTCAATGCTTCTAGGCATTTTAGAAATCTTTCTGCAGGTGGGACAATATGACGACATTATATTTCAATGTCTACTACTTTACCAGTGTCAACTGACAAAGCTGCGACAAACCCATTCATGGAAGAGTAACCTCTACACTGCCACGTTCCATCAACTGAAATGCCACATTCAACAATTTTATTTTTAGTAGGATGTAGCACTAAAACTTCCATATCAATTGTTGTGTTACCAGTAAGTGGTTTACGTTGATATTCTGCTATTTCTTCATCAAAGACAGCAGGTATTTTAATTTTTGAAGAACTGGCGTTGGTAGATGATGCGCTGCTATGTTTTGAATGTTTAATGTTAGATCCATTACCTCGAAACTGGCGTTTTCTCTTTGCACGAACTCTACGTTTAGCATTACCCATTTTAAATGACAAAAATTAAAATTTTCTGCTATAAAAAGGATTAAACAAAAGCTTATAAAGAGCTACGCAATCATAAGCAAATGTAAACAAACAGTAAAGCACTCTATTTTCTTGCCAGATTCTAGATAAAAATATAAATAAAAACCTGGTGCCATTTATATTTTTGATAATTCTGGAAACTCAAATTCATATTTTAATAAGTTTAAATTTCTTACTATTGCATATTTAAACGATACTTTGAAAAATAAAAATGTCAACAAACATTTTTTCTACTTCGCAATGCAGACTTGTACTTCCGTGTTCAAAAAGGTGCTATCGAATGAAACTCAAATCCCCATAACTTAAGTTCTAAATAAGATAGAAACAAAATTTAAACACCATTTTAAAGAAAAAAGTTCATATTTTCAAATAACATTTAAATTAAAAAATCGAAAAATTTGACGAAAATGACGTTTTGAAGGTGTACGGAAATCTTAAATAGCATAAGTTTAACGTAAGCGGATGATCTATTAGAAAGTGATTATGCTAGTCTAAGCGCGTGAAATGAAGGAAGAGAAGAAAGCCGTCATTGAGTGTGAAGCTATCCGTGACAGAACGATCAAGTCAAGGTGGATAGAATTCCACGCGAGCTAAACAGAAGCTATTTAGGATCCAAGTGGATTGTGGTTAAACAAGAGATTAATGTAGGATAATTCTAGTATCTCGTAGTAACTCTGATATAAACAGAGATAAGGAATAGACGGGAAAGTTAAATATAGTGGTTAAGATCGCGCTTATTTGGTAAAACGTATTGTGTGTTTTCTCACCACAGATCCGCTAAGTTATAATATAAATATTATTGTTCTTAGTGTTTAAGATCTTAATAAAGACATTTTTAAGACCATGACAACGCCTGGTTCTTCATTCAACCCGACAGCTCTAGGTCACGAAGATAACTTAGGAGTAAGGTATCACCCACGGGTGAATACTTCTCAGCTCTCAGCTCGACCGTCACGTTGCATTGAATGTCGGTGATGTCCGTAAATCACTTTTCCTTCAGGGATGACTTAAATCTGGGGAAGAGGAAGAAATCTGAAGGTGCCAAATCGGGTGAATAAGGGGATGGGTGATCAAGTGTTATAACTCCATTCTTGGCAGGAACTGTCGTGCAACCAAGGCGTTGTGCGGTCGAGAATTATTGTGAAGAAGGGTCCAGAAGCCTTGATTGGCGTAATCAGGGCGAACGCGGTGGTTCCGTTGTAGTAAACGCTTCACAACTTCGCAGTATTCAACAACGCTACGTACTCTCAGGGAGGAATTCTTTGTGAATGAGGCCCTTAGAGTCGAAGAATGCAATGAGAATTGTCTTTATGCGCGATTTTTCTGACCGTACCTGGTTTTTAAGGTGACGACGGACTCCACCGCTCCAAACTTTATCGTTTGCTTTCATGATTGTACTTCAGAAACCAACTCTCATCGTCTGTGATGATGTTGTTCACGAAATTTCTGTCTCCATCTGCCGTGTCAATGAGGTCTCCGCAAGCGCCAACCCGCATTTTCATTCGTTCAGACCGTAAACGATGGGATACGAGTCTGCATCATAGAATTCAGTTTTCCCAAATCCTCAGTGAGTATGGGGCGAACACTTTGTGCCTATATGCCCAGTTTCTCTGCAATCATTCAATTTGTCAGATGACGATTATTTTCCACAAGCTGCTTAACTCTTTCAATGTTTTTCGGGCAATGTGTAGTTTTTGGCCTACCGGCTCGGGGTGGGGGCGTTTTCCAGGCTGGTCCGCCCTCCCTGGAAACGCTTAAACCATTCATAAACACTCTTTCGTGATGGCTTCATCTTTATAAACTTCTTTGTGCATTTCGTGAGTTTCGTTTGCCGATTTCCCAAGTTCGAAACAAAACAACATGTTTATTCTCTGATCCATTTTGTACACTGCAACAATACACAATAAATCTTTCTCGCTCGGCGTTAAACTAATAGGGAATAAATGCACTGGAACCTTGCCAATTACAAATATGCTCAAACAGATATTGACCTTCACCGCGCGCGGCGCATTGATATACTATACAGGCTCATTCGCCGAACTTTCTGGTCACAGGTTGTATTACACATTTTTTTTACACGAGCACTTTTAAAATCTTTGTCCAGTTCCTCAACTTTGAACTGTTGCAACAGATTGAAGCGTCGTGTCAATAGTTGAAACTTCTTCAATTAAAATTTATTTTCGCTGACATATACTGAACTGATACCTAAAGTACAATGTTTTTATCCGGTGATCTCCAGTTCCTAATCAGAAAACGTCTTCCCAAAGCAGCTTTAATCGGTTCAACGAACTTTAGAGTGCAATATTTCCTACTTAAGCGATCAAGTAATCGTTATTCTATAGAATACCTAGTGAAATCGTAGAATTCAATAATCTTATATACTTTAACCGTTTTGTATAGTTATTTCATGAAATGCCTAGTTATTCTATGAAATAATGGATTTTACACTTTAGCCGTAACAAATATATTTAGAGTACACTCTTTTGAAATATAGAGGATAGATCCATATAAGAAACAACTAAAAAAATGCGAATTTTTTGAATTTATATATTATTTTTAAATTAAGTTTGTTGATCCTTTTATTATAATCATAATATGCAGGGTGATTCGTAATCAAACCGCAAACTTGCAGGGTGTGTACGGGGTACAGAGATGACTCAGAATGACATAGGAAAGCAGGGTCACAAATGCCGTAGTTGCGAGCTATGGTGAAATGAAGCAGAGAAAAAGAACAATAACAGCAACACATTTGTGGGAATGTATTAATTGAATGGTTGTAGTGCAACAGATGTTCAAAATTACGACCAGAAATCGTCTGGTTTGCCTGGCAGTGACGTTGTGTGGAATTCCTTACGTTCAGTAAATTCCTGGAATTTCAAGTTTCCTCCCAACAGTTACAGATATTCGAGCGAGGAAGTCTTCAACTTAAGGAACTGGTGTCTTCTACACCAAACTCTTCAAGTGACCGCAGAAGAAGTCCATGTAAGATAAGTTCGTTGATCTGGCAAGCCGCGTGGCGTGCCCTTTACAATCTGCAGCTCATTACATGATCAGCGTGTCGACCATTTATATCTTATGAATACGGGTTGACACTATCTCGGGAAACTGATCGTAAAAAATGACTTGAAGCAAGATCGGTGTTCACGAAACCTTCCGTTCAGCGACATCTACCGCTACACTACCAAAATAAATATTCTTAAAAGTAAGGAATTCCATGCATCGTCACTTTCAAACCACCCAGATGATTTCTGTTTGTAATCCCAAACACCTGTTGCAGTATCACTTTTCAATAGAATGCTTGCAGTACCATTAATGAGTCGATTTTTCTCTGATTATTTTCCCCGTAGCTCATAACTATATTTGGATGTGATTAAAAGTAGTCTTTGCACCCTTTCCTACGCACCCTGCAAGTTTGTCGATCTAGTAGTGAATCACCTTGTATTCCATTTCAGTAGAACTGAATGTCACTTGAGCATTTTATCCACATTCATCATTTTTTATCATATCGGAAAGTAAATAAATATTCCTTGCAAATTGGTTTCACGAGATCTTCGGAGGAATTTTTGAACAAACTTGAGGTATAAGTATGTGATTTAAAATTGGGCCAAAAACAGGTAGAGTAATTTCTTTCGCTAAACGTCAGTTCTATGTGATGTTACACACTACTAAAGCCCTCTAAGAAATTTAAATAAACCACTCAAACTATTTGTTGTAATACAATAGGATGTTCAACATGACTCTAAATTGGAATTTATTCTTTCTTTCTGTTTATCTGATTTATTTCAATATTTTTTTCCGAAGTATATTCAGGTTATAAGAGCACTATTCATTTATATTCCATTAATTGGTCATGTTTTTACTACGTTTCATTTAAAATTTTACATTACTTACAGTTTTATAAATATTCTCATAGTTTTATGCGTATTTAAAATGGATTTAAAGCTGGAAAAGGATTTGAGTTGACAAAATAATATATTGATACATCTAGCATTCGCAAAAATATAGCAATTTTGTAGCACTTTTTTGAATTAAAGGGAAAGTTTTTGTTTCCTAATCTAAGTATCGAAATCCTGTATTATTTGCTTTGTTTTTTTTGTTTTAAAAGGGTTAGTGTCTAGAAACTGTACTCACTTAATGATAGTAATAATAAATTTTCCATGCTAAATAATGTTAGCTGTTTTATATCTTTCATCATTATAACTAGACCTGTTGTAATGATATAATACTTATGGGTGTATACACATAACTGTATTTCGTGTTTCGATCGTTTCATAGCTTCTCTAATGATTTAAAACGCTAGAGATTTTAACATAATACGAGTTAAAAAATCTAAATGGCCCGTTACAACAACCACATATGAACGTTCTTCATGTGATAAAGGATCATGCTAAAATCTTGTTGTAATTTCTGTTTAGATTAGTACATGTAATTGTGTGAATTCAAAAATTCCATTTCTTCTTTCTAGATAAATTAATTGGCATATATACATAGGGAGAGATTAAATTAAATAGAGCTAAAAAATTTGGGATAGTAAAAAATAAAAATAAATAAATAATGTGATTATGTTTCGCATCCATACTGATGAAGAAAGTCATATCTGAAATTATTTCTTTAATTAATTTTAGGTATAGCTTTAGCTATAATTTTAGCTATTGAATATTTACTAAAATAATTTTTAATATGTGCTTGTTATAAAATAAATTATTAGATTTTATTTAGTTCCTTATATATACATTCCTGTATTTTTACACCATCATAAATTACTTTCTTAGTTAAATATCTTTCTTATTCTTAGTTCTGATTGCTTTTTATACAATTCAATTACTTAACGAAACATATTTTTTTCAATTATGTAACAGCACAGTTTTGTACATTTAGTTTTAGGGAATAAATCCTATTTTTTATAAAGAAATAAAGAGTTTTAAAGTATTTTTTAACATAAAACAGTAATAAGTTGAGAACATAGCTTTTAAATTTGGAGTCTGAAAATAATTCGTAAAATATAAATATTCATCCAAATGAGCTACACGGTAAGTGCGAATGCAGCAATTGGAAAATTGGTAATTAAAAGCGATGGAATTCAAATGAATTATTATTAAAGGTAAGAAATTTTAAATCTGAAATACTATTTTAAGTTCTAGAATTTATGGAAATAAAGTATTAAGAAGTCAAATTGGGGGGAAAAATTCAAAGTAAGTGAAATTTCATGTAAAGAACAATGAATGTCTCTCTCTCATTTGTTTTTGAAAATTTATATTATTTTGTTTTCAACATCTTCAAAAAGTAGTTTTTAAGCAATTGATTTACACTTGCATCTTTTTTCTTTTAATGTCACTCTAACAAAGGAAAAAAATATATTTCTTGAAGTTCTATTTTTGAACAAAATGGAATTATAAGTCGATTTAAATTTTAACTTCTACCCTTAAAAGGCTTCATTTAAATGTGTTGAAATTCATTGTAGAATTCAATTATTATATGACTGTGATACACAAACCCAGTTTTAATTTTTATTTGGATTTTTGTAAAGCAAGAAATAATGATTCAAGAAATGTTTTAGCAAAATTTTCTTATTTTTTAATAGTTCAGTACTGTTTTTCTTAACTTTCTACTGAAACGCTTTATTATGATTTTACCTTAAGAACCTTTCTGCAGAATCAAAATACTGTTTAATCTAAATTCTATGCATTTTTTAAATTTTTGTAAGAATTGTTTTGTTTGTATGTACTCTCTAGATTAATTGAATAATAATCGAGTTTTATAAGAAATTAAAGTTTATCTGCGATTGTTACAAGCAATTTTAAAAGTTAAGCAAGTAATCTCTTAAAATCATATGCGGAGTTAATGTGCTTTATTGACTCCAAAATAAGTCAACTTTAAGCCAACGTATTTTTTTTTAAGAAGACAAAGTTTTTATTTTTATTTTAATTGCTATAAAAGTGAATTATTTTAATAATGCACATTTAATAAGATATCAACAATCGGAATCAAATAGTACATTTGTCCCATTATTTTAACAAACTTGTTTGTATGTTAAGGCCCATTGTTTCGAAAACTAAAATTTATCTTTTTTCTCCTTGTATTTGTCTTAAAAGAATGTACAGAAAAAGACATGATATAAGCTTAAAGAAAAGCTAGTCTTTTCTTAATAATGACCATATATATATTTGAGTGAGTGAAAATTACCGTCACCATAGTCAGATACTCGAGGGCCTTTCGCGATGGACCCCCTCTCCTAACTTCCACACCACACGTACGGGAGGAAGTTTGAGCTTTTGCTAGACGTGCATCGCCTCTATACACGACGGGGTTTGGCGATAACTAGGCTCGAGCTCATAACACGCTGGTTGCGAGCCGTTACCTTGACCCATAAGCAACCGTGGCCAATATATCAGACGGATCGTTATACAACGAAGTCGCTAACTCCTGAAAAATTTTCGTTATATAGAAAATTCGTTACATAGTGGTTCATCTTTCAATTTTCTATATAAACCACGTTAAACAAATTTTAAATTCATAAGCACTATATATGAAAAAATTATTATTTAAACATTTTTGTAAATTAATATATATTTATTTTATGTATCTTATCTATGGAAAAAATTGCAAGAAAAGTTCATTGACTCCTTTATCCACTTCCTGAAGAAATAAATGTTTTTCTTTGATGCTCAATTGCTTACGTTTTCACTTTTTCGAGCCAAAAGAGAAACGAAGATACCAGTTCAACTAATCAACACTACAAATGTACGGTGACCAGTTCAAAGACACGGTGACAGGAGACAACTCCACTGAGGCTAAAAGGGGACATCGAAGATGTTCACAGTGAACTGAACAATGGGGGCTAAAGACTGCACTTCTTGGATGAAACGCTCAGAATTTCATTGCTGTCAGTGAGTTAGGCACATAATAAAACCAGTTCAATATTTAAAACCACCATAAAGTGTGTTAAAAGAATAAATTGAAATATCTAGGAATATATACTCTAAAAATAGGCAGCAAAAATTGAATCACAAGATAAAAAATACGATAGATGTAGAATGTACTTCGCGGATTTTATTTTACAAGGATAATTGTGAAATGTTCTTGGTTCCGGGTTCCCAGAACTGTATATACATACATACGTATATATATATATATATATATATATATATATATATATATATATATATATATATAGTTATATTTATATATATTAAGAGGCACTTCTCACATCTGGGCTTAAGTGGTAACAACACTTAGATTTCACTTTGGCATTATTTTTCTCTTAGCGTCAGATGATGCCGAGAATTCATAGAATAAAGATACCTTTTAAAAATTAAGACTGATTCTGACTCGATACATATCATATAATACAATAAAATAAGACACCAATAGAAAAAGTTGTACAAAACCTACAATTTCAAAGAAGAAATAAATTAAAGTTGAAGAAATATAAAAAATATAGATACAAAAAGAGTCTTTAAACTAAAATGGAGAACTATTATGATCTAGAGCTGTAGTTGAATTATTACAGTGATTTAGGGTTAGCAATACTTTATGGATCCATTTTCTCCTTAAAAGCAGAAGTTTTCAACGTAATAGAAAAAAAAAACAGAGCCACGTTGAAAGGTTAAACCTATTACTAACACATGCGGATGATAAATCAGACAGTAAAGTAAAGTGAAATTTTTAAAAGAGAACAATAATGTTTCTCTCGTCGAGATGAATATTAAGAAAAAAGTTCTATAGAAAAAATTAGGATAAAAACTTATATGTAAAAATGAAACTCATGTAGAATTGGGCTGACAAACAACTTATGCATAAGTTTCGCTCTAAGTCATGTAAAAATATAAGTTTTAATACAAGAAGCAAAAAAAAAAAAAACAGTTGCGGTATATAGATAGTTTTTACAATTACACTAAGCACATAAGATATTTTAAAATTAAACTAATTGTAAGTATTTTTAAAAAAAATTAGTGATCTACATAAAAATATAGAGTAAATATAGCTTAGAAATATATTTAAAAATAAATTTACTTGGATAATTGTATTTCAAACAATTATTGCAGAAATTTATATAATTGCTTTGTTTTAATGCATTATCAATAACTTTTATTAAAACTTAAGATAATATTTTTAATACTAAGATGTGTAGGTTACTACACCAGAAAGGCATTTTTATGATGTTAAAATCAAACGAGTTTCTTTTGTCAAAAATATTACGTATTAGCAAATTATTCTTAACGTTTAATTGAAGGTTCCAAAAGTTAGCTGACTCATTATTTTTGTTAGTTTGTAATAGTTTTAAAAAGTTGTGATAATAATTAAAGCTAGGATCAAAATTACTATAATACTAAAAATAATTAGGTCATTTATGTTTTGAAAAAAGTTACAAGATTCCGAACTAATACTATCATTTTCATAAAAATGCAAATAAATATTGGCTAAACATTTACTAACAGGTCCAACTTGTGGTAAACCTTTAATTTGTTGATAATAAGTGTTATTATGGAAAATATAAGCTTCAATTAATACTAGTTGAATAATATAAATAAACTTATCATATTTTATTTTCTTATTCAAAAAATTTTTGCTATATCCTATTTTAAGAATCTGAAACATGTCTTCTATATTTATGGAGTTAAATAAATCTTCAAAATCATAGGTATGAATATAACTTTTTTATCCTTGCATATACTTAATAAATGCCAATACTATTCCTAACAATAATAGAATTATCAATTTTGTCTAGTGTGTATTCAATAATATTTTGTAGCCTCTTGCCCGTACGTGTAATATAAGTTTTTAAACCATTTGTTATAGTAATAGGATGTTAATAGGATTTTTATGACATTTTGCAGTTAAGGAGAAATATGAGGGAATTTAATATTCGAAATACGTAAATCTATTTCTTTATAAAGAGCAGAGATTTGATTGAAGATCTCTTTCTTTCTTGAATAAAAATTTTAAAAGCAGTATTATTTTGAAAATAATTGTTTAGTGTATTAACATAAACCACTTGTAAATCAATGTATAATTACCTGAACTTTATCAATATAAATTATAAATATCATTCTTTTGTAGTTCTGCAATTTATTTCTTAATATTTTTTAAAAATTATATCACTATCACTTTTATAGTTAATGTTCTGTAATTCATTTAAAATTTTGCATTTAAATTCATCAAAAAATACAATGGGAAAATTGTATTTAATTGTTAATTTTGTAATAAAGTTACTAATATATTTAGAAATTTATTTTTAATAGCATTGTTATTATTAGAGATCTTTAATCTCTAAATAGCACATTTGGTCATTATTTCTCTAAGAGTATTATCTTTAACAACATTTAAAATGCCTGTTATAAAACATGTTTGTGTGTGAACAAACTTTATTTATAGGTAGGCATTGTACATACTTATTAAATATTTTTGAAAAATTAATGTTACTTATATGATTTTTTCATGAATAGTATGGTACAAGACTCAGAAGAATATGTATATATTTATTACATATATATATATATATATATATATATATATATATATATATATATATATATATATATATATATATATATATATATATATATATATATATATATATATATATTATATATATTATATATATATATATATATATATGTATATATATACCAGCTGGTATACCGTTCTTCGCACGGCTGAATTGAAAATTAAACAACACAGATTGGAGGATGAAGAAGTTTTTAATCAGTTAAAATTACGTGAATTGCAAATTAAACAAAAAAAAGCTTTTTTCATTTCTCAGTTAAACAGAAAGAAAGAAAGAAAAACACCTTTGTTAAATTTTAAGTATGTAGATGTAAAAGCTGACAAAAAGGATTTTTTTTTATTTATAACTCCCCGTATCACTCTTGAGGGTCGATTTTTGAAAATACCTCCCTAAGCTGACCTCTGCTCTGCAAAAGTAACACATTGTTAAAAGTTTTGTGTAATGAACGCTTAAAATAGTGTAAATAATTTATATCTAAAAGTGTAATACATTAATATTACTTTCTGTTGTACTTATTTTATGTTAAAATTGTAATATTCGCAAGAAACGCCGTTTCTTAAATTTTAATGGCGATTCAATGAAAAACAACGAAATGTTAACGACAGAGTCAAGTTGCAAATTGTACAGAGTCAAGTTGCTACTTTCATAGTTCGAGCTTTATTAGAGCTTTGTAAGACCCGTCGTGTAGGGGTACGATGCACGTTAATACTTTATCGAATGCATTATAATTTACTGCAGTTTTTTTCATACAATGTTTTCTTTTTGGATCACTACATTGAAAATTATGGGATATACATAAATAAAATACTTCACATTGGGAAATTTAATCCGTCAGAGCTAAACAATTAAATAAAGGTATTTCACTGTGAATTTAATTATATGCACCGTTCCCTTAAAATAAATAGTCAGATCGTTTTCTAAGGTCTTCATTATAGTACAAAACCATAAGACACTAAAATTTTGACAAACTATTTTTTCGGGACAAAAATAATAATCTTGGCAATCCGCTGAAAACACAATATCTGCTACAGAACTATTTGCCCCTTCCCCGCTAAAATACTCATCATAGAACCCGTGCTGCCATACATCATGGATGAGTGGATTTCAAAGAATATTCCTGCTAAGTATTGGTAGAATATTCTTTCTGTATGTGGTGTGGTCGTTAGGAGAAGGGTGTGCCAGCTCAGGTGTCGTCCACGTCACTTGACCATGGTTCAAAATCACGTGGTCCGTTGCCAAAAGCCCTCGTGTTGCTGAACAGTGGGACAATAAAATTCACTCACTGAAAAAAAGACAGTACAGTAGTTATAATTATTTTTATACTTAAAAATGCAATATCCGAATATTCATTTAAAATTATAGCGTTATAACTTACTACTAACCATAAACATATTTCGAAAATTTGTCCAAATGATGTATTATGAAAAAGAAAGTTTATTTACTTTAAGTACAAGAACAGATAAAAGCATTTATTTTGAAAAAAAAAATATCAGTTTCCTACTACCAAATGTGCATAATAAAATCATAAAAAACATTCAAACAAAGAGAGATTTGCAACAACCTCTCCCTTCAAAACTTAGTTTTATTCTGAAATAAAAAAAATAGGGAGTATGCTGATAACAGGAATCAATTAGTAGCGATCGCCTTGCGTAGGCAAAACACAACATCGTTTTTTCACAAACAAAAGATGAATTGCGTGCAGATGGCCGAATTTTTTTCCTATTTACTTGACAAATATCGGTATATTTTGGACACTTCACACAATATCTTTATAAATTATAGCCTATGCTATATATTATAGCCTATGTGTTATGCTGATGTATAAGCTATATTACTGTAAAGTTTCATTAAAATCCATTCAGTTGATTTTGCGTGAAAGACCCACAGACATCCTCACAAACTTTCACATTTATAATATATATTTGATTATATATATATATATATATATATATATATATATATATATATATATATATATATATATATATATATATATATATATATATATATATATATATATATATATATATATAATATATAAATATATATAATATATATATATATATATATATATATAAATATATATATATATATATATATATATATATATATATATATATATATAATATATATATATATATAATCCAAAACATAAAATACACAGATAGTTAGAACCTAAGATAACTATACTAAATAGGAAGAAATAGGCACAATAGTACAATAACAAACTCCTGGGCTTAGGAACCAAGATTGCAGGTTTAAACGAGTTTTAGGCTAGCCAACCTTCACCTGTAGTTTGTCATACTATGTACCAAGAGGAAAGGAAATAATAACATTTGGAGGAATTTAAACATTATAATAAAATCACTAAATTAATGAAATAAAATTATAAAATTGTGTCCTACTAGTATTCACATTATACATTTAAATTCGATGCAAAACGTAGATAGTAAGACATACTTCTGGAGTGAATCAACTGGTTATGTTTCCCGCCAAATACAAGAGCGGGAAAGCAGTTCCGCATAAAGTTAAATTATGATACATTAATATAATGTTTTATATATATATGTACTTTTAAAAAATTATAAATATATATTGATATAAATATTAGTGTAAAATATAAATGAATCCTAGAAATATTTAAATATAATTGAATTATTAAACATGTGGCGCCATTTATTTAATAATTGTATAATTAGTTTTAAAAAACCCATAATTTCAATAAGTTATTAATACAAATTTTATAACATTAAGAACTATTAGAAATATAGTTGTAAAGAAAGTTAGCAGGATATCCATGTCCTATACATTGTTTGATAAAGTTTTAAATGCTTAAATAAATATTAGCTTCATCTTTAACTAAAACATTATTACGATAAATATAGTTAAAAACAATATTTCTATATATAGATATTGATAAATTTGAATTCCAGTAAGGCACTTTAAGAATGTTAAAATTAAAGGCATCTCTTTTATCATAAATATTACTATGTAATTTCAAATCCTTAATGTAGAATGTTACATCTAAGTAATTAGTTTCAATTGGATTATTATTAATTTTAACTAAGTTTAGGTAAGCCGGATAAAAATTAATATTGGGATTTAAATTATCATTTTTACCAAAAATAATTAAGTCATCAATATATCTAAAATGTAATAGTCATTATTAATAATATAATTGTATTCATAAAAGAGTAAATATAAATTAACCAAACTATTGCTTGCTGGGCCTCCTTGTGGTAGTTCTTTTTATTGTTTATATAATGAACCATTAAAAAAAAGTTAATGTAATTTTCTTTTAAGACAAAATCTATGAGAATTTTAAATTTGTTAAAATTAATATTAAG
Source organism: Trichonephila clavipes (assembly GCA_019973935.1). Lineage (NCBI taxonomy): Eukaryota > Metazoa > Arthropoda > Arachnida > Araneae > Nephilidae > Trichonephila > Trichonephila clavipes. The sequence continues at coordinate 626,343 of BMAU01018263.1, forward strand.
ATTATAAAAACTGTGGTTTTCTAAAATTACTTTAATAATATCATTGATATCATTGGAATTGAAAAGATCTTCAAAGTCATAACTATGAATTGAATAAATATTTTTATTTTTGAAAAAAGCTGTAATATCTTTACTATTTTTAATTATAGCTTTATTACATTCCTGATTAATAAAGTTTTGTATAATATTATATATTATCTATATTTTATTCTATATAATATTATATATTATCTATATTTTTTTGCCAGAAGGCAAATAGTTATTAGCATTAAATTAATGTTCTACAAATTCAGTTAAGTGCTACTTATTTGTATTCCAGTGAAGTAGTATTTGTGTATTTTATGCGTATAAGCCCACGATATTTGTTTTGTGAAATTATATTTAGCACATCAGCATTTTTTTCTTTTTGAGCTAAATCAAGCCATTGATATAAACGAAAAGCGCATTGATTATAAAGTGATTAAAACCAAGCAGACTATATCCTGCTATTATCTCCTGATATCTAAATATTGCATTATAAATATAATTTTCCTTTTTCTAATACATTAAATCATAGATGAAATAGCTTTCATAAATTAGTTCAAGAAGAAAATACAAACTGCGATAAATTTCAGTAGTTTTCACTTTGGAATTTATTCTCATATGCAATAAAATTCATTCAATTATATTTTAAATATTCACAATAACTTTGTATAAAATTTTGTTTTACTTTGCCTTTGAATGCTAGTGGATTTTTTCTTGATTAAATCATGTTGTATTTTTTAATATTGTCCCTTACATAATAATTGATTTTTTTTCCGGATGCTAGATTTTCCTTCTATAGGAAATCTTTAAGAATCTATGACTTTTTAATTATGTTTTCCACAAAATCTATAAATAAACTGTATAAAACTATATAAATAAAAACTATTGCATTAAAAGGATATTTTAAAATCTGAATTATCTATCATTTACATTCCGTTGGTAACCATTCATAATAAAATCTTAGCTTCTTTTCAGAATAAATTTATATGTTTGATTTCTGAAGTAAAGAAAATTAGTACTTTTTTGTTATTGCGGTCAAATATTGACACCGATTTCTTAAAAAAATTCAGTAGCTGATAATTTAACTTAAATATGATAGTGATATTTTTATTTTACTTCTTTTAATAACTGAACTCCTGTAGGTGATTTTAATTTATAAAATAGTAATTTAAAGCTCACTTAAAAGAACGTAAAATGTGTGATTTTTAATGCCATAATAATGATGTGTTTAAAAGCGGAGTTTAGAAAAACTTTGGTTTAATTGGTTGTACACCTGCAAATATTTTGAACAATATTTTTTTCCACTCAGTTGAGATAACAAGCGCGGTAAACCATTTTTTTCTCTGAAAATAATTTCAAGTGTTAATTATAAATATATAGACTTGTTGCTTGCATTCCAGTTCCATACATGAGCCTGTGTTATCTACTTCAGGTGAAACCAGAATTCCTGTCTCAATATCCATCAACAATGTATCCAGATGGACTCTCCTCCACTAAATTAGGTCTCCGCTTTCGAGTCCAGGCTGATCACTTCAGAGCTGAAGAAATGCGTCTGAGATGCACTGCTACATTGGCTAAAGTCATTAAGATGACTACCGTGGAGACAATCGCTGTAGGACCTCAAAGGACTTCTGGTTTCCAAGTTTCAGTTGCCTCTGCTTCAGGTTTGTATGAATTGCTTTTAAACTTCTCCTTAGTTTTAGATGAATATATTTCTTGAGGGAGATTGGCTGTGTAAATTAGGTAAGAACACACTGATTGTGCACTTTCTGTTGAATTAACTAAAATAGAATTCTTAGCTTAGGGATCATAATAGCAAGGTAAGAAAATAAATGGAAAAATAAAGAAAATTGTATTCCTTAGCTATAAAAAAGTACTATTTAGTTAAATATTTACCAATATAATACAAACTTAGTTATATATTCTAATTTCCTATCATTATTGCCCTACTTTATATTTTCGTTTATAAAGTGCAACAGATATTTTCTCAGCAAAGCACCTAACCGGAAAACTCTAATCCAACTTGGAATTTCTTTTTATGGCCGCGGTAGCCGAGTGGTATAGGTATCGGACTGTGGCTTGCTTTGTCACGGGATCGAGCCCAGTACCACTAAAGACCCGCCGTATAGGGCAGCGATGCACGTTAAATCTGTCGAGAACTGAAACGTCCTCCCGTTGGTGTGGTGTGGTAGTTAGGAGAGGGGGGTGCCAGCTCAGGTGTCGTCCACGTCACTTGACCATGGTCCAAAATTACGTGGTCCGTCGCCAAAAAGCCCTCGTGTAGCTGAACAGTGCGACGTTAATATTCAATCAAATCATTTATGGTCTAAGTCAGAACTTTCATCCGCGTGTTACTCTCCATTCAAAACCCAAAGTAAAATGTCGTAAATTAGCTGGAATTCTAAGCTAAGTCTGCATCACAATCACAAATTCAAGTTGCCATTGGCTTACATTCCATGAGTGTAATATATCCTCTCCTTTTAAAATGCTCATGTATGTATAGGAATAGCTCGCTTAGTACAGTTAATTGGTTCATAGAAAGTATGACATTAAGTAGATCTGTAATGAATGGAACATTTTTCTGAAGGAAAATAACTATCGAATTTTGGTTATATATGCCTGTGTATGTCTGTATATATATATTGGATGAAATATATTAATATTTATATAAAATTAATGAAAAATAATAAAATGTGATAAAAAATAAGAATAAAGAAAATCTTGATTTTCCAGGTTTTCAAGATAAAAAAAGAAAACATTACTTTTTGACATGATAATCAACCAAATCAATTTTATGTCAATTTTTTCCCTTTTTTTGCTTAACATGTGATAACACCTAGTATTATCACCTTGTTTTAATTTTATGTTTATCTGGATCATTTCTTTCAGTCAGTTAGTGTGTTTTTCCATGGACATTGCATATTCAAAATTATGGAGTATGAATAGATTTATATATTTTTTGCATATCCTCTTCCATTTGTTTCTCCTTTTTCTTAAGCGCTGTCTTCTGGGCTGTATGAGACTAGCCATCAAGAAACTGAATATACTTCATGGCATCAGCAACATCTTGTGAGTTTTGAAGCCTAAATCTCTCATATTCTAGTTCCACAAAGTCTGCTGTGATAATATAAATTTCGTGACCACAAATATCATCAGTACAATGATACAAAACGTTTTTCCACACGAGTTTCGTATTATTTTTCCTCTCTTCATTCTATGAATGTCCATAGTTCTCCATATCATTTCAAGTAATGAAATTTTTCAAAAAGTGATCAAAGAATGAGTGTTTTTTATCAGAGGTTGCTTGAGGGAACATACCAGGCAAAATTATTTTAGGGGGAATATTTTGGCAAAAAAAATATTCAATCTGGATAATATTGAATCAATCTCAGTACTAACTGAAATATTTTATCAAATTACTCCTGAGTGTAACTGCATTAAACGAGGTTTTCCTGTATGAGGATTTTATGTATTTGTATAAATTTGATACATTTTAACTTACATATTAGAATATTTTGTTTATCTGTTATGAAAGAAGTATTTTGAAAAATTAAGCTAAGTTCGGCTTGTTTCCTTCAAATTTAGAAATACGATGAAAGGTAAGTTTTCCAAATTTTATCCAAGGTTTTAAAACTTATTTTAAATTTATGCCATTCAATAGTTATCTTTATGTAGAAGTAATTTGTTTCAAAAACGTGTAATTAATTTACACATGCTCTAAGAGCATCGAAAAGGGCTTATTGTTTGATTACATATTAGACTGTGTTTCGTAAATTTTGAAGAAAATTAGATATATATATATAATATATTCCTAATTAATAAGATGGCGCTAATAAAAATAGCTTTACTTCACGAAGAGATCTTTTATGATGTGTATGGACACTGAAAGCTTTTGAAAAGGCTTCGTTGTATACTGATTACAATAAACAATATATATATTGTTTTAAAATCTTTAGTATCTCTTATTTTGCATCTTTAAGCTTTGTTGGTTTACTTGGAAAATTTTATGGTCATATGTGAAAACATAATACTATTGAACTTTTGTCTTTGAGCCATGATTTCATAAATAATTTATTTTTTCACTTAAGACTATTTTCGGCATATCTACGAGAGTTTTAGCTTAACGTGAAATACATTTTCGAACAGAAAAAAACGTCTAATTTTTTGTAAGAGTTTATGACTTTGTAACTCATGCAATTGTTTACAATATAGTTTTTTAAAATTTAAAAATATTCCATACATAGATTTTTCTTTTAACATGTAAAGGCATAGCTCATTTATCAATACGGTATAGGAGAAAAATGGTAAACACATTTTATAAGAAAAAATATGTGTCAAGTCGGATAAGAATGAGTAGTATGATAAAATACGATACAGGATACTACAGGATAGTGAAGCCAGAATATAACAATAATTTTGAGTACTTTTATATCTGAACAAATATTCCGAATTTGAGTCCTATTCTTTAACCGAAGACAGCCAAAACAAGTATTAAGTATAAAATATATTTTCGTAAATTTCAATACAACGCATAATACTAAGCTGTCACGAATACCAATCAAAATTAAATCTTTTTTTTTACTTGAAAAATGTATTGTGCTTATAGCAATACATTTTAATATGTGGATACGAAATTTAGGTGAGACATTTCCAGTGTAATGTGGGTGTGAATAGAGTAATTAAACTAGATTGAACAATTTAGTAAAACTCACAAAATTATTTTTTATTTACTCAACAAACATGCGTAATCATAGACATCTCTTGATGGTGCATATCAAACATCTTAAGCAGTGACAAGAGAGCCATCATACACTATTGCCATTAGTTTGTTATAAAAGATCAACCCAGAGATATTCTGGCCCTGATGGAAAATTCGAGTGACTCTTGCCTTGAGCTAAAGTTAGAATTATGCCATGGTAAATTGTACCGAATACATTATTAGTTATAAAACAGTTCTGCCAGCTAATAATAATAAAAATGTCTATTTTAGGAAATACGTATTGAAAGGTTTTATAATGTATTTATTTGGTTTCTGACAGACCACGAATGATCGATAACAGTAATCACTGATATGATAGTTAAGAAAATCTAAATTATATTCTACAAACTTGTATTAATTTTAAACAAATTTTCGTCCAATTGTTGAAAAACTATTGTAAATGAAACAGTTCTAACTTCCGTCTAAATGATAATAAACAACCTTGTGTGGCGATAAAATAGCTTTCAAAGTATTTCATATAAATATGTAAAGATTTATTTATAGTTATGACAATCTTTTTTGAATCTGAGTAGATATGTTTCAATTCGTTCCAATTAAGTCAGCACTTAACACCAATTAGCTTCCTATAAGTAATATCTGCTAGTACGATAAGTATTGATTCTTTATAAGCAATGATTACCATCTTTTGATGCACTAGCTATCAAATACATTAGATTTTAACAATGAGCTGCATTTCATTAAAAAATGCTATTGAAAATAATACGAATCTTAAAAACTTTATAGTTATACTATAATTCAATGATATAATTAGACGCTAAGCCTTATTAATTGAGATATTTGTTTCTACATTTTTAAGTCTGACATTGCACATCTTAGCTGAGTCAGTCTTAGCATTATTCAATGAAGCAAATGATGATATTTTTGGAAATTTCATCTTCGAAAAAATTGTTTGAAAAACAAATTGGGATCCAAAAGAACTTAGAATTCTTTGTGGAAATAATATCTAAAAATAGACCATTTCGTGTATGTAATATAAGTATTATAAATATTAATTTTTGATGCAGAGATGCAAAAATCTATTTCATTTTAGTGTTCATTGTAAGTCAATTAAATCCATTTCAATATTTTCATATTTGCGTGGTTACGTTACAATTGAACATTTTCTGCAAATTCTGAGAAACGAGTATCAAAATTTTTTTAAAAAATTTCATAGCCTATTTTGATAAATTCTTATGCTGTACTTTTGGAAATTTATTTAACAAAAAAAAATGTTGAGCATTAATATCTCTATGATACTGAAATAACAATATTTTTTTTAAAAAAAAATTCTTAGTTTATATATAAATTACAGGCATCGACTATTAAATTATCTTGCATATACAAGTCCTTATTTAGGTGATTACATTCACTCAAAACATAGGTCTAATAACAAATCATCATTCAATTCAAGAACAGATTATAATTTCTTGTTCCTAAACATCTCTATTTCCTCCCACAAATTCAAAAACATTATAACCATTTTCCACTGCTTAGCAATCTAATAATGGTGACATATACAATATCATATTATGAAGGAATTCATTGAACTATTGATTCAGTAAAAATGTAGAAGAATGTAATTTACTATATTTATTATACGTTCAAAACGTGATTCGTTGATAGTACTCGATCACATAAATTTTGTTGAAGTATTAAACAGTGAAAAATAAAACTATCTTTTATTTTAATATCAAAATATATTTATATGTAATATTAGAGCTCCCTTATTTTTATTTACCAAAGGAGGTGCTCCATCTATTGTTAACCCTTAAAGAGCCTTAAAACTTAATTCAGAGTTTCGGCTAAAAAATTTTAAATGCCTGATAAACAACTTCTTGAGTTGTATATTTCAAATTTAAAAGGTGTAACATTTCTTTTGTCACTTGGAATGAATCATTGACACAAAAGTAAATATCCTAAATTCAGATATGTCTAAGATATCGATACTCTCATCAAATGTCGTAGAATCTAATTTGAAATGATTCATTTCATCAAGCAAATTCACTATTACTTCAGATGAAATATTATCAATGTAATGAAACATAGCTGAGCGTGAAAGAAAGATAGATATTGGAAAGAAATAATCTTTTAAAGGGCGGTAAGTCCCTTTTATAACTGCTTCCAAATAGAAATTAACCAGTTCACCAACCTAAAGTACTTTCACTTTCTTTACTGTTAGAAGAGCAACAGAATAACTTGCTTTGACAATGGTAGATAGTTGTTAAAATCATGAACCATGCAGCATTTGCTGAGCTTTCAAATGCAAATAATAAAAAGACGTATTGATGGATTTTGAAGTGAGAAAATATGTGAAAATTTAATACCCATAATATTTAAGCCTAATTTCTTATGGGATGTGGGGAAACACGATGCGATGTGATCAGGCATTGAGGAGTACAAGTTCTGTATGATGTCTTGAGACATTTCGTTCCATATTTGCTGTAACCTTGCTTCTAGTTCATTCAAACTCGTGAGATGCCCAACTCGCCGTCTCTAATGATCCCAAATATGCTCAATTGGATACAAATCTGGGGATCAGGGAGTCCAAAGAAATGAAGTAACTGTGCAAAGAGAGTATTGTGATACCCTGGCCGTATGAGACCGAACATTGTCTTGTTGAAGTTGCGTGAGTAACAACATATGTGGTTGCAAGATGTCATGAAAAGGCCACTGGGTTGTCACGGTGCTACGGATCATTAGTAGGGGTAACCGTGTATTGTAGGCAATGACGCCCATACCATCACACCAGCTGCAGTAGTGGTCAATCGCTGTAAGGCAAAGGCAGAATTGAGGCTTTCAATACGGGGTCTCCACACATGAACACGAATGTCATCACTGCTGAGATTGGATCTGGATTCGCGCGCGCGCGTCTCTAAAGAAGGCCTGGTTCCATTCCACTGCAGTCCAGTTTCCTAGTGAGTGGCACCACTCCAAACGGAGGTGTCGATAGGTGAGCGTCAAGTGAAGCACACGTAATGGGCTCCCTGATCGCAAATGTCCTTCAGCCAGGCGCCTTCATATGGCTCGAGAAAACACAGGGGTTCCTATTAAAAATGCTACCTGTGCCTGGAGGGTGGCATATGAAGCAGTTGGCTGTACGCTTGCATCTCTTACGTTGTGACGGTCTTCTCGACGACTGGTCTGTCGAGGGTGTCAAAAGCCTGGTCTTCGTGTAAATGACATCTCTCGGATCTACTAGTCCTAACATCTCGTCACAACAAAATCAGAGTGACCTAATTGACGAGGCACTCGCTCAACAGACCACCAATCTTCCATCATGACAATGGTTCTCCCCTCTCAAACTGTGACAGCTGCTCATATTGTCTTTGAAAACGGCATAATGGAATGTCTACCTCAGCTCTTACTTTGTAAACTATTCAGTACACTCAAACATGCTTTTGTTACATGTTTTATGATCCACGAAGAACAACATTACACTCCCTCTACCGGCTATACGTAATGCATAATCACGTTGCATTTCTAATCATTTGCATATCTTGCCGACATCTACCTTCATTCCAAGTTTTGTTATGATCCCGCAATTATTTCTTGGTGCTCTAGTTTTTTTGTCCATGAGTATATACACTGGTGTGCAAAAATTAAGGACGAGACGGTTTATTCAATATAATTTTGTACAAAGCTTTCCAAATCAACACATTTGATACCGTAAGATCCCCAATACGTAAGAACATGTGTAATGTAAGCAACACTTACTAAAAGGGAAATCAGAGGGATAAGAAGAAGCTTGATTGAAAAAGTAGCATGGAGCGCAATGCGACTGAAGGCCGAAACATCCCTGTGATGGGTGTCCAGCAAGAAACATCCGGTCTTTAGTAGGGGATATGATCTCCCCTGACTGCTAGGCTGGTTTCATAGCGTCCGCCCATGCTGAGAATGAGTGTGTCAATGAGTTGTTGAGGCATTGCTTCCCATTCGTCTTGCAGTGCCAATCGAACTCCCGAATCGTTACTGGTGGTAAGGTACGAGCTGCCAAACGTCTGCCTAGAAAATACCATACATGCTCGATGGGATTGAGATCCGGAGATCGTGCCGGCCAATCCATACCTTCAATATCCTCACTCTCTAAGAGCTGTTCGACAGCTGCTGTGCGATGACATGGTGCATTGTCGTCCATGAAAAGGAACTGCAGACCCATAGCGCCTCTAAAAAGACGCACATATGGAAGAAGAATCTCGTTACAATAACGGGTCCCGTTGACTGAACCTGCGTCGAAGATGTGAAGGTCTGTACGACTAGCAAGCATGATGCCTCCCCAAACGAGAACACCGCGACCTCCATACCTGTCCCTTTCAATGATGTTCGAGGGAGGATTGCGGCTTCCCTGCTCTCTCCAGATGAGTATGCGATGAGAATCGCTACTCAAACTGAATCTGCTCTCATCTGTAAAGAGTACTCGTCCCCATTCATTGTCTCTCCAATTCCAGTGTTCCCGGCACCACAGAGAATGCCTTCTCCGATGGGCAGGCGTTAAAGGTACACACCGTACAGGGCGTCGTGCAAACAGACCACCACCGTGCAGTCTTCTGGCCACGGTAAAACGCGATATCGGTCGTCCAGTCCCCTGTGTCGTGTGTCTAGCTATTTCTCCCGCTGTCTGCCGCCTGTTTCTTCTGGCCTGTAAGACAATGTAACGGTCATCTGCGGGTGTGGTTCCTCGTGCACGACCACTACTGAACCCCCGGATAGCTGTTCCTGTAGTTTGAAATTGCCTCCAAAGTCGTGAAACGATGCTGCGAGCAATTCCGAACTCTGAAGCCACACTTGTCACACTGCGGCCTTCCTCCAACTTCCCAATGATTCGACCTCGATTAAAAGCATCCAGATGTCGTCTAACAGATTGATTATTCGCCATTTCTCGCTGAGGCAGCAACTCGGTGTGATTTTAACTGCTATACGGCGTGCAATCTCTTTGCCAGAAATACTGATCTTACACCGACAACATGCTTTATACTACTCAGACATTCCCCCATTACGTCTACCTGCATATCTGCGCATGTGCTACCGTACATCACCTTACTTAATCTCCTGATTGGTAATTCTGTCCGATCTGCCTCTTCGTTCAGCAGATATGCTAATTTTTCGACTTCGTCCTTAATTTTTGCACACCAGTGTATGTGTGTGTGTGTGTGTATACCGTATTTACTCGAATCCGCTAAATGAAATATTGTTGTGAAGCTATAGTAAAACCAACTACCCCACTAAGAACCGATTACTTACTGCTATTATGAGTACATAACAATGGGAATATATCAATTAAATGAGTCGGGCACAAGCCAGGTATTTTTATGTACATATTCTGACGCTTATAGCGAAATCTGTTGATAAAATTTGGAACTATTTCTTTTTCTTGAGTCATACCCGTTCCATTTTTTTCAATAATATTCCGTTTAAATTTGACGTCATTCTGTTCAGTAGTTCTTTTTGTAATGTTTTGAAACGTTAATTATAAACATATTTATATATATAAGAGCCGAGTGATAGTTTATCGTGCTTCCACACACCACAGGTAGGATTGTTTCCTATCGCAAAGATGTGCAGAACAAAAATAGAAAAAAAAAACAAGAAAATTATAGTTGATACCTTAAGTAAAAACTCTACAAATAATATGTGAAAAAGACTCCAGGCCACGGAAGGGAATCCCCTTTTTGTTTGCTTCATCGAAAAGCTTCAATTTTGGTGCGTAAATAATATGAAAGAGAAAAATCCTTACTTTCAAATTATTTACAAAATGCACGAGATTGTGAAAGAAGAAAAAGTTTTTATCTTTAAATTATAAAAGCCAGATTGGATTACATTTTTTTAAGTGCTATAAGTGTGTTTTCATGAAAATCTATGCGGCCGCGGTCGTCAAGTGGTCAAGGTATCGGATCATGGCTGGCATGTCACGAGTTCGATCCCAGTACCACAAAATACCCGCCGTGTAGGGGTGCGATGCACGTTAAATTTGTTGAGAGTTCAAACGCACTAACGTTGGTATGGTGTTGTAGTTAGGAGAGGGGGATGCAAGCTGAGGAGTCGTTGTCGTCACTTGACCGGGGTTCAAAATGAAAAGGTCCGTCGACAAAAACCCTCGTGTAGCTGAACAGTGTGACGTTAATCTTCACTCATTCACTCGTAAGCGTGAGATGTGTTTTGGTGATGTATATTATATGGATGAGTGCTTGCAATCAAAAGGAGATTGCAAGTTTCATCTTAGTGACTCTAGACCAAATTTAAATTTTTTTACATGAAGAAATTCACATCCATTGGAAAGGTTTATTTTTCTTTTTTCAAAATTATCTTAAACATGTTTTTCATTTTGCGTTATAATTATTTAAAATGTACTCTATATTTTGAGAAAAATGTTTATGAAAAACATTTATATTGCATATTTTATAATGATATACATATTATTTTTTAAAAGTGATTCTGATCAATGATATTTTGATGCTAAACATTTCATGAAAAGTTATTTGATACATTTTTACTAGTGTTGAAATATATTTATAAATATGAATAAAACAATATATATTGAAGTAAGAGATATAAAATTTTAATGTTTGATGTTTGAATTTTGATAATTAATAGCTGCAAATATTTTTATTTTTAATGATATTTCAATTTTACATTTTGGTATTTTTTATTTGGTACTTGAAATTTTTAAGTTAAATTAAAATTTTTAATTTCTGTATGATTCTCAGATCTGGTTTAAAAATGGCAAATAATGATAAAACCAATTCGGTTGTAAATATTAATAGTACTACTAGTCAAATCCCTAGCGAGCTGTATATAATCCTTTTTGATTCTAAAAATGGACAGAGGATAGAAGCTTGTCTAGAATATTTTAACAATGCATGCACATTTACCAGTAAAGGTAATAGCGTGAAAATTGCGAATATCTGAAAATATCCTAAAGAGTCTGCATTAACCCATTATATTAATTATTGCCTTAATGCTTCTGATTTTGCGGATCTTTGTTCTATTGTTGTTGAAAATTTCTTAAAGCAGTGCTTCTCAAACTTTCAATACTGGCGACCCACTTTTCAATCATACATTTTATTGCGCCCCCCTTATACAATAATAATGTATTGAATGCAATAATAATGCACTTTGAGGCTAAAGCTACAAAATGATCTTAATTATAAATCGTGCAAAATAATAAGATAAGTTTATTAAGTTTTATATATGTAACTTTTAATTAATATATTTTTTTTTATTTTTCTTTCTCAAATTTTTAAATTGGAAGAGATTGCAAAATGTGGTGGCTGCTTTCTAGACAAAATATAGATCTCAGCAAAATATACAAAATGTACTCAGAGTGTCAATTTCTAATCGTAAACCTTCCTTTGAAAAACTTTCCTGTGCAAGACAAGCCCATGGAACTCACTAATACTTATTAAACTTGCTCTTAATTTAGTATTAATAAATTAGTTATAAAATGCCTTGTGCAGCACTGATACATTTAAATTATACTGTCTTAAGTACCCGCACGAGTTCATTTTTTAAAAAACTAAAACATTCTTGATAACTATATGAATTATGAGGAGAGTAAACCCAAATGCGCGAAAATGTTTACGAAAATGTAAAATGATATTTAAAATGAAAAAATGCTCATATTATAATTAGTTTTAAGAGAACTGTAATTTTAAGCCTCACAGAGTAAGCATTTAGAATTAATGTTAAACAATGAAAAATAATATCTAATTCCAATGAAGAATAATAGTGTCATTTTAAATATTTAAAGCGAGAAGTCTTCAAATGTTTTATCCCGGGGGCAGACACACACTCGATACTAGCGTTAATGGTCACGCGGTGTGATTGAGTTACATCAATCCTTTTTTTGTAATTATTTTATTCTACATGATACAAATCGTGATTCCACTGAATAATTTATTTAAGAGAAAGTAAACCTAGATACTTTCAAGAACTTTTCAATTTTTCTTTGGTAACAAATAAAGGGTTTTGCCAGAATTAACGATTTCGTGATCTGTGTGTCCCGCGCGAACACTACCGGGTTAAAAGTCTATTCATTATGATAGTATTTATGTTACTGCTAAAACATTGTGTAAAAAGTTTTTCATTATGCTTTATATGTTTGAGAACACTCATAAAAATAGGTCTTGGCAAAGTGATCCTTCAAAGTGTGTTCTCCGTTAATTTCCAAATATCATAAAACTTTGTTGCATGGAAAAAAGCACAACAGAGAAGTACATTAGTTACAAATTCCCTAAATGAGAAACAAACACATAAGAGAGAGGTCATAACTAACTGTACTAATAATTTAGAAGGTCAAACAGATTATCAGCAAAATGTGCCGTATTTCAAAACATAATCACAATGATGCATTTTTTGTATTCCAAAATTTTTATCGATTCAGGGTGTGAGATTTGTTTTTTCTCTGAAAGAGTAATATTTTACGTTGAAGAAGAAAACGTAATAAAAAATTGCTCATCATGGGATTACAGCAAATCAAGTAAATTTTTTTTATTTGGTTATAGGATCAAAGATAGCTAATTAGGTATTGAAGAAGTTTTTATTTTTGATGACAAATATCGCGCTTATAAATTATATCAGAGTAAAAGTGCATTTTTTTATTATGTCTGAAAGTATTTTGTTTTAATTCATTACAGTAAATTAATCATTTTCCAAATCTTTTATTTTCGATATGCTCGCGCCCCCCAGTTTAAGAAACACTTTCTTAAGGTATCCGACGACATTTGGAACCGTGATTTTGCAAAAGCGTATAAATGGATAATTTTGATGATATTTAGTGTCACACTTAGATTGGAATACATTTATAAAATTGTTTTAAAGATATTTTGACAAAAAATTATTTAAGTACAATATTTTGGCAAAAACTAACTTAGAATAATCTTTTTTCAAAATGTTCTCCTTTTATGAAAAATGCTTCTATTATAATAATGTTTTGCCTGTATATAGTTCAGACCACTCTATAGAGGCTCAACTAGAATTTTTGAAATATATAACTTAGAAATGGTTTTATCCATATTTTACGACCACAGAGAAGAGCAATTTTAAGAAGAAAAACGCTGATAATTATTTCAATTGGTGGTAACTCTAAAAATAATGTTAATTCTTCAAAAATTCCAGTTGAGCCTCTGTAAAGGGGTCTGAGCTATGTACAGGCAAAGCATTAAAACAATCGAAGCATTTTTCACAGAAGGAGAACATTTTGAAAAAAGATTATTCTAAGTTAATTTTTTGCCAAAATATTGTATTTAAATAATTTTTTTTTCAAAATGTCCTTAGAACAATTTTATACATGTATTCTAATCTAAGTGACACTAAATAGCATGAAAATTATCCATTTATGCGCTTTTTTAAAATCATGGTTCTGAACGTATATATATATATATATATATATATATATATATATATATATATATATATATATATATATATATATATATATATATATATATATAGTGAACACCTTAAACCTAATGCAGAAGATTTCTCACAACACCAAATAAAAAATGACTTGGAACAATATTTTCACTAAAAATAAAATTGTGGTACACACAATTAGGTCTATCTCCCCCAACTCATTTTGAAAGGACTTACTAAAGAGATGTCCACCAATATTAAACAATTAATGACAGTTAATCCTTCCACCTCCCCTATAGAATGGATCATGGTATTTACGCGTTTAAAGAAAACACAAGCTCCTAGGCCTGAACAAACTACTTATAGACAAAATATACCCATTCGACCAATACAAAATACTTTCATACCACAAAATTACAGTTTTTCAGACTCAATTTTTAAAATGTTAACAGAACGCGTCCCTAACATCTACAAATCATCATGCTTACAATTTTGCCAATTGAGGATTTTAGGTCCGACCATCACACACATTTTCAGTATGGAAGACCGCTATCTCCCCATGTAGTATTTGTACTCGACAAAGCATTCCGAAAGCTTACCACTGGAGGCAACAATGTGTTATTTTAATGAAACTCAAATAAGACAAACCCTATTTACTTGTGACTCATCCTTGGCTACTAACACTGATTCTCAGAGCTCGGAGAACTCTGTTAGCAATCAATAAATCCCAAATCAGACACAACATCCCTCTACTGAAACCTCTGCCCCAGCATATTGACAATTACAAGTGTCCGGACACATCTCATCATTGCCATGCCTAGCTTTGGACAGTCTCCCTATTCAATGTAAACTAAACAATGTAAATATTGTTATTGAAACTAGATCCACTTTAACCTTAATTTATGTAGATATTGTAAATAAACTTAGATTACCAACCCAAACAATGAGGTTTATACATATGAAACAAAAAAAAAAGCCCATGACATTTTTCAATTAAACCAACTATTCAAAGTTTTCTTAAGAATTGGACAAATAGAAAGAAACATAAATCTATATATCATTCAATAGAAGTTTCTTTTATAATATTCTAGGACTACCAGAGTATAGCCTATATAAATTTATTATTGATTGTGAAAATAACTAATTACTACAAAATGGCCAAATTATCGTAAATAATCCTAACAAATACACCAAACAAATTTCATTACACATAAAGGAAAACAAACTAACCTTTACATAACCAGGAAGAGTAAGTAAATACCTCAGATGAAGTGTTCTTTCCTTTGATTGTTAAAGGACTATCTGATATAAGCTGGTACAAACTTCTTTCAAAATACTCTCATATTTTTTTTTCTAAAAATAAATATCATGTAGGTAAAATAAGAATGGAATCCCCTAGAATTAATTTAACATCAAACCTCCCCGTTTCTCAAAGAGCTGATAGGACATCAGCTACTTCATAAGCCTAGATTAATAAATAAGTATACAATTTATTTTATCTGCAGATTTAATTAAAGAATCAAATATAAAGAGTGTTTTTTTCAAGGTATAGAAGTTTAAGTTGGCATTACTTTCCAAGAAGGCAACCGATTTAACAGCTGTCAAGTGATTTATTCTCAGTTTGGTTTGGCAATTCATCAAAACGATCATCAAGCAAGGCGTAGATTCGTCGAATGGGCCCAAAACGAGATTGCCGTTGTTCCCGATTTTCATAAGCGAATTTTGTTTAGCGATGAAGCGCACTTCTGGTTGAATGGCTACGTCAACAAACAAAACTGCCGCATTTACAGTGAAGCTAATCCACAAGTGTATGTCGAAACACTGTTACATCCAGAAAAACTGACTGTTTGGTGCGCTTTATGGGCTGGTGGAATCATCCGTACTTCTTCAAAAACGATGAAGGCCACAACGTTACAGTCAATGGTGATCGGTATAGAGCCATGATTACTAACTTTTTCATTCCTGAATTGAACAATCATGATGTCCAGGAGCTGTGGTTCCAACAAGATGGCGCATCATGTCACACAGCTCGTGCCACAATCGATTTATTGAAAAACACGTTTGGTGACCACCTAATTTCACGTTTTGGACCTGTGAATTGGCCTCCAAGATCTTGTGATTTAACACCGATAGACTATTTTCTGTGGGGCTATGTAAAATCATTGGTCTACGTGGATAAGCCACAAACGCTTGACCATTTGGAAGACAACATTCGCCGTGTTATTGCCGATATACGGCCACAAATGTTGGAAAAAGTCATCAAAAATTGGACGTCCAGATTGGACTACATCCGAGCCAGCCGTGGCAGTCATATGCCAGAAATCATATTTAAAATGTAATGCCATAAGATTATCTTTCGAATAAAAAAAAAATTCATGTCAATCGAATAATACATCGTTGTTTTATTGCAATTTAAAGTCCTATACCTCTAAAAAAACACCCTTTAGTTGTTATTTTTCCCCTGTCTCTTTAGCTTATAAAAGAGATGAAAAACAAAATAACTGCCACTTTTATACCGGCTGTAAAGATCGCGTGACTTCTTTAAAACAGGAAATTCGATTTGTTAGAAAAGGCGGGAATAAGTATTATAATACAATGTTACTATTCGATTATGATTAAGATTAACGCGTTTGTCCTGAACCAAAGAATTAAAAGTTATTTAAAGATGATTATTTAAAAGGAGTTAAAAGGAAGCTAGAGCAGTGTTTCTCAATTTGTGGGACGCGCCTCCTTGGGGGTCGTGACAACTCTACGAGGGGGACGAGAGCATACTGAAAAATCGAAAACAAAAGATTATTTAAAAAATAATTAAATTTACTTGAAATTAAATAAACAAAACAACTTCTGATGTAATAAAAAATAAAAAAAATACACGTTTACTTTTATAAATGTGTCAGTGCTGCACAATGTATTGTACAATTAATTTAACAATACTAAGTAAAGAACAAGTTTAATAATTACCAATGATCCCATGGGATTGTCATGTATAAAATTATTTTCTAATGTTAAAACTTATTTTGATAATGTATAAGGTTTATAATGAATCCCTTAACTGCCGAGCGAAACGTTTATATACGCCGGTGGCACTTAAGTGGTTAAAGTCGCATCGTAATTTTAGCGTCAAAGTATAGTATTATTGAATTCAATGCATTGGTATTGTATGAGGGGGCGTAATTATGATTGAATATTGGGCATTGAATGGTGAAACTTTGGGAAGCACTATGCTAGAGGGAATTATTACATTATTACATTTACATATATACATAATATTCAACTACTTTTACTCGCAATAATGCACTAAATAGCTCGTCTCTTTACCCTTTGTAAATGTTTTATTAAATGTAAAAGAAGGATTAAAGAATGTAACCACGCATATTAATGCTTTATAACGTATTTAATACTTTCAACGGTGTGCTATTATAATTTAACTGTTGTCTTGTAGTACGTCACATGTATTACATATCCACACAAAGAGTAAGAAATTTAAAATCACGCAGCAAATGTATTAAATATTATTTGCACGATAAGGGTAATGTTACTAATACTTACTAAATCGTTTCTTATATTTATCTAAGCGAGCCTTGTATATTGAATGTAATTTCGTTTTTATACTCAGCATAGGATTTACTTGTATTTTTTTTCACTCAGCTTTACACTTAAGCCATAAAAACATTATATGTTATATATATAACTGATACAGCAATGCTTGCTTGTGAAAAAGTACAATTGATTCTCTGCAGTAGTTTTTGGTTGGGGCATTTTCAAATATGGAGAGGGAAAAGTAGCATCTTCGGCATATTTTACTTTTTCTACTATTAAATGTAAAAATGCTGTTCAAGCAAGGAAGAATATTAGCCTATGTGTATGGAGATGTATTGACAGTACGCCAGTGCCAAAACTGGCTTGCATAATTTCGATCCAATATTTTTGATGTTGAAAATGCACCACGTTCAGGAAGGCTAAATGTAGCTTATAGACACAATAAAGGTATTAATCGATACAAACCAGAAAATAACAACTGAGTAGATCTCTCTCTCTCTCTCGCTTAAAGACTAAATTTATTGAATTCAACTGTTCGTGATCACTTGAAAGGCCTAGAATTAATCTCAAAGCTTAACATGAGGGTTTTTCATGCTCTCACGAAAGAAATTTGTGTCTTCGTGCTGATCTCTTTTATTTGCTTCTCAAACACCAATAAAATTATCCATTTTTGAAGTATATTATCACTGGGGATAAGAAATGGATTGTCTATAATAATGTCAAATGCAAGAGGTTATGGGAAAATAAAATATGAACCGGCTTAAAGCATTTCGAAAGCCAATATTCATAAAATAAAGTGATGCGAGCTGTTTGGTGGGATTTCTAAAGAATCGTTTTTTTTTCCTTTCAAGCATTTATCGAACAGCACAACAATTAATCCTGAAGTGGACTGTCATCAGCTAGAAAAACTGAATGAATCACTTAAAAAAAGTCCAGAATTTATAAAGAGAAAAGGTGTAGTGTTCCACCACGATAATGTGAGACCTCATGGAAGTTTGTTAATTAGCCAAAAGCTTTTACAGCTTGAATGGGATATACTGCTATGCCCAACATATTCTGGCCGATTCTGATTATTATTTGTTCTGGGCTTTACAAATATTTTTAGGTGGTAAAACCTTTACTTCTCAAATGAGAATCAAAAATCCCCTGGTTCACTTTTGGTCTGCAGAGAACAACAATTTTGTACACTTAGAATCATGCTACTGCCATAAAGATGGTATAAGATATTGGGCCAGAATGGGCAGTATATTGTTTAATAAAATATTTATTCACTATGTGAAACTTGTTTTTCCTTTTACACACACGAAATTACTTTTTGAAAAAATAGCTTCCATATAATTCATTTAGTTTTTTTTATTGCATCTTAATATTTCGCTTTTTTTAATCATTGTACGTACATTTCTATACGTATGCAACGTATCAAACAATGGTGTAATTATCCAACTTCTAACTCAATTTAGGAGCAATTTTTAATACATTATTTATTTTTAATTACGTTGAATTGTATGCTTGAATTTTCCTCTGTTTCATATCCTTACCAGAAATGTATTTCTTGTTGAAATAAACTGATTTCTAAATGTAAGCAACTGTATTGAAACTATAAAATACTTCAGAGCAAAACATATTCTTTTTCAAAAGAAGGAAAACATTTGAATTACGTTTCTGATTATGACATTTTATGTTCAAACTGAATTAATTTTGAATATTTGGATTAAGGAAATTATTTATTAAAATGATAATTAAAAAATAGATAAGAATTTAATTAATTGCCTCTGAAAAATTTATTGATCGATTGTAATTATGCTAAATGCAAAGCAATTACAAATTAAGGTGACTGCACTCATTTGAATGGGTTTTAATTTGTGCTTATTTGGAAATTAAAAAAATAATGATAATTTAGTTTTTGTGTAGTTTATAGTTTCAAATCACACACACATAAATATAAAAGTGAAATTTAAATAAAACGAACCAGTAAAAAATATTTTAAAAATTATTTTGATTTATCAATATAAACATATATATTATCAGTGAAGGAGCTTTAAAAATAAAATCGAAATATTTATGTTTTTTTAAATCAAAACAAATCTAAATTACACAAACCAATGTCAAATGCATTGCACCCTGAAACATATTACTGATGAAAAATCAAACCCTTTTATTCTTATATATTTTTGAGGGTTTAATACGAAGGAATCAAATTTACTAGGCAAGATTTGCCTTTATATTTCCATAAATTTACAATGGCATCTTCTGCCTCGCAGCTTATTTAGTAGTTTTCAAATCCTTCTAATGGGATAGAGTCTTGTATATTGATGCGGTGTAAACTACATGCAAGGCAAATGAAATTTTCCATGTTCCTCTATAAATCAGAACAAATTATACGCAGTCAATTGAAATGTAGCAACTGTAGCAATTTATTCAGTAATTGAAGATTTGTGATGCGACCCTCCGGCGTGCAAGTCGTGGCTGCATTAATCATGAAATGTAATGTGTTTCGTTAATATCACTTCACTCTGAATATTGAAAATGATAATTTAATAGGAATTGCCAATTGGACCCTATTCTAAAGTGCTTTTCAAGACTACAAAATTGGATCCCTTTCTCTAAAAGTACATATTCCATTCCCACAATATGCTTTCTGAGGGGATGTCATTGAATTGAAATGTGGTTGTAAAAAATAACTATCAAATGTGCTGAAACCATTTAACTCGTCATATTTCACATTTTATAAAATGTAATTTTACATGATATAGTGGTTTCATTTCTCATTTTAAAAATAAAACACCCACCATTGGGAAATCAAAATGTTGAAGAAACACAAATTACACTCTAGGATTAAATCTTCATTCTATTTATTTAATTAAGAAAAGAAAACATATTTATTCTACTTCATTGACAGTTTTTGTTTACATTCCCTGACTAGTAGATCAAGGAGTTTAAGTAATATAGAGTATAATGAAATGAAATTGGGATGGAAGTGATTTATTTTTCCTTCTGTTAAATTTTACTCATTTAGAATAAGTAAAATTATCTCTAAAAGCAACGATTACAGATTTTCTGCTCTTCTTTTTTTCTCAGTTTTTTCTGCGAAAAATAGAAACATTGTAATTTGCATGTGAAATTGCTTCGTATAAACTTGTGTTCTCAAGGAAGAAATTTGAAAAGAGCTCACAAACAATAACAATTAGTCCTACTCTGTTGTCTTTTAATGAATATAGTTGGGAAAAAAATCATTACTTAATTATTTTTTAAAAAAACCTTTTTTTTTTACTTTTTAGAGAGATATCCATCCGAAATTCACTTTTTAGTATTCTTTACTAAAAGTATTTCGAGATGGGATACGATCATTGCGTTATACAGTCAAATTTGTATGTAACGAACCCCTATATTGCGAGTTTTTCTATGTAGCGAAAGTTTTCCTGGAACCAAGAACATTTCACGATTTTTTTCGTAAAATAACCTCTCTATAGCGAAGTGCATTTTCTATATAACGAAAGTTTTCTCTTGTGAATTAATTTTCTCCCTATTTTTAAAGTATTTCTGGAAATTTCAATTCATTTAATCTTTTAACGCGTTTTATGGTAGTCATAAATTTTAAACTGGTTTTTATTAGTTCTGATTTATCGCTGAGAGTAATAAAATTCTGTGTGTTTTATCCAAGAAAAGCAATCCTTAATCCCCCCATTGTCTAGTTCGCTAGAAATATCTTAGATATCCCCTTACAACCTCAGTGGAATTGTTTCATGTCCTTGAACTAGTCTCCCGTTCATTTGTAGTGTTAATCAGTCGTACTGGTAACGAAGTTTCTTGTAGCTCGAAAATGTTAAAACAAAAGTGCTTGAACATCAAACAAAAATTTAATTCTTCAGGAAGTGAATAAATACGTCTAGGAAAAGGATATTGCTTTAAAATTTGATATTCCTCCAAACAGCTTATCAAAAATCGAAATAAACTGCAAAATTCGTATTCCTCGAATTCTTGCTAAAAACGCTTAAGAACATGTGCCCATGAAGACGCCGACGAGGCAGTTTTGAAGTGGATACACACAATGCGAGATAAAAATGTTCCGATCTCTAGACCTTCCGTAATAGAGAAATCTTTTTAACTTGTGAAGGCATTGGGAAACGACAAATTTCTAGGTAGTAAAAGATGGCAAGAAAAATTTAAGAAAAGACACGGAATTGTAGCAAAGGTATTATCTAGGGAAAGTAAAGATGTTGATGATAATGGTATTAAAAATTGGATAACAGAGGCACTAAGTAAAACTTTAAGAGACTATAAGCCAGAAAAAAATATTTATTGCAGATTAGATTGCTTTACTTTTTCAATGTTTGCCTCAAAAAACATTAACATTTAAAAACGAAAAATCATTTGCACGAAAACATAGTAAAGCAAGAATAACTGTTAAAGGAGCAAATATGACTGGACATCAGATATTAAAGCAACTACTTATAAGAAGGAGTAAAATTCCAAGATGTTTCAAAGGTGCAAAATCTTTGGAAGTATATTATGAAGTTAACAAAAATATCTTGGATGACGACAGAAATTTATGAAAATTTGATTCAAAGGTTGGGCAAAGAAACGTCGCAAAATTTCTCTCCTAGTAGATAATTACCCCTCCCTTCCGACAGAAATCAACCAAATATTGAAAAATGTAACAGTATTTACTTGCTACCAAACACTACAACAAAACTGTAGCCAATGGATCAGGGAGTTATAAGAAGTTAAAAATAAACTGTTGCTAGAAGATAATGTGAACAAGTTACAATTGCTCTTGAAAACAATAAATCCATGCCAAATATTAACTTACAGGAAAGTATTTCCGAAATTTTTTGAAAGCGTGGAACTATGATATCCCAGATCGTATCAATCCTAAGTTTTGCCGAAGCTGGATTCTTTGTCAACATTGAGAGTTCGTCAAGTACGGAGAACGAAAGAAAATATTCCCGAAGAAGAGATGAAAAAAATATGGATACAGCTAAAGAAAAAAAACAAGAAATTACGGATTCTGTACTGCTTCATGATTTTCGTTTTCTTGATTCTAAAGCGTAAACTTCGGGATCACTAACTGAATCGGATATTTTGAGCTGTGTGACCGCACAGAAATGGATTGCAATGAAGACGAAGATGAAAACGATGATAATACATAAGTCAATAAACCTTGGTATGATAAATTGATAAATTCAGTAAAAAAAATTCGACGCGTATTGCAGTTTGAAAATACAACTGAAAGGGGGTTTGGTGCATTGCAAATATGTGAAGTGTATTATGAAACAAAGTACCTTTTCAAACAAAATTAACAGGTTTTATGAGTAATTAAATTTAAGGGTGCATGAGAGAGAGTGAGAGAGGTATAGTATTTTTAGAGTTTCTCGTTATAAAATAATGTATGTTTAAAATTACTTGTGTACTTTAAATTAGAAAATTTCCTTAATTTTTGTGTGTGTGTGTGTTATATTCAATATAAAATCCTTTGTTTAATGTGGAAAATAAAGTGTATCCCTCGACATTATTTTTCTTTTGTTTTCCCTGCAGGTTTTCATTTTCTTTTTCTAATGGGTAAGATATATTATATATAAAATACATAGATATTAAGTGACAAAAAGGCGTGAATAATTACTCTTTTTCAATAAATAGAGAGTTTACGAATTTAAAATTTGTTTTATTTGGTTTATGAAGTATATTGAAAGGTGAACCTATATATAACGAATTTTCAATATAATGAACTCTTTTTCGGGATTTAGTGACTTCTATATATAAAGATCCGAGTGTAATTTTATTGTTAAAAATCTCTTTTACTTATAGCTATAAGAATAAAAAATGCAAAAAAATAGAAGAAAGAGTGTGGTATACATATATATATATATATAGAGAGAGAGAGAGTCGAAACTCTCTACAAATGAGAGATGAACATTTATCAATGAAAACCGAAAAGTACACAGACAGTAAGAAAAGTATACATTGAAGGATATTTGAGAAATTGAAATTTATAAAATGGATGCTGCAGTATTATAAACATTGCTGACTTATATATATCTATATAAGGTGTCTCTAAATGCCGTGAACAAACTTGTAGGGAGATAGAGAATATCCTGAGGAGCCATAATTGCATAGGAAAGCGTAGGCGGAAATGTAACCCTAAGAAGATATAGATACACAAACACAGTAAGGTCACAATACAGAATGTAGTGTAAAACGCTTTATAACATAACCAAAAAACAATAATGAATAAAAAGTATGACATAAAAGCATCACAGAAGGTGTTTGACATTACGGTCATTGGCATGTATGCACGCACGACACCGACGGGACATGGATTGGCAGACATGTTCGAAAATACCGGGTGTTTAAAGGATCATAGCAGCAGCTATGAATGTTCATCCCACCAGGTTCATTTTCATATTGACGTGCATGTCGTCAATCATGTTTCTGAAAGATCCATGTTCCGTCAGATACTGATGCACCCAAGCGAACATTTAATGGTTCGATTACCGCCTCGTTGGATATCTGTCCACATACAGCCGAATAGCAACATGTCCATTTCCGTTGGTTAAGTCATAGATAAAGTGGATATCCGCGAATTCGGCGTTCGTATAAGGATTCATGTTCATCGCACACTGTTCATGTCTGAAATGAGAAAACCACATGTTCCGACCTAGAGAGCCCACGTACAGGGCCACATGTTGCTTTCTGCTCATGCTTTCATTTGTAATAATGGCTCTTCAGGATCTTCTCTATCTCCCTTCCAAGAATCTACACGGTAATCAGAGGCACTCGGCATATATATATATATATATATATATATATATATATATATATATATATATGTAAAGAGAGAGAGGGAGAAAAGAGTGTGTGTGACTTTTTTTTCATAGTCATACACAACAAACTGTAACCTACCCTGTAATGACTGACCAAGTGCTACAGAGATATGGAACTCTCCTTTCCCAGAAACTGACATGCGAACGACAAAATGCGTACGCGTATGTATTCTTGAATTCAAAATTCAAACTGTTACACCAGTTATTACGGTGCCATTATTTAGCATTTTAAATTGTTCTTCTGCTTAAATTAATCTGTGATGTTGAAACCAATCAATTTAAGTATGTTTCCAAATTCCATTTCTTTACATAACACTTTTTCTTGGTGTTGTGGTGTTGATACTTTTTTTACGTCACTGTATATATTAGGAGTAACAGGAAGTTCTGTTTATTCTGCTTACAAGTTCCAATAAGTATATGCATATTCATTTGACGCATATTTGTATTTTATCTTTTTATCACTGAATGTCCCTAGTAAATAGACTAAAACGAAGATGTTAGTATTAAGTGAGATGTAATCATGTATCCATGGCAACTGATTTTTATTTACGTCATTGTCTTTTGTACGAATTCCTACAAATAAGTGATTAGTGAATGTACAGTTTCTTACCGAATATGCGTAAGATGTTTCAAACAATTTCAAGTAAGTGATTTAGACCCTTCTGATAAGCCACTCTCCGCTAGAGCAAAACCTTTTCCGACAACATCGGAAATTGTGGAAATACCTGGTTCCTCTAAACAAACCATTTTGTGTCATATTTAAAATTTAGGATTGGTGACGAAATATGAGAAAAAGGGGAGAAGTGAGTTAAGTGAGAATAATTTAAATCAGGGGTGTCCAACCCAAATGACCTTGTGGGCCACTTCGGAAAAACGTTATAATCTTGCGGGCCACACATAAAAATATGTACCTTTATATCAGATTTGGAAATAAAAAAAAACATTTATTGGAGAAAAAATTTAAAACAGAAAATGATTTATTATTATTGTTTTCATTGCTTTTCATGTATACAGACATAGATAATATATTAATGTTTATTTAATATAATAATGCAATGATCAAATAATGTTTGATGTATTACAGTTGCCATTTTCTTGAAAATTACGGTGTTCCTATTGAACTGATCTTTCGTTACTCACACTGTTGAAACTTGATAGGGCTGTCATTGGCCAACAATTGAGTATACATTGTTCTTTATCTAAACCGTCTTGAATATATTTTTTAAAACTTTAAATAACATATCTGACTGTCTCTTGCTTTTTTTGCACTCCGGACAGAAAAGGAGGACGGAAAAGAAAGTCGAACACATAGAGAATCATGTATCATCCATAGTAAAGGATATGCATCATGCTATTCAAAATTTATTAAAAAAGTAATTTACTTTAGTGAAATCAAAAGTAACTGTTTGATAAAATATAAATCTATTTTAATCTAAAGTACATTTCTATTATCAAAAAGGATTTATTTTAAAACAAGAACAGGAAACAGGAAAATACAATGTAGATATACATATAAATTTTCCCTGAAATAAATTTCAAAATGAAAACACTAAAAAATCTGAAATTTAAAATTTTTGAAGTTAACTTCTTATGGCATGGCAGGGAGAAATTTCCGTTACGCATTACGTTATGCGTTACCAGTTACGGTTAGTGATGAACGTAAGGTAGAAATGAATGAAGTTCCGTATTTTCCCCCGTTTTAAAAAACGCCATCTAGTTCATACTATCTATCTCAGACAAAAAATAATTACAGGATAGGGAAGATAATTTTTCGCCGCGATATGGTATATTTTTTTTAACAAAATAATGATATTTTCTATTTTTTATGATTTTTTTTTAAATGAGTCAAAATTGATACGCTTTTATAAAAATGGTTTCTAAATAATTATCTTTAAGTTTCCTTTCGAGTTAATGAATTGATAATTTATTCTAAACAAGTTCATGATTTTGTCTTTTAGAATCAATTATAATAAAAAAATGACGAAATATTTTTTTTTTTGCGATTTTTCAAAAAATACTCAAATTTTTTATTAAATATTTAATAACTTCTTTATTTATTAAAATAATCTAACGAAACTTTTTTTCCATGTGTAGAATAGTATTATCCGTAATCTGTTCAAAGATTGAAAAAATAGATTAAAAATTACGGTTTTTAAATTTTTTTGTGAGTTTTTCGTCTATTAGCCCTGAGCTAGCACCCATCCCCCTCTCCTCATTCAACAGCAACTTTAACAAGCTTTTCCTCTTTTACCCTTGCGATACATACTTTGTTTTGTTTTTACGTTACCTAGAAGTCAAATTATAATCAATTTTATGAATTAAAAAAAATCGGAAGTGAGTCTTTAATCTAACCAAAGTAGGCATTTAAATGGTTCAAAATTTGTCAAAAATTAGTTTAAGGAGAGTTTGTTGGATATACAGTTTTAAAATTCTATTAAGGGAATAATACAAACAATCTATTGTTTTAAAATTTAGTGGCAACACAACAATTCTTCCAATAGTTTGGCAATAAAAGATTGTCTTTACTAAATTTTCAATCGAATGGAATTTCTAAATACAGTTTAAAAAGTGAGTATTTAAATCATATATATGTTTCTGTGTAATTAATTTGATAGTTGTGAAAGTGTTATATAATGCTTCATTATTTTGTATTTTAAGACTATAATGGACAGTAAAATTTTTTAAAAAATTTTTTTACAAACATGCCCAAAATTTTACTGGCTCTATGTAACTTAGTACTAAAACCATATAAAAAATTGGTGAGAATAAAATGAGTAGTTTTTAAGAAATTTAAAAATTTCAAACCGTTTCATGCATTCTGATTTCTTTTTAAATTTCATATTTTCACCTGATTTAACTTCTTTAAGCAATTCTTTACAAATGTATGCATGCAATGTAATGTTTTATATAATTTACAAAATATGGGTAAACGCAAATTTTTATATAAAAATTTCAAGAATTTTAATGATTTCCTACATAAAAAACTTTAATTTCTTCTTTCAACCTATCACTATTATTACAATGCATCAAATAATTTATAACTAAACATTAGATGAATACTTTTGGAAAGTTTTGTTATAATTCGACAAAAATAGCAACGCATGGAACATTTTGAATTTTGGTTTCGAGGCAAATTTTTGATTCTGAGAAAAACATTTTTTTTTATTATAAGGGAAAGTAACTTTGTTTTTTTTTTTAAAAAAAAATTAAAGATATAATTATAAACTTGAAATTGAAAAACACCAATATCATACAAATAACAGATCGATGCAGAATATATATATTTACATATATATATAAGTTTCTGCAATATTTATTGTACCAGTCACATTGACACGTGGTATATACAGTGCTAAAAAATGAAGTATAAGCTAGAACTTTCTAATAATATCTGAAGAAAATTAGCCGAATGTATTTCATTATTGTTTCATCTCAACCAGATAGTATATTATATTTTTCATTAATCACAATGAGTAAAAAATAGTATTTAAGTGGGATTAAATTACAAAAATTCAACATTTTTGAGGAAAATTTTTGATTTTTAGAAAAACAGCTATTTTTATTCTTAAGGAATATAACTTAGTTTTTCTAAAACAATTAAAGACATAAATATAAATTTGGAAAAGCACTAATATCAGCCAAAGAAGTTAATTTCGAAAGCGTTTTCACACTGATGCACGCTTTCTTTTTTAAAAAGAGTCGGCGGGCCACATGCGGCCCGTGGGCCGTGTGTTGGACACCCCTGATTTAAATGATTGGGTCAGCACATATGCACAGCTCTACTAGCACGCAACAAAATTGGACCTTTTTTCGATCCAATGATAACTAATAGGAATTGGGTGGCTTGTGAAAACATCATATTTAAAAAGTTATGTAGTAATTCAGGAAAAACTCCCCCCACTTGCAGGCCAAGGTCTATCATGAGTAAGATATGTATTTGTTGTGCATACGGTAAGGCATTCGAGGGCCAATACATTTGAGTTGTTGAAACCTAACGAAAAGCTAAATTCATTGAGGTATTGTCAGCAATTGGTTAATTTAAAACAGCATTCCAAAAAACAGGCTGGAGCTCATCAATAGAGAAGAAGTCATTCAGCTTCATGATAATGGGAGGCTACATGCTGTTTTGGTACTCGTTAGAAAATCACAGATCTAGGCTGTTTATTTAAAAATATTGGTTTTGGATATACAAGAATGTGAAAAATTTTGAAGTACTGATTAAGTTTATGATATTCTACAATTAAGGGGTCCCTATGAGCCAATGTTAAATTGCGTAAGTTTATGTATCTTTTTCTCAGAAACTACTTACTTCTCACATATAAAATTTTTACAGAAGCTTATGCGAATTATAAACAAAACTTTAATAAAGGATTTTGTATTTTTGTTAAAAATTAAATTGTGATTTTTTTTTAAAAAAATGTCCACTTTTTTCCCTTAAAATTTAGTTTAAAAAAACCATATCTAAAAATGTTTTCCAGATATATCTAATTCCCACCATTCAAATATGTAAACACATCAAAAGTATTCTCACTTAAAATTTGAGGATTATATCATGAGTAGAGTTTTAGAAAAAAGTACATATAGAGTGAAAAATATTATATTTCGAGAAAACAGGATTTAAAGTACAAATATGTAATTTGTTGAGAATTTACTTTTTTTAGTACTTTCCAGAAGCATATGAAGCATTTTCTTTATTTTCTACGATTACAAAGGACTCTCCTAATTCGCTTTCATTACTTTTAACAATGTTTTGACTTTTTTTAAATCTCAAAATGCTTTCATTGGGCTACACGAATCCTACGTGCATCTAATTTTCTGAAGCAGGACACACAGCTATAACTTTATCAGCTATACCATTTTAAACAACTATTTTAACTTTAAGAAACTATAAAGCAGTGAAATCCCATAATATTTCATAATTCCATGTGCCGGGCTCCTTAACATAGTTACATCGAAGCATCATCTTCAAGTAACAATACGAATGCCGAATTCAGTTTATTGTACTATATATCTTGTTCCATTTTATTTATTTAAAAATTTCCTTAAAGGTAGGTTTTTAAATTTAAAAGATCACTTGGTTGATTTTTTCGTAATTATTTTAATGTTATTTTTCAAGGTTAACTTAAGTATATGTAAATCAAAGTTTATTACATAGTTATACATAATATGTGACAAAGATAAGCAAACAAAATGTCATACCATTTTTGTTACGCAAAGCATTTGAAATTTTACTATAAAACAGGAATGCATCATTAACTTGAAAATCGGAACTTTTCTTAAAAAAACTAAACTAGATTCTTGGTAAAAATTTAAAGTATTCAGTATTAGAATTAACATAATGTAATCTCCCTTCCAATTAACTGTTATTTATCATTACCTATGCGTGTATAAAAATGTTTTAATTAATAACCTAAACAGAACCCAAAATACGCTATGCCTGTGTCTCTGTGTATTGATATAAATAACAAGATTATGTCATCTAAAGGTATGGAACCAAAAATTTAAAATTAGTGAATCAAATTGATAACATGTTTTTCCTAAGCCATAAAGTAGACGTAGAAATTCACGGAAGTCAAAGTCTACTATCAGCAACACCAATACTTGTATATAAATTTTATAAAATTAAAAGCAATAAGTGTAAAACTGTCCTGGGTCTTTATCTAGAATAGATAGTTCACAAAATGAACTAAATATAGAGGTAAAATTTCTCCGCGAAACTTGATTTAATTTTAAGGTATCAGAATATTCTAATTCATAAAGTAGATACAAAAGATTAACACCAAAGTTATTTAGTTAAAATTAACCTTTAGACTTGAAACTGCACGTACAACATTTAATGGCAACATTCAAACAATTTTAGATAAATAAAAAAATAATTTTGTATGTAGTTATTTTGATGATTTAATAAATTGTTGCTTTATTCTAAAACACAAAAACTAAGCAACTAAACAACACGTAAAATGTTTGCAAATTCTCTGACAGAAAAGAAAATCCGATACCGAAAACAATTATTGTAGAGTGATGAAATTTTGACAATGAATTTTCTAGTTAACATGGTTAAATGATTAAATTTTCAAGACCACAGGTTATTTTTAGCTCAAGAAAATGCATTTCAAATGTGAAATGATGTTACATTAACAGCCGGTGTACCCACCAGATTTTTTAATGTAAGTCTGCAAGCTTGCATGCATTGTGTCGTATATATGCTGAATGTCACTTTGTGGTATGAAATTCTCTGACTGTTGCAGTTGTATAAATATTGGGATGAAGTGCTGGCTGTGAATAATGCTAGAGTTGTCATCCAATGTTATCCCCTTCGTGCTCAATTGGACAAAAATCTGGTGATCTCGCATGCCAAGGTAACATATCAACACTCTGTAGAGCACGCTGCGTTACAACAGTGGTATGAGGGTGGGCGTTATCCCGTTGGAAAACTTCCCCTTAAATGCTGTTCATGAATGTCATTACTATAGGTGAATTAACAGACTGTCGTACAAATTGGCAGTCAGTGTGTTCGGGAGGACCCCGAGAGTGCTTCTACTGTCATATAGAAAGTGTCTCCCCAGACAATGACTCCAGGTGCAGATCCAGTGTGTCTAGGTTGCAGACAGTTTGGATACATGCGTTCCCTTATCCTCCTTCTGACAAACACGCAGCCATTACTAGTACCAAGGAAGAACCTACTTTCTTTTCTCAACAAAAAATTAATTACTTAATTCACATTAAGTTTCTTCATAAGTTAGAAATCAATGTTGCTAGTAAGGTATTTATGGTCTATTGAATGAAATGGTTCATTTTTATTAGAGAGAAGTTAATTTTGGTATTGTCAAAAGAAAGTTATTTCTAGCTTAGTCAAGGCCATAATGCTCATTTTAATGATGCAAGTACTTTTAAAGTTGTAAAATATTTACGTGAGATCATTTTTTTATATTTTCTTGGTAAAAATAATATTTACAAAGTATTGAAACATATATTTAAATTTTTTGGAAT
Organism: Trichonephila clavipes; assembly: GCA_019973935.1. Taxonomy (NCBI): domain Eukaryota; kingdom Metazoa; phylum Arthropoda; class Arachnida; order Araneae; family Nephilidae; genus Trichonephila; species Trichonephila clavipes. The sequence goes on from BMAU01018263.1 coordinate 657,825, forward strand.
TGTTTTTCGCAAAAGAACACATAACTCAAAACTTGGGGCGAAACTTATCATTGAGTAGTCGAATGAATTTTATTTTAGTTATATATTAAAAAAAAATTATGCTAACTCATTTTAATGTATAAATTTTTTCTTCCCTTAAAAAATCCTTTGTTGAAAAGCAATTAAAGTTTTTTGAAATATGCGATTTAATACTGAAGGGAATGGTTTGTTAATTAGATTTAGTCATTTTGTAGATTGTGTCTGTGTATTTGATATTTATTTAGCAGGAATTGCAGGAATTTTTGTAGATGTTATTTAATGAAGTAACTCGTTCCAATTAATTTTGCAAATGTTGCACATTTACGAAAAAACTATATAAACCATGACTCAAAATATGCTTTTCATCAAAAATTTTTTTTTATTGATTAGGATCAAAACAAACAATACTTCATCATCTATATTATAATATTAAAATACATTTTGAGGTTTTACATACACACTTAAATAACAGAGAGAATTTATAATAAGCGTTTGGAAATTAAAAAAAACCGTATTTTTATGAATTTGTAAAAAAGTTTTAGGAATTGTTTTTAAAAAAAAATTAATTTAAAGTTATTTTACTTTGCATGCTGACAAATTTCAGATATATATAGTTATAGTTTACTTAGAAAATCTTTTATTTGACTTCTTTGGAATTGGAATACGGAAAGTTTGGGCGAACAAGCTGTGCGTGTAAATACAAAGTAAAATTATTGTCAACTTTAATAATAATACGCAGAAATAATTTTACAAATGACAATTTGAAAAACAAAAATTTATATATATTGGTATTTTTATTATTACCAAGTTATAAAAGGAAGCTTTTTAAATTTGAATCTTTGAAAAAGAAATGTTTACCAGGTGCGTGTAAAAGTTCTACCCTTTATCGGAGAGTTGAACTTTCACTTGAACTGACATCCCAAGTAATGTTGAGATAAGCGAAAAGTTATAGTGACCAATATAAAAAGGTAGATATTCAGTATATAAATGCATGGTTCTGATAGCACAACATTTATAAAATCATCTGAGAGAGGTGTAACAAGTTTTATGAAGACAGTACTAAATTCTTAGTATGCGGTAGTGTACGTCACGTTTACAAGAAGAATATAATTCACGGAAGCATATTCTGTTGAGAGTTTCGGAAAATCAAGGAAAGGATAGGAACAGTCAAAGTCAGAAAAGACGTGAACAACCAAAACTTGTTGAAGAAGAGCTCCTGATTAAGCCATATAGAATAAACCAAATGCAATCTTATCAGAGTTATCCAAGGCCTTCAAAGCTTGCAGGACTACAGTCCGAAAACGACAGGATTTTATCTGAAAGTCAATATTTTGTTACACATCATTTTACTGTATGTCAACGTGACTAACGAAATCCAGTTCTTTTCTCATCCTCTACAAAAAGAAATGATTATTGAAACAAATTGTTGAAGTAGAAGACAAGATAAGTATGTTCCCCCCGCAAAGAGAAAAAACCTAGACAAATTACGCATTGGTCTTTTGGGACACCTATATCAACACTGTTATAAGAACTTCACCCTCAAAAGGATTTAAAGAGCGTCAGGGGTACAGGGATTAATACTCTGAGCGGCCATTCCTCAAAAATCAAACCATTGATGCTACTTTTTACTGCCATGAATCAGGTAGTGTGGTCTGCTTTCGTTTCGGAGTTCTAGCGTTGTTAATTAACGTAAAACTAAGCGAGAGCACTTAGTAGATTATTTTTATTAATATTAAGATTGACGATTTGGTAATAGTTGTTAATTATATTTGGTTGGTTTGAATTATATTATACTTTAGAAATAATCTTCACGTGTAAGAATGTGTATTGTTTGGATGTGCTAAGTGTAAGTGATCCGATTTAATATTATTAGGTTGGGGGAAAAGAAATCCATTATTTTTGCATGAAAATCAAGACTTTTTTTAACATGCATCCGATTGTCCTATCTGGGTCAAATATGCACCGTTTTGTTGTATAATGTATCGCCATTTTAAATGTAGCTTCATAATGCCTCTCGCATAAAAGTATTGGCACTTATTGGCTAAAAATTCTAGTAATCGATTTTCACAATCTTCTCTTGATCCCAAATTCTTATCACTCAGGAAGTTTTGCAATGCAATAAAAAGGTGGTAATCGCTTGGTGCCAGGTCCAGACTATATGGAGAATGCATTAACACGGTGATTGCTTTCATGATGGCGCCATCTCATGCTGTTGTAATATCTCGTCTTACTGACCAAATTTTTCTGCCGGAAACTTTTGAATGATGCTGCTAAAATTGCCATCAAAACAAGATTTGCTCCATACCTCAGGTCTTTCATGGAATTCCTTAAAAGAAATTGGCGAGTCATGAATAGTATTGAAAAAATAACATAGTCTTCGACTATATACATTGTGTGCTCTTTGCAATTTTTCAACTCTACAAGAAAAACGTAGGGCTTTTACACTTACCCTGTAGAAGATATTTTAGTCTGTTAGTATCAGCAGATATTAACTAAACATATTTAAATTAATTTTAAACAATTCCATGAATGTTGTTTAAATATTCATTTTAATGATGGTAAATGCAGAAGGTACTTTACAAGAAAAATATTAAACCATTTTTCAAATTTCTAGGTGAATTAAAAAATTGTAAATTCTACTGTCTTTAAAAAAAAAAAAAGTTCCTACTTTAAAATTAGTTCTATAAGTCAATGATAACAGAAATTCGGTAAATACATTGTTTATACTCACATAACGAACCGATCCGACATATATCATGAAAATGCCTCTGAGATAATATATTATGACTTTTTTTAATACTGATTTATAAATAGATGGTATGTAATTTAATTAAAGTTATATTATAATAGAGTATATTAAATACAGTATTTATTGTGAAACATTTATCATTTTTAACAGTTGTTTGAAAATGTATGATAAATTAGAATCTTCGCCCGAATTGATTTCATTTAAATTTTAATAAATTAGAAAACAATATTAATTCCATATTTTGGATTTATTTATCTTTGTTTGCCTACTGATACCATATTACTTAGATTTTGATAATTCGACTTATTGATCAATCAGCCTTTGAGACACACAGTTGTAGAAATCGCTTACATGGAGCATATTCTTTATAATAACAGACAAAAATTACTTCACCATTCGTAATTAAACTCAGCAGAGAATATAAAGTATCATTTAATATCACACCTTAAAAATAATCCAATTTTTTAGGACTTAGCTGTATGAGTGAAAGAATCTAGTCAAAGATAACGTCAATAATTACTGTCCTTTATATAAAGACAATAAGTGCATTACAAGTTGATTTGTGTGTGACCTAAAACGTTTCACAACAGTAAATATTTCTAAAAATGACTTACTTGGTGATGAAGTGAAACAGACTCTGATTAAAACAAGGAAAGCTACTCTGCTGTTACATATAGATTTTACACATTAATTGAATTGACTAGAGAAAATGTCTTGCATAAGAGAAAAAATATTTACGAGTTTAGTCAAATATTGCTTACACCAGTGCTTCTCAAACTTTCAGTACTTGCGACCCAATTTTAAATCATAATTTTCATCACCCCTCCCCTCCATGCAATAACAATTTATTGTGTTCAATAACAATACACTTTGACGCTTAAGAACAATACGGCTTTCATTATAAACCGGCTCAAATGTTCAAGATAAGAAATAAAAATTGTATTTCATTTTATGTACACTGGTGTGCAAAAATTAAGAACGAAGTCGAAAAATTAGCATATCAGCTGAAAGAAGAGGCAGAGTGGACAGAATTACCAATCAGGAGATTAAGTAAGGTGATGTACGGTAGCAAATGAGCAGATATGCAGGTAATGGGGAGTGTCTGAGTAGTATAAAGCATGTTGTCGGTGTAAGATCAGTATTTCTGGCAAAGAGATTGCACGCCGTATAGCAGTTAAAATCACACCAAGTTGCTGCCTCAGCGAGAAACGACGAATAATCAATCTGTTAGACGACATCTGGATGCTTTTAATCGAGGTCGAATCATTGGGAAGTTGGAGGAAGGATGCAGTGTGACAAGTGTGGCTTCAGAGTTCGGAATTGCTCGCAGCATCGTTTCACGACTTTGGAGGCAATTTCAAACTACAGAAGCAGCTATCCGGGGGTTCAGTAGTGGTCGTGCACGAGGAACCACACCCGCAGATGACCGTTACATTGTCTTACAGGCCAGAAGAAACAGGCGGCAGACAGCGGGAGAAATAGCTAGACACACGACACAGGGGACTGGACGACCGATATCGCGTTTTACCGTGGCCAGAAGACTGCACGGTGGTGGTCTGTTTGCACGACGTCCTGTACGGTGTGTACCTTTAATGCCTGACCATCGGAGAAGGCGTTCTCTGTGGTGCCGGGAACACTGGAATTGAGAGACAATGAATGGGGACGAGTACTCTTTACAGATGAGAGCAGATTCAGTTTGAGTAGCGATTCTCATCGCATACTCATCTGGAGAGAGCGGGGAAGCCGCAATCCTCCCTCGAACATCATTGAAAGGGACAGGTATGGAGGTCGCGGTGTTCTCGTTTGGGGAGGCATCATGCTTGCTAGTCGTACAGACCTTCACATCTTCGACGTAGGTTCAGTCAACGGGACCCGTTATTGTAACGAGATTCTTCTTCCATATGTGCGTCTTTTTAGAGGCGCTATGGGTCTGCAGTTCCTTTTCATGGACGACAATGCACCATGTCATCGCACAGCAGCTGTCGAACAGCTCTTAGAGAGTGAGGATATTGAAGGTATGGATTGGCCGGCACGATCTCCGGATCTCAATCTCATCGAGCATTATGGGATTTTCTAGGCACACGCTTGGAAGCTCGTACCTTACCACCAGTAACAATTCGGGAGCTTCGATTGGCGCTGGAAGACGAATGGGCAGCAATGCCTCAACAACTCATTGACACCCTCATTCTCAGCATGGGCAGACGCTGTGAAACCTGCCTAGCAGTCAGGGGAGATCATATCCCCTACTAAAGACCGGAGGTTTCTTGCTGGACACGTATCACAGGGATGTTTCGGCCTTCAGTCGCATTGCGTTCCATGCTACTTTTTCAATAAAGCTTCTTTTTATCCCTCTGATTTCTCTTTTAGTAAGTGTTGCTTACATATTACACATGTCCTTACGTATTGGGGATCTTACGGTATTATAAATGTGTTGATTTGGAAAGCTTTTGTACAAAGTTATATTGAAAAAACCGTCTCGTCCCTAATTTTTGCACACCAGTGTATAATATCATGGGATCATTGGTAGTTATTAAACTTTTTCATAGCTCAGTATTGCTAAATTAATATTCGAATACATTGTATAGAATCGATATATCATATCAGTAAATGTGTATTTTATTTTATTTTATGTATTTTAATTTGCTTCTCTTCAGTAAATTAATAATATTTTTAATTTTTTTTATTTTTGACGTGCTCGCGCCCCCACTTAGCGTCATCACGCCACCGCTATGGGGTTACGCCCCACAGTTTGAAAAACGCTGGCTTACACTTTTCGTTCTACAACTTAAGTAAACAAAGATAAAAGTGCTACCGATTCATTTCTTTCGATATAGTTTCCCCAACATGAACAATGGACTTGGTCAAGCGAGCTTCCGAATTCTTTCCTGTTAGGAGGTTTATGGTTCGTTGTGAAGCCACTTTTGCACGGCATCCCGAACATCTGAAGAAATAAAAGATCTTTCAAAGCTTCCCTGAGCTGTTCCAAAAGATGAAAGGATCAGAAAGCCAGATCTGGGTGGTACTGATGGTTTTCTAGGGCCTCCAAGTAGGAACTTTTGTTTGTTTCTAGGGTCTTGTAGGCCGTGGGCTGCAGGGTATTGTCTTGAAACAACGAAACTTTCTTTGAGATTAGACCATGACGTTGCTTAGAATTGCTGACTTCTGCTTATTGACCAACAAATCAATGTAGCTCACACTGTTTATGGTTGTTCCCATGTGCGAGATAGTCGCTCAGTATGCGGCCCTTTTCGTCCCAAAACATTGCTAGCATCACCTTTGTAGTTAATGGCGAATTTTCTTTTCTAAGGGGTCTTGGGTGTTTCCACTCCACACTCCAGCGTCTCGGTTGATTCATGTATTGCTCGAAGTAATGAGCTAACATTGGATCAGCTGTCACTATTCTGCTTAAAAATGTGTCGTTTTCAGCGTTGAAGCTATTCAGTAAATTTAGGCTCTAGGGTTCTTGATTTCCCGATTTTTTCATTCTAGGAAATACATCAAAATTTCAAAAAATAATTTTTAGATTTGTTATGAATAACACAGCAAATTCAAAAAATGCTCTCTCTGCTTCAACTGATGGGTAAGGAATTGTTTTCAAAGCTTCACATAGTTTTATGTTTGCAGATCGATTTTCAATTACTTATTAATCAACCCTGAATCAATTATTTTTCTAATTTTGCTGCTGTGAATTAAATATTAGCATATAAATACTTAAAAATCTGTTCGCTGCTAGAGAAAACCATCACCTACTTGAATGAACTACAATGAAGACGATCGCCCGAAAAATTTCAAAATAACAAACTAAATAAATATGATGTTTTAAGAATAAGTAATTACATTATCAAAGTAAATCAAGATATCAGAATAGCCACTCTGGTAGACTCTAAATTATGTTCCCTTAAATACTAAATAATTTTAGTTAACGAACTGATGTTTGACAGACATATAGAACTGATTAGATCAAATAGTTCTGTGTATTTATCTTTCCTAAACTAAACAGTGTTTTTTCCAGGTATAGAAGCTTAAGTTGGCATTACTTTCCAAGATGGCGACCGATTTAACAGCTGTCAAGTGATTTATTCTCAGTTTAGTTTGGCAATTCGTCATGAATAGACTCACGCCTCATAGAGATTCGTCGAATGGGCCCAAAACGAGATTGCCGTTGTTCCCGATTTTCATAAGCGAATTTTGTTTAGCGATGAAGCGCACTTCTGGTTGAATGGCTACGTCAACAAACAAAACTGCCGCATTTACAGTGAAGCTAATCCACAAGTGTATGTCGAAACACTGTTACATCCAGAAAAACTGACTGTTTGGTGTGCTTTATGGGCTGGTGGAATCCTTCTTCAAAAACGATGAAGGCCACAACGTTACAGTCAATGGTGATCGGTATAGAGCCATGATTACTAACTTTTTCATTCCTGAATTGAGCAATCATGATGTCCAGGAGCTGTGGTTCCAACAAGATGGCGCATCATGTCACACAGCTCGTGCCACAATCGATTTATTGAAAAACACGTTTGGTGACCACCTAATTTCACGTTTTGGACCTGTGAATTGGCCTCCAAGATCTTGTGATTTAACACCGATAGACTATTTTCTGTGGGGCTATGTAAAATCATTGGTCTACGTGGATAAGCCACAAACGCTTGACCATTTGGAAGACAACATTCGCCGTGTTATTGCCGATATACGGCCACAAATGTTGGAAAAAGTCATCGAAAATTGGACGTCCAGATTGGACTACATCCGAGCCAGCCGTGGCAGTCATATGCCAGAAATCATATTTAAAATGTAATGCCATAAGATTATCTTTCGAATAAAAAAAAATTCATGTCAATCGAATAATACATCATTGTTTTATTGCAATTTTAAGTTCTATACCTATAAAAAAACATGCCCTTTAAAAGCTGCAAAGATTGTCCCCAAACCTACGCGGGGTTACTGCTTTTTTATTACATTTTAACCCACTGCTGGAATAGAGGAATTCCAGGGAGCATTTCTCCCATCAAAGAATTCGGGGAGTAAGGTCACAAATTGCAAAAGTGTGGTCAGCTAAAATTTATATCGGGGTTCGAAATCCACAATCAAGTCAAATCGAGCTACCTTAAATTATTTCAGCTCATTGTGGTTCAAATACAAAAATTTGAAATTTGTATGATTTTCCGGAAAGAAAACTTAGTAGGTACACGTTGAAACATTTTTTTTTTGATTCTTTGGTACAGTAAGCATTCGTGGCTCCTATCTCGCGCACAATTTGCGGAATTTGAGTTTGTCGTGGATGATTTCTTAGGCAGAACCAAGACTGATATTTAAGGAAGAAGTGACCTCATATAATAACTCGCCTATCTGCTGTATCTCTTTCTCTTGCTTGCTGAATATTGTCGTCAGTGGTTAAGTTTGCTGCCATCCATCTTTTTTTCCCTCCACTACTCTCCTTTGATCACTTTTAAACATTTGTGAAGAGCTCACGCGTATTTTCATTAACATGTCTTTTGGGGTTCTTTGGGGCTAGAATTTATGTCAACTCTTTTCCAATCAAACTCAAGAAGCGAAGCGTGAAGGAAATATGCAAATTAGGAAGCTTTTAAATATCAGAAGTTAGAGTAAGCTGTGTGGTAATTCGGGAAATGTTATGATAATCACTGATTCAAGCGTGAATAGGTTTTAGAAAAGTTAAGTGACAGCCAACATAAGTTATACGTGATAGAGAGCCCTTAGGTCAAGGTGCGTACCATTGCACTCCTGTAAACTGCAATTTCCAGAAGGATTAGATTGATTGTTTGACATTAAGGTAGGAGGGACTATTTAATATTCGGATTTTTAATAGTATTTGAATTGAGTTTCGGCGAGTTAGTTATTGATAGTGGTCCGGGTTACGCTATTTCGGTATTATATATATTGCGTTTTTCGCCAACGTAGATTCTCTCACATATATTATTATTATCTAATTTGTTAGAAGTTTAAGTTAAAGATCTTAATACAGTCATATTAAGATCATGGCAGCTTCTAGTTCTTCCTTTGTTCCTACACCTCTAGCTCATGCTGATAATCAAGGATCTGGGCAACCGAGAAGGGTGCCCTTACACATTTATATCCACAAAAAACGTTTTTATGAGATAAAGCACTTTCTCTGTACTGTGACAAAAGTCTTGTGTGTATTTCATCACTTTTCACGCCTTCCGACCACAAAAGTCGGAACACTTCTTGCTGCTTTTCTTTGGTGCAATCTGATGTGGAGAGGCCACATTTCTGCTGTTGTAGCTAGATGACGTCTGACACGACCATGATTAAATTCTGCACACGTTACCACAAATGCACTAACTTGACCCATGCATATGTTGTCATCCCAGCTTTTGTTTAATAAAGGTGTAGAGCGAAAACTGTTGTAACTTTTTACATACAGACCTTAATTTGTAATAAAGAAGTTACTCATCACTGCATATCGTTCTCTATTTCGTCTGATTAGATAAACATGTATGCACTATGTTTAGTTCTATATTCAGTAGTTATAATTTGGAATTTTGACCTTATTGTTGAATTGTAGGAACTTGTTTTTAAACAATCTTATTAAGTGATATTCATATTCATCTTGCAAATAAATTTTGATAGAACTCTATTAATTCATTGGATCATAAAAAGTTTGAAAAATTGATTATACGTATATATTTTAAATAAATTTCATAAAAGGAACAGATTTTTATCTATTTTACAAAGTTTTGTGAAATAATTTTATAGATATTTACATATATACACTACTATCCTTTAAAATTACTACACCTAGAAGAAATGAAGATATCAAAATGATATTTTTGGACAAGTATATTATACTAGAAATAAAAAAGTATATAATTTTTCAAGAAGTTAGGTTGCATAGATCTTGAGAAGTCAGTATCAAAAACAAACACCCCTGACGGTAATAATAACACTCATACGCCTGGAAATTGAGTCAAACAGAAATTGGATGGCCTGTGCAGGTACAGATGACCATGCAGCTTCAACATGAAACCACAGCACATCAACTGTAATGACTGACGTATGGTAAAGAGCCAGTGACTCAGCAACAATATACCAGATGTTTTCTATTTGCGAGAGATCTTGTGAACGTGCAGGCCGGGCAACAGGCGAACATTTTTTGTAACAAGGAAGGTTCATACAACACCGGCAACATGTGATCGTGTATTACCCTGTTGAAACGTAGGGTCTCACAGGGCTCAAATAATGGTAGAGACATGGGACGTAACATACCAGAAATGTAACCTGCGAACAAGAGGTGACCGAGACGTGAATCCAATCTTACCCTATACCATCATGCCAGGTGATGGGTCAGTATGATGATGACGAAAGCACGCTGACAATGTGCGTTCACCACGATGCGACCACCATGATGCTGTAAACAGCACCCGGATTAATCTGAAAAAGCAATGTCTTGTCATTCGTGTACCCAGGTTCGTCATTGATCACACCATTGAAGGCGCTCCTCTCTGTGATGCCGTGTCAAGGGTAGCCGCAGCTATGGTCTCCTACCTGAGAGTCAATGCTGCAGTAAATGTCGTTGAACTGTTCGTTCAGACACTTCTGTCTTACGAGCATCCCCAATTCTTGACTCAGGGCTCGTGACGTAGCTGCAAGATCCCATAAGGTCATGCGGGTAAGATGCCTGTCTTCTCCGCTGCTAGTGATAGGAGGCATGGCGTTCCGTATTACCGTCCTGAACCCATCGATTTCATATTCTGTTAACACCAGTGCTTCTCAAACTTTCAATACTGGCACCCCCTTTTCGATCACAATTTTTTTCGCGCCCCCTTATACATTAATAATGTACTGAATGCAATAATAATGCACTTTGACGCTAAAGCTACAATGGGCGATTTTAATTATAAACCATACAAATTAGTAACATAAGTATTAATTTTTGTATACTACTTTTACGCAAAAAAATAATAAATAAATAAAGTAATGGGATAATTATATAGTGCTAATTTTCCTTTCTCTAATTTTTAAATTGAACATATTGGAAAATCCGGTTTCTGCTTAGAAGACAAAATATAGATATCTGCGCTAAATATAGAAAAATAACTCAGAGGTCAATTTCTAATCATAAGCATTCCTTATAAAAACTTTGCTTTCCAAGACAAGCTCATGGACGTCATTAATACTTATTAAACTTGTTCTTAATTTAGTATTAATTAATTAGTTATAAAATATTCTGTGCAGCACTGATACATTAAAAGTATACCGGCTGAAGTGCCCGCTCTTTGCACGAGTTCATTTATAAGAAAATTAAACATTATTGGTATAATAGCTGAACTGTAAGGGAGCAAAGCCAAGTGCTCGACAATGTTTACAAAAAAGTAAAATAATTTTTTTTAAAAGGGTTGCTCAAATTATAATTAGTTTTAAACGAATTGTAATTTTAAGCCTCACAGAATTAGCATTTATAATGGATGTTAAACAGTAGCGCACACAGGAATTTTTCAAGTGGGGGTCCGGGGTCGAATCAGGTCTTGTATCAGGTTCCTTTTGATTTTGTCAATTTTAGGGAACAAAACACAGTAAAAAACTAATTCTTGAATAAATAATTAGCATTAACTAATAAAATTAATCATTAATAACAAATACTTAATTAAATTTTGCGTACTATAAACTTAGAATTATAATCAATCGGAAAAAAAAAAAAAGGATTTGGGGGGGTCGGACCCTCCCGTGTGTGCGCCACTGATGTTAAATAATGATCAATAATATAAAATATCGATGAAGAATAATTGTATTATTTTTAATATTTAAAGTGAAAAGACTTCAACATGATTTAACCCGGGAGCAGGCGCGCACTCGATACGGTCTGGGTTATTGAGTCACCCCAATCCTTTTTTTTATAATTATTTTATTGTAAACGATACAAATCATGGTTCCAGTGAATAATTTAACCAATAGAAAGTTTACTTACCTACTTTCAAGGACTTTTCAATTTTTCTTTGGTAATAAATAAACAGTTTTGCCAGAATTAACGATTTCGTAATCTGTGTGTCCTGCGCGACCACTTCCGGGTAAAAAGTATATTCATTATGATAATATGTATGTTACTGCTAAAAAAATTGTGTGAAACGTTTTTCGTTATGCTTTATATGTTGAGAATATTTATAAAAATATGTCTTGGCCAAGTAATCCTTCATGTACTTGTGTGTGTGTGCTCTCCGTGGTTTTCCAAATATCATAAAACTCTTTTGCAAGGGAAAAAGCGCAACAGAGAACACATAAGAGAGGGGTCATATAACTAACTGTACCAATAACTTAGAAAGTCAAACAGATTACAGCTATAATGTGCAGTATTTCAAAAATAATAACAGTGATGAATTTTTTTTGTTCCTAAATTTTTTCGATTCTGGGTCTGGGATCTGTTTTTTATCTGAAAGAGTAGTATGTTAGGTTAAAAAAAAAGTGTAATAAAAAAAATCTCTCATCATGGGATTACAGCACATCAAATAAACGTTTTTTTTTTATTTGGTTATAGGATCAAAGATAGTTAATTAGGTATTGAAGAAGTTTTTATTTTTGCTGACTTAATATCGCGCGCGCCTATAAATTATGTCAGAGTAAAAGTTTTTTTTGTCTGAAAGTATTTTGTTTTAATTCATTCCAGTAAACTAATTATTTTTAAATCTTTTATTTTCGATATGCTTGTGGCCCCCCAGGAGGGCGCGCCCCACAGTTTGAGAAACACTTTGTTAACACTGATTGGTTCTCAACCGACACGAGCAACAATACTACGATACGATCAACCGCACTTCCGGTACTTTAAAGTCGACTTTTATCAAAGTCAGAAATGTGCTAGTACGCATTTTTGCTTCTTACACGAGGCATCATAACAACTTTTAACCCGGTAACATCATTCAAATGTGACTCGTGTATGAGAAACTGGCTGAATAGTTCTATCATTTAAACACATTGCAAGTGTCGCTACAGGGGCCTGTTTTGTGTGAATGCGCTGAAAAGCTAATGATTTGCACATCAAAGCACCTCCTTCCTGTGGTTAAAATTTTATCTCTGTAGCCTGTAACATTCTTGGTGTTGCAATTTTAATGGCCAATAGTGTGTATATATATATAGGAAAAAAATTGTTAAAATTAGAAGTTAATTTCATTTTTAATGAGTAATTGCCTTTCTTTGTGTATGATAAATAAGCAATATACAGTATTTATTTTTAAAAGAAAGACAAACAAAAGTATTATGATTAAACAATTTTAAAGTACAAAAAAAATACAACATTAATTTTCACCTATATTTTTTGTTACTACTACTTTTATATTAATTCGCTTCTTGTGTACAGAGTTTTTAAAAAATAAATGATCATAATATTGATCTTCGAAATATATTAGTGTTTTACACCATCCTTTTACTTTAATGAAGGTAATCAACATCATTGAAAGTGTAGACGTTATGCGATATTTTCAAATCTAAATTTTAGGCAAATAGCAAATGATGCCAGTGTGTGTTTTAAGTGAAGCTGTCATCATTTACATATTGATTCTATCAGCGCTTTTCTATTAATTTTCGATAATAAATAAAATAATTCAAGGAATTAAATGTGTTATGGTCTACTTTAAAATGATATCGGTCTATGCGTTATTAATTTTTGTTACTTTTCTCTCATTAAGATTTTTTTTAATTTCTAGGCTGGAAAGTGTTTGAATCTACAACCTTGGAATGCATGATGGTTTTGACAAGTTTGCTGGCTTTGTACTTCAGCTGACCATTATCAGCAGACCTCACGAGTTTGACTGTTCTTTTCTCAAAGTGATTCACATCTCTACCCGGGCTGTGAGAGTCGAACTCTTGACATTGTAAATAGCCTAGCGTTGTTTTTTTTGGAAGAATTTCAATCGGATTGCGCAGGACAAATCGTGTAAAACTTTAAATGTTTCAATTGAACTCAAAATCGATGTTTTCTTCTTTCTTATAAAACTGCTTCCCATGAACATCATTTATGGATGGATTTCTGAAGACAAAAAATATTGCTGTATTCTTTGTAACTTGATTACGACTGTATTATGCACCCATTACATAAAACGTATTTTCAACTTTGGATTTTTGCTTTTTATTCATGGTTTTTAAAATGTTACAAATTAGTTCTTATGTTTCAATATTAGATGCAATTGGCTTATAAAATAAAATTCATGTTTTCCATAAAGAGAGTACTAATATTTAACAGAATGTCAAGTCTTTAATATATTTTCAAATACATAAATTCGCGTCACAGCATAAATACTCAGTTATGATGAGTGATACTGGTATTACGAAAATACTGCTTTAGTACTCTTTATTTTGGAATGCCATATATAAATGTAATAAATGTTCATCTTACAAAAAATCGGATTATTAGAAAAAAGAGGGAATAAATATTATGCCGTACTTTGTAAATTTTGAACTATGATCAAGAAATATGTCATTGTTATGAACAAATTTTCTTTCTAGATCATTTTGAATAATGAATGCTTAATGAAAAAAATTATGAACACTGCATGTTTTTCCCCAAAATAATAAATAAGAGAATAATATAGCATTTTTAACTACAACTTTAAGACTTAAACATTAAAAAAAAACTAAGATGATTATTCTGAAATATTTTTCTTGCGATAATAACCGATAAATTGTAAAGAGTTCAAAATTACACCTCTTACAGGTTTTTTGATCAAGTAGGGTGTTAATAACATCTTAAAAACATTTAAAGAGAGTTGACGTCTCTGATTCAGACGAAATTCAATCTTCTAACATATTTAAGTTTTTTGTATTATTAATTTCGAGGTCTTGAAAAAAATATTCTGCTTACTCATGAAATGTTGTAAGAATCTAAATTTTCTATAGTTTATATATCACCTTACATATGTGCTATTAAACAACAGAAAATTGCCGAAAACCTTTCCATATGCTAGGAAATTTTGCTAAATGTTTAAATGAATATCCCAAAAATAATACTTGAAAAATAAATATCTTTAGATATATCATTCATTAGATATTCCTGGCTTGTTACTTCTATCAAATACCTTGATTATGAAATTAAAAATCATTTGAAGTGTAAAGGAGTAAACGTGAAAATTTTCAAAAAGCTCAAGGTATACATTTTAAGCATTAATATATTCCGACAAATTAAATTATAAGGAGAATATAAAAATATATATGTATATATATAATATATATATATATACATATATAATATATATATATATATACATATATAATAATATATATATATACATATATAATATATATATATATACATATATAATATATATATACATATATAATATATATATATATACATATATAATATATATATATATATATATACACTGGGTGTGCTAAAATTAAGGACGAAGTCAAAACATTAGCATATCAGCTGAACGAAAAGGTAGAGCGGACAGAAAGACCAATCAGGAGATTAAGTGAGGTGATGTACGGTAGCACATGCGCAGATATGCAGGTAGACGTAATGGGGGGAGTGTCTGAGTAGTATAAAGCATGTTGTCGGTGTAAGATCAGTATTTCTGGCAAAAGAGATTGCACGCCGTATAGCAGTTAAAATCACGCAGAGTTGCTGCCTCAGCGAGAAACGGCGAATAATCAATCTGTTAGATGACATCTGGATGCTTTTACCCGAGGTCGAATCATTGGGAAGTTGGAGGAAGGCCGCAGTGTGACAAGTGTGGCTTCAGAGTTCGGAATTGCTCACAGCATCGTTTCACGACTTTGGAGGCAATTTCAAACTACAGGAACAGCTATCCGGGGGTTCAGTAGTGGTCGTGCTCGAGGAACCACACCCGCAGATGACCAGTACATTGTCTTACAGGCCTGAAGAAACAGGCGGCAGACAGCGGGAGAAATAGCTAGACACACAACACAGGCGACTGGACAACCGATATCGCGTTTTACCGTGGCCATGACTGCACGGTGGTGGTCTGTTTGCACGATGCCCCGTACGGTGTGTACCTTTAACGCCTGCCCATCGGAGAAGGCGTTCTCTGTGGTGCCGGGAACACCGGAATTGGAGAGACAATGAATGGGGACGAGTACTCTTTACAGATGAGAGCAGATTCAGTTTGAGTAGCAATTTTCATCACATACTCATCTGGAGAGAGCAGGGAAGCCGCAATCATACCTCGATCATCATTGAAAGGGACAGGTATGGAGGTCGCGGTGTTCTCGTTTGGGGAGGCATCATGCTTGGTAGTCGTACAGACCTTCACATCTTCGACGCAGGTTCAGTCAACGGGACCCGTTATTGTAACGAGATCCTTCTTCCATATGTGCGTCTTTTTAGAAGCGCTATGGGTCTGCAGTTCCTTTTCATGGACGACAATGCACCATGTCATCGCACAGTAGCTGCCGAACAGCTCTTAGAGAGTGAGGATATTAAACGTATGGATTGGCCGGAACGATCTCCAGATCTCAATCCCATCGAACATGTATGGGATTTTCTAGGCAGACGCTTGGCAGCTCGTACCTTACCACCAGTAACAATTCGGGAGCTTCGATTGGCGCTGGAAGACGAATGGGCAGCAATGCCTCAACAACTCATTGACACCCTCATTCTCAGCATAAGCGGACGCTGTGAAACCTGCCTAGCAGTCAGGGGAGATCATATTCCCTACTAAAGACCGGATGTTTCTTGCTGGACACCCATCACATGGATGTTTCGGCCTTCAGTCGCATTGCGCTCCATGCTACTTCTTCAATAAAGCGTTTTTTTATCCCTCTGTTTTTTCTTTTAGTAAGTGTTGCTTACATATTACACATGTCCTTACGTATTGGGGATCTTACGGTATTAAATGTGTTTATTTGGAAAGCTTTTGTACAAAGTTATATTGAAAAACCGTCTCGTCCTTAATTATTGCACACCAGTGTATATATATATATTGTGTCACGAAAATTGAAATAAACACACGAATAGGCTCACCGCGTATTTATTAGAACAGAATTCTACTGGAGGGGGACTCAGCTTTTATATACCTAAATACCTAAAGAATTCTTGAGAAATATCTGGCTCGAATAGTAAAGAAGGTTCTAGAATCAACCGGATTCTCTAGAGAAAGAATGAATAATATATTTAAATTAAAAGTCCCCAGGTTTTCACTAAATCGCACTGGCTGGGAGTTGAACCAGCAATTGACGGATCGTTAGATCAGAGCTCTAACAACAGAGCTATATATATATATATATATATATATATATAGTTATATATATAATCCAAAACATAAAAAACACAGATAGTTAGAACCTAAGATAACTATACTAAATAGGAAGAAATAGGCTCAGTAGTAATATAACAAACTCCTGGCCTTAGGAACCAAGTTCGCCGGTTTAAGCAAGATTTTAGGGCTGGCCAACTTTCGCCTGTAGTTTGTCATACTACGTACCAAGAGGAAAGGAAAGTATAACATTTGGAGGAATTTAAACATTATAATAAAATCACTAAATTAATAAAATATAATTATAAAATTATAGCCTACTAGTATCCACACTATAGATTTAAAATCGATGCAAAACGTAGATAGTAAGACTTACTTCGGTAGTGTATCAACTGGTTATGTTTCCCGTCAAATACAAGAGAGGGGAAACAGTTCCGTATGAAGTTAAATTTATGAAAATATAAAATTATATAAAGATATATATATACATATATATACATATATATATATATATATATATATATATATATATATATATATATATATATATATATGTGTACTTTTAAAAAATCGTAAATAAATATTGATATAAATATTAGTGTAAAATATAAATGATTCCTCTAAAAATTGCACTTGAAAATGCAGAGCCCGCGCTAAATCTGAATGCAATGAATAAATTATTGCCAGATTCTGGACCCTAATGCAGATTCGAAGCATGTGAATGGGTGAAATGTACCACTTAACAAAAGTATAAACAAACAGAAACAAAATTTAATAAAAGAGTTACAAAAAAGCATAACTTTAGAGACACAAGAGTATATATGAATTAAATAATAATAAGTAATTTTAACTAATAATAGAATATGGAGGTAACTAAAACTATGAAATGTGTAAATTTATAGTATTAAACTATAATTAATCTAAGAATTTTTAATCCTTACAATTTTGAATATCTTTATTCATATAACTATTAATACAATTAATTGGGTATTTCTGATTTAAAATATATTTAGAAAAAAAAATTATAGTTATTTATTATTTCTGATTTTTTTGACACCAGAAATTTATTGCGTTCTACATAATTAATAATAATATTTCTGAATATAGAAACATGTACATTACTCTCACAATGCTGAACTTTTATAATATTCAAATTAAAATCTTTTCTTTTATCATAAATAATAGAAACTATTACATTATCTATTAATTTGATATGTATGTCAAGAAAAGTTGCTTCAATGTTGTTACTATTTGTCTGTATTATATTAAGATATTGTGGATAAAAATTAGTATTAGGTATAAAATTGACATGCTTGCCAAAAATGATAAAGTCATCTATATAACGATAAATAAAATAATTATAATTATTAACGTAACTACTTTCAAAATAATGTAAGTATAAATTGGCAAGACAGTTGCTCGCAGGGCCACCTTGAGGCAAACCTTTAATCTGCAGATAATAGTTACCCTTATGAAATATATATATATAGTTCTCTTTAAGTACTAACCTAAGTAGTGAACTAAATCTATCATAATTAACATTATTAAATAAATTATATTAATGCAAATTTAAAAGTATATTAATCATATCATCAATATCAATAGAATATCTAATATATATTATAAATGCGAAAGTTTGTGAGTATATCTTTGTTGGTCTTTCACGCAAAAACAACTGAATGGATTTTAATGAAACTTTACAGTAAAATAGCTTATACATCAGAATAGCACATATGCTATAATTTATAGCATAGACTATAATTTATAAAGATATTGTATGAAGTGTCCAAAATATAACGATATTTGCCAAGCAAGTAGGAAAAAATTCAGCCATCTGCGAGCAATTCTAGCTTGCGCTGCAAAAAAGCCCACGGCAGCATATATATATCTTTTGTTTGTGAAAGAACTTTTTTTTTTGTTTTGGCTACGCAAGGTGCTCCCTTCTAATTGTTTCCACTGATCAGCATAATGCCTATTTTTTTTATTTCAGAATAAAATTAAGTTTTGAAGGGAGATGTTGTTATAAATCTCTCTTTATTTTAATGTTTTTTCTTATGATTTTATTATGCACATTTGGTAGTAAGAAATTGATCTTTTTTCCAAATATATAAATGCTTTTATCAGTTCTGATACTTAAAGTAAACAAACTTTCTCTTTCACACTACATAATTTGGTCAAATTTTCAAAATTTGTTTGTGATTAGTTGTTAATTATAAGGTTTTAATTTTAATTGGATAGACAGATAAAATTATTTTTATACTTAACCCTCTAAGTGGATACCTTCCTCCTGAAAAGTTATCCCGAAAGCATTTTACTCTTATTTTGCTATTCCCTTCAAAAATGCAGCATACTAAAATTCTTTCCCCCTTTTAGAACTTGGGAGGTCGAACGGGGACAATTTTATGACCTAGTTCGGTTCCTTTGTCAAGTAAGAACGAAGAGATCAATCGTTTACAGCTAGCTGTTAAATTGCCTTGGACAATCTTGTATGAAAACCGTAGTTCTAATGTGTCGTTTTCCCCATAGATTCAGTCACAGTAACATTAAAACAAAATGCAGGGTAAAAAAAACAAGAAATAAATGACGTGTTAAAAGTTGAAAAATAGTTATATTTTCTTCAAAAAAAATTTATTTTTCTGTCATTTTTTAAAAATTAAAAAAAATATTTTGGTATTGCGATTTGAACCAGAAAAAAGCATCCTGTATTCATTTTGGAATATGAGAGTAAGAAAACGCGCTCACTTTCCTGTTTTTAAAAAAAGTTATGAGGTAAAAAGAGTAAAGGCCCTATCTTTTTTTTTAAATATTAAGACAATAAATGGTGCATATTTATGAAATAAAACAGATCTTTCTCTTTTCAATTATATTTTTAATTTAAAATAACATAAAAAATGATTTCAATACTTTTAATTTATTTAAATTTAAATCATATAAACGATATTTTTTTATGTTAACTGAATATTTTTCGGAAAAAATCTAAATTTTCATTCCTAGTTCTGTCTTTTTCGAACTCCTTGTATTAAATAAAAATATCTTTTCTACATCGGCATTTGTGATGGACATAACACACATTCAGTCAATAATTTTTAATTTTAATGGGGGATATACTTCTTCAAATGCGTATGACAGTACTTCTAACCATTTTCTACTCAATTTAAATTTCTTATCTTTCTGTTTCTTTTATTACAAGGAAAAATGTCACACATCGATAACTACATTTTCACACAATTCAGTCATTACAAATTCTATTGTGAGAAAAATTCTCCCTAATTAATTTTGTTTTTCAAAACAGTACACTTAAAACAATTTTGTTCAGTGAAGTTAACCGACAGTTCCCCAATGTATTCATACCAAATTTTAAAATCAAATTTAACACTTGGAAATGTATCCTGTATTAAATTTTTCAGTATACACATATATTTCCTGCTGTAGGGAAGATATAGTATGAGATGTGGTGTGCGCTTGTGAAAGAATGTTTTCGTACGTGTAGACTATTTTTGAAAATTTAAATATCACTGAAGCTGATCATATAACTGCAAATGACCCTTATTTTAATGTGTGCTGGTATCAAATTAAAACACTTTACAATATTAAACAACCTATGGGTTTATACTCAATATCAAACTATTCGCAAAATGGCTTACAACTTCTATTCAAATTGTAAAGAAACTGAAATATATAAATATATCTTACTGCAGTCAAAAATATTTATAATATGTAAGTATCCTATTTCCCCACTTATTTCTGTACATTTTAAAAACTGTAGCTGAATGCAATTTTTTATATTCATAATAATACAGTTCACACAGTCGTAAAAATGTCTTTTTATTATTTTTAAATATACTACTATAAAACGTATATGGATTGTAAGATCAGTTGTAAAATCCTAAAAGCTTTTAGAGGAGCTAAAAACATGTAATTTTGGACTGATCAAATTTTTTATTATAATACACAAACATACATGTTATTAAGCAAATACATTTGAAAAATCAAACTTCTTTCTGAAATAAACGTAATTAAAAGAAAAATGTTTAATTGCAAATGAGTGGAAATACATGTATATCCAAGGGGTAACCCCAAAGTGAGGTAATCCTCAAACTTAAACACAAATTCAGTGGCACAGCAATTCATGAGGGCCAGGAACTACTGTGCCCATCATAATACAAGTGACCATTGGACGCTGAGGTGCATGAACAAATGTCCCGATTTGGTGGTCTGTCTGAAGAGAGACCTTCAGTGTTTAAGACCCGAAGCAAGCTTGGTACTCATTTATCGACCCACTGTTGTGCGAGGATGAAAGGCAGAGTCGACCTTGCGCAGCCCGTTAATAGAACCCCAGACCTGTGGTGTGGAAGCACTATACACTACCACTCGATCCTATTCGGTGAAAAATAAAATTTAATGTTAGAATCTTATATAAATCCCTAATGAATGAGGGAGTCCAAACTTTTTTCTCATATAAACTGTTTAGACGGAAATGGTTAGTTATGAACATTTCACAAGTTGCATAAATTAAAATTAACCATTATAGTTTACATAAATTTTAAGGGTGCAAAAGGTGTATTTCGGCTGATTTTAAAAGGAATACGGTTACGAAAAAGTAGTACAAATCTATCTAAAGTAGGGTTGGTTACCTTACATACTGTCAAACACAACAATGTATTGGAAGCCGATTCCACAAATTGTTGTTATAAAAAGGCATGGAAAATTACATGATTTATTTTTGCATTTGTAATTTATATATATATAATTTTTCCTGGGAACTTTAAAAGCTAGAGCGGCATCTATCAAAACCGCTTTTATCTCTCTTTTTTTGTAGATCGCCCCTGAATAAGCCGGCTCTGTCATAGTAAGTGAAAATGCCGGATTTTGATTTTGTCAAGATCATTTTATAGCAGACAGCATTTTTCATGTATTTTAGATGGTCGTTTTAAATTTTCTACATCAATATCTTAATGTCTGAATTTAAAATTACATAAAATTCTTGACATTCGCATCAATGACCATGATAATTTTTATTAGTATATGAATGTGTCATCAAACGAATACATGACTAATATTAACATATTATTTTAACCATTTAATTAATATTAAATATAACATAACGCAAAAAATTTTTCTGAACTTTAAAATAAATATTTCGAAAACTACTTCAGATATACTCAAAATGTTTCATTCCTACGCTTTAGCTTCTCAGTTTTGCTTCTATGTAAGAATTTATTGTAATTGTATATTCATCAATTTTTTTAGTATATTTTTTGCTCTTAGCATGCAGTTTTCAACTGAATTGTATGAAATCTTCAAAATATATTAATAAATACCAAAGAAGCTATATAATAAAAAAAATTTGAAATTTATATTATACTCAAAGAGTTGCTAGAACTTATGGTAAATAATTTTTAACTTTGCGATACATTTTTTTTTTTTGAAATTTCAAGTGGAATTTCTAACATAAAATTTCTAGCTTTATACGGTCGAGATTTCAAAAAATATCCAGATTTTAATTACTTATTCAGTTAGCCTTGAAAAAAAGATAAATGTTGAGGTATTTTGCATAAATAGATATTTTTGAACAATAATTCGAATGTTTTTGAATAACTCGAATTTAAAATTGATTTTAATGTTTATTTATATGCATAAATGTCTATTGTAAATGTTTCCGTATATTTTTGATTTCCATTTATTCAAACATTCAAGTTATAAAAAAAATATGTGAAAATATTTATTCATGTTGTCTTTGATGTAAACTGAAGTTCAAGCACTTAAAATTCAAACATAATTCTGTGTATTTTAACAATATATAACTATGCACTGTACTTAAACTTCCCTGAACACTTGGGCTTTGAAATCTAAAAAAAAAAAAACTAATAAATCTTAATTAGTTTTTTTGCGTTATTATTTTTATCAGAGTGTAAGAAAATGTTTCAAATTATTTGATGAAGTTTAAATTGATTCATTTTTAGTGGTTGGAAAATTGAAAATGTTCCAAATTTTAAAGACTTTGATGTTTTATTAATTTTTTCGGTATCTTATAATAAAATAATCATGTTTCAAAAACTGAAAGCTTTGAATAAGAAAAATGAAGCGAAAGAGAATTTACTTAAAAAAAAGATAATTTGTCTAACTATATAAAATAGCAGATTGCCCTGACACGCCCCAACTTGTTACAGTTTGAAATTAATATGAAACCAAAAAGGAATTGTAACATATTTTACTTATGCGTTGGGACTTTTCAAAATTTCTAAAATACGATGTAAAAAATAAACACTTCCTGGGGTCTAAAGAAATTTCCCCCCGATTTTTTACGATTGCCCCACGGTCAAAACACGGGGTTTCCTTCGAGCCATAAAACTTCCTATTAGTGTCCTTCTGTGTTGCTTCCACCGTCCCCAATTATCTTTCAAGGTGTTAAACCTTTAAAAGGGGGAAAGGATTTCAGAAAAGTGCTGCTAATCCGCTTTTGAAAACGTTACTTGAAGGCAGAAAAATCCGTGTAGTGCATTTACGAAGCATCTTTACACTGACGGAATTTTTCGTGCTATCCGGTTAGAGGGTTAAAAACGCAATAACTACTGTACTGTATTTTTTTGGAGTGTGAGAGTGAATGAATATTAATGTGTCGCACTGCTCAGCTACACGACGGCTTTTGGCAACGGATCACGTAATTTTGAACCATGGTCAAGTGACGTGGACGACACCTGAGCTGTCACCCATTTCTCCTAACTACCACACCATACCAACTTAGAAGGATTATTCTACCAATACTTAGCAGGAATATTCTTTGAAATCCACTCTTCCAAGATATATGACAGCACGGGTTCCATGATCAGTATTTTAGCGGAAAAAATAGTTTGTCAAAATTTAAGTGTCTTATGTTTTTGTATGTTAATGAAGACTTTAGAAAGTGATGTGACTACTTATTTTAAGTGAATGGTATATATAATTAATTTTACAGTGGAATATATCTTTAATTAATTTATTAGCTCTAACGGCATAAATTTTCTTAAGTGGAGTATTTTGTTTTTATGTATATCACTTACTTTGTAAAGGTAGTGATCCAAAAAAAATATTGAATATGAAAAAAAAAACTGCAGTAAATCATAATGCGGTTGGATAAAGTATTAAAGTGCATTTCTCCCCTACACGGTGGGTCTCACAAAGCTCTAATAAAGCTCGAGCTACGAAAGTTGCTAGGCGTTTGCCAACTTGACTGTATCGTTAACATTTCGCTATGTTTTTCATTGAATCACCATTATAATTTAAGAAACGGCATTGCTTGCGAATATTACAATTTTATAATAAAATAAATTCAACAGAAAATATTATTAATGTATTATACTTTCAGATATAAATTATTTACACTACTTTAAGCATTCATTACGCAAAACTTTTAACAATGTGTTATTTTTGGTGAGCAGAGATCAGCTTAGGGAGGTATTTTGAAAAATCCACCCTCAAGAGTGTTACGAGGAATTATAAATAAAAAAAAATCCTTTTTATCAGCTATTAGATCTACATACTTAAAATTTAACAAAGGTGTTTTTCTTTCTTTCTTTTTTTTGTTTAGCTGAGTTTTGCAAAAAGCTTGTATTGTTTAATTTGCAATTCACATAAAATTAACTCATTAAAAACTTATTTTTCCTTCAATCTGTGTTGTTTAATTTTTCAGTTCACCCGTGCGAAGAACGGGTATTTCCAGCTTGTATATATATATATACTCTAGTGTTACTAAATTTATCGTAATTTGTATCTCTCTTATTAATTTTTATTTCCATTCTTTTTACACACAATTCAGCCATCCATATGATTTCAATCTGCTTGAGGGTCCAGAATCTGGCAATAATGTTTTTATTCCACTCATATTCAGCGCGGGCTCTGCATTTTTAGGTAAGTTACCTCTATCTTGTAATGGATTTAGATATTCTTATCCATTACTTCCAATAGGTTTTTGCTCAGTATTATTTACATAAAGGGGGAAGGTTGGCTGGCCAAAAACATGTTCAACCTCACTTTTATATAAATTATTTTATATATTAGCTGTCGTAAATCAGCAATGTTTATAATACTGCTACATCTATTTTTTAATTTTTAATTTCGGTTGAACATGTATCCTTCATTGTGTGACTTTCCTACTGTCTTTGTGTGTTTTGAATGTGATTGTTGGATGTCATGTCTTCTTTGTAGAGAATAAGATTATATATATATATATATATATATATATATATATATATATATATATATATATATATATATATATATATATATATATATATATATATATATATATATATATATATATATATATATATATATATATGTGTGTGTGTGTGGCATGTTCTGTGCCAGAATCAGACTTAATTTTAAAAAGTTACTTTCTTCAATCAGTTCTACATCTCTTCTGACGCTAAGAGCAGAAAGGAAAAAAGTACGCTACATGGTGTTTTGAGTGGGTTAACACTTAAAACACAGATGCAGATATTATCGCGGATTGTATGATTGTACTTTCAAGTTAATACTGACATATATGGCTATTAAGTATAACGATCTGGATTTAGACATATTTATTGAATAGGCCATATGTTCGGAAGAAATAAATGGGTGATTAGTTTGATACTTGAAGATCAAATGAAAAGTGCGAGTTAACTGCTAGATAGGGAATTTAATTTTTAATGTAATTTAATTATCCTTACATTTGCCCCCAATTTTAGAAGGGAGTCATTGCGTGGTTTTTTTCTCTCTTTACAAACTTAATCAATTTTCAATAAACACAAAACAATACATAACATTATTTAGAAAGACATATTAAACACAGTAGACATATTTAATTAATAGAAATACAAAAATTAATATGCTCTAAAATAAACGAAACTATAACATCAAACTCAGTAATGACACTTCCGAAATATTATTTGATAAAAATGAATTTCCGTACATATAACTGAATATTAGCTTGTTCAAATCTATTCGACATCCTGAATAAGAGCTCGTGTTTACTCTTATTCATGCATAAGAGTAGATTCGCATTATAGTTAGATAATGTTTTCAAAAAATAAAATTCCTATTGGAAAATAATATCATATCAAACAATAAGATAGTAGATATAAAATATATGGTATCATATAAATATTAAAATACTAATTTCGTATAAAAATCTACTCTGGCGCCATCGTAGTAATACCTTATTTTGTTACATAAATTTTTGCATATACGAAACACAGTTTTAAAATGTAAAAAAAATTGACACTAATAAAATGAAAATATTAAAATTATGAAAACGGTGTACACACACACACAACAAGTTATCTGCACTATTCGAAACAATAAACAATACTTAATTTCTAATGCGTATTAAATTATAATAATTTAAAAATACAAAATCTATAATAATATAGGAATAAAAGAATATAAGAGTTATAAGAATAAAAGAATATAAGAATATATAAGAATATAAGAGCTCTTTTTTTCATTGTTTTTATTCGGAAAAGTGAACTGACTTCTATCATCACCTTTAATATTTATGTAAAATTTTCACAATATTTACTGTAACTTAAGAATATCGCATACAAAATATTTTGAATCTCTCTGCAACCTTCTAAGTATTCGTTTCATAGACAAAATTCTTAACATTCTCTTACATCACACATTCACTAATATAAACTGTATCACATTACTTATTTTTGAACACACCTCTCTGAGAAATCTGCGTGATCAAATCACAGATGTTCAGGGATGCTCAGGAAAACAATAAGAGGTGTACATATCAAACTAAACACGTTTGTCCTCTTAATGTTTTAAGACATATTCAAAATTATAATGATTGTATTCTCCTTTATCTACTGTACAATATCCAAAATTAAGTTTCAGATTATTAAATTAATTTTAAATTTAGATAAGGAAAAATTTGAGAAATAGGGAATCAAGATATATGGTCGGTATATTAAAACACACAAATTCAAAATGAAAAAAAAATTAAACGATAAGCAATAAGGTTACTGCTGAATGAATAATTAACAAGACACTAAAACTCAGTGGAGAAAAAAGAGTGCAAAGTGATCTGACTTTGGTTTCTTATAAATAATAATATCACTAGTTTTAGTACATTAGTAATTCTTCTAAAAACTTAATTTATATCTTTCAACTTTAAAACACCAATTTCTATCATAAATGTTAACTCATTCGACATCTTTAGATAAAATTATGAGAAGTGTAATAAATTTCTCAAAATTTTGTATGACAAAACCTATACACTTTGTTTTCTCAATTAAAATATAAGGAAAATATCTCAATTAACACAACTATATTATAAAAATTAAATATATCATATCATATATTATTCCTTTTTGTACAGTTCTGTTCAGAAAAACTCAGTTAAAACTCAGTTCATTAAAATTTTCTCAAAATTTTGCATAATAAAACACATATGCTCTGCTTTCTCAATTAAAGTATAAACAATATCTCCTTTATTACAAAATATAATATGAGAAAGTTAAATATTATATTATATTACTCTTCTAAAAGTTCTATTCAGCAAAACTGAGTCACTTCAATGTTACCAAAATGAAAACTAATAATTTCACTGACCTATATCTCTTAGTGAAAGGAATTTTTCCTTCACGGTAATCCACATGTTACTGTCCAATGATTTGATTTAGTAACTCATTTCGAGGTTGGTCTTTCAATTCTGCGTCTGATGCGTTCCCTTCAATATTGTAAATGTTGGTCAATTGGAATTGGAATTAATTCACAATACCATTCAGAGAAGAATATATATTTTTTTTCTGGTGGAAGACAGTGACGTCTGTCTTCACGAGGTTAGGAGATTCATGCCTCCCTTTTTTTCCTCCATCAGAATGTTTCTTCCACTCATGGTTAACTGAATGGCCTCTTCAGCAAAGACAAAAACAACGTTCGGTGGTAGACTTCGTTCTTCCTGGTGTCAAAAAGTGCCTTTCTTCTTTTTTTTGTTGTACCTCTCAATATCGGCAACCCGAGTTATTCAGCAAAGATATGTAGAGCACTGTCGGTGTTCCATCAAATTCTCCATATCAGTTATCACGGTCGTTGGAGTTAGTATTTACATTAAAATTATTTTACTATTAAGATTAGTTTTAAGTTAAATATTCGAAATTTACTCGCAAATAGAATGCTTCCGGCTTTAATTCTGACATGTTTTGTGCCAGAATCAGACTTAATTTTAAAAGGAGTTTTATTCATTCATTTCCACATGTCTTCTAAAGCTAAGAGCTGAAAGGAAAACTACGCCACGGGGTGTTTTAAGTGGGTTAACACTTAAAACACAGATGCAGTAAGTATCGCGGATTTTATGATTGTACTTGAAAGTTAATGCTGACATATAGGCCTATTAAATCTAATGATCTGGAATTAGACATGTTTATTGGAAAGGCCATATGTTCTGAAGAAATAAATGGGTGATTAGTTTGATACTTGAAGATGAAATGAAAAGTACAAGTAAGTGCTAGATAGAAAATTTAAATTTTAATCTAATTTAATTATCTTTATATATATATATATATATATATATATATATATATATATATATATATATATATATATATATATATATATATATATATATATATATATACGAGGGATGTTCAGAAAGTATCGAGACTGAATTTATTATGCAAAAACATATATCCATAAACAGGTTTTGACTCAATCTCCTTCGAAATATGCTCCATTGGCAGTAACACATTTGGCCCAACGATGTTTCCAGTCCTCGAAACATTTCTAGAACTCAGACTTTGGGATGGCCTGAATCTGCTGTGTCAGATTCTGTTTTATGGTTTCAATGTCTTGAAACCCGTGTGTCCTTTTAAGGTATACTTGATCTTGGGAAAGAAAACAAAATCAGGAGGTGACATATCTGGTGAGTAGAGAGGATGTGCTTCTTGAATTGTTCCGTGTTTTGTCTGGAACAGCTGCACAAGATTCGAGGTGTGCGCTGGGGCTCTATCATGATAAATCATCCAGCGAGAGGACGCCCACAACACCAACGTTTTCTGCGAAAACCCTCTCTTAATCTCCTCATGACGTCCAGGTAGAATTCCTTGTTCACTGTCTGGCTCTGTGGAGCGTACTCATAATGAACAATTCCGTCTGCATCTGAAAATACAATCAACATGACTTTGATCTTTGGTCACGCCTACCGTGCTTACTTTGGCCGAGGAGAACCGGGGGTTTTCCATTGTGACGACTGCTGCTTTGTTTCGAGATCGTATCCGTAAACCCACGACTCATCCCCAGTGTTAATGAGCTTCATGAACTAGGGATCGTCGCTTGCACTTTGAAATAAATCAGATGATATTACCAGTCGTTGGAATTGCTGATCCTCAGTGAGGAGACGCGGCACAAACTTTGTAGACTTTCGGTGCATGTTCAAGTCCTTTCTCAAAATTTCATCACATGATCTTAAGGAAATGTGACACTCCTGTGCAATTTCTCGGACTGTTAAAATACGATCAGAGCGCACTACAGCTTTTACTTGTGCAATCTTGTCCACATTGCGAGAGGTGGATGGGCGTCCAGAACGGGGATCAATGTTCAATGATTGACGACCCTCCTTGGATCGCCGGAACCACTCGAAACCCGAGCACGACTCATTGCCTCATCTCCAAATGCTGCTTTCATCATCTCGTAGGTTTCGGGGCCCGTTTTACCGAGCTTAAGGCAAAACTTGATACAGATTCGCAGATCCGTGTTTTAGCACATTTTCTTTTTTCGACGAACGCACGCAAACACTCCACGTGAAAGAAGTCAGTGTGACTGAACGACGCGCTGTACAGACCTGGCAATTTTTGTGAGACAAGGTGAAATATGCGCACAGTCCCTCCGCTAGGGATTTTTTGGAAAAAAATAGAATAAATTGAGTATCGATACTTTCTGAACAACCTTCGTATATATATATATATATATATATATATATATATAATATATATTGTTACTTTACATGTTGTTCGAGGATTTTATGTAAATCAGTCGCAAAGAACTGGACAATTCTTTAAGATTGGTGAGAATTTATTGTCGAAAATCCAATCCTTGAAATACATGATTCAACAGCAATATTTCAAAATAAATATTAGAAGGAATTCACACCTTCTCTACAGCATTCAGACACAATATCAGTGTCTAAAATACATGTATATAAAAGATTATTCACAAGCACTTCTCGTCCTGTTCAGCAGCCTATTTAATCGTTTCTTTACGGTCAAGGCAATACTAATTATCACTAGTGAAGACCATAATTATTAATTGCTGACCAAATCTATACTACCAATTGCTAGTTAAAAAACTATACTGATTAATCTCGGGTCAAAACCATACTACTTATTGCTGATCCAAGCAACAATGGCTCAGTTCAGTGAGCGTCTCCATAGAGCAATACGATTCCTTATACATTCAAATACAAATTATTTACACTATTTCGCGCAAAATTCGTAACACTTCTCACACTTCGATGACTGCACGTTCCGGTCAGCACAATCCCTGAGTAAGTGGCATCTATTTCCCGATATAAAATATTCATATAATAATCAAATATAAGGAAACATTTACTAAACAGCACTACGAAGCAAATAAAAAAATACATAAACAAATACAAGAATAATTTACAACACTAAAAAAAATCAATTAGTTAGAAAAGAGAAATAATTTACAAAATAATTAGTGACCATGTTTGTACTTAAGGCAGTGTTTCTCAAACTGTGGGGCGTGCCCCCCTGGGGGGCGCGGTAACCCTGCAAGGGGGGCGCCAGCACTTTGAAAATAAAAGGTTTAAAAAAGTAATTTTTTGGAATGAAATAAAACAAAATGCTTTCTGACATAATAAAAAATACACATTTAAACTGATATAATTTATTTTTATCATCTGGTGATAATCAAAAATAAAAGATTCCACTTCAAACGGTCATTAGCCATCTTTGATCCTATAACCAAATTTAAAAAAAAAATATTTTGTTTGCTTTGCGGTCAATATGAGAACGATGAGAGATTTTTTTTTACGTTTCTTTTAACAATATCAAACGATGAGATATTTTTTATCACCTTTCTTTTAACCTAAAACATTACTTTAGCTGACCTTCGAATTTAATGGTATGGTTATCTGCGTCTTTTTTTAGGGAAGTTGTTAATGTATTTCTGTTTCATCTCTTTCCATGTGAAACAGTTTTATGATATATGGATAAGCATGAGTATTCTGAAATATATAATGCATAATGAAAAACGTTTTACACAATTATATTTTAGAACATGCTACACTTTCCAAAAGAACAATTTTATAGGTTTGATTGCTGTGTTGTACGAATTATTATGGTTTATAAATGTAAATAAGCAGAATATTAAAAAAAATGGGCACCTGATCCCTATTGAAGGAAGTTGAAACTGATCAAGCAATTGAAGAACCTACTGAAATAATGCATATTAATCAAGATAGCGAAAGTAAATTTCAGAAAAGCGTTAAGCATGAAACGTTTGAGTTGATTTAAAATTTTCAAATGCTGCCTAAAGATCTCTATGAAGAAAACTATGAAGACATAATGTAGCACTTCGCCTTGTCAAAAAAGACACAAGGAAGAAAAAGTTCAAAATGCTATTTGTAGATCATCAAACAACAGCAAAACTACAAAAACGTGAACAAAATATGACAGTTCAACTGGAAAATAACGTTCCTGTGTTGTTAGCGAAAAGTGTCTGTGATTTATGTCCTTTATTAAGGACACGCACATTTGGAACATTTTCTTTAGTTTTATTGGATTATTTCTCAAATTTTCTAAAAAAAAAATGAAAAGTCCTTGAAAGTAGGGGTAAGTATATTTTCTCTTAATTAAATTATTCACTGGAATTGTGATTTTTATCGTGTATAGTAAAAATAACTATAAAATAAATTATAGTTTAAAAACAAACTAAAAGCTTTTATAGTAAATCGAACTCTAAAAATAAAAAAAAAAATATTACTTAAAAGTAACATATACAAAATTTAATACCTATCTTGTTAATTTGTATGGTTTATAATTATGATCGCATTGTATCCTTAGCGCCAAAGTGCATTATTATTGCATTCAGTACATTATTATTTTTAGGGGGGGGGGTGCGATAAAAATTATGATTGAAAATTGAGTCGCCAGTTGTGAAAGTTTGAGAACCACTGACTTAAGGATCTTAATCTCCTTGGGGGATAAATCTAATAAGGGGCTAGCCTATTCTAATGTATTATCCTCGTTTTGGGGTGCGGTGATTTCTGTATCCAAACCACGACGTCATTTAGTCTTTCTAAGACTGTATAGTAACCTTTCCAGCTGGTCTGCACTTTTGGAGAGAGTCCCTTACGACGTTCCGGATTCCATAACCACAATTTGTCGCCTTCGAGGAAATCGTGTCCGGTTGCTCTTACGTCGTATCGGGTCTTTATCTTCTCTGAAGCCATGCCAATTATATCCCTATCCAGATGATGCATTCTCCCCATCAGTGCCTTGAATATCTCGACATACTCCTCAGGCGCCAAGGGAGCATCTGATGGCCGGCTGAACAGAAGATCTGCAGGCAGGTGAAGATCACGTCCTAATAGCATCTGGGTTGGGGAATAGGCTGTGGTTTCGTGAACGGCGCTCATGTAGGCAAGCATCACAAGAGGCAGTTTCTTGTCAAAGTCCTGTTGATTACAGGTTAGAAAGAGTGAGAGACTGTTCAAGATGGTCTGATTGAGCCTCTGTCCCATGCAGTCAGACTGAGGATATAAAGCTGTTGTCTGGATTTAGTCGATGCCAAATATCTCGCGCATTCTCATGGAACCTGCAGAATCGACGTTTCTACTTTGATCGGAGTGCAGCTGCAGAGGAACTTAGTATATTGAGATCTAGTGTTGAACTAGGAAATCTGAATATACCTTTCCTTATGAATTATACATGTCATAAATAAATTTTAAATTAAAAATTTACTTTTATCTTCCACAAATTGTTGCTTTATTCTCAAAATATACTGCATACATCTTTGTGAGCCATAAACAATTACACTAGCTTCAGTTAAAAAGAAAACAAACTTGAGATCTTATTACTTTAAATTGTAAGTTTCACATTAAAAATTTATTTTCAATGAAATGAACTTCAAAAATTTGTAAATAATTGTTTATACTTGTTCCTTTTAGAAAATCACAGTAATAATAATCTTAATATAAATTTCAACAAATTTAAAACTCTCACAGATTTAGTCTTAAAAGAAAATTACATTCATTATAATTGTTCATTATATAAACAAACTAAAATTTTGCCTCTAGTTGGCCCTGCTAGCTATAGTTTGGCGAAATTATATTTACACTTTTATGAATATAATTATGTTGTTAATAATAATTATTACATTTTTAGATATATTGATGATCTAATTGTTTCCGGCAAAAATACTAATTTTAACTCCCAGTATTAATTTGTATCCTGATTACTTAAACCTAGTTAAAATTAATCATAATCCAATTAAAAATAATTACTTAGATGTATCATTGTATATTACGGCTTATAAGTTTCATAGTAATATTTTTATGATAAATGACATGCTTTTAATTTTAACATTCTTAAAGTGCCATACTGGAATTAAAATTTGTCATTCTCTATATATGGAAATATTATTTTTAATTTTATTTGTCGTAATAATATATTAATTAGTGATGAATCTAATGTATATTTAAATTTTAATAACTTTATTAAGCAAAGCATTAAACATGGATATCTTGCTAACTTTCTTAGCAATCATATTTCTAATAGTTCTCAGTGAAATGACAATATGTATTAATAATTGCATTTTTAATTAATTAGACAGTTATTCAATAGATGGTGCTACTTTATTGCATGGATTTTAAATCTTTACTAGTATAAATACTAGTAGGTTATAATTTTATCCCTATATTTTTAATAGTATAGTGTATTTTATTTGTAATATTTAAACTTTTCCTAATATTATTCATTCATTTCCCTTTGGCTCAGTAGTATAGGCGAATTGCAGGGGAAGATTGACTAGCCCTTAAACTTTGTCTAAACCTGCAATCTTGTTTCCTAAGGTTATAGCAGTGTTTCTCAAACTTTCAATACTGGCGAACCAATTTTCAATTATAATTTTTGTCGCGCCCCCCTTGTACAGCAATAATGTATTTACGGCAATAAAAATGCACTTTGACGCTAAAGCTACACTGCGATCTCAATTATAAACTGTATAAGTATTAAATTTTGTATATTTTACTTTTAAGTAATATATATATATATATATATTTTAAGAAAATTACTTAAAATATATATATTACTTACTTATATATATATATATATTATTGTTATTTTTTTCTCTAATTCTTAATTGAAACAGATTGCAAAATGATATATTTAACTAAAGATATATTTCCTTCTCAAAAAACACATATCATTAGAAAAATAGTCTAGTCTATATTGCTCTGTATCATATCCATCACATTTGGCATTATCGGGTACGTTTGCGTGAGTCTGGGCAACCTATCGGACGTCTGCACAAAACGTGTAAAAATGCTTTCCCTCGTCCAATTCCAGTCAGTTTTGGTCTACTCGATACTTCTATAGCTACCGAATCTAGCTTGAATATACAATTTTTAAATTTGCAAGTTAATTGTAATTCACGGTAATTAAGTATTAACGGCAGTAGATTAAAACAAAATCATGCATACATTTTTAAGTGGTAAGCGAGCATTCGACGATAAT